>OX387275.1:36822114-38035239 GCA_947562075.1 Orthosia gracilis | reverse complement strand
TCTTAATGACTCTTGGCAATCATCGCATTTCCGAATACAAACCAATGCTAATTTCCATGTCCGTCAATTATTAGATTTATCGTGTATAACAATTTGAATTTAGAACTAAGTACTTTATTGTTGTTTTCTTTTTATTTCCGTGTGAAATATATAGAGCTGTAAAAATAGCAGCTTTGGCAGCTTTCCTTCCATTTTTCAAAAAAATTACATTATTTTAAAAGAGTATTAATAATCCTATATACTTCCAAGTTGATTGAGATCCAATACAGTAGGTCCATTAGTGTACTGTAATCCAGTATGTATTTTTTTTTAAACTATTTTATTTTTAGGACAGATGTCCAAATGTTGTGTCTGCATTTATGTTAAATCTATAAGCAATTTTTGTGTTTTTAATTGGATTTAAAAGAAAAATAATATGAGTT
Organism: Orthosia gracilis; assembly: GCA_947562075.1. Lineage (NCBI taxonomy): Eukaryota > Metazoa > Arthropoda > Insecta > Lepidoptera > Noctuidae > Orthosia > Orthosia gracilis. The sequence goes on along the minus strand of OX387275.1, from coordinate 38,034,817 downwards.
TATGTAGCCTTCAAATATTTGATACAAAGCCTTTTTTAAAAGGACCATAGCTACAATATCATAACGTCCTAGGTGAATTAACTGAAGTTTATTTTGAGCTTAATCCGAAGAGTGCCATTTGCCCTAAAAATAAAAATATACTTATAACTGTAGTCTTAATTTTTATAAGGTAAAACATACGGAAGAGGTTCTCTATACAATTAACTATTTGGTACAATCGTGTTAAAAATTGAGTCCCAGTTAAACTTACATAATACAATATTGGTGGCGTAAATAGCAATAGGTGTGGTTCGAAGTGTTCGAACCCCCGACCTCTCAACTGCCCGTTTATCCTCTCAACCGTTGCGCTATTGTGGTTTCTATTGTTATTCGCATCCAATTAAGCAATTACTAAAGCGTAAACGTAGATAAACAATCGAGGGCTCTTAATCATGCCATTGTTATGTTTAAACCGCGTAAGTTACTGTTACAAGATTCATATATTACCAGAACCTCCTTATGTTAACCCATAACTGCCTACCATCGGTATCGCATACCCCAACGATACTATTTTGGTTAATTACTAAGTATTTACATGCGCATAATTATGTAGAAACGTCTCTCTCTTTCCTCCTGTATGCACCTTCTTCCTGCAAAATAGAGCCATGCAGTGACTGTGCTTACCGAGATCTAAAGTGCGCGCGTTTAATTTTATTGAGCACAAAATTTCTGCAGCGGTCTGAGAGACCGATGGTGAGTAACAACGTGTTAAGCTTCATGCGCATTAGAGCACAATTGGCACATATAGATAGGTGATGACACATGAGTAATCGTTACAATCATTGTGGAAATCAATAGATTTTTCTAGCAAGTCATTTTCCTGCAAATATTGTATGATAAACGCTATGTCTGTATGGTTATTGACACATGGTTTTTACGGTATAGCGGTAACTAGCGGTCACTGTGCTTACAGTCAACCGGACATTAGTACCTTACCCCAACATCATTTCATCCACTCGACTGAACCTTCCTCATACAAATAGGCAACTATTGCTTGTTATTATGACTTACTATCACAAACGGTATTTTTCATAGCAACTGAGTTGAGTGGAGTGTAGGAGGAGTGGAGGAAGTTTCCTTCAAAAAGACAGAGGTGTTACTACCTAAAACTTGAATTCGAATTTAAATTGTTATCAAGTTCGTAAGGCAGTCTGTGCTTAAAACATAAGTATAACTACCTATCTACCTTCATATAAAACTCCGAAGGGGAAATCAGCATCGTTACTTATTCCACTGGAACATGTCTCGATGAGGGCAATGCAGTTATTGTTCGATAGGGGAACTTACCACAATAACCTAGCTCTTAGGGGCTAGCCCTATGAAGGAACTTACAAAGCAATAAGTATTTAAAAGTATATCAATCCATAAGTCCATAAGTGATTTTATCCTTCATGCATCTATGTAGATGTGTAGCTACATAAAGTTATCACTTAGATTTTATTTTTAGTTCCGCAAAAATAACGAATAATGTTTTAAAAGGGTCTACCTTTTATAGCAGAACTTTTTAAGTCATAATATTTAAATTTTATTTCGCAGAAAATCATTTGGCATACACTCATTTATACAGTACATTAAAACTCATAATTTTGTAAGTCAGAATCATCTTTTGGCATAAATTTCATATTGATAATCATTAAAAGGCAGAACAGAAAGGCATATCGTAGAAAGTTCACAGGCAGAATCGCCTTTTGGCGTATATTTCATATCCATAATAATTTAAATACTCATCTATCACATTACAAAAAAATCATAGTTCATTAAAAAAAACTTTGATTATATACTTGTCTAGATGCCACATTGACCCTACTTGAACGGCCCAAATAAAGTCTACTAAAATTGGTAGAATCGCTTCTTACTAACGTCAGTGTCATTCCAAACACCTAAGGGTAACGTGTTCACGAAAAATAATAAATTATGCCGGTTTGTTCCGTCAGACTGTTTCGCAATTATGTGAGAAAACCGTATAATAACACCAAGATCACTTTTCATCGGTCAGTTTTGTTATTTAACTACTATTATTATAAGAAAACACGATTTTTTAATTCTTTATTTGTAGGTTAATTTGATTTAGCCAGTGTTGTCAGTTTATTACTAGGGAGATTTATAGAAACTATGGGAGACAAAATACAAATAGCATTACATAATCTTTCGATCAGAAGAACATTATTATTTTAAAATTACATTATATATTTGATCAGTAAATGACAACTTTCCTATGCAAAATAAACCCAACCCCACGCCATGCACTAAATAGTACATTTGTTAGTTCTTTCTAATATTTTGGGTTTCAGATTTCCTACGGATCCCATACTAGCAAATTACTGGAGAGACATTACGGACTCGAAATGAAGGCCAGTGGAAACCTCACAAGACTTCAGTCGTGTGTTCCGAACATTTCTCTGATAATGATTTATATTTTACCAAAAAGGGGTTACGACGGCTAAAGAATGGATCGGTACCAGGCAAGGTACGATGTCTGAGTGAAAAAACCATGCAGTATGGCTTTTTAACCGACTTCAAAAAAAAGAGGAAGTTTTCAATTCGTCGGATTTTCAAAAATATCGGTGATTGTTGTCAACATCACCAAACAAGCATGTTAAGGTTCCTCTTGTCGACGGCACGAACTTTTTGTACGCGAGGTTAAAATGCATGCTATCCCATCCGACAACACGTGCGAATGAGATAGATGCTGTGATGAGCTGTAACAAGCTAGTTCGCGTACGAATTAGCACTTTTGCAAATTTGTATCGAAATGGATGATGATTTAGGACGAAAACGAGCGCGCGAAATTGTATAAACAGAGCTTTGGGAATATTGATATTATGAAAAAACGACTAAATGTATATTTTCAAAATAAAATCATTTGCATTGTTGAATTACTAATCTATCCCTGTATGAAGGCGGTTTTGCAATTTTCCTCCTTCTTATGGTTTTTTTTTTCGCCCAAAAATGCGTTAAAATTAGTGTTGAAATATGGAACTTTTGACGCTCATAATTTTTTACTTTTTTATTTCCATAAATGGCTAGATAATGATGAGACAAATTTATATCATTTTTTATTTTGAACGTACATCGTCAAACAGTGGAGTAATCGCCTGACTACTTTTGGATGGAAGAATGATCGACTAGTGTAAGCTTAAGACTAATAATTGAAAAAGAAATGCAAATAAGATGTCACCATATTTGTAAATCAGATAACGTAGCCCAGGCAAAAAAATCAAAGAGAAAACTATTCCGAAAACAAACACAAAGAGATGGGTTTTGATCTATAAATTACTGTATATTTTTTTCATTTTGTTTTTTATTGTTACTAAAATAAATGATACACTAATCTACAAAATAATTATTTAATTCAACCTGTTTTGTTTAACTTTCATCATATTAAATAATGTAAAAAAGGTAAGTTTGTCATTTGGAGCAGATATCCCTAAACACGCATACCTTGACAAGTTGACGACAATAAGTACACGAGCGGTACTCACACATATCGCGCAATTGGAGACAGTTTTAGCGCGTCGTTTGTTTGCATTGCTCTATCTAGACAAGTATATAATCAAAGAAAAAAAAGCTATTTTTTAGAAATACCTAGTAAAATTTGTGTATATGAGAAAACTATTTAAATAATTAAATTGACCGGGCTTTCTGAATAATGCCCATCACTTATTGGGCCGGAAAATAAATAGATGTGTCTTTTTAAATTATTTTAATGTTGACATTGGTTTTAATATAGAATACATAAGTACGATTAGTATTTAAACAACAAAGAAGATGCCCCGCGTAGCGGGGCTCCATCTTCTTTGTTCTATTTCTGTCTGCAGGGTCTAAAGTAACCTAACATGAAGGAGATGACGGGACCTGAGCTCACTCGCTTTGTTCGCTCACTTCAGCTCCCGTCATCTCCTTTGAACTTAACCTATCCGTGTCGGGGTGCCCTAAGCTCCCTAGCTCGCTTCGCTCGTTCTTGGACTAATTCATTGACCATAACTATCAAATTGCCCAACCGTTATGTAATAAATAAAAAAGAGGATCAAATACTATTTTTGCATACCAAATATTAATTGAGTACGTTTAAACATAATTATCATGTTACCTTGAATGCAGTTCATTTATAATGTATTCGTCAATCAAGTAATATAGACGCAATAATGAATATAAAGATTAAACATGAAAAAAACATCATTTATTTTTAAAAGTGCTTATTTATTTATTATATGCTTTATTGTACACCATAAAATACATTAATAAAAAGAAACTTAAGTCTAATACACAAGTGCTTATTTACAATAGATCAATCAGATTCTAGAAGATCAAATAATGTCTTCCCACAAAATTATTCAAAAAGTTTTTCTGCCATCTTTATAACATTCCAAGTGAAATTATGTCATCTAAAATTCTGCCATCTTAAAAGCATGCCATTGCCATTCGGCCAAACGATAATTATGTTAAATAATATTATGCCTTAAAAATATTCTTCTAAAGAAGATTATGCCAAGTGTGTTATGCCATATAAATTTCGCAGCATCAAAATTCTGACAGATAGAGGGAACCTGTTTTAAAAGACTCAGTTTCCTGCCTCGTGTAGGAAATTTTAAAAATAATATAACGTTTTCGAGAAGTTTATCTATGACCAGTGGCGAGCTTCTTGCCCATACCGATCATTATTTATTCCTTCTTCTTATTTTTGAGACGATGGTGATTTAACCGTTAGTCAGTTAGGCCCTTGGGGCCCAGTAAGTGGCCACTCCTAAATTTAGGCTAAGCTTTGTCCGACTTTGGAATCAAACTCAGGAATTTCAACTCAAATGCCGCAACCATCAAACTATTGTATTTTCAATTAAACAATTATTGTTATAACAACAGACAGTTAATGAAAGAGAAATGCGTTATTCCCATGTTTATTATTACTCAGTGGGTTAAACATATTATATCCGATTTCTATTTACATACCAAACGTTTACCTTAACGTTAATTGTTAAATAATTTGGCATCGTGTAAACAATTGGTGTTGCAATCAAAACAAATTGTGTTTTTACGTGTAGTTGTACGGGAATTAACAATGTTTTTGTTTGCCTTTCCCGTCCCGTAGGTGTGTAATCTAATGTTTTCTGTGCATACACTACGTTGCTATAGGCCGCGGGATATTACAGCTACAGATTATGTACTTGCCTGTGGGTAGTTTAGGAAAAGGATGGATAAGGTAGACGGCATTATCAGCCATTTAGTGTAGTCTATGCCATCAGCTGCTGTAAAATTATAGATTTATCTAACTCTTGTTAATGCCCGGCAATCATTAGTAAAATTTGGGCAGTTTAGATTTAAAATAATCGTATTGACCTAAGTTTCAGCAAAATAATAGCAAGATTAAATTATTTGCTGAAACTAAGGTTGGTTTTCCAAACTATGAAAACTAAGACACGAACTACATATTTCTGTAATCAACTGTCGTGTAGGCTTATAGTTTCAATTACGTCAACGGCTCAAAATGGAATTGCGATGCGCAAAACAGTTGCAACTTTTGCAAATAGGTAGGCACTTTTTTCAGCTGATATAAGGAACAGTAGTACTCTTTGTAATTACTAAACATTTGACAGCTCCATTTAGGTCATTCGCTAGTTATGATCTTGTGATCTTCACAATATGTTCGGTACTTAAGCAAAACTTACCTTTGAGGAGAAATTCGTTTTGGTACCAACTTTACTTATAGCTTTGACTTGACTGCGTTACGCAGAAAATAAGCGTAAAATTTTGAAAATAAACGCAAGTTCACTTCCTAAAATCCTAACTCTGTTCCGAATAACATAGATACAAGGAAACCTGGTGGACCTACTTACTGTCGCATTATGCAGAACTTCGCTTAGGTTTGTTGCTTGCTGCAAGCTCGTCTGATGCATTAGGAGCATGCATTAGTAAGGCATTTTAAAGGCAATTGCATTATGTATCTATATATAAATCATTAAGATACTTATCGCGCATTTTGAAACAATATTGTGGAAAACAATTGTAGTTATAGTTGGACCAAAAAATACGGTGAATACCTAATTTAATTACGTCACAGCAGGGTTAAGCCCTTCGAAAAAAAGATTTACAAAAATGCTGCCAATCATGAAATCAACCTCAGGATTAAAGTACATCGCTAGCCAAGGAGAGTACATTAAAGGGGATCTATTCAAATTTGATATTAGATTATTAATTAAGTTGTAATAAAATTATTCACCGTATTTTTTATCTCAGTAGTAGGTATACAGTAAGCTATTTAGTCCTATAGTGATTAAATTTTCGCATATCCTTTAATACAAAAGTATTTTAGACACGCCTTAATGCGATACCTATATTATAACTTACACATTCGTATTTTTCTAACGCAACCGTGAGCCCGCGAGCGATAAATCGTCAAGGTGGGCTACACATCATTGTTTATTTTCTAATTGCAATCCTTGACCTGAACGCGTTTTGCTAATCGTGTTTGTATGGCGCTCTTCACGTTTTGTTATTTTCTGAAGAACATTAAGCGGATGATGTTTGTTTAACGATGGGGATGGATTCCAGATGATTAGATAAATACAGCTGTATTATTTGTTGTACAACCTACTACCTGCGTTATAATTTCGAAATGTAGCGACATCAACTTAAAATACTTACTAAACTTCAAAAGTGCTGATACGTATCAACTCTTAAAAGTATTTATTGATAAAAAAAAAACCGGCCAAGTGCGAGTTGGACTCGCGCACGAAGGGTTCCGTACTATTATCGCAAAAAACGTCAAAAATATCAAGTTTGTTGTATGGGAGCCCCACTTAAATATTTATTTTATTCCATTTTTTGTATTTGTTGTTATAGCGGCAACAGAAATACATCTGTGAAAATTTAAACTGTCTAGCTATCACGGTTCATGAGATACCGCCGATGGTGACAGACGGACAGACAGACAGACAGACGGACGGACCGCGGAATCTTAGTAATAGGGTCCCGTTTTTACCCTTTGGGTACGAAACCCTAAAAACTGGCATTTTACATGGCAGATTTAAGAATAAACTGTCCAAGTGTCCCTACAACCCACTGACAATTTAACACTCAGTAGCATTTACTCGGGGTATCTTTTCAGTGAAGATTTTCAAACGCTTTCAACTGAAGAAGTATTCCCACGTTTCTTGCAAGCGATGGAACGTTTCCTTGATTCTGCTCGTAGTGGGTTGGACACGTACAAATTGCAGGTAGAAATGCTTCTTCTAAAAGGACTGCTTAAAAAATTGGAAGCGTTGACGATTGATCGGGTAGACATCGTATTCGATATTTACTGACGCATGTAGTGAGGCTCTTAGAAAAGGTTTCGAACACCTGCTGACTATTTTGTTTACAGCTTCCAAATTGAACAAATGTGCGACCTCTATTTTCTACGTCACGATCGTAGTCATCACGTAGGGACTTCAGTAGGGGCAGTTGTGATTCGCCTCACGATCATTCGGCACTTCTCCAAATATGATAAAATGCCTTAGTTATTATAAAAAACCGTAATCATTTACAAGTAAAACTTCAAATTTAAATTCGTACATTTATTTACGGATCCATCATGTTAATCCCGGTGGAAATGTTCAACTTTATAATATAGGTTGAGAAAAACGGCTAGATAAGAATCGGTCTTTCGGATTCTGGCTACCGTTCTCTCAAAACTGACCTTATTTTTACTACGACCTATGAAAACCGGCTATATATTATGGCTAAACAAACAGACGGACAGACGGCGTATGTTCAAAAAAATCATGTTAGCACCATTTTGGTCGGATGAGATCCATCATCATCAAAGTACCGATACCTCAATATCTCCCTGCAGGACTACATCAAAGCCTCAATCGAATCCTTAACACATTTACCGTCTTAGCCTTAGACACCATGCACACTTAATTACCTACATCATTAGTTTGTATGCAGTTACTGCATAATTAGCACGACAGATCTCGGCTCATAGCACTGGTATCACTCATTTCCGACACTTGATTTGCAGCTAACGGCCTGATAAGCTGTTGATGTACTCTGCCTCCGTTTCGGGGTGTAATCAAGTGTATCTTGAGTATGTGGTAATTAGTTAAAGTATTGTATGTTTACTTAAAAAAATACTTAATGTTGGAGTTATTAATTATTATGTTCAATAAACAGGGTGTAGAGCTGGCGAGTTCGTTCATCATAACTCATAAGACGTTAGATTTCCAAACCTTTTAGATCCATATTGTGAGACATACAAAAAAACTCAACAGAAGCTTTCCTCACGGAATTCGAACATTAAGAACACACGTTTACGTTAAATACAAGGTAATTCTGGGATCCCATTTTCAGATCTAAATGCTACATTCAAGATTTCTGAATGTGCAAACTCTGAAATAGTTCCACACATGGCGTTAATGTATCCGCTCATGGGATGTGATACGATGAAAAGTAAAAGTAGGTACGTTCTTTGCAGATGTTCATAAGACGCACGGGTCATAAAGCGCTATAAACGCGAGGCGCGGTCCACACTGGCGGATATTGCGTCCCGTATTGTTCTCCGCGGTTATTAATCAGACAACTGTCGCTGTTTTGTTTGTGTTCCCTAACAACGTCACGCTTCGGCTCAGAGAAGGTGGAACTTGTGTTTAGTGTGTTCACACAAAAGGCGAACTTTTTTACGAATTGTATTTGAAGATTTATTTGTTTTTGCTTTTTCTTTTACTTCCTTTATGGGAATGAAAGAAGTTCGAAAACTGAATGAGAAAACATGATGGAATTCTTTGACCAGAATATTACTTGGAAACACGATTGTGGAACTCATTTCGTGTTTTATTATCCCAGTATTCTTAAATAAATCATACCTTATTGTTAATATAAAACTCATTGCATTACGAGTATACATGACCTGTGTCTTATATCGACTGCTCCGGGAACAGGCACCCGTTTTTCATGAGCATGTTGTAATTAAGCCTTCTCTTTGAGTTCATTAGCAGGGGAACAGTACCTTTCTTCATTAGCATCTCCTTGAGAAAGTGACAATGCTTTTAAAGCGTCTAGCCGTTATTTATTAAAAACGTTTTCTAATGAAGAGGACAGGTATGTTTTAATTGGTCGGGGAACGTTTGGAAAGCAATTACTAGATACTTAAATTACGTAAGATAAGAAATTTTAAATGGAATAAGTTGCTTTGTTGATTGTTTTGTTAAGAAATAAGTTTACCTTAAATGGAAATTAGTGTTGTCATTATTGGAATTCTTTTATTGTTTAAGATGTGGGTATAACTAAGAATGCTAGAATTTATAAAACTGAGGTAATAAAAGCTTCGTATGGGCCCTGTGTGTGGGCCCAATCCATATAAAACTAGGTGCTAAACATCTATCCAGTGTTTCTTTTTTTGTCTGGTGAAACTTTCAAAAGATCCCTGAACTTTTGGGGAAAAAGGAACTAGGGTGGGATTTTTATCTCAGATATTAAAGAGCCACCCAGAAATTCTCTATCCGGTTACCCACTTACCTAGTGTATCACCTAAAACAAAAATATTTTAAAAATTCTCATACGTCAAATACAAAGTATGAGGGCGAATTTTCCAATTCCGTTTTTTCTCCTAGTTTTATGACAGTTTTTCCGCGTACCTTCGCCATGGAAAAGGTAAATTCATTATTATTTCTTACCTTTTTGCTTTGCCGTAGCTTAGCGAAATTGAAATGTACTTCGTTTTACTTTTTTTCTTGTTTTTGTAAGTACTAAGCCATTAAACGAACCCTAGTTTATTCATAAACTGGACATCATTATGCGTTGGTTTAGATTAACAACATAGTTTTATCATAATTGCAGAAAAGGGTGGACAGAAATTGATTTAGTTAGTACTTTTTTTATATAATAGAAAAGATAGAAAAGGTGTTTATTTTATTTGTTGATATAATTTTTGACTAACTCAGTTCTTTTTTATATCTTGTCTGAATTCTTATGTTATCGTATTTGTTGAGAGAAATTGTGCCTGATGAAGCGTTACGCTTCTATGATTTCAAACAAACATTCCAAATCTGTATGACATGACGTGTAAACATTTGTCATAGAGATTTGGATTGTATTGTTTTGGTTGTGGAAGCAGTGCCGCCACATCTAAGAGGACTTTGTTCCAACCAACCTAACAATGTCATTAACATTTCAAAACACTTGGTAACTTCAATAATTAATTCCACTATCTCAACAACCTCATAAATAAATGAACTGAGAACTAAAACGTCAACCTACTATTGTTTAAATTAACTGAACCCAACTGGACATCTAAAACTGACCCTTTACGCTTCAAGAATTCTGGATAACTAGCCCCTAACATTTGAGAACCTGTCTCTATTGAGATGTCCCGACATCAAGACCGAATGAATACCTAGTTTTCAAATCGTAAATTGTCCGGTCGTTTATTTGAGTTCAACCACAAGTAATGTCCATTGAAAACCGCCGTTGCCTGCTCCTCTCGACTTGGAACCCCTTTTTAGAGGTCCCCAACATTATTGGAAAATATATCTATGCCGTTTGTTAGTAGCTTCGGAGTTATTAGGCTTTTAGGAGACGTCTCTATAAAACATTCGAGTAATAGTTACATCGGTTACCAATGTAAATGTTGGCTATCTAGGGAAATAGAATTTATTAGGCTTCCTTTTGCTTGACTTAAGTATAAATTTGCTGCTTTATTTAAACTGAGAACTTCTTACTTAGGTACCTATCCTGTTAATAACGTACATGAAAAATAAACTTATTTACAAAAAAATACTACCGACATCCAACTTAAAACACTACAAAGTGAAAAATAACTTTATTATTAGCAGTCGGTGTCTTTAGTAGGTACCATTTTTTTGCGTTACGGACACCGACTTCCAAAAAAAAAGTTATTTTTCACTTTGTAGTGTTTTTAGTTGTAAGTCGGTAGTATTTTTTTGGAAAAAGTTTTTTTTATTTTTCAGTTTTTAGTTGTACCTACCTAATAGGCAAGTTGTTTAATAAGTTACCTTACCGCCCGAATAGATTAGCCGAATATCATAAAACTTGAATATAAAGAGTGAAATGAGAAATCTGTGTACCCCTCAGGAGCGTACTGGCGTGATGTTATGTTATGAAATAGTATAAACAATAAACAGACATGCGATTGCAGCAATTCCGAGAGATTTCCCGTTATTTATTGAAGAGTTCTGTTGTAATCGCCGAAGTTCTTCATCAAATTTTCACCAAATTAAAATGGGACCAATTTCGAAACATACTCTTTCATACAAAAAAGAATTTTCAAAATCGGTCCTCAATTGATGGAGATATCGGTGAATACACATAAAAAAAAAACATACATGAAATCGAACATAGAACCTGCTCCTTTTTGGTAAGTCGGTTAAAAAACGGCACTCTGAGCATTAAAGAAACTACCGAAGGCGCTACAGCTAATATTCGCTGATATTTCTCACATCTTATAGAACAATAATGTTGAACATATATCCAGATTATCTCCTATCTTTTTCTCTTGTCTTTATTGCGTGTTTTCCAGTCCTCAATTCCCCAATGATACCGGAACACATCATCGCGAGTTATTATGTGCAAATATTGGGCGAAAGAATTTCAATTACAAGCCGAGACGAGCTCAGAACGATCATTGTTATAATTCCCCATGTTCGAATTTTATACTCTGGCACGGATGGAGTATTTTTCATATTTTTTCCTGAGCTATGAAGCTCATAAAGCCGACACGATGGATTTGTATAAAAGGAACCAGTCAGTCGTCAGCTTCAATGGTTTATTAATATTATGTTATACGTGATATACGTGTCGCAGTGTATATATCGCGATATCATCATTTAGCACAATGCCTTTTAAATTTGTCTGGAGCAACTATAATAAATCGCAATGAGTTAGACTTAATTAATAGCCTTGATATGCCTACCAAAATTTCTAAAAATCAACAAATTCCGCAATGAAATAAGAGATTCAGTCTACCTGTCTGGCTGCACCAGCAAATCTGCAACGTTGTTTCGTCTATCGAAACATATAGTACACCTCTTCACATGAGATTGCGTGCCTGCATTACACATCACAATAGTCAGGTTTTCTCTGTGCGCTCGCTCTGTAATTTAGCAAATCGTCCGACCTTATGTTTTTCACGAATCGTTGGCAAAGATAAAAGGAGCAACCGCTGAACCGTGCCCGCTTATGCAAAGTGTAGAAATCTTGTTTTTAAACGGGCGCACAATGCAACTTCCAAAAGAAAGGCTGTACAGACGCCAAGGGATTAGCGGCAAGCCTTTTTAGTTAATTAAAATATCTGTTTCCGTATCGAAAAAGTTAGATTTAATTTGGCCAAGTTTAGATTTATTACGATTTGACTGCCAGATTCGTTTGTAGTCCAGTTATTTAAATCCTATCTGTTTGTGTGCTCAGGTATCTTTTTAATTAATGGTGTGTGTATCTCGTATTAATTTGAATATTTAGCCCGTTTTAGTCGGTTTAGGTAGAATAATTTAAAACGGGCAGTGCGGTTGGTTGACAAATTAATGAACCTATTTTGTATACAATTGGTAACGCTTAATTAATACTAATCCAGTGCGTGAGTACCACCCACATTAATGTATGATATACCTACACTCAATAGTTTTACTTAATTATTAGGTTGCATATACACATGAGCTTTAGAGAAATAGTGTAAGTAAGTACTTATTTGGTAACATAGAGACTTTGAGAAGAACGGTAATTTAGTGTAGGCCCCAATAACTAAGTTTAAAGTTTGCCGTTGAGTATTTTCAATGTCTATTTTAGGCTGAAAATCTGTAACTAGTAGGGTTTTACGCATTCTTAACTCAAAATATTTAACTCAGGAACCGGCCCTTATTCATAGTAGGGTTTAACTCGTTCTTAACTCAAAATACTCAACTCAGAAACCGGCCCTTATTCATAGTAGGGTTTGATTCGTTCTTAACTCAAAATACTCAACTCAGGAACCGGTCCTTATTCATAGTAGGGTTTGACTCGTTCTTAACTCAAAATACTCAACTCAGGAATCGGCCCTTGTTCATAGTAGAGTTTGATTCGTTCTTAACTCAAAATACTTAATTCAGGAACCAGTCCTTATTCATAGTAGGGTTTGATTCGTTCGCCTATAATAATAGTTAATTCAAGCAGTATAACATGGGTCTTTTAATCCCCTAATAACCTTTAATTTTGCCATAATCCCAACACTGCTGTAGTTATTACAAATAAGAGGAAACTGGATCCAGTTTTTTTAGCTACACTTAGTACAAAGCAGTAGTTTTATACTTAACAAAATTAAATTAAATCCAACGATTATCGCGCAAAGGCCCTTACAATATCATTATATTCATATTATTTCAACCGCAACATTCGATAAATAATTACTTATATCAGAACTTACTGAACCAAATCAATTAATGAAATTAATTAATTCTCCTATTTTAAATAAAATGGCGCCGTGAATGACGCTGCTGACGTTTCAATTATTACACAAGTGACGTTTAACAGTAAAAAAATATATTTTTTTCAATATTTTAACCTTCCAATACCTGTTTTAATGACGTGAATTTCTGCTTTCGTATTTAATTTTGACATCGGGATGATTGGGATAATTATCAGCTTTTAAATTGACAAAATAAAATACTGTAATTACCGGTCGTGACAATATTGCCGCGATCACAAAGGTTGGCAAACGAATTGGTTAATCAGCATACAACGGGCAGTAAATACTTCGTGCTGGCCTATAGATTGTTGACTATTTGGATGTTTGCCCAACTTTTTTATTTTTATAAGCTTTTATTTAACTTGCAATGTATGCATGTATGTAAGTGTGTTCGGGTCAAATCTTGCAACCGAGTTTTAAAGCAGTTATCCTCCACCGATTAAGATAAAATTTTGCATACACGTTTAGTTTGGATGACAATGCGTGGTTAGCTAAGTGACGTTTTTCTAAAGTCAATATGGTGGACGGCCCAAGATGGCGGACTAGTTATTTTTTGTACACTGCCGTGATATGGGTTTCAAATGAAAGGGTGTGCTAAGATGAATACGAAAAAAACTTGTTTAAAAAAAGTTTTTTTAATGAATAATTTATATGTATTAATTTTTTAATTTAATATACAACGAATGGTCACAAGTATGGGGTCATAAGCAAGAAGTATGTAATCGCCACACGGACAAACTGACAAAGCAGCCCCTATTCACATACGATTGCCCTACTTCCTGGTTTTTATCCTTCGAATTAAAGATCTCCATTCATGGTCTGACTCGACTCTCATCTGACAAGCTTGTAAACTAATACTTATATTTATATGTAATTTGATCGTTACACTAATAACAGTATTAAATTCTTAAATAAAATTACTTACATGTTTAATTCGCTTCTATTTATGAACATACTTATTTTGTCTATCGACTAAATTGGTATTGTTAAGCTTGAGTTGATTGGTTTTTAGTTTTTATAGGCGTATTAATCTTTGAAAAGTGGTTTTGTATTATTTTCTCACGATTTAAAATATGCAGAGCCTGCATGAAAGTATATAATCAAATAATAAAATCGCATTATCTAATCACTTATTCTAAATCAACCTCAGCCTTTCAATTAACGATTTGCATTTGAACAATTGCTTGATTTAGGTTTAAAATAATTGAATTTCAAGACTTTGTTAACTTAAAAAGTTTGAGGATTTTAAGTAATTTGATGAATTTCTTTGTTTTCAGCCGGTGGGCATTTATCGCGGGAAGTACGAGTGGGCAAACGAGAACAGTCCTGTGGGCGGCGACTGCTCACTGTGGGTGCGCGCTGCCACGCTGCAGCTAGACGACGGCCAGTGGCAGTGCCAGGTCACCGCCAGCAACTACGATGTGCAGGTAACAATGTAGTACGAGTGCTAAAGAGAACAGTCATGTGGGGGGCGACTGCTCGCTGTGGGTGCGCGTTGCCACACTCCAGCTAGATGAAGGCCAGTGGCAGTTCCAGGTCACCACCAGCAACTATGTTGTGCAGGTAATAATGTAGTGCAAGTGCTAACGAGAACAGTTCTGTGGGGGGCGGCTGCTCGCTGTCGGTGCGCGCTGCCACGCTGCAGCTAGACGACGAGCAGTGACAGTTCCAGGTCATCGCCAGCAACTAAGTTATGCAGGTAATAATGTAGTACGAGTGCTAACGAAATCAATCTTGTGGGGGACGACTGCTCGCTGTCAGTGCGCGCTGCCACGCTGCTGCTAGACGACGGGCAGTGGCAGTGCCAGGTCACTTTTAGCAATTACGATGTATTTTAGGGAATACGGTGTGAACTTGTAAACCTTTCTATGAACAGTGTAGTAGTTGAATAGAACTGTGCCCTATGTACCAGAATAGGTAGTGTTTGATATTTAATTCAGCAGGGTTTCAATATTATGAGGTCCCTGTAGCTACAGGTTCAGATCGCAAGGGTTTATATTGAAATAGCAACCTTTGTCTTTAATTTAACCGAATCTAGTTTCACGGCTAGTACAAAACTAACACCCTACACAATATTTATTTTTCTTCGTTTTTGCAACCTATTCTAAACTTGCATGATTCACAAGCTTCCAGAAGTATAATCTGCCAGCCTGGATACTGCAAGGTTCGTTACACCTTCACGTAATTACTAACCCTACCATCTTTTACTTATCATGTATCAGACTGTTAACTCTTAATACATTTCTCCAGGATGCACTATCAAGTCCCCCTGCGGCGTTAGCAGTGCGGGTACCACCACAGTCTCCTAGGATCCTGTTCAACGGCTCCCACGTGATGCCAGGCCAAAACATCACGGTACCAGCAGGGAACAGGGCTACTGTGGTCTGCGAGGCCAGATATGGAAACCCACCGGCGTATATCGAGTGGTATTTGGGTAAGCGTATTTTAATTTTATGAGTTGACTAGATATTGTGAGGATAAAAGAAATTTAAGAAGGACAGGTTTTCGAGATGTGGATGAAGATCTCTTTAGAGGAAAAAGTATATTAGCTTGTTAAGAGCATCGTCTCATGGATTATTTGGCATTTCTGAGAGAAAATTTTAATAGGATGCAGTATTTCTGAGGAAATTGACTGCTGAACTACAAAACTGATGGTTTTTTCGTAATGATTCTTCTATCTTTTGCTACATAACAGAATAATGCTATTTTGCTTTGTTAACTTAAGTCCATTGAGAGGAAATACATAGTAGTAACTACCACTTTATTCCGACAAAAGGTAACCGAGGTTGATATTATTAAAGTAGGTAGGTATGCCTAAGCAAACAGACTTAAAGATATTCCGGAGGCAATATAACCTTTACCCAAGTGTCGAGCATTTTACGAGTATAATCAACGGGGAATGAACAGCACCCGATTAACCGAAAGGTTCATATAAAATTCTAAATGCCATGTCACGTGTTTGAGTTGGCTCGGTCCCGCGACCAAAGCCCATGCATTTTGGACGAGGCCTGACTGTCAGCTATCGACGAACAGTGCATTGGTCTTGTTCCTGTTATCGACGTTATAAATGGCTTTCGATGAAGGGCTACAATTACCATGTTAGACGTTTATTTATTTAGTTATTACTGGACTTTTAAGTCTATCATTACAGGTTGTTACGTAACGAGATAGGGGAGTATTAAATTATATTGACAGGAAATATCTATTTATTTTACACTGAATTAGTATTTGGATTAGAGGGGTGGTCTACGTTCAGCAGAGTCTTACGACAAAAATGATGAATAATGATGAAATAGCAGCCTGTGTGTTATTAACATGAAGCTTTGTACGAGGAATTCACTATTTCTTTTTGAAACTGTTATGTGTCTCGCACGCTCTGTGATGAGCGATGGCCGTTTTGTGCGGTTGTAACGCATACTTTCCCTATTTGTATTTAAGTTTTTGTGGTAGGTATGCGTACTTCAAATAAAATCTATTTCTTTCTTAAGGGCCCACATGCGCTTTAGTGCCGTAAAACGGTAACTTTCTAAAGCATACTCCTTAGTCTAGGATAAAAGGTTTGAAAAAAAAAATATTATTGTTTCAAGTACATTATTTTTTAAACATGGTTTTTCGTATAAAAAATAGTTTTGCTTTAAAAAAATAAAACGACTTGGATGTTTAAAAATATTTTTACACAGAAAAATTGATGGCTGGAATTTCTTCATAACTGACATAGCATATGTAAATCAAATAATATTTTCCAAACAAAACTGTTCAAAAGGTGGGTCAATATTGATATTTTGGCATCGAGCGGGCGCACGGCCAGTACTGAGTTTACATTGGGGTGTATATATCGCCTTAATCTTTCACTAGATGTACTTGCCTGAGGGTTATCTATGACGGTAACACACTAAACAGACAGGACTAATAGACCGTCTGGTGCATACAGCCCATAGGCATTCCCGCGGGCAGGTCTGACCACTAAGTTCTTCGCTTTAAGGATAAAGTATCGCTCAATTTCGATATCCATTAATAACTTTTAATACCTACACGCGTCGGTGGTCTGTTTGAACAAGAGGCGTACAGTATATTAATTGTATGTATCTAACGATAGTGTGCGACGTGATAGTTTTTCTTGCTGTCGACACTGTTTCATTATTAACTTTGTTATGCTTTGCCTTTATTTATTAAGTACAAATTAATGGTATCGAAAGTGTGAAATTATGAGCTTTCTTTCGAGTTTTGTTTTTGATAAACACTTTCTTCAATATAGCCAGAACCCAAAGTTTGAATTAATGTCAAAGTCTAATCATTTATTTCAATTAGGCCATAAAATGGCACTTTTGAATGACAAAAACATAAAGTTGAAAAATAATAATAATTAATTCTACTGTCTAATCCTATCCTACTATTATTATAAATGCGAAAGTTTGTTTCTCAATCAGGCCAGAATGGCTGGACGGATCTGGATAAAATTTGGCTCAGTTTTAGATTAGAGTCTGAATTAACAAAACACTTTCTTCACGCGGGCGAAACCGCTGGCAGAAGCTAGTTAAAAAAAAATGGGTATGATCGAACACGTGACATTTGATCGCGCATTTCATTCCCATATATTTATGACTAGCTGACCCGCCGAACTTCGTTCCGCCTAACAAATTTCTAAAATAAAAGATTTATTTCTAAAATAAACGTAGCCTAAGTTACTCCTTATTACATCAGCTACCTGCCAATAAAAGGCCCGCCAAAATCGGTCTAGCCATTTCAGAGATTAGCCGGAACAAACAGACAGACGGACACCAAAATTGTAAAAAATGTTATTTTGGTGTATGTACCGTATATATACGAGTATTCATATACATGTAGTAAAAAACGGTTATTTCAATATTACAAACAGACACTCCAATTTTATTTATATGTACCTATAGATAAAATGTAATTTTATGTAGAGGCTCATATAGCAGTACCTAAGTGACAATTTCAAATATTAGCAAATTTTTTGTGTAATATCAGTTAAATGACAGGATCAACTGTACTATCAAACGCGCTACAATCAGTGGCAAAAAAGTAACAACGCACCATTATTAAATCGACAATGTAATTAAAATTTTATTTCCAAAGAATTAATAAGCCTCTGTTCAGCTATGAAGGGTAAAAGTTCTTACAAGAGAGTTGGCGCAAAAACGTTTGTAAAAATATAGAGACATTGTATTTTCTACAATGTCTGTAAGAATACGGATGCCAGAAACTGGTAAAAATCTGGTAATAGTTAAAACAGAGCATTGACCAATTTGACCGTTTACTTACACAACATGACGCCTTTTTCCCCCGAAGCCATAGGCAGAGCTGTATCTGTGGTAGCTAAACTCCTATTTCACCATTCTATCGCCACATTGACCGATCCCGTGCGTCTCGCATCCAGCTACCAGATTCCCGCAACCTTAAACAGGTTATCGGTCCAAATAGTGGGGGGCTTTCCTACGCATCGTCTTCCAGTTAGCGGTTGCCATTCCAGAACTTTTCGGCCCCATCGGCCATCCGTTCTGCGAGCAATGTGCCACTTGAGGTCCTTTGTGAGCGACCACGTCCCGGTCCGATAGGTTAATTAAAAAACTGGCAACACACACTGGTCATAGACTTTTATCTTGAGACACTGCGGTAAATTAGACGAGAATATACTGCGCAACTTCCCGAATGCCGCCCAGCCGAGTCGGATTCGACGGTTGACCTTGATAATCGTCTAAAAATTCGAGTGTAGAGTATCCGATCTTGATAGGATTGCTATCAGCCAGGGACAAACTGCAGACGAACTCACTCACACAGAAATTCTTGACGGTTTTACCTAGAAACCCTTTGCCCAGTATGGAAATTGAATCCTGGCACTTCATATTATTTAGCAGTCGTACTTGCTCGTTATAGATCAACGAATCAGGCAATCATTTCAATTGCTTATAACATTTCAAATTAATTTTCCAGAAAAAGAGCGACTCACAGCCTGGTCGCAGACCAATGCCTCCGAGGTGGAAAGGCCTCGAGTCTGGGCTGCACGGTCAGTCTTGGAGCTAGGAGCCACCAGGTCAGCGCACGGACGTCAACTGGCTTGCAGGGCTCATCATCCGTCATACCCATCGCCGTACTACAGAGACTCGTATACTATGCTTGATGTTACTTGTAAGTACTTTTCTAACACATATTTAGGATGTACAATATTAATCTATGATAACTATTTGTTTGCAGTTTTCTAGTTTATAAGTGTTTATGTAGTTGGCTTGCTGTACGTTTTGATCCAAACGGTAAATACAGCAAGAAATTTTTGTCTTATTATTTTTATAAATAGAAATACAAAAGCAATGGAAATCTTTTGAGGAGGCGTTTACCAAGAGGCATACTTCTTTCTTCTTCTTTTTATAACTCAGGAAAAAAGAGCGATTGAAATTGAAAGTATTGTCCTACTACAAGGTAAAGGCCTTCCTTGTGTCCTTCTCTATCTCCCTTTAGGACTGCCGCGTTACCATTTTATGTAATTTGGAATCCAGTATCATAGAGTTTTGAACATAGTTTCGTAGTTCTGTTAACCAATACTATCCTATCATATCATGTCTTTCTCAAAACCTGCAATTAAGTGTAACCTCCGCCTTACTGCCTACGATGCTATAGATTTGGCAAGTTCTTGGACAAACTAAAATTTAAAAAGATAGCTGTCTTACACAGAAGAATACCTTGCTTTTAGAGCAACGTAATATTACCGAATGGCTGTTCTTAAAACAGATAAAAAGTTCAAACTTCTAAAAGAGGACAGGTCTTAACGATTGTTTGTTTAATGGTCATTTTAAAAGCTCCGCTTTTGAGGTTTATGAGCTAAGACCGATTTTAGAATTAGTATCTAGTGGAATACCGAATAGCTCCATGGTTTACGATGAGTCTACCTCTGTAGTAAAAATGATGCGGTTTTTAATTTATCTACTTTGAAAAGTATAATTGGGACTTGCGAACTTTTTCTTTCTAGCAACAAAAGAGAAGTTTTATATTATTTTATTAAAATTTATTTTCAAATTATTAAATTTTGCTATAAAAGATTATTATAACGAAACAAATGTTTGACTTTAAATTTAAGCATAGTTTTGTTATTAGGAAATAATAACCTAAAATAAAATAATACAAAAATAGTTTTGGTGCTACTAAGAAAATAGTTCCAATAATGTTTTCAGAGTATCTTGTAAAAAAACAGAGTGGGTATCGAAATCGAGCTCGAAGGTGTAAGAATTTGTAAATGTATGTACATGTTCATTTTGTTTCTTGAAGAGCCGGCTCACAAAATAGAAACAGATCAATAAGCAATTAGCAGCCAGCATAGCTGTAGTAGAAAACAGTTGACACTTACAAATTGATCCTAAATGGAAACGTAAATAGGATACACAGGCTTCTCGGTATTTTCTTTTTCATGTGTAATTATAGTTTATTCAGGAGTAATTTGTAGATGCCGGACATAAGTGAACACAAAGAAAGAAAAACATTTATTTTGTTCCCACACAAAAAATAAAACACGGTGTATAAGAAAATAGCCTCCCGTTTTCTGAAAGAACTCGTATCGAAAGTATTTTTTGCTGTAATTGTTATTTTGGTCAGTAAATCAAAACAGTTGACATGATTAATTGATGATTCTATTGTTATTGGAGTTTTGATCAGTTCCTTTTCGATCTAGTCTGCCTAGCCTTTTCCCAACTATATTGGGGTCGGCTTCCAGCCTTACCGGATTCAGCTGAGCACTAGTGTTTTACATGGAGTAACTACCTATCTGACCTCCACAAACCAGTAACTGGGTAACACGGTACCCCTTGGTAAGACTGGTGTCAGATTTCAAGCTTCTGACATCCCGTAACGACTGTCAAAGATCTTCAAATGACAGCCGGGACCAACGGCTTAACGTGCTTTTCGAGGCACGGAGGAAAGTCGGTATGTTGAAAATGATCACCCATCCACGGACCGACCTCGTCAAGCGTTGCTTAACCTTGAAGATCGACCCGTGCGGCTGTTATTATTTAGCCACGAGCTCCTTTTCGATCTAAGAAGCTTTAATTGGACATTCTAAATAACACTGATATTGGCTTCAAAGTATATTATTGTGGAGTAAACAAAACAGTAAAATTAATATAGCAATGTAAGCGATCATCACCATCTATACTTATTGAGTTACAGAGTTACTGAGATGTGTAGGCAGTAGGTTAGATGGGCAGAGTTAGATAGGCATCTACTAGTTCAGAGGCACTACCATGAGCTCTTCGAGCAAAGTTGTTTCCATTGTGGGTAAGAGAAACATATATAAGACTTGTATGTCTACCCTTACGCACAATGGAAATAACCTTGCTCTAAAAGCTCATGATAAGGCCCCTGCAGTTTAAACCTTTCCTGCCGTCTTGAGGGATCTTAACGCTTTAGGATCTAAAGTAAACTAAGACAAAAACACTTGCATCTCGTAAATATCAATTGGGTGCGACTTAGTTCGTCTTAGAAGCTGACGGTCTCACTGCGTGATTTACGTATAGACGTAAATCACGCAGTGAGACCGTGAGACCTGCAAGACTTTAAACTCGTGGATTCTAATTTACGATTGCAACTAGAAAAGTATTGAATGCTTGCAACCACAATATGAGCAAATGTTGTACATGAAAGACATCGAATACACTGACTAAAAGGATTTATTTTTTGCGTAAAGCTATGCCCATGGCACAGTTGTACATATCGGAATGTTTTTAACATCAATATGTCTAAATACCACCAACATTAAATTAGAATTGGATTTTTGTTCTGTAAAGAACTTGCAGGTAATAAAAGGCTTTATTTTATTTTCTTTAAATATTAATTTTAAACAGTAAATAACAAAGTCGCTGTCCGCGTCGACGCCATTTCTGTTTCTTCGTTAACTTTCATTATAGCACGCAACAAATTTTGATACGGTTTTACGAATAAAAGGAGATTAAACGAGGAAGGTTTTTGTAATTTTAAATAAACACTTCTTCATTAATTTTCATTAATTTCTTAAGATTCCTATCAATAAAAAACTGATTTCACTTACCTAGAGCATCTATCTCTTTTATAGATTGGAAAAGTTACTCGATTACGTGATGCTTTTGGCAAATTACGTTTTTTTGCCTTTAAGTTTAAAATTATTTGTCATTGTTTTAATTATTTCATTACTCTTATTCTTCATGTCGATAATTTCTTGTTCTTAATTCAAATTTTCTTCAACCAGAACTCAGCCACGTTGATAACCTTAGTGCAGCGCTCATCCTCGCAAAGGTCTCGCATGGTGCAAATCTTCATTTATTTCATTGATAGCTTTGAAAGCTCCATAGCAACAATGTTTACCTACATAAGCAATTTGATCATCAAATTGCGTTGTCCTCTACGCTACTCTAACACCGAAATCTCTTTTTACAGTCGTGCCAGTAGTTTCCATAGTGGGTGGAGATGCCAGTACCCTGGCTAACCTGGAGGAAGGTTCCAGTGCCCTGAGCCTGGAGTGCCGAGCTGACGGCAACCCCAGTCCTTACGTGTGGTGGACCAAGAATGGACAGGTCATCGCCACTAATGGAGCGAAGCTGATTCTAGCACCCGTGTCGAGGAATCATTCTGGTAAGCCTATACTGTAAAGATTTATGACTGCTAAATGGTGTCTGACCGTTGATTTCTAGCTGAAGCCGAAACCTATTAATCGGCTATTAACAAAACCTTCAGCCGAAGGTTGAATAACCCAAAGAAATTTATAAACTTTGTATCCGATGTGGCTATCTTCTGGCGATGGCGACCGGCCCGCGCAACGTTGTATGAACTTGCCCCCAAACGTTGCCTCTTTCATAGCGCTCCCGCGCATTCGTAATAGTTTATCTAATTTCAGCACTTTCTAGAAAACTTCAGCCCATTCTGGCCGAAACCAAATGTTTAGGCAAAGGTGGTATGTTTTGGTGAAGATATTCCAAGCCGGATGACGAGTCCAAGCCGAAATCGAAAGTCTGATTGGAAACTACTGTTAAATTAAAATATTCTACTTTACAAAATTTTTGTGAATTATTTTTTTTAAAGCGGTTCCAATTTCAATTGCCCAAATTTTACTATAAGATTCTGGTTTTAAGATGCTTTAAAATATGTTATTAAAAGGGGTTGGAGAGGAGGTTACAGTCATTAATATTCTGTTTGGTTAATCTTTCAGGTATCTACGGCTGCCAGGCGAGAAACTCTTTAGGGACATCGGATTCAGTCAAGATTGAAATTGATATAAAGTGTAAGTATCTTTTCTATAGAGCTTTTATACCCTTTTAGACAATAACTGCGTATAAGTTTTTCAAATCAAATAAATTATTTCTTGACTTTTCAAAGGATATTTTCCTTTAAAATAGAGGGAGGAATATGTCATATATTCCTCGATTTTATAATAGGATATCCTTAAAATAGAGGTATATGTCTAGGCATATATTTGTTGTTTATTCAAGATATTCTTTGGACGTCTTTCACGAAATAGACGATATATTAAGAACTGGATAACAGGATTCTTCAACTAAAATTTTGTGACTGATATTTGCAGACCCTCCTAGAGTTACATGGGTGGGACCTGACACGGTGGTGGAAGCGAACCTGTTCTCTCAAGTCACGTTGGAGTGCAAAGCTGAAGGGAACCCTCCGCCCTCTTACACGTGGTATCATAAGTAAGTTACTTTGTCATTTTGTTTTAAGCGTAGTGGTTTTTTGAAAATCTTTTTGATTTCTAGCGCCATCTATACCACCACATACGAACTACAAAAAAGACCTGATGTCACACAAAATCTTGTGGTAGCTTCGACCGCGTGAATGTCGAAAATTATACCTACCGAGGGAGAATATTACCGGGATAAAAGTATCCTATATGCTACTCCAGACTATAATCTATCTCTGTGCCAAATTTCATCCAGATCCATACAGCCGTTTGAGCGTGAAGAAGTTACAAACATACAAACACACACACACACACAACACACACAAACTTGCGCCATTATAATATTAGTGAGACTAGTAGTCTGCCTCGGTTTTGCCTGGGTCATAATAAGTTATAACCATGAAATAATGTACCTTCCAAATGACATATTTTTCAAAGAGATGTAGTGGTTCCAGAGATTGCCTTACACATAAGAACCAATTCACAAAAAATCACACTCTCTCTTTATTTATTTATTAAAAAAACGTTGCCTCGTTCCTCTGTATCGTAGGTACGTTTACAAACATTTAAACTTGCATACACTTACACCCAGATCCGGAACAATTATCTGTAGGCTATACGAATATAATATGTTCCGTGCGGGAATCGAAACCGCAACACGCAGCGCAGCAACCCTTCGCTCAACCACTGCGCCAACCGTGTCGACTTCATAATATTAGTTTAGATTTATCCTCTAAGAAATACTTTATAGCGTGTTAAACATAAAGATGAACAGAAACAAAACACTGTCGGTTAGTATAATCGTTTTATATATCTACTAGTAGCGACATCTATCTAACTACGCAAGAACTACAGTTGATGTTTCCTACATAGTGCAAGCAAAATCTGCGCCATACGACTCAATGGTTTGCGGAACAGGGTGTAAAGCCTCGCAACCTCCATTGAAAGGGGAGGATTGTCCGTCCCAGATGTGGTGAGCAACTGCCTAATAGTTGCTGTCGGACTTTTGTATATTATGTTCAAATAGCACCGGAAACTCTCTTGCGCGATGCAGAATAGTCCTTACATAGTGCCATAGATGGCGCTACACTGTAAAGCATAAACTGTAAGTTCCAGTTGACCACAATATTTGTTCGCTCTCCAGTCCAGCGTCGTCCGCCCGCATCAACTCTCTCCAAGATGGCGCCTACCCGATCTCCGAGACTCCGCAGCTTCAACTGCACAACGTGTCGTACGACCAACATGGACGATACACCTGCGTGGCTACCAACCAGATAGGACTTGAGGACAGGTGAGATACTGACATAATCAATCACCAGAAATAAAAAAAATAAAAATATACATACATACATGCTGCTGCTGTATGCTGAACATATGCACAGATAATGTAATACTAGCATACAGATGCCTCATCCCATACAAAGAAACCGTGTCGATGTAACTAGCGTTTTTCGTCTGATTAAACTGATACTGTTTTGTAAATGGAACGCGTTCGGTTCCATTCCACGGCGATAAATAGATGGTGTTAGCAGTGACTTGCAAGTAAAAAGGTTAACTCGGTTCGTGGTTATTTTTCTTTAAATACAATGACGATTTGTTTCATAGTATTTTTTGCACTTTTTTACAGTTTCGTTGCACCAAAACGTGTTACAATACAAATTTAAACAATCGAATGGAATTCCTCAGAAATTTAAAACCGCGCCATCTGTTGGTATCTATTTTAAATGATCCGTTCAAATAATCTTTGAAATGTGATTTAAGAGCTCAATATTCCATAATTTTGTAGGACATACAATTTTTGTGTGCAATTCCAGAAAATGTTAATTTTACACACAATTCACTAACAAATCGGTGCATACCGCGTCATCTAGTGATATTTATTTGAACCAAATTTAAAAACCTTTCTTAGTGGTGGAACCCCGTGACATAGGCCTCCCCCAGACATAATCATCATCATAATCATATTTTATAATAATAATGAAACACGCAATTACACGAAGATCTCACGACAGACAACAGATGAGATTATAACGGAGACGGACACAAAAAAGTACAATTATCTAGTACATTAAATTATTTCCCACACTAGGTAACCCTGTATCAGAGTAACTCATGGCTAACTAATAACAGCCGTACGGGTCGATCTTGAAGGTTAAGCAGCTATTCCTGAGGTCGGTCCGTGGATTAGTGACCATCGTGATGGTTGACATACAAAGACTCGTGCCTCGGAATGCACGTTAAGCCGTTGGTCCCAGCTGTCATTTGAGGATCTTTAACAGACCCGCCAAGGGGTGTTACGCAGTAACTGATTTTTGGAAGTTATAAGCAGTCAATCCATGTAAAAAACTGGTACTCAGCTGAATCCGGTAAGACTGGAAGCCAACCCCAACATAGTAGCAAAAAGGCTAGGCAGATTTATTGGTGCGCGTGAATTTAATTACATCCCGGGCTCTGGACTCATGGCAGCGGTATGAACGCGGGGTTTTATTCGGTTGGAAACTGACATAGCCCTCCGTCCTCCCCAGATAGAGGGTATCCATTAGGAATTTCTTACAAAAAAACATGCAGATTTGTTTTTTTTTTTATTGAATAATAAAACATGCACGATAACATTACGCATGTATTTCTCAAAGGCTTAGGCAATGGAGTACAGCACAACTACATATCGTGGTACATCACGTGACATTTCGATGGGGCTTGATATTCTCATAAATTTTTGACGTTTTCCAATCGCTATGGCGACGCTTTCAATGTGAAAATGTCACGTGCATAAGCGTGGTATGGTATGCCTAGAGATCTTGATGGATCAACCTTAAAAAACTGCTTTAAGTCTACCGCTTTACAGGGACGGAGATACGTAACTAAATCCGTACCGTATCACGCAGCTACCTTAGCCATCATCTCATCTAAGTTGTAGATCTATCTAAAGAAAAAGGCCTTGAATAATTTTTCACGTATTATTTCGTTTACCCTCAGGACCCACCAATCAGAAGCAGTAACCCTGAATGTGCTGGGTCCACCTGTGGGCGCGGAGAGTGGCACAGCACACGCATGGAGCGGCAATGAAGCGCGCGTGGCCGCCACAGTGTGCGCTGACCCTCCGCCCCTGAGAGCCGCCTGGCTGTGGGGCAGTCTGCGCCTGGACGTGCCGTCACAGATCGGTATGTAACACTATAACATAACCACACAACACGACACAATCATCACACTATACCACACTAATATTACAAGTATAAAGGCTATTTTTTTGGAAATATTTTCTATTGTATATATATTAATTTTTTTTAATATGATGTATCCTATGTTACTTCTAATACCTCCAAGAATATATGTACAAAGTTTCGTGATGATCGGTTCAGTAGTTTTTGCGTGAAAGCGTAACAAAAAAACTTACATTCACATTTATAACATTAGTATGATGTATAAAAACGAATTTTCTACAGATTTATTATAAGTATTGATAGGCTCGCGCTTGACTCCTTTCTCTCCTGATGGTAAGCGATGATGTGGTCGACGGTGAAGAAAGCCTAGTAGTAACCTATTCACTCTTGACTTAAAGGACTGTAGGTTGTAGCTATCAGGAAATACAATCTCCATCAGGGAATTCAACTCCATAGCTATACGCACAATGAAAGTGTTCTCATAACGTTTAGTGCGTATGAGTGGGGTATCCACTATATACCGATAGCGCATCGCCTTATGTCTTATTTTTATCCGACTGCCGAAGAAGGGTAATGTGTTTATCAGTCTATGTATGTATGTATGTTTGTTCCTATGTGGCGATCTAGAGACCAAACGCGTTGGCCAATTTTGATGATTCTTATGTCAATCGAATCGTCTTAACCTTGCGAGTGTCAAGGCTACGCTTAAATTGATAAATAGTCAAATGGCGGATTTTGGTCGCCATATTGTGGGGGCCTAATATTTTTTGCTTTCAATTCCATCGTATGGGATATCAAAATAAAGGGTTTTAAGAGGTGATTTCAAAAATATATAACACTTATATGTTTAAATAAATCTAATTTGAAAAAAAAAACAATAAGAATTTTAAAAATTAAAAAAAGTTAATTCAAAAATCCTGACAGCTTTAGAATCGTACTAAAAAGACGTTAACAAGAAGAAAATCATGCTGTGCAGTCGGAAGATACACAGGTTTTGGTCAGCCAGCTCGCGAATATGTATCCTCCGACTGCACAGCATGATTTTCTTCTTGTTTACGTCTTTTTAGTTCGCTTCTTAAGCAGTCGGTTTTTTTTATTTTTTTTATATATTTTTTTTTTGTTTTATTTCACCTCAAAGTATCTTTTCCCCTTAGGTCGCTACCGCACTCTAGAGCCGGCCACAGACGCTGGCTGCTACCGCTACACGCTTCTGATCTCGAACACGGGCGTGTCGGACGCACGCGTCTACGTGCTACACGTCGAGAACGTCCGCGGCTTCTCCTCGCACGCCGTCTCTCTCACTGTGCATGGTGAGTCACTGTTTGATGATATTTCAGAGGACTTCACATCACATCACATCATCAGCCTTTTTGTGTTCCCAATGCTGGTACACAGGCCTCCTCTCTGTGAGAAGTGGGAATGGGCCGTAATCCACCACGCGGGCCCAGTGCGGGTTGGTGGATGTCACATGTCTTCGAATTTTTGGTTCTAAGACATGCCGGTTTCCTTACGATGTTTTCCTTCACCGTTTTGAGAGCAGTGATGATGAAATAATTTACACAAAGTAAAGCGCCTGCCTGGGCTCAAACCCACGAACCACTACTTGTAAGTCGCGGTCGATACCAATGCGCCAACACGGCTCCTAGTAGTAGTGGTCTTAGTGCGAGTTTTTACTCGTGCTCGATCGCGTTAGCGTAAATGTTTCAATACAACTACTAAAACAGATTCAATACAAATTGATGTTTAGGTGAATTTGTATTGAATCTGAATAATCGCCGTCTGGTGACAGTAAAGGGAAACCCATTTTATTGTATCCAAATTGATATGAGAAAACGTAATAACGCGATTGGGTACGTTAAAAACTCACTTTAAGATCTCTGTTCTTTTTGAGAGCTTTGCAGTATTGCAATTGGATTCAATGAAGCGGTGATGGTCCTACACCGCTCCAAGATAGCCCTAAACTAACTGCTATGTATTTTGGTGGTATATTTTTGGAGAGAACTTGCAAAACGGTCCCAAATTCGCTTCACAAATATTGCACGAAAATACGCAGCATTTAATTTTTTCGGTATTTGTAAGACTGTTTAGAAATGTCTGGTCTAAGTCCTTATACGAGTTTAACGTACTCGGTCGCATTAACGTAAATATTCTTTTATGTCAGTTTGTACGAAAAACGCGGGTGTTTCTATTAAAATCGGGATCGGGGTCGGGCTTTTGGTCGCATGTTTATTGATTTTTAT
This sequence comes from Orthosia gracilis, assembly GCA_947562075.1. NCBI lineage: Eukaryota > Metazoa > Arthropoda > Insecta > Lepidoptera > Noctuidae > Orthosia > Orthosia gracilis. The sequence goes on along the minus strand of OX387275.1, from coordinate 38,005,282 downwards.
GTAAATATTTGTTTTATACGTTATACACATACATAATGTGACGCACGGTTGGCACAGTGGTTGAGCGATTGACTGCTGCGCTGCGTGTCGCGGGTTCGATTCCCGCACGGAACAAATATTTGTACGACCTACAGATAGTTGTTCCGGCTCTGGGTATTGTGTATGTGAGTTTATATGTTTGTAAACGCACCCACCATACAGGAAGAAATTCCTAGTGTGGGGTAACGTTTTAAATTAAAATAAAAACTAACCTTCTGTGTTATTCCTTAAGTAATGTATGTACCGTCTCCGTGAATGTGTCCGTGGCATCACAATGGGCTCTATCAGAATATCAGCGCAGCGTTATTATCTTTTTAATATCGTTGCACATGCTGAGATAGGAGCCGTTTTGGTCTCGCACGGGGTTATTTACTTTTTTTTTTATTTCTTATTATTGTTTGTGTTTTACTTAACTAGTGTCTCCTATGCGGGTCACAAATAAATATTTTTCTTTCTTTCTTTCCTTTAAAATGTCACCAGGCGGCGCCTATTCAGTTTTAGTACAAATTTTAGTTTACGATAACGCGACCGAGTACGTTAAAAACTCGCACTAAACCCGTTGGTCAAGAAAATAGCAAATATGGCTTCTGATGGGCAACGGATTAGTGGTTGTATATGTTATTAACTTCAAACACCAATCTTGAGTCAACATTTTAATTTGTGAATCAAGTTACCAATCAAGCTATTCATAAGAATTCGAAGTGTAGCAACTGACAACATTATTTTAAACGCATGATACTAGTAGCATGAATAAATTAAAGAATGTTACCTATACACTACTAAATGTTACTACCATTTTAATCCAACAACTCTTTGTTCCAAAATAGTTAACTCTTTACTACTACTTTTTAGGCACAAAGAATTGTTGACCGAATATATAGTTTGACCGAAGATTTTCGATCATAGTACATGACATGTTAGGAACAAAGACTTGCCATAATTACCAAGTTAACTGCAAATAAATTCTATACCAACCTCCTCATGCCTTAGAAATGATTGTGTGATGTTTGATGATGGCAATCATTACAAGGACAAAAGTTATTCGCGCCACACTGTGCCGATAACAAACCCAGACACGATCTGGTACAAATAATATTTATATCACTATTAGCAAGCATGATACCTACCTCTTTTACGGTAGACTTCTGCAAAGGCGTTACTAACGCAGTGATATTGGAAATGTATGGGACCATTAATGAATTCATTTAGGTATTTATAGGCATTTCGATGAGGTTTGACTCGAGTGCGTAAGCGACGCGTATTATACGCTTAAAACCTTCTTGCCGCGAAAGATTTTTGGATGCCACTACAAGGCGCTTTACTTTGGCTCAGGTTTTTGATCAGTAGTTAACTCAACCAATGGTTAAATATGCTAAGCAGTGGTTTCAAAATTCGTTTAAACGCGTTTACTTTACTTGTCTAACAAACTGTCAAATAATTAATTCTCCAACTTATTTGAACATATGTGAGGCTATCAACTAAAAAAATGGTCTATTACCGAAATTTGCAACCATTGGTTAGCATATTCAACGGATCAAAAAACTGCGCCTTAGTGGGCTTAGTGCGAGATTTTACACTTGCTCTATCGAGTAAACGTACACTTTCATTTGTATTGACACTGAATAAGCGCCGTCTGGAACAGTAAGGTGTTGACGTTATAACGGTCGAGTACGCAAAACAAACTCGCACTAAGCCCACTGAGCAAAACAGCTTATGAGAACTTATGAGAGAGAACATTTGAAGCACCAATACGCGTCTAATACGCGTCGCTTACGCGTTTGACTTAAACCACTCTGAAACTCTAAAAAATATATGGAACAATGAATGGTGTCCCATACATTTCCAGTTTCACTGCGTAAGGCCTTGAAAGTCTATTTTGGGCCGATTTTACCAACGAAACTAATCACGATTAGTTCAACTAAACTCAGTTTATGCAAACACAGGGTTCTGATTGGTTGAGATCGCTGAGAAACTACTAATCAGACCGCTGTATTAGCATAAAGAGTTTAGTTGAACTAATAGAGATCAGTTTCGTTGGTGAATTCGGCCCTAAGTCGTAGTCTCTAACCCTGCAAGTGACCTGTACGTACTGCATGTTATAACGCAACACTAATTTTGTTCACGCAGATAATTTTTCGCTAACAGAGACTGCGCACGTGGCGCCGCTCATAGCGGCCGCGCTCGTCATCGCGGCGCTGCTGGTCATCGTGCTGTGTCTCATCATCCGCTGCAGGCGGCGGAGAGGTACGTACAATACCCACAGCGGATCTTTGTATCTCTGAAATTGGCTGCAAGACTGCGCAGTAGCTATTTTTGTGTCAATGCTGCTTCGTTTCTATAACGTACAGATTTTTACCGAGAGCTTGTTATTAAATAAGAGAGCTGGATAGGAGCTCGTGGCTAAATAATAACAGCCGCACGGATCGAACTTTAAGGTTAAGCAATGCTTGACGAGGTCGGTCCGTGGATGGGTGACCATTTTCAACATACCGAGTTTCCTCCGTGCCTCGGAAAGCACGTTAAGCCGTTGGTCCCGGCTGTCATTTGAAGATCTTTGACAGTCGTTACGGGCTTCTGACTAAGAAGCCTGAGATCTGACACCAGTCTTGCCAAGGGGTACCGTGTTACCCAGTTACTGGGTTGTGGAGGTCAGATAGGCAGTCGCTCCATGTAAAACACTGGATCATCATCCGGTACAACATTATTACATGGTAGTTGGGAAAAGGCTAGGCAGAAGAAGCTTGTTATTAAATAAGAGCTTCCGGACTGAGTCGTCTCAGTACAAATTCTGTACAGAGCGCATACACGCGTCCCTGTACCGAGCCACTTGACTGTAGCAAACATAATCAAACGATACCGAAATGAAAACGAGCCAGTCAGGAAGTGGCTCTCGGTAAAACGAAAAGAAAACACACCGCGCCGGTAAGAAAGGCGCCTTATGAGGGGGGAGATCCAAAAATTCGCGGAATATTTTTCTTAAATCGATATATACGCCCCAATGTTAACGCAGTACTGGCCGTGCGCCCGCTCGGAGCCAAAATATCAATATTGAACCTCCTTTTGAACAGTTTATTTTGCGAAATATTATTTGCTTTTCACATATGCTATGTCAGTTATGAAGAAATTCCAGCCATAAATTTTAAAAAACATCCAAGTCGTTTTGGAGGAGTATCCAAAAGTTGCGAAAATTATCGTGTTGCTAATTATTTTTTTACCAAAACTATTTGTTATACGAAGAAACCATGTTTAAAAAATAATGTACATGAAACAATAATAAGTATATTTTTTTTCAAACCTCTTTACCTAGCCGTTACTAAGGAGTATGCTTTAGAAAGTTACCGCTTTACGGCACTAAAGCGGATGTAGGCCCTTAAAAAGATGCCTTGAAGAGATGTATTTCAAAGAGAACATTTCGTGAATTTTTGGACTTTCCTATGTACTTTTTATATTTTACTTTACTTCTGTAGATTTTGAACTTTGTCCTTAATAATGTCGTTATACTTTTTCGCAATTAATGTTGTCTTCAAAGATGATAGCGCCGTGGCATAAACTGTTGCCAAATATTCATAAAATGATAGACCACCTTATATTGCTGTCAGTGTTTTCAAAGGCACTTTGACGATACAGGCGGCAAAGCAAATTGATTGAGTGATTTTTGTTTTTTTTTTAATAGCACTGACAATTTATATGTATTTTTTTTTCATTGCAGAAAGCGTGGAATATAAGACTGAAGATTTAGATAGGTAAGCACTACTTATTTATTTAAACTTCATGCACGAAGCTTTCTCTACCAATCAATAAAGGATGTATTTTTATAAGAACCGTTTATTGCGCCAACCTTGGTTATCATACTAACTCAGAGTTATTAGCTAATTTCGCCAGTAATGTTTGACATGTTTGTTATTTTAACCCCGAGTTAGCAATTAACTCTGAGTTAAGTCTTCGTCGTTAGTGGACCTTACAAATACAGAATATTTATTAGTTCGACATAGTTCTTCACACCACAATCTGTTTCCACAGCGAAAAAGCCGCTCTGCCAGCGGACGCAGTATACACACCGCGCGACACGCCTCGCCCACTGGCGCCGGGCGCCGGCGCCGGCTCGGTGGCGGGCATCACGGGCGGCGCCGGCGCCGGCGCGCGTTACTCGCCCGGCGCGCTGCAGGTCCGGCGCGCCGCCGTGGTGCTGCAGCCCCCCACCACCGTGTGACAGCAGAGCACAGGTGTGACGCACGCATGCACTAACCATTCAGAGGACGTAGTTCGAGATTTTACTAGTGCTCGATCGCGTTAATGTAAACGTTCTCCTTAGGTCAATTTGTATACAAAAAGGTGCGTTTGTATTACTGTCACCAGACGGCATAAAAATTTACTTATACGTAAACGCGATCGAGCATCAGTAAAACTCGCACTTAGCCCACAGTGCCCTAAGTGCGAGTTTTTAAACGTACTCGACCTCGTTAATGTACTAACACTTCAATTTGTATCCAAATGGAAGTGTTATTCTTTATGCGATGGCGACATGCCAATCGAATGCCAAAATTTCAAGAAACTGATCGTTTTATTTTTCGATAGCGCTTGAAAATGCCATACATTTTTGACATTTCGCTTTTACGATGCTATCGTTAATTAAATGCCACTTGAATAAAGACCCTGGTGACATTACTGGGCAAACCCTTTTTTTTCTTTACAAATTGACATTAGCGAACTTTAACGCAATCGAGTACGTTTAAAAACTCGCACTAAGCCCACAGTTGATATATGCATGATGTCCACTACATACATAATATTATATTACAAAATTGATTTCACTTGAAATCATAAAGTTCTGAAATCTTGTAACACAACTTGCCGCCCGTATGTGTACGCTAATGTTAGCTAGTGGACATCACGCTAAACTACGGTATTAGGTACATTCGTCACACTATAGGAAAACATAATATATTATAGTTTATGACAGGGACAAAAATAAACACACACAACAATAACCAATTTGAAATCCATCTGCGTGGTTTAAAAAAAATGTTTAGGCAACACAAGCTGGCCATGTAAGCCAGAATCCCCACGGAGACATACAACCCAACGGACCGAATGAGCTTTGGCACCAAAAGGCATTTTATCAAACTCTCTAGTGTCTAGTCTAGACGATGCCGTTTTACTGATACTACCCTCTTATGTCCTATTAGGAATCCATTAAAACTAAACTGGTATTGGAGGGATACGTTTGTGGGGTTCAGTTTGTAAACGTAAGAGTGTCCACACAATACGTTCTATTTTCAGCGACCATTTTTGTTCGGAAGCCCATCTGTTGAATTAGATAAAGTGTATTAGCGATGGCGATTGTCGAAAGGCCAAAACGTAAAGAACTGATCACGTGATATTTCGATAGCACTTGGTAATCCCATGCGTTTTTGACATTTTACCAGTCGCTATCGCGTCGCTTTCGTTGATAGAATCTCTCTTGTCTAGAGCCGCAGCGCCAAAATATGTATATGGGTTCGTCAGCAGAGCGCTTCGTGTGGACACGCTCTAACAAGCACGATTATTTTTGATATTGGATTTCCTGCACCATTAGATTATGATAAAGATAAGGCATGTCATGTCATACATTATCCTCTCCACTCCCGAATTAATTACGCCTTTACACCACACACTGATAAAATTACACGAAAAAATATGTTTTCGATAAAATTTATTTCATGTTGATACTATTTTTACCTTTTTTCCTGATAGGATAAATACATTATTAGGTAAAGCTTTTTAAAAATTCATTTGTGACACTGTTCTGGGTATTTTGTCAATCCTCTTAGTACCATAGTATACTGAACTTGCTCACTTTTTTAGTGATAGGGTACTAATAAAAGTAAAAAGAGTTAAATAAAACTTTTTCACATAAAATAATCCAACATCAAAATCAAAATCCATTTCACTTAGTCAGGTTATATTTAAGCGATATACAGCGCTATCGTCTAATGTTTTGTGGTACTGAAACGCGTCTGACTCATTAAACTTTTAGTTGATTGAATTAGGGATTATTTTTTTGTTGATTGAATTGTCGCTACGTAACTTACAATTAGTAGAGTGCTATTTACAAAATTTATAGCTTCTCGTGACGGGGTCTTTAATTAATCTCCATGTTAGAACTTATATATACACTGCTGATTCCGATCTTCTTCTTCCTACCAATGTCTCAAGTTATTTGAGTCAGCGTTATATATTTTTATATTCTACTATCCCCTGTTAGTCGTCACCTTATCATTCAGTCCATCAAACCAGAGGCGCTTGCGGCTGTATATTATTATAGCCTTTATTGCCAACAATTTCAGATTGATAGTTACAATAAAATACGTAATATAATCTTTATGCGAGTGTCAGCGTGACACAAAAGCCTAGTCCAGCTTTTTCCATTCTTCTCTATTTTTAGCTATTCGATGCTATTGATTTGCTATCTTTTTATATCATGTGACAAGAGCTTTCACTATCTTCCTGTTTTTCTTCCCTTTTGGTTTCTTGGCGTCCATTCTTTTGTGTTCTTTGTCCATTTGTTTTTATTTTCTCTGAGCATATGACGTACCCATCTCCACTTTCTCATTTTAGTAACAACATATTCTATTTTTGTTGTGTGACGTATGTTTGTCGCTATTTTGTGTCTCTTTTTGTATAACCCAGCATGCTCCTGTCCAATGGCTCTTTGGCATGTGATCAACTTTTAATATGAGGCTATTTAACAAGACTCAACAGTTAGAACTGCAACGTTTGGTAAGTACAGTATTTTCGGCTATCCGGTTGATGATGATGTAGATGGCAGTAACCACTTTCCATTAGCTGAGAATTCAGGCAATTTCCCAAAATAGAAGTTTCAGGTATTTCCATCAATCCTCCACTTGTTGTTTTAGTAATCACATTTACAATATTATCGTTCCGGTATCAGTTTTCTGGTGTATCTGTTATTAGCAACACTTTTTAATCGAAGGTATTAATTACGAATTCAATACTATCACAAGTGCGTCACTATTGAACGCATGTTGTGTTTAGTATTATCATTCACTTTGTTCTCTATGTTCTACTACAATATGTACACAGGATGTCTGGTTGTAACTTTATCTGTTTCAAAATAAGGCATTTTTTATCATTTGTGGTTGATGGATTTGAAACATTTCGCGATCATGTTATTATATGATCGCAAAATGTTGAGTGCAAGACTCAAGATTCATATTATCCGTTGAAATGTATAGTTTTCTGTAAAGAAGTCGAGAGGCGAACTGCCTTTTGAAAGTTAAGTTAGCACACGTTAATTATAAAGTTCCCAATCTTTAAATATCAACAACAGGTTTGATTCCTGCAGCCGTAAGAGTTTGATCGTTATCCAATCTACAAAAATCGACCAATTACTCAGACGGAAATCCACATCGCGTCATTCATCTTGCATGTGATTGGTCGATTGGATAACGATCAAATACTTTGCGTTGCCGTATTCAATTACGCAATAGACTGCTGGTCTACACTCTAAGCCCGTTCCAAATACAATCAGTCTTTTGGCAGGCACTGCTAAGGCCAGCCTTATGTGACCTCTCTGCCCTCTGCCAGATATCAGACCGTGATTCTAGTTCTATTCTGATAAACTAACTGCTTCGGTCCTCGTTTTCCCTTTATTCTACGCTTTTTTACTTTCTGCCAAAGTTACGGGCAACCACTACCCGTAAATATGGGAACCACCCATACCATATCTAATTAATGAATGCGAAATATAAAATGTGCTCCCAAAACTTCGGCGTTGTTTACTTTTATAGTTTGAATACATCTTGTTGCCATAAGGCCACTGCTATTAATCATAAGAACAAAAAAAAAAACAATACAAATACGTATGGTTTGAGTAATTCCAGAGATCGTACCTACAACGTCATTTTGGGAACATACTCGCATAATGAAATCTATTTGAAAATATCCTTTGATATGAGTGTTTCTAAGCTAAAAATAGCAAAGCCCGAAAAACAAAACAATTTTTGCATAGAAACCAGTTCTAAGAACGTGGGTATCTTTGATGACGCTATATTAGGCAGTTTAGTGGAACATTAACGGGATATATCAATAAAATCTATCAACCAGCCTATTAGCCATCAAATCCAAGGGCACTCCCTCGCCTTTTAGTTGCCGAATAAAACATTCTACTCAGAAACATAAACATATTGTTTTCGTTTTCACTTACACAGGTCAGGATTTTGATCGATTATTCTATATCAGGATATATCAATAAAATCAACAACCAATCAATCAACCTGCTTTGTTTTTCTTATGTCTTTGCAGAATAAATATAGCTTAATTGTCAATTATATACTTAAGATGTCTCTATGGAAATATATAACTATGCAAAATAATTCACAACAAGCATTTTCTGCAAGTGTGCTATGATAAAAAACCATAATCATTTATGTTTAGGATTATACTTAAGACTATAACATTGGTCTTAGTGTTGTATCTAAAATCTGTACCTCTAAAGTAAGAGTTTCTTCCCATCTACAGAGTAAGAAAGAGTACAATTCTACTAATTAGTCTAAAACAACAATGTCAATGAAACCACACGACACACACCAAACACTCGAAAATAAACTATAAGTTCTCACTTTTTAAACTAACTGAACAGCGCACTAGGTGTGGGTAATTAACAAAAAGCGTTTAAACTATAATAAAATACTACTAAACAAGTCGATGATTCACAGCTCGATGTCTAATTATCTTGAGTGCACATCACGAATCACTTGGGACCGGTGCGTGTGAACACGATACCTCTCTTACAGGAATTTTGAATGATGTTTCTAGTGAGAATTTTATATTTGTGTATTTTAGGAATGATTTATTGTCTGCCTAGTATGGATAGTCAGACAATATATGACCCTTACGACTTTGAAAATAGATATTGAGTAAATACATTTTCTAGTGTATGTCCCTCCCTGGTCCACTAAAATAGCTATTTTTTTAAAATCTTCAACAGCAACACTCATGTCTGTACCAGTAATAACAATTTTGAAAAATAGACACAATTTCAATACTTTTGTGAAATAGTCTTATAACTAACTGATCTACGGCATTAAAATTCCTTACACTAATACCACTTTAAGTAACTATCGTCCCACACAAATCAACTGTTAGTAAGCTTGAAAATCTTTATTCAATCATTCTTTTTTGTTCTAGGCAGCTTTGACGTCGCTGGAGAAAGAAGCCAAAGAGAATGTATATGCGGTATTAGACCCGCACATTCAGTACGAAATTACGATTAATAAGCACGGAGAGCCGCCTAAGTATTTATCCTTATCGAAGCCGCTAACTCACCAAAGAACCCACGCCTTCGACCCCCATAGCATCACCAACGAGATCAATAATAATAATCATGATTACGATAGATTCTCCACTTTCAAAACCGGGCCACCAAAAGCCAGAAGATCCAACAAAAGTTACACTAAGACCAACAAAAACTACGTCTGCAAAACAAATAACGATATAGAATACTCCAAAGATCCATACTTTGGTCAAGTTAGAAGTACAGATTCGATGAATCATAATGCACAAAAATACAACGAACCTAAAGATACCAAAAATTATTCCCGAATGTATGACAGGAATAATTCTGGAAGGAGGGAGAACGATAGAATAAACCAGAATGGCTTTGAAAAGGATTTTCAGAATAACAAAAGATCTTCCTATCGTAACTTGAAAGGCACAAACGAGAAGGAGAGGTCTTTTGAAGATTTTAGAGAAGGGAATTTAAAGCAGGATATTGAAGAAGACTTTAGGCCTAGGCCGGGAAAGGTCAGGGAGATAGCTTCGAGGTTCAACAAGTGTAGCACTGGGAACGTAACTTTGAATACTAAGAAGGAGAGACCCAAGCCACTGCAAAGTTACGGTCACCAAGCGTACCTGGACCATGTATTCCCTGACGCTGTGGAAATATAAAGTGTAATGAGTGGACATGACAAGTTAGATCTCCGTTGTAGTTAGTGTGTACTTAATAAGGACTAGATTTCTCACTATACTTATTTATTAATGTAGATTTGCCATATTCTTCTAGATATTTCATGACTGTTGTTGTCACAAAGATTTTGGAATACTTCAGCTATAGTTGTAAATAGGTCGCTATTAGATTGAGCTGCACACAATAGGAATATGCACGCAGTTGCGCCGGTACCTAGGACGAGGAAATGCGTAGAGACGCCTGCATTCAAGTTTATATTCATTAATACTTTAACTATTATATGACTTTAAAGAATATCGTAAAATGTTGAGATGAAAAATTTTACAATTTGTATTAAACATTTTTTTTGTATTTGAATGACTTTTGTATGTACTTACGATGTTGCATTTACTTGTAAATAGTCTAATTATTATCATGGTTGCTTTAAGTTTCTATTTCTTTCTTTCTTTCTTGTCGTAATAAGAGTATAGTTTGTTACGGATTATTTCCTTGTGTGTATAGTCTTTATTACTTATGTTTCGTATTGTTGAATTTTAACAGTATTAAAATTATCATTTACAATGTTTTTGTTTTATTTTATTCTATCAATATTTTACAGGGTCATCGCATTGTTTACACATAGTCAATGTTCTTTAGTGATAAAATATAAATACTGTAATCTGTTGTATTCTCTCATGAACTTTGAATTATGAGTAGCATTTTAAGATCTTGACATTTTTGTGGTTTACTTAATTATATTTATTAGCTTTCTTCTTTTTCTTTATTCGCGGCTTCACACACGTGAAAGTTTTGAAAGATGGAAATTATCCCAAAGCAGGTAACTTCCGGGATCAAAAGACTTATGTTCTTCTTCAAGGTTTAATCTATCTTTGTAACAAAATTATTTTAACTTCGTAACAAACAAACAGACAGAATTACTTTTGCATTTATAACATAAGTATGTATTGCGTATTTATTATTTGTTGATTCGCCGATAGCATAATTATAAAAATATCTACCTATTTCGTTACATTTAATAATCAGCTAATGGCAGGTATTGCAAAGTCATTCCGCCCCATACAAAATACAAAGTCCCATGTTACTACACTTAATATCAATTTTAAATTCAATTACACCGATGAGCTCACCAAATTGACTGTCAGATGCCAATTAGGGCTCGATACTGTCTCTATACCAGATTGGTAAGTTTATATTATGTATATGTTTTTACGTTCACGGTCACAACGCTGAAAGGTGGTGAATCTGACCACCTTCCAGCGTTGTGTACGTGAACGCTTCTCGATCCTGTAGTCAATACTTTTGATAAGCGATACGCGTCCGCAACAGTTCATATTGTGCTGCCGTCGGGCACAAACGGTACCTAAACTAATAAAGAACGTCTATCAACAGACCACATGTATCTTAAACTTTTAGTGTTTCTCACATATCAGTATTACGTTATGTGCAAATTAGATATAAATCGAACAAAACTACCGATAAAAACGGATAACAAGTGTAGTGGTAGTTGTGTTACAAAATGTTGCCCTCAGGGGATGGTGTTTGCGAAAGTGACGGATGCGAGAGGAGTTTCGAAAAGTTTATGTGCGACTGGGGAAGACGGGGTTTTCGAATCAAAACAGATTATCCACAATAGGACTGCGCTCAAAGAATATGTTTATCTGCCGAAAACATTTCATATGTTGTATGGGAAACCGTGTGAAAAGATGCATGTCTCGAATCATCAGTTCTATATGCAAGAGGTTAGTTATTTTTTTATGAAGATGTTCGCCTATCTGTTACTCTGTGTTATCACTGTCTGTGTTGTGTTGAATGTTTTTAATATTTTGGCGATTTTTTATTTGACTGATATTGCTTTGGTTTATTTTGAATTTAGAAAGAAAAGGAATATTAGGGAATTCGTTCAGTAGAATAAAACGCTGGCATTTCACTTTTCTTTGTTTGGATCGTGCATTTTATTACCCGATTGCTCTATATAGCTTTGTTTACAATCTTTTGCACTTTGTTGCACTTTATTACTTGCACTCGTAAGGAGGAAAACTTTATTGCTTCGAGGGTAAAAGGTTGATTATTTACAAACTTTAGCACTGTTGCACTTTATTTACTTTCGTGTACTTGCTCCCTTAGAGAAACTTTTTCAGTTAGGAACGTGCTATACATTGTATGTGTCAAGTAGGTTAGTAACGTTAAATTGGCATTGCCTGAAACCTTTTTTTTCTTGCTTGCTCTAGCAAAACTTTACACTTATTTGGTTAATAAACTTATTAATATAATTAGAGTTAAGATCATCACTATATGCAAGCTTTATATTACCTTAGATTCGTATGTGTATTCGGCAAATAGTCATCCATTTTCCAAGTACTTTCTGGCGCCCGATCAAGCTAAACCTTGGCGTACTTATGTAATTTGGAAACAAAACATTGAAATAATAATTATGATACTATGGAGCTGGTCTTATGATGGAGCCAGAAGGTGGCCATAGCAACTCCTCAACCAGACAAGATAGAACCATCGTGTTTGGGCTCTTGGATGTGTATTGAAAAGTATATTTCATTTATTACATGTCCGTTCAAACCGCCAATATTAGAAAAAAAAAAAAATCTTATTATTTACTGCTCACTCAAGAATATTAAACCACGCAGCTAAGTCACTAAAATAAGCACTTATGGGCGAATCAACTTTTAAGGCACTCCTTTGGCAATATTTTACAACAGTAAAAATTAAAAAACAAAACAACGAAAACTTACAAATATAAAGTGTTATGTGTTAAATAATTTATCTTATTTTGAGATTATGTAGTTGGCCACGACATCCAAGTTAGTATTCATGATTTTTTTTTGAAAAGCTGGTGCCCGTGTCGTAAAACTATCCCCTGAGTTACGTTTTTGTAAGTATGGAAATGTGAAATAAAACTAAATGTACTGAAAAACTAAAATAGTAAGTATTTATTTCAATTTAAAATGCAGTCTTCTAATTAATCAACCTTAATTTATAATAACAGTAGCAACAAATAGAGACAGTTCAAAGTCCACTGCGTTACTTTGGTCATAATTAAATGCTATACTTTTAGGTAAATCGCTGTATTAAGGTAATCAGTCAATCATTACATATTTCTAAGTTGAAGTCTAATCCTGAAGTTTGCTAATCATCAGTATTTAATCATGTAATAAAATTTTGGTACAAGCTATAGTAAAAAATCCTTACACAAATTAAGGGACAAAGCGTTAACGCCAGAGAAAAAATGGTAACGCCTGAGAATTTTAGACTATCTAAAAAGTTGTAACAGCAATATGATGTGTGTAATCATAGTAATAACAATTCAAGTCAACTTATCTAATCAGTTTTTTTTAAAGGTACACACAATAAAAAAAACAACTAAATTAAAACAAAACTTAAAATTAAACGAGATCACAGGTAACTTGGATTATTCTAATAGGAACCTTAATTGAAGTAAGTTTAACAGAATTAGTCTTATTTCTTTTCAAACACATCTCTGGCGTCAATAGAAGCACTTACAACATAAAAAGGTTTATTCTTGGTAAAATAAAAATAGGAACAACGAAGATTAGGGTTCTCTTTTATAAAGGTTTTAAACAAATTTCTCATGGTGTCTAGCATAAATATTTTTTGAGCTTTTATGCCTGCTTTTGTGAGTGTTTCTTTTTTACCGGCTGTTGCACGTGATATGTCATCTCTCAAGTAAAAATCCCTAATTTTCTTCTTTAATACTGTGTTTTTATCTGTGCTCTCTTTTCTTTTCAGAACTTTGTCAACACCTAAATTCTCTCGAAGTAGTTGTTTTTTCATTCGTGAGTCTTTGACATCTACAGTTTCAAATATCTTCTTGATTACCTCTCTTTCTTTCCTAGCTTTTGTCTTTTTGAATGTCTTCTTAATAGCACCGCTCAATATTCTGTATCTTAAGTCTTCATTGTTTTCAACTTTGTTGGTTTTAGTTTTGATTTGTCTGTTATATCTTTTCTTAAATTTCTCGTACTTTCGTCTTAAATTATGATTATCTTGCCTCAGTTTTGCGTTTTCTCTATGCACTCTCGACCTGTCCTTTTTCACTTTTTTTCGACCTAATTTTGCTGAAAGCGATGGTGACTTAGCTAATAGCGATGCGCATAGGGGAGTAGGAAATGCTGCTGGTGGCATATCTGGTGGATGAATTGCATGGGGAGGTGTTGGTGGTGGAGTTTCGTCTATAAAGTTTTCCAACCTGGAGTCAGATCTAGGCGAGTCTGGAGGTGTTTGGTGTAATAAACTTTCTACAGCCCGTTTTCGTTCCTTAAGTTGTCGTTTTCGTAATCTCCATATCACATTTGCATTATATTTTTCCTTAGAAGTCAAATCTTTTACTAATCTCTTAGTCTTATGATATCGTTCTCGGTGCTTTTTCTTAGCTTCTTCGTACTTTTCTTTATTATTTTTTAGCCTTTCCCTGTAGCGTTTCTGTTTCTCAGCTGCACTTAGCGGCATTTTCGTTTATGTTGCCCAGATCTGAGACAAAATAAACTATTCTTTATTATCTAAATGGATAAGTAACTTTTTTGATTGATCTATTACCATAGACAAACCATGTAAACGGTGTTAGGAGGCATTTAAGATTTTTGTAATATTTGTTAGTAGTAATGATAGATACATACAAACATTATTAATCTCTCAAAAAGATAAAAAACACTGAAAATATTCCTAATTAGCTATGCCATTCTGCCTTACATTACCGGTAACGCGAGAGAAAGGTCTCTAGCGTTACCGGTAACTCAGGAGAACAGTATCTTGCGTTACTGATAACGCAGGAGATAATTTTGCTTAAAATGACGATAAATAATTACAGCATTGAAACTAATAAAAAAATGGGTCATAACCTACAAATCAGACACCATGGGTTACGTTGTAACGTAATAATAGCAAAATATTTAAAAAACTCACCGCGATTTACGTCGTAACGCTGTAGAACGGCAATAAACCCACGCGCACTCCCTGAAAGCTTACCGCAGACTGAGGGGCGGGTGTCGTGAGGCCGGACTTGTCGGACTACTCCAACGAATTATTAGATAATCTTCGCATGTTTTGACATTGAATTAGACGCCATCTCTTGAAAATTGTCTTCAACTTTTTACAATAACGCAGTAGACCAGAGATTTTTAACAATACTTGGGACAGCGCTTTAGGGACGATAAATAAATATTATTTAAGTAAAATAACTACAATCTTGTACTTAAATGTAAAGCTTACTTAAAACTGAATCGAAACTTCTCGTAAATATTCAATGTTTTCATTAATATTTTTAAAGAAAATTCATAAATTGTTTCATCACCTATGCTTGGGGACAAGTACTTTTGGTATGAAGAATGATTTTGTTCTGCTGAGTTACCAAAAAATCTCGTAAATCTTACTTTAAATTTAAAAAAAAGATTATATTGCTGTGGTAGTTAAAAATCTTATGATGTAATAAGGTTGACAATCTAAAAATTTTAAGAGAAATTAAAAAAATATGGCCACTTCCATGATGAGGACATGAAAGGAGTGCCTTAAAAGTTGATTCACCCTTATATGAAATTTTATTTAGCACTTTTATCAATAAAATTTCGGTAAATCAATATATTTTCGTATGTCCATTTATATCGAGGTAGGATTACTGATAAAGCTTAAAACATTAATATTGCAGATTTGTGATACAGTAACAGTGTGTTTGATGTTTCGATCAAACAAACTGTTACTGTATAACTTACTGACAGTAGATAAGCAGGATTGGCGTTCTGTCATGAATTTCATGCTTTTAATAACTATGACCCCTTACCTATCAAAACCAAAGACCTTATACTTCTTACTACTAGACTGTGCACTATGGCGCAAAAACCGGTCCGTGCGAGAGGGCTCCCGTTGGTAGTGTGTCACTTTCTAATAAGGTGACCATGACCAAACATAACACGGGACAAATTGATTGTAAAAACGATAGTGTAAATATCCCGATATTTATGCTACGAGTACCTAACTACGCTACCTAAACCTACTTATTTTATTTTTGGAATCTACATCACTTACCGTATGGTGTCGGGCGTAAATAATTTCACCATTCCATGTTTTCTCGTGGGTGTCGTAAGAGGCGACTAAGGGACAAACCAGAGAATGGGCAGCAGCGTTCTCTGTGCATTTGTAACAAACATCACACACAACCAACCCACCTGCAAAGCACTCCCCATGAATAGCACAAATAAAACAAAGGCCTTATAGCGCCCGGCAGCCTGCCTACCCTCGACTACAGTAGCGGTCGAGGTTACGGTATGGCAAGGGGTGCTAAGAATCCTGGACAAGATCCGGCTACCCCGACAAATACCGACGACTGGACCTGGAAACGTACAACACGCGCACACTCCGGATCGACTAAAAGATCACCGAACTCGAAGGGGAATTGAGCAGTTTACGATGGAGTATTATAGGGTTATCTGAAGTTCAAAGAGAGGGGCAGGACTCGATAATCCTCAAATCCCAAGACTCCTCAAGTCTCATTCTTCAAGACCCATCGTATAGATAGGAACAAAAAGCTGTCTGATCCTACTCTCAAGCTCATGAAAGAGAGGCGTGAGATGATACTGCAGTCTTCGGACGATGCTTTGAAAAACCGGAAGCTAAATATACCTCAAAGGATCTCAATGATTTCACATATTGTCCAGTTGCGTAGACAGTTGAGAAACAAAACTCCACCAATTTTATTCCACTAGAAATCAATTTGCAAATAATATTAACAGCCGATGAATTTCACTCGAACAAAGCCCGCCAAAAACGCCGCAAACCACCATCTTACATTTAGTATTACCAGGCCCAAACATTTCATAGTACTACTCTTACTAAGTATTAAAGATTTATTTTTTAAATACAACGAATTGATTAATTATAGGAACTGTGGAAATATTTAAATACGTTTCAAAGTCTATGAATCGTTTGTTATGGTTTAACATTAAAAAGAAAAATATAAAATTTTCTACCAATTCTACCAAACCCAATGATTAGTTGAGGTGGCAAGACGTCAGACAAGGACACACTACCAGCGGAAACCCTCTCGCCAGGACCGCTTTTGGTTAGCTACCGCTTATAAGGAAATAGCTAACCTAGGTGTATGATGATAGATTTCATTTTAGCTATACAAAATTTTTTTGTACACAGTCTAGTAGTAAGAAATACGTATAAGGTCTTTGATCAAAACTAACTAAATGTCACTGGAATATTGAATACGGTTTTGCTTTTTTATTTTTAAGGCGCAGATACCCTCAGTAGCTGATTTTAAAATGAGAATGTAAACGGCTAGTCGTAATTTTTGAGAAAAAATATATGTTACATCAGGGTGGTGCCATAAGCTCTTAGAGTAAGGTTGTTTTGAGTGTGTGTAAGGGACAGATGTATATGACTTGTATACTTGGTCACCCACTGACCATTTTCTTAATAATTTGATTTAAGAACATTTTTAATATTACTCGTATAACATAGTGTGATCAATTTGTAAGGTTAGGTCTCACACAGAGAAAAAAACGACAACCGCAACAAAATTGCCGGGCGTATTTTAATGAAATTTTTATCAAAGACAATTCAATTATCTATATTTTGATCTTAAGCTTTTTTATAAGGTCATAGAATAATAAGGCAAGTACAAAAACTAAATTTTGGGTCACGCGGGTGTGTAACGAGTGCGTGTTTTGGGATCAAAACGCGCACTTGAGGTCGTTGGCGGCTATCGTCACCTTAAGCTTAAGCATTCTCGATAGGCAGTCTCTTTCTAAAATACTGGTACCTACCCAGCTGCAGCCGGGTAGAATGGCAGAAGTCCCCAACATAGTTGGGATAAGTTTAGAAATATTTATAGATCTCGTTTTTTATATATTAATCAGCTCATATTACATCCGCAGCATAAATGCAGCAAATTGTAAAATATTATATCAATTCAGAAGATAATACGAAAACTATCGATGTCAAAAAGTAGGTACCACTAAATCGGCAATTCCCGAACCAGGATGTTGCCATTTTTAACCCACTTTTTCACTATCTTAATGGAACATCAGCAATGATGACGCAAAATCTGTAATTATTCCAAAATTTTAGAGTTCCTAATTGTTCATGTTACAAGAAATACCAACCAATGGGTAGAAACATCGTAGGAGTTACTGCGACGCTCTTACACAAACTACTGAAAACTTACGCAGTGTAGGTTTAACTGTCCGCAGGCTTATTACGTATCTTTTGCAAGAGCAGAACGATAGCGATCAAACTCTTATGTCATAAAAATCGGCATTAACTGCAGTTTAGGTATCGTAGGTCCTCCACAATCGTTTGCTAATCGCTCGCTGTTTATGAAAAGCAGCTATTTAAATAAAAAAAACGCCAACGATTCTAAAACTTCTGTATGGAAGAGCAATTATTGCGCAAAAATCGCTCTCGTTTTGCTCTTGCAAAATATACGTAATAAGCCTGCCGATTTAAGAATACAAATGAGTCAGTACTTACAAATGTCTGATCGTCACTCGTGACTGGTTAGTCTACTTAAGCATGGGGTAGGTTAGTGCCATAATAACTACGCGAACAGAATTCATAGCCAGTAGTACTCATAGACGTAGAGAACTGGGTAGGTACATTATTATGATGTCTTAAAGACAGTATATATATCTAGTATGAGAAAGAGACGGAGCTATACCTACAGGACGAATAGCACTATCCATAGTTTCACATCCGGAATCATGATTATAGTATATTTATGTCGTGGTGGCCCAGTGGCTAAGACCTCGCCTCTCGTGCTAGAGTTCGTAGGTTCGAATCCGGGCAAGTACCAATGTTTATTTTTCAATTCATATGTACTTTCTAAGTTAAACTTGGACATCGTTGACAACGGTGAAGGTAAACATCGTGAGGAAACCTGGACCTATAGTGTGTTTATTATAGGGTTGTGCTCCATCCTGGTGTAATTACTGCAAGGCGTTCCAGTGCGAGGATAAACTAATAAATAAATGATGACATTAACCGCTTGACTGCTTATGACGTGGATACACAAGAGACACAGTGAATTTTCTATTGTTTTGGTAATAACGGATACAAGGGCGGTTAAAACATCGTAAAAAGGCCCATGGACTGAGAATTACCGGTATAATATTGATTAATCTGTAGAAAGAGATACAGCGGCCAATACCTACCTCTTTTGTGTTGGTCGTAGTGAATAAAGTGACACTGACTGCATGTGGCGTGGACCAAACAGAATTATAGAGGAAGACAACTACACTGGCTGTGCAATCGCTTGGTCTCTCTCACAGTTTACAATGGCACGGCTGGTGCAGTGACTGGCGATTGGTTACCGCGCTTCGTGTCACAGGTTTGATGCCCGCACAGTACAAATATTTAAATAGCCTACATACTATTTGACTTACTTGAATTAAGATCCTATGACCCCTAGCTGGAGCAGAGGGCTGCCACAGTAGTCGTCAGATACTTGTTCCGGTTCATTAATCATGATCCAGCTGTTGTCTCCGCAGCGTTGCTCTGAGCCGAGGTTCGACCCCATGGGGGCTAGCCCTCTGTGCGGTCGCTTAGTTTAAGCTTTTTGTGCCTGGTGGAGGTTCTAGTTTAGTCTCCACAGGATCGTCCGATTAAGCAGAAACAGTTATAGTAGAGTTGGTGGTGTGATTGAACTGCGAGAGGTTCATCCAAAATAAAAACCGGCCAATTACGAGTCGGACTCGCACACGAAGGGTTCCGTACCATTATCCAAAAAAACGGCATAAAAAGCACTTAAATATTTATTTTATTCGGTTTTAGTATTTGTTGTTATAACGGCAACAGAAATACATCATCTGTGAAAAATTCAGCTGCCTAGCTATGATGTTTCATGAGATACAGCCTAGTGACAGACGGACAGAAAGACAGACAGACAGACCGCGGAGTCTTATGGTCCCGTTTTCACCCTTTGTGTACGGAACCCTAAAAACAAATGTTCCGGGTCTGGTTGTTGGTTTATGTGAGTTTAAATGCTTGTTTACGCAAGCATGATACAGGAGAAATTCCTACCGGACAGCGGTTTTTTAAAAAGACGAACAAATTTTTCTGACCGTTTTCATTTGATAGCTAGACAGGGAATTCTTAGTCTGGTTCACTATGTCTGTGCCTGTACAGTACAGTTCAGTAGTTGCACGTGTCTCCTAGGTATTGTTGCTTCATCAAGTGACGTGATAAGTTAAGTGCCCATCCTTCTTTGTTAAACGTACTTATACGTATTCCACATTGTGCACACACTTAAACGGAAACTGATTGAATGGCACCTGTGGTATGCCACATACGGCACCCATCGATATTTTTCGCAATTTTATTCCACAAAATAAAATGGCACCTACGAATCA
Organism: Orthosia gracilis; assembly: GCA_947562075.1. Classification (NCBI taxonomy): domain Eukaryota; kingdom Metazoa; phylum Arthropoda; class Insecta; order Lepidoptera; family Noctuidae; genus Orthosia; species Orthosia gracilis. Next base: position 37,984,900 of record OX387275.1, on the reverse strand, counting down.
GTGGGTACTTACTAGTGTTGGGACGTTTATTTTTTTAGGACGTCAAAATCAAAGATTCGATTAAATTCAGTTGAGTTTAATAACATGATAAAAATATAACTTCCTCTTCTGCGTTTTTAGGTAGATGACAGTATAAGCATTTATATCCAAACTACCAGGAGGCCAGAATCATGAAGAAGTATTTGCAGGGCGCATTGGAGGGAATCATAAGCTAACGGAGTACTAGGACTTCAGAATCGAAAATCGCCTGGTACTCTTTTTACCGCTCATGATTCCAGCCTAGCTTTCTCATGATTCTAATCTCCTGGTACTTAAGTTAGTCTTTACCGGTACCGGAATGAGCTGATAGCGTATAGAGCTTTCTCTTTTTTTTTTTGTAGCGAATATTGCTGTCTCCCTCTTATTTTTTTGTCGCCTGTCTATATATCTAACTTGCATATCTTCACGTTTTAAGTGGTACTTACTTATTAAATGCATTGCTTCTCTAGATTCAAGTAAAATATCTATTAACTTCGATTAATTCTTCATATTATTGCTGAGACCGGTGAGCAAAACTTTATTTTTTATTTTTTTTTCTCTGAAATAAAATATGTGCCAATTGCCATAATTTTGGAGTGGTTGATCCGCACACCAATAAATTAACTTTGTGCGAATCGCCACAGAAAATAAAATATTATTAAAAAGGGTCTATTCGCACATTTCCGTCGAGTTAAATTCCTGCGAATCGTCCAATCGTCCAATGACCCAATATTTTAGCGAAAATTTAGTCCTTAGTTATCAGAAAAATCGAGTTTTAAGATAAGCTTAAATCATTTTATAAAATAAATCTTATCCTAGAGGCTTTGCCGCTTGGATTTCGAGAATTATTAACACATGTGCTATTCCAGACTGTAATCTATCTCTGTGCCAAATTTCACCCAAATTCGTTCGGCGGTTCTGGCGTGATTGAGTTACAAACATCCATCAATTCGTCCATCCAAACTTTCGCATTTATAATATTAGTAAGATAAGTAGGATATAATAGGATTACCTTCTGCGTGCGACGTTGCCCGCGGGGGTTAAGAATTCCTCCCGAGTTATAGAAATGTATGTTATGTCTTAATCCAGGACTTGTTCTAACCATGTACCAAGTTTTATAAATATCAATTAAGCCGTTGTTGCGTGATTGATGAACAAACATTCAGACTTTCCATTTTTTGGATAACAGGAACATTCTATTCATTTTACTTTATTTTATTAATCTTAGGAAAAATTACAGCTAAATCAATATGCATATAAAACATGGAAAAAACGGCCAATGAAAAGTTTTCCCTCCTATAAAAAATTGCATAATTATTCTGATGTTAATCGTATCGGAATCGAAATACAATGAACACATGAATAAATTCTTGTAAAACGGACGACTGGAACCATTAATCCTTGTCTAGGATCAATGTTTTAGTCAAAAGACACCTAACATGACCTTGGGCACTGTTAGAGTTAATTAAAAGTGTTAAAAGCCATACTAGTCACAACCCCCGGCTTTGTTGAGCTGTTAAAAACTTAAAAATCACCTACAATGGCGGCCCTGACTCGTGACGTTTGCAAGATTTTTCGAACTTTTTGTAAATATTGACACACAGAACATGCAATGGTCTTACGTATAAATAGTAGTAGTAGTAGGTATAGTAATTCGTGATTACGTAGAGTTGTGCTGAGAGCGGCATAAAGCTATTAAAAATGTAGTTGAAACTGTCAAAAGCCGTCAGTTTTAATCGGTGACACTCTCTGAGAAGCTTGGTCTGTATGAAATATGTTGACAACTGACAATGCCATCTCTAGTAGTGGTTGCCGAGGCATCGTCGCACTCTGTGATTTTAACTTCTAAATTACGAGGAAACTCGTTGTTGTACGGGAAGCAATAATATCTAACGTACCGTTGGAATTCCATTTATCGAGTGGATAAACTATAGGTATTTTTGTTGTTAGTAACTGTCGCTGGTTTAAGTGAGAATTACTATTATATTTCAGGCTGTCTTAGCCTTCTGTGTGTTTAAGACGTGGATCCACGCGAGACACAGTGGCGTTTCGGTAATTACGGGTACACGTCCGGTTAACCATTGCGGTTGTTTATTGCTTCTGCGGATAACAAAGCAAAAGATACAGAGCATACACAACAACAAATAGAGAACATTAGACTTTCACAGCGTTTCTTATTTCTATTAAGACTTCCAGCAGGATCGACAAGCTTTCCGAATTTCCATCGTCATTAAACAATGTCACTTTTTCTAGAGGCCTTCTTGTTTTGTGATAGCAGTTATCTAAGGCAAAAATGATCGGAAGAAAAATCTTGATAAAAAAATTGTTGTTTATTGTTTTTTCTCAGACTTCTATCGATTACTTATGGGAACTATGAAATTTAGAAGGTACACATAGATTTAGTCATACGATAAATTACGACGCTTTTATATTATCACTCAAATTGAAGCACTCTTTGTTTAGGTGACAAACAAGCCCTAAGTGCTCGTCCAAATTAAGGGCAAACTTTAACAAAGTGACGATATTTACTTGAGCCTTTACGACACACCCTGCCCATAAGGCTCGCTGCTAAATTAGCTGACTAATTTTGTCTTACTACAGTTTTTATTTTCGTCATGTGACACACGAAAGTAACGAGTTTGTTGTTGATGTTCGCGATTAACCAATCTCACCTGATGGTAAATCGACGATGAGGTCGACGGTGAAGCATGCTTGCTTAGAAACAACCTATTCACTCTTGACTTGAAGGTTGTAGCCATCAGGAAACACAGACTCCAGCAGGGAGTGTCACTCCGTAGCTGTACGCACATAGATATCTAAATAAATATCTGAAAATATCTTAGTTTATTTTGTATTATTATTGATAGGCTCGCGCTTGACCACTGTATCACCTGATGATGTGGTTGACAATGAAGCACGCTTGCCTAGAAGAAACCTATTCACTCTTGACTTGAAGACCCCAGGTTGCCATCAGGAAAAACAGACTCCGTCAGGGAATTCCACTCTTTAGCTGTACGCATAATAAAAGTATTCCTAAAACCTTTAGTGCATATGGGTGAGATGTTCACCATGTACCGATGATGCATCGCCCTACGTCTTGTCGTCCGCCGATGGAACGGGCTAGGAGGAATTAGTTTATGCAGTTCCATCGCACACTCCTCGAAATGTAACCGATAAAAAACCTACAGACTGGCAAAACCGATGTTCACGTCTTGTTTGCTTGTTTGTAGGAAATAATCTCTGAAAGTACCAATCCGGTCACGAAAATTAATTCGCTGATATAAAGGAATACTCTCATTTGCTAAGAGTATACCAACTAATTTTTATCCCGGAAATACGGGCACGGCCACGGGAAATAGCTAGTTTTGTGACAAACCAACAGACTCTTCTGACCTATGTTACTAATTGAACATTATACATAGTATCTCGCTTACTGAATTAAATTCAAACGAATGCCATTACTTATTTAGCAAAACCCTACCTTCTATAAATGGCAAAGATAAATAGGTTTCGTCTGTATTTTGTACAGCCTACATTGGTAAAATATACGTACAAAACTCACACGTTTTTGCCATGGGTGTGGGCACCGACAGCCAACATTGGTCAAATAATTAGGTTTTCTATTTATTCCGAGAACTGAGAACGTGACTTAACAAAAGTTCAGGATTGGGCAGTTTTCAGCAGTCTGGAAAAATCGATGTTCACGTCTTCGCTCGCAAACTCTTTTATTTAGATAGTTCAACAGTAGGTGTTCATTGCATATTTTAAGTTGTGGAGTGGAGGGCTTTTTAAACATAGGGATTGGTAATTACTTTCAGTTTTGATGCTATTAGTCTTTTACGCAAAAAGGGAGGAGGGGATTGGAGTGACCAATTCTAACTCAGGGTTGAAGTTTCTTCATTATTCCAAATAAAATTTAGGTGCTTATCAAAATCAATACTTCAAAACCTGAATGAAGGTCAAAGTAAAGAGCACCATTTAGAGATAAACGGACATTTATTTTAGGCACCTCCATTTAATTTTATAAGTAGGTACAATACACAGTGTAATTTATTATCAACCTGAGTAGGTATGTGTATCAAATAATAGGCAGTTATGATAAAATGTTAATAATGTAAATTATAAACATATCAACATTTTATTATTATAACAAAGATTATTTTTACGAATTATGATCATGTAACGATCAAATCAAATTGTATAGTGAACAGCTGAGAAGAACCAGATGGGCTTCGTGAATAAAATATGTTTGACTAACCGCTGAGTGTTCTTATGTGAAAATATAGATTACATGACCTAATTTTTTTGCTCTCAATAATAAGTGATAACAGTAAGAACGAACGGGTAATAATATTAATATTCAAGTCAGTGGAATCATTGCAAATGAATAAGTTATTTACTGTATGGATTAAATCTGCATTGGTATTTATCATTAGAAACGTAACTGTTTTAATTCCCAGCATTATTTACGGATGTAGATACATAAATTTTAAGTAATTTTATAAAAAGGTAATCTATGTATATAAAAATGAATCCCTATTTCCCTTGGTCACGGCATCACGCGTGAACGACTGGACCGATTTTGCTCTTTTTTTGTTCTTTTTTTGTTGTGTTTGTTATTGTTAGGAGAAGGTTCTTTTGAAAGAAAAATTAATAAAAAAGGAATTGTAGATATGTAGAGTAGGTATTTAGGTAGGGTGGGTATATAGGTAGGGTAGGTATGTAGGTAGGGTAGGTATGTAGGTAGGGTAGGTATGTAGGTAGGGTAGGTGTGTAAGTATGTAGGTAGGGTAGGTATGTAGGTAAGGTAGGTATGTAGGTAGGGTAGGTATGTAGGTAGGGTAGGTATGTAGGTAGGGCAGGTAAGGTAGGGCAAGTAAGGTAGGGTAGGTAAGGTAGGTTAGTTAAGGTAGGGTAGGTAAGGTAGGTTAGTTAAGGTAGGGTATGGTAGGTAAGGTAGGGTAGGTAAGGTAAGGTAGTTAAGGTAGGGTAGGGTAGGCAGTTGATGGGAGCGAAGCCGCGGGCACAGCTAGTATATATATGTCTTGGTGGTACAGTGGTTATGATCTCGCCTCTCGTGAATGAAGTCGTGCAAGAATCAATCAATAGAATCAATTTAAATCCGGGCAAGTACCAATGTGATTTTCTCAAATTCATATGTACTTTCTAAGTGTATTTTGGACATCACAGGCAACGCTATTGGGAAACATCGTGAGGAAACCTAGACTTCTATAGTTAATGCATGTCTGAAATAGCCAAGTCCGAGGCCTGTGGGGTTCCTAGAGAGAGCTTAATTAGTCGCCAGGTTCACGGCCGCAGTGGCCTCGTCCAGCACCAGCAGCGGCGTCTTGTAAGTGAGACTGAGCGCGGGTGTGAGCGCTGAGTGTGGTGAGTGTAAGAGCGATAGTTACCTGGACCAGCTCGTCCGTCTCCAGGTCCACGGCCGCAGTGGCCTCGTCCAGCACCAGCAGCGACACCCAGAGGTGGCCACATTTTCACACGAAAAGAAGAAGGTAAAATTGTTTCATCATCTTCATCTTTCTAACCCCGTTACACGTTACTTGGGATTGGCGCAACAAGTTTTCTTCTTCCTTTGTTTGTTACTGGCGAAATGTGGGTGCACGTCTGCCCAAACCTTCGAGGAATACAGGCGTGATGTTATGTATATTATCTATTATGTCCATGTGACTTAACGTTCAGATGTGTCATTCCCATACATAGATTAGTTTTCTACTAGCGTTATCGATTGTAGATTGTCAACTTGGCTACAGGTGATGTACTATTACCTACCTACCAACTATTCCTATGGCGAAATTTTATTTTAATGATAGGTATTTGCATTAAGCATAGTTTAGTTTTTATCCCGAAAGAATGCACGATTCCTATGGTACTGGCCACGTGAGTGAAGATTTAGGAAAACAGCCGCTACAAAATTATTTTGTTCAGAAATTCAATAATAATTCCTAACTCAGCTAACAGATGGAGCCACCATAGAGATTAGATACTTCGTTACAATTTTAAAGTAAGTGGTTATCTTAAATCAAAACACTGATAGGAGAACACGCGAGAAAAAGAAAATCGAGAAAAGTCGCTAGCTTTTCTCACAATAATTTGTTAAGTTCTATATAATTTTATGTTCATGATTTTTTTTTTTGTTCATGCATCTCCATACATCGACGTCTATCCTGCCTCGGTTGCAATGACACAGTTTGTCCATTTACATTTATATTGATTACGAACTAACAATTCATAATAGATTTGTAACCATTGAAAGATCGAAACTGCTATTTTGACATTGCCATAGATGATCGAGACTGTCTGACTAAGTTATTTTATTTCCAAGCAAAATACAACATTACAGATCATTCAAATTCTAATGTCATTTCAATGAATAAACAATTTCTTTACCGTCTGGTATATATATTTGAGATTATTTCATCACTATGTTTGATAGTCTATGCAAATACTTACATGAGTGCAAAAAAAAAACAAGTATCCTTGACGGTTCTGTTTTTAAACTCAATTACATACTCAAGTACATATTTCGGCACCCATTGTTTATTTTTTTCCATCTTAGGGACGATTGTTTGCATAAAATTTGCATAGCAATCGACTTCGGTAGCAAAAACTTATGAATATCAAGTGTTGATACTAAGAATGAGTCATTGCTCTCTGTGTTGTGTTGTCTCGATTCTAGACATTTTTGTTTCTTTTTTAAATGTTGCACACACTAGGAATTTCATTAGTATCGGGTGCGTTTACAAACATTTAGGGCTCTTTCAAATACACGACAGACAGAGACTCCAGGCTGCTACTGAGAAAAATTCAATAACACTTTGCCTGACCCAGGAGTCGAACCCAGGACCTCATTTTCAGCTACTCAAAGGCAAAGTCAAATTATTAATTAGTGTTTTTTTGGTGATACAGTAGATCTTATAGCTAATTTATGGTGACTCAAAGAAGTACCCATTACAACTACACTATTTAACGATGTAAGAATTTAAAATCGACATTTCATTCAAATTAACAAAATTTCAATATTAACAATACTATAAATTTTAATAACAAAGTTTAGAATACAATTAATTATTATAATAAATATACAGAGTACAATTAATAAGTCATTTTTTTTATTCACAAGCATTACTTACGTGCCTTTATAAGAAAATGCGGTGGTGTATTTTTTAATAAAACTCTCTCTTCCATTACTGTATTTAAAGTAAGCACGCTGAATCTACTGTAAATGCTGTAGAGCAATATAGGCAGAAGGCCAACTCTCGGGTTGTAAGCAATACTCAGGACCAGGACCAGGACGCCCGCGCGCATGCGCACTACGGACCGGTACTGCCAACGACTGCGCCCACTCCAATGCGTTATTCGAGCGTAAATATTATTTAATCAGGACTTTCCATCAAAATCTTTCAGATAAAAAAATCTTGATAGATAACAAAAACTTTGTTAGAACCATGCCATGTACAGAGGGCGGAGCTCTTGCCATAAACCGGGCACAAAAAAAGGAAATTCCAGATGGAAAAACTCAATAACAATTTGCCCGAACCGGGCATCAAACCCAAGACCTCTACCTCATGCCAACCAGGCGTTTGAAAATAAAGACTTTTCAGTCTGATTGCTAAGTTCAAAAAGTGGTTGACCGCGAAAATTTGCAGATATGTATTATTCATTTGTTATTTTTTACAAATTTTGTAAACATTTATCATTATCATGTTGAGGCACCGGATGTGGTATAACATATGGACGACATCTGTAGCGATTCGCTATCGTAGAACATAATAAATAGTTTTGCGCAAAAAATAAAGGTAGAAAATATGACAGTGAGAATTTAGAAGTGTAGAAACAGAGCTAGATATATCATTATAGGGAATACTTTCTACATCTAGTCCGCTGGCAGTGATAAAAAGTTTTGAGTAAGGGACTTTCCTGATGGCTCGAGCGATTGGATTTATGGAGAGGACTCTAGCCTCAGGAATTTGAAAATAGGTATTTGAAGAAACTATTGTCGTAGCGCTGCGCCCACTAAGCGAGCTGCGCCGCAGCGGCCGACCGATTCCGGCGCGCGCGCCCGCGCCCTCAGTACCGACTAGCTTTTCGCTTTACGAAAAAATTTAAAGAGACGATGAATTTTGGAGAAATATGGAACCAAAATTTTTTTTTTTATTTTTTTTTTTTTAAGCCTTCCGCCAGAAATAATTGATGGTGGTATACCACGAAATTTAGCTGTAACTAAAAGATTGAAATTACGACAGAATAAATGCACATATTTACACAACTGCTCAAAAAAGGAGTATCAGTTTTCAGGGCTCATGTATGTTTGTGAGTTCCTTTATTCCACCATAACTTCTGAACGGCTTAACCAATATCAATTTATACGGATCGGAAAGGGCCCAGCAGAAGGCAGCAGCCGAAAAAGCTGCAAAGGAGCAGTGCAACACCACAAACCCGAAGGACAGGGCCCGGTCGAGGAGTCGCCTGAAAGCGTTCGGCACTTTCCTCAGTGCACTGCTCCCAAGCACCAGCCACGCATCTCACAAGCAGGGGACAGCACTGGAGAGGTTCTTCAGAAAAATACCAAAGGAACCAACCCAGCAAAAGCCTAAGCCAACACGAGCCGACAAAGGGCAAGTCAGCCCGCCGACCCTCGCAGTAAAGTCGGGTGCCACGGACCACGTAAAGAGCGCGTTCCTCGAGTACGTAGCAATTGTAAGAGCGACCAGAGAGGTGAATCTTACGACATGCAGGAAGATCCTGCAGACCTACCAGAGAGACACAGAGGGTCTGTTAAGGGTACTGCTCGAGGAAGCAGGGGCAGCGGTGTACGACAACGTCACATGCCAAGTCATCAAAGGGAAAATGACGGGGTCGTATATGGCAGCCTACAGCGCGAGGAGTGGTTTTGTGGCCCTGGACAAGGAGGAGACGGAGCGCTCAGGCAAACTCAAGTTCAGAGTGCCAAATGACGATCCGATAGTGGTTACCGCCAAATGTACCAAAATCATGCCGGATGATAAGATCCTAGAAATGGCACAGTCCATTTCGGGAACCTCAGGTATCCCGGCATCGCAGGAAAGCTGGGCGGTACCCAATATCAGATGGATTAACGGAGTTCCGGGTTGCGGTAAGACAACCTGGCTGGCAAAGCACTTCGACGAGGACAGGGACGTGATAGCCACCACGACAACAGAAGCTGCCAAAGATCTTAGGGAAAAGCTTGCGCGCCGCTTAGGAGACCGAGCAAAGACCAAGGTGCGCACTATGGCCTCAATCCTAGCAAACGGTTTCAAGAGTCAAGACAAATGCTACCGTCTTACGGTAGACGAGGCTCTTATGAACCACTTTGGGGCCATAGTCATGGCAGTAAAGTTGTCTGGAGCAAGCGAGCTTGTCCTCGTCGGAGACGTTAACCAGCTTCCATTTTTGGACAGAGAGAACCTTTTCGAGCTTAGGTATACCCGTCCAGACCTGGTGGCTGGCATCACCCAGGAGTTTCTCTGCACACACCGCAATCCAATGGACGTGGCGTTTGTACTGAGTGAGATATACCCCGGTATATACTCCTCCAAGTCGTCGCTGTCGCGGGTCCACTCCCTGAAGGTGAAAGGTTACACAGGGGCGCAAATACCGAGCACTGCCCAAAACACCCTGTTCCTGGTTCATACGCAGGGGGAGAAAGCTTCTCTTGCGAGCCAGGGATTTGGATCCGGCGAAGGGTCGCGCCTGCTAACCATACACGAGGCTCAGGGGTTGACCTGCGAAAGTGTCATCATTATCAACACCAAGTCCAGAAGGCTTCAGGTCCACGACAGCATCTCCCACGCGGTAGTGGCGGTGTCCAGACATACAGTTAGTTGCGTCTATTACACCGACGACGCCGATGACGCCACAGGCCGCTTTGCTAAGAGGGCGATGGATGCGCCAACTAAAACGGTCGTCAACTACAATCTTAAGACGGCCATGCAACATCGAGACGTGGTCGTCATAGAGGCCTTGCTCACGCTAGTGAAGTCCCTGGTCAGCAGACATCACCAAAACGCCACCTAACAAATTCTTTCCAACAACTCTAACCCAAACACCTCCCCAAACCCAAACCATCACCCTGTCAAAATCCTGTAATGAAAAAATATACATGTAAAGCTGCATGGTGGAACGAGTCAGTCATACTCAGCTTAACATCCTAACGACGGGGTTCTAGAACGGGGACCGTCGGCCGGGACTGGTCTGCTCGCACTGCCATGCATCTCCCCCGAAAGTGTACAAATAGAAATAAGTAGACAAAATAGTAAATAACATAAGCATTGTATCAATAGAAATCAGTAAACAAAATAGTCAATAATATAAAGATAAGTAGTAAATAGAAATATAAAATTGTAATGCCAGTGTGTAATAAATGATTATACAGTATTTAATGAAAGATGAACTCACGTAGACTTAAGTTAGTTAAGTAAGACTAGAAATAATGTCCGACGTAGGAGTCCAATAATTGTAATATTATGAAAATTTATTAAACAAATTAATACAGTAAAAAAGGGCGCGGACGTCTATGTCCGCGGTAGAATATAAGCTTAAAAAAAAAATATATCAATTTGTAATGGTAATGGGCGTGAAAAAGGTATAATGGGCGAGCCATGGTTCATGTAAAAAACGGAAATATTTTATTCATAAAAAAATCACCGCAGGCTATTTGCTTTTCTTCGGCTGATACTAAGTCGTGCGCGTACGCCATGATGGATGTTTTGCGTAGCAATGTCTAGCGAAGACCGACCCTGGTTTGGCGCCGAGTGTGATCGTGCTGATGCGCTTATACATGAGGCGTACCATGCCTGGATCATAGGAAGAAAGCCTACAACAGGGCTGTTAAGTCCTGCAAGATAATGTTGCGAAGGGCTCGGTTCGACCACATTAGCCGAATAGGGATCAAAGTTGCTTCTTACCCAGGTAGTAAACCGTTTAGGTCCCTGAGTAATCGGTTGAATCGAACTTCTGCCGTCCCTCACTACCACCACTGCTGAAAACCGTCGGGTTGCTGGCCCACCTCTGCTGAGGAGAAAGTAAACTTGTTTGCCTTGTTGCCCTTCTTTTAACAAACTATTTTTTAGCGGAATCTTCGCGTTTGAATCCTGGTGGCTCACGCGCCCCTCCTTTTCCGAGACGAGTATGTCGGACATTTGTATTCATCAAAAGGACGTACGTAGAGTGCTGCGGTAGGACTCGAAAAAAAAGGTGTTCTGCGTAACCTCGACGCAAATAAGGCTAGCGGCCCCGACGGTATACTAACAATTGTTCTTAGAACCCGTGCGTCTGAATTGTCTCCGATCATGACACGCCTGATGCGCCCTACGTATGAGATTACAAAAGTGCCGACTGCTTGAAAACAAGCCAATGTACAGCCCGTGCCCGAGAAGGGCATTCGAGCTGACCCGACCCAGATTCATCTCTGTGTGTACTTAATAGTAAGCTCCTGGCATACCTAGAAACTAACGACATCCTACGGTATTACGGTACTTCACGCCAGAACAGTTGCTTAAGTTGTATCAAGCGTAAGTGTGATCTATGCAAGATCGAACTTGCGCTTGATCGGAGTACTGTTCTCATCTCTGGGACGCATATGCCAAATACCAGCTTTATGCACTAGATTTGATCGAAAAACGGGCCAAGAGTCTCATCGGCAATAAGGCACTGGTCGAGTCAAAGCTGCAGAGCCTTGAACATCGTCGCAGAGTTGCCAGTTTGTCGGTTTTTTATCGGTTGCATCTCGGGGATTCTGCGATGGATTTGCATGATCTAATTTTTTCTAGCCCGTTTCATTATCGGAATATAAGACGTACGAAGATACGCCATCGGTACAAGGTGGACATCCCGCCCATACGCACTAAACATTTTAGAAATACTTATTTTGATTATGCGTACAGCTAAGAATTGGAATTCCCTGCTGGAGTCTGTGTTGCCTGATATCTGTAACCTCTCTTTAAGTGAAGAGTGAAGTTATATCTAGGCAAGTGTGCTAAACCGTCGACCACATCAATGCTTACCATCAGGTTCGATAATGGTCAAGCGCGAGCCTATCTATAATAACAAAAATCAGCGATTCCTTTTCAACAACATTTGTTAGTTCGTTCGGTTGGTCTGTACCTAGCATTATTCTGGACCCTGGCTTAATTTTCCTAACAACTTGTAATAGTGCATTCGCAACTGCACTTTCCAGTTCTCATGCATGCTTAGGATAATCATTCGATAAGTTCCTTCAACAATAAAAAGTAATACTTACAATCACACGATTTAATAAATAAAATCATTGTATAGTGTAAATATCGACATCGGTGTATATCACTAGACTATCGATAAAAATACACCCTCACCTCTGACTTCCCCCCGTAAAGTGCGAAAGGTATATCTGCAGCTCAGGCTGATTTTATCTACAAAAACCTTGACTAAAAAGACGTTTCGTATTCCGCTGTTTTCTTCTTTAAAACTGGACTGGTCTAAAATATTCTTATATCAAATTTTAGAGGAAAAGTATATATATCTATGCTTCTATCGTTTCTTTTTTGTAAACACTTATCAATCATATTACATTTTGTCTGAAAGTCGTCTGGACATGGCGGTAAAAACGGGCATTTTTTTCGGGTTTTTGGATAGTCATATTTCTTTTAGTGATTATATTTTCGAAAAAAAGAAATGATAGGGGCACGTAATAATTAGATCTAGATTTTATGGGCAAAAGCCATCTCTCTAGAGGCATTATCCACAAAGAAAACAGCAGAATGTAATCCTCATAAGCGATTTAAATTACAAATACGTTCACGTTCAAATCGCATCGTTAGGCGTTTCGGTCAAATATCGCGATACACGTATTTTCTAAGAAAATTTCAAATACAAAAAACTTTTTTACAAAAATTATGAAGTTATTTTTCACTTTGTAGTGTTTTTGTTTGGAAGTCGGTTGTAATTTTTGTAAAAAGGTTTTTTATTTTTCACTTTTTAGTTGTGGTACATAATGGACCAGTTCTATAGGCTAGGTACTTACACGAGTGCCCAAAGTGAAGCTAGAATAGATTAACCCAATAACATGAAACTTAAACGAAACCAGTGCAATGAGAGTATACCAGGGTGAACTGTTCACACCTGCGTACCCCTTAAGAACGTACCAGTGTGATGTTATGTTATGAAATGGTGTAAACAATAAACAGACATGCGATTGGATCTATCCAGAGTGATTTGCCGTCATTTATTGAAGAGTTCTGATGTATTTCTCCGAAGTTCTTCATCAGATCTTGATGAAAATTAAATGGGACCACATGACAAGCACCCGCTTTCAAATTAAAAAAGAATCATCAAAATCGGTTCGCCCAATAAAAAGTTCTGAGGTAACAAACATAAAAAAAATAAAAATACAGTCGAATTGAAAACCTTCTTTTTGCGAAGTCGGTTAAAAAAGGTCGAACTGTACCGCATTGCGTCCATGTGTAACATACGTACGTGTGAGATCTCTCTTAGCGGCCTCTTAGTTCTTAGCCTTACTTAAGATTCGTCGGTCTTCTACCGAACGGTATGAACTTGGATTTCTTCGTATTAATCTGCGGTATGATCAGCCAGTAGGTTGGCCCGTGTATATGCCTACAAATTAATTATGCAAAGCGCACTAAGCGGACAAAGGAACACAAACAATTCGTTTAATGGGTTAACTCTAAATTAAAAGTGCTTTTACCTTTAACAACCCTATTCTGTTTTATTTTTCACATTTTGTTTACACATGACGTTTAATGCAATCCGTTGAAGCATTTTGAAATATCAAACAGAACGAACGTATGGTATTTCAGAAAATAAGCTAGATGCTTTAGCCCAGCATAAAGTAGCCTATCGAAAAAAAGCTACTGCTAAATAAATAAGTTCAGATAGGGCTTCAGTGTATCTCCTATCAATAAGAGCCAAGACAACAAGTACAGTTTTCTGAATCAAACCCTTGATCCAGGTGCTCTATGAGAGCCTCGTAAAGTATTGGTCGAGCCTAGTGGCTATTAAGTCATTGGCTGACATGATATCGGTACAATGATCGTTTATTATAAACGAGGTGTTTGTAATAAGCGATATATAGCAATATCTAGTTTGCATCACAATTCAATCAATACATTACATCTTGGAATCACGAAGAAACTTTGCATAAAAGTGCTTCACCAAGGTATACGTCATCGAAAATCTATAAATACTAGTGTATTCGAGAGATATTTCAATATCCTGATTAGCAAACTGACTATAATTACTCACGGGTTAATTTGAAGGTTGAAAGAATGACGCGTCAAACAGCACAATCAGACAATAAATGGGTCACAGAAGTGAGGTGGCAACTACATACATACAAAAATTCTCCCTATCTTTCAGTGTCGGTGGCCAACCTCAAAGGACATTAGCCAAGTTGCCGAGATATTATAGTGCACAAGTAATTTGCGCAAGCACAGGTGCACTCTTTGTTCCTTTTTCTCTCAAAGTTAGGACAACAATCTGCTGTAGCTGATTTTAAAATGAATAAAACGACTAGACGTATTTTTTTGGAAAAAATATAATGTTGCATATGTTGTATGTACATTAAACCGTTTTCTTAATAGTTTGATCAATGAACATTTTGAGTTTTATTCGTAAAACATAGTGTAATTAGTTTGTAAAATTATGTCTAACACGGACAAATAAACGACCATCGGACCAAAACCACCGGGCATATTTTAATGAAGTTTCCAGCATCTCGAATACAATGTAATTATCTACATTATGATTTAGCTTTTTTTTAAAGTCAATAAGGAAAGTATAAAAACTACAGTTGTCATCATAAGCTTTCCGAGGCGCAGGGTGTACACCACTAACTTCTTAACTGAAAATCTAGAGAATATTTAATGGTAAACCCAATATCACTTTGCCTGACCTAGGAATCGAACCCAGGATCAGCGGTCGCGCTTGCGATCACGAGAGCAACAGTGCCATACCTATATGTACATAAACTTACACTTTTTTGCTTCCACACTATTGTGCACCTCAATATCGCCTGCGAACATGACTAGTCTACCGTTGGGATTAATTCAGGGTATATTTTATTAGATCGTTTAAATTGTCGTTCAATGGTTGCACAGTTAGTCCATTTAGCTAGACGTCATTGTAACATATTGCGACATCGCCGTCACAGGTACTATTTCTGCTTGGAATAAATATTGATATTAAATAGATTTTTGTTCAGTGGTTGACCATAAGCTCTTAGAGTAAGGTTATATTGAGTGTGTGTAAGAGACAGATGTGTATGACTTGTATACGGCTGGTCACTAGCGCACGATGCTACGAAAAACAGAAGTACTAGTAGTAGAAACATTTCTTTAGTCTGGGAAAAAATAGATTTGGTGCCAAGAATGCGTTCACGATAAAATTTTACCCCAGCTCTAAATATTGGTTTATACTTATCTAGAACTATATTTTTTCCGTGGTTTCTCTCATACAGCCCATATAAACCGTAAATTTTTCAATTATAATTAGTGTTACTCAACGGTTCCTGTTAGAATACGCCTTATGCAAATAGTGATAGTTTATCGTTGCTCCCTAAGGTGTGGTCACATTATAATTCGGCCAATTTAGTTTGCTTCGACACCATTTAAAATAGTTACGAATAAAAGCTGCGTTCACAATGTGAAATAAATAATGTTTAATTTTATTTATAAGTAACACTAGCTCCTTGGTGATTTTATTTTGGTAATAGACGAATCGGATCTGAAACCTAGTACCATACCTCGGAGTATACGACTACTGGCTCTTTTCCATCATCATCATACCTTATCAGATTATTTAGATACCCTCAATTACAGTGACACAGAAAAACTTCTAGAAATTGTTGTTTGATTATGATATGCTTAAATTACTTACTTTTATTATATTTACTTTTATTAGTTTTTTTTTTACAATTTTATATATTTTTGCGTTTGTTAATAGACTAATTTTATTTAATAATTTAACAGATCCAATATTGCTTAATGTAAAGTGATGGCCTGAAACACAGGTTTGAAAGAACCTAAATCGGGCAGGTCCCTACCAACAATAGAAATTCTAGTTTAAAATCTTGCAGTTGTAATATAGCACATTGTGTATTAAGGAAGGAAAAATTCGAAGACATGTGACATCCACCAACCCGCACTGGGCCCGCGTGGTGGATTACGGCCCATTCCCTCTCACAGAGAGGAGGCCTGTGTCCCAGCAGTGGGAACATTAATAGGCTGATGATGTGATGTGTGATGTGTGTATTAAGGGCGGTAAGTAAGGAATTACGATCGAGGCTCTAGTAGAAGTCGAAGACCGAGGGCTTTTTGAGTCGAGGTTCGTAATGCCCGTACCGCCCGTGAAACATACAATGTTAAATTATAAACATACAATATAAATTTTCATCACATTTGCGAGTAAATATATAAAATTATAGGGCAAAAAAAAAGATTTTCATTAATTGTTTTTGCTGTATGGATAATATCTGACGGTGTTGCATTTAAATCATACTCATCGGACGACGAGAACGACATTTTTATAACTTTTTTACTTGTTTTCAAATACAAAAAGGTAAATAATTATGAATTATAGCTTTATTATACCAATCAGCACAACTATTATTACGAAATATGTGAACTTTTTTTTGAAGCAGATGGCGGGCTTTTTGCCCACACCACAGATTATACAAATGTTTCGTTCAGAAACGTTAAGGGCAAATACTTACGTAGGTATACAGCCATGACGGAGTGGAAAAAAAATCGACATTTTACCACAAAAAACTATTAAAATCGATTATTGAGTACTTTAGGTGAGTGTTTAAGTAACAAGTAGCGAGATTGCAATGAAATTCCTGTTTAAATAACATTTTAAGACAATTTTTCAATTGCGTGTAAATTCCTTGCTTGAAATTGCATGACCTGTGTGCTGTGCTATAAATTCAAAAAAAATAACTTACCGACCTTGGGTTTCATGGCAAAAAGAAAGCTCCAGGGTTTTTTAAGAGGCATTACGGCCAAATTAACCTGTATGTTTAGATACTGTTTACGTGAAGTGTGATGAAAAAATATATTAGTTATAGTTTATATATAAGCACTTTTATACCATTGTTTTAGAAATAATACTACTGCTCCTAATGTACATTTTTGTGAACGTACATACATTTAAATAAATTATTCTTATTCTTATCATAACTTGAGCCGAATGACATCCACTGCTGGACATAACCCTCCCCCAAGCGTCACCATTTCGGCTGGACCATTTCGTCTTGCATCCAGCGGACTCTCGCTGCCAGCACCCAACCTAATAGCGTAAATGTTTTGACAAATCAAATCACACACGCTCCCTCTCATTTTGACTACTCAGAAGTATTCATTACGTGGCGCTGAGTGAGTAGCCGGATTTATGAACATACTAGCTGTGCCCGTGGGTTGCTCCCGTCAACTGCCTACTCTACGGACTACCTACTCTATCCTAACCTACTATACATACATACCTGCCTACCCTATCTACGGAGAATCTTAACACCGCCATTGGGAAAATGACGTTAAAAGCACAACGCCATCTATCGAATATGGAGTTCAACAGTCTGAGTATCTAAATTGCGCGTGTATGATATTTTACTTCTTGAACATTTTTAATTTATATATCTTTTGATAGAGTGAGTCGATTGCGAAGGAACAGAAACTAAGTCATACTTCAAGTAACGTATAAAAGTTATTCACAATCTTTGTGTATAAAAGTTATCTACATTGGTTTCGCACATTTTACGTGATGCGTGCACAACTAAACAGACAGAAATTACAAAAAATCTAAAAATAGTTCTGTTGGTTCTTTTAACACCCTGGCTATTTTTTTAAATATTTTCGATGTACAAAAACGACTTTTCTATAGATTTAGGTTTTATATGTATTGATATTGATGAAGCAATTAATGCAGCAAAGTCCCGTTCTTAGAACTGACACAAATAAGGTGCTGGCCATCGGTCCATCTTGTGGGTGTTACGCGTAGAGCACTTCAGAATCTTTTGGCCCTACCTTCGGCCATTAGCCAGTTTGCCATTATTCCTTGGAAGTCAGTATGGAAATCAGAGGTTTCCTGCTTATTTTTTTTTCTACTGACCTTCTTTCCTTTGTTTTCCTACTCTATTCTTCTTTTATTTGATTCTTAAGAATAAATAAGAATTATGATGATAAATGATAATTATTAATAATTAAATTAAAATTATTATCATTAAATTAATGATAATAATTGTTATTAAATAAATAAATAAATTATTATAAATACTGAAGAGGAGAGCAGTGCCCATTTTTCCTAACCAACGTCTTTGATTTTTTCAACCGACTTCAAAAAGGAGGAGATTCTCAATTTGACTGTATGTTTTTGTATGTATGCTACGCGATTACTCCTCCAATTATAAACTGATTTTGATGATTCTTTTTTTATTTGAAAGCTGGTGCTTTTCTTGTGAACTCATTTAAAATATAACCATAAATTTGATCAAGGTCTGACGAGTACTTTTTTAAGTTATCCTTAATAATACGTATTTTCATAGTAATATAAGGTATCGAAACTAAAAAGAGAAAAATAAAAATTTGTAACAAAAAAAATTAACTGACTTTTAAAGCAAAACATTACAAAGCGAAAACAATTTTTTTTCGGAAGTCGGTGTCAAATCCGACAAAAAAAAATAGGTAGGTACCCTAGCCAGAAAAAAAATATTTTTCGCTTTGTAGTGTTTTGTTTTAGAAGACGGTTTACTTTTTTAGAATACCGTACTCGAAGAGTCTAAACGGAGCCCTACTGCTGTCACTCACATGTCCGTCCATCTGTCCGTCGTCTGTCACACGGGTTTTTCAGCCAAACGGTTGGAGCTACAGTCTTAAAATTTTCACAGTATAAGTCCATCATCTAGGTGTCTAAAAATATTTTAAAGTCACATACAAGTATAGGAAAGTGCGAAAAAAAAGTCCATCTACCCCATCGAATGGGATATCGTAGGGTACTGTGTTTTTGTTATAAAAACTATTGGAAAACAGACGAATGAAAAGCCACCAAGGTCAGCTTTTTTAAAACATTTTGTTCTATCTCCTTACTTCCCTATAAACATTGATCTTCAAATTTTATGATACTGTTTACTATTACGTTTACTTTACTAACAATTGCCTCTGACACCAGAGGTGGCCACATCCTCACACGAAAAAGAAGAAGACTTGCTGCAGTATTCAAATCGTTAATCTGAGTCGTCTACTTATAACAATATAAATATGTTATCAATATCTCAATCAGATTTTTCTTTGAAATTCCCTCATTTTTTCATCACATTTTTTTTAATTGTGCGGTCTGGTACGGAACCTTAAATGTGCCGGAGCGGAGTAGTCACTGGGTTACATCATAAATTACTATTTCTCTCAGGTTGTTGCTCTAGCCTTGCTGAAGCCATCTCTACGACCTTACAAAATTTTAAAATGCCATATCAAAGAAAAATCCTATTAGTGGTCAAAAGGTGAATCTGAAAAAAAATACAATAGTTATTCATTATTTCTGTAGGTACTAAATATTCATATGTAATTTACCTGAATCCAGAAAAAAATCTGTCAGATTTACCCAAGTTCAATGACTCACAACAATGCATGTACTTGTAGTAGGTACCTAGAAGCAGTCGTTCAAGGAAAACCCAAAATAAATGACAAAAATAAATCCTTATTATTCTGTATGGAAACCAAATTACAGACGTGCTTCAAAGAGCATCAATAGTTTTTTTTTGTATTTACACAGATTGTCAACATTTCCACGGTATTGTCATACATAGGCAACCAATGTAGTACAGCATTCTCTAAGGTTCGCAGAGCCAGCGTCTCTTGTAAGGCTGTAGTAGAATGTGGGTTGCCCTTAACTTGTATTCCTGATAAGTGTTCCAACACAGTAAGCTTGTTATTTTGCCATGGCGGTGGGTCTTACGAAGGGGTATCGTTACCCAGTAACTTGATTTTGATAGGCAGTCATCTAAGTAAAATACTGATAAATATAGAATCAAACTTCAAAGCGGTTGTGAAGTTCGCTTTTTACTGCTCAACCCTGCTGTCACATGAATTTACTGCTGTACGGCGACTGGTCTACTGTTCCAAGCCACCATTAGAATTTTATCTACTTGTATTCCGATATATGTACAGTGGAAGTTCATCATAATTGATAATAGGTTAAGCAGATTGATTTGAACATTGTATTCACACAAAGCTCATTTTTTTGTTTCTTATGAGTCGATAGAGGCTGGAAGATTGATATTAGTTGATATTTAGATTATAAATGATAGGTCATAATCGAATATTAGCATAGAATGCCGATGAAAAACTTTAATATTTTCTGGTGTACATTGTAAACACCCATAACTCTTCGATTAAGCGACTGTGTGTTATTTTTAAATGCATGCGTCAGATTATTTCAATATATATGTTTTTTTTTGTATTTTCTGAGTTCCTGCCAATCTAAAAGTATTCCTTATAATAATATATTTCGTTGGACAGGATATTGTTGTCACGATTATTTTATGGCAAGAGTATATAAAGCAATGGAGTAGATACCTACCTATTTTTAACTTATATCTTTTAAAGTTTAAAAATAAATTTCGCGATAAACTGTCTACAAAAAATAGAGTAATAGCTTATTAGCTAGTGTAATAACTTTTCCTGAAAAATGTGACCTACTTTACCTACGTAAAATTTATTTCGGAAGCACAATGTGAACGCCGCGCAAGGTAAGGTACTATAGGAAACAATTAGTTTTGCCTCTAATGAATTCATGCCCAACTAACTTCATATAAATAAATAAAAGTAGGTAGCTTGCCGGTCAGTGCAATACGTACTACATTATGAGCCGGTCGTCGGTATCAAGCACAGATTACAAATACTTTTGATCGTGAACGCATTCTTGGCACCAAATCTATTTTTTCCCAGACTAAAGAAATGTTTCTACTACTAGTACTTCTGTTTTTCGTAGCATCGTGCGCTAGTGACCAGCCGTGTTTAGATCACCAAAGTGTCGATATTAGTGACGCGAAAACTTCGGAAGATGGCTCGATAGTCAAAGATGGCGTCGTCTTCCCGCCAAAATTTGTGTACTCAAAAAAAGTTGATGGTGAATTAATAACGTTCGGGTGTTTGTGTCAAACCAAGGATTGCTTCCGAAAATGTTGTCCTTCAGGATTTGTTTTCAGCGGAAGGAACTGTACAGAGATGCCGGATAAGGATGTGCTTGTAAATAATGGTGTAAACACGTATTATAAGTCGAGGTTCTTAAAGAATGTTGAACTGAAAAGTTTCGACGTGCTAAATGAAAAGCCTTGTCAGAACGTGTTTCTAGAAGATGATGGTGCATGGTTCGTTCAGGCGGTAAATATTGCTTTTATCAATCTTTTTGTTCTAGTTTGTTTTTTATTTAAGACTATCTGTCAAATTGTAGATATTGACACCGAATGGTAATTTTAAGTAGTCATCACAGCTTTATCTTCAATAAAACATAATCTTTATCAAACTATAGTTCTAAAAACATTTAATTTATAGGCAACATAAAAAGCAGCTCATATTTATAAACTAGCCAGATTGCAGGTTATAGCCCGAAAGTTTAGCAAACTATCCTTGATAGATTATCTATCCTTGGTTATATAACTATCCTTCGTAGATTCAAAAACTTTCAGACAAGTGTGATCTCACTCATTTTCAAGTATCTTTAACATATCCACTACACTCTCAGAAATTATGTGAAATGAACGGTTAAGCCCCAAAAACGAACCGACAATATCTCGTTATACTCAGACCTTGTAGAAACTAGAACCAAAATATCCGAGGTTCTAGCGTTTTTGGCATCAAAGTAGTATCTCACAATAAGCACCCTTTAATATTAGTGGTAGTTATAATCCGTGGTCGCGCTTGGTAACTAGACTATCCCAGTTTTAATCGTCCCTTTATTTATATTGTTAACCTTGTTGTAAATGTCCCTTTGTGCCTATAGGCCTAGCTCTATTCTGTCTTCAGTTTGATAAGGAGGGAGCTTGTTTTCTTACTCTTCTACTGTTTTTTTCTTATTAACTTTGTTGCGGCATCCAATACAATTGAATCGTTTCTGCAGGACTCGTTGACCTTCATTGACTCTGCGCTTTTCTGGTGGTTGACACTATTGATTCTAGCCTCCAGGAATTGCAGTGGTTGAGAATAGTATTGTGGGTTTGTATCTAGGTACATCGACATTTAAAACATGCGCTAGGGCCGAGTGAAGGCAAAGGTAGGATTATTCCGACTAGACTAACCCATGGGTATCGTAAAACATGATTTAGAGACATTAAAAAAATTAATCACATAACAACAGTTTTAATTAATTGAATGTGTTTTAATTGAATATATGATATGGTAGCAGTCATAGAGCTTTTAAAAATACCTTTTTCCGAATTTACTTACATGATTACAGCTCTAAATAATTTAATGTATTTTAAATCTGGAATCGCCGACCCGCATTGTGCAAGCGAGGCAATTATCGAAATGTCAAATGTTACGCTTGGCAATGACAATACGATTTATTACATTTAACCGTTTTCGTTGATGGAATGTCACTTGTCTAGATTCTCTGTCAACATTTTTCTATAAATATAATGATTTATAATTGTATTTCTTTGATAACAATAGTAGAGATTTAACCTTACCTTATATTTCTAACGGAATTTTTATTTGTGTCAATTTGGCTTATTAGGCTTTTCAAGTTTGCCTTCAAGGTCTGTATACTTTCTATAAGGTGGTCACTAAATATGTTATAGTTTATATTTTTAAACGAATTTACATTATTGACTTATGTATGTCCTATTGTAGAGATTGTATTTTTGCTTCACTTTGCTTATCCTCCGACTCTCCTCTGTCTTATAAGTGTTGTAATTTGCAGATGTTTCAATTTTTATTTGCTTGATGCATACCACTAAAGTGACTTATGAGTGTTGTAAAATAATTATTGGAAACTTAGATACATAACTTCAACTAAATGTAACTGTATACTATTATATATGAATATTACAAATGCGACTGTGACATTGTTTGTTTGCATTTCATAGCTTAACGGTTAAACGGATTTGGATAATATTTTGCACATAAATAGTTCATAACCGGCGTTAATACAAATTATACTATTATAATTCAAAATTCTATTAAATTCTATTATAATTTAAAATTAAATATTCGTATGCATTCCACTTCCTTTTTTGATAAATCTTTCACGATTCAAGCGGCTCGGTTGTGGAATGTATTACCAATTGAAATAAGACGTGCTCAAACACTGCCAACGTTTAAGAAAATGGTAAAAGAGCATTACTTGTCACTTTAATTTTTATTCTTCTCCTTTCTCAAGACCAAGACCGCCCATTGTACTCTTGTTTGGTGAATGTTTGTCCTGTACATATTTTTGTGGTGTACAATAAAGTATATAATAAATAAATAATAAATAAATATACTTTTGGCGTTAGACATGGTGGAGCCGCGGGCTGAAGCTTGTAAAGTAAACTGCCGCAGAGGTTACTCGTTGTCTTCTCAAAATGCTTCTCAAAATAACGGTTTAAAATAACATCATGTCAATACATTTGTGGCATTGCGTGATCATTAATTTAAGCCAAGGATAAAACATAGATAGCACAATGTCAATAACAGGATACTGCAGGGAGGATGTTGTGGGCTGCGCCTGTTTCACCATAGATTATTGCCTACTTTTAGCGTATTTTTAACCGACTTACCAAAAAGGAGGAGGTTCTATGTTCGAAATCTTGTATGTTTTTCTTTTTTTTTTGTGTATGTTCACTGATGTCTCCGTCGATTGTGGACCGATTTAAAAAAATCTTTTTTTGTTGTAGGATTGTGTTTTGAAATTGGTCCCATTTTAATTTGGTGAAGATCTGATAAAGAATTTCGAAGATATACGACATTTCTCTTCAATAAATAACGGCAAATCTCTCGGGATTGCTGCATCGCATGTCTGTTTATTGATTATACCATTTCATAACATAATATCACGCCAGTACGCTCTTAAGGGGTACGCAGATCTCTCATTTCACTAGTTATGTTCAAGTTGCATGATATTCGGGTTATCAATTCTGGCGTAAAGTTAACTTAAACAACTTGCCTATTAGGTAGGTACAACTAAAAAGCGAAAAATAAAAAACTTTTATACAAGAAAATACTAGCGACTTCCAAATTTGAAAACTACAAAGTAAAAAATAACTTTATTTTTGGAAGTCGGTGTCCATAACGCAAAAAGGTACCTACGAAAGACACCGACTTCCAAAAATAAAGTTATTTTTCACTTTATAGTTTTCAAATTTGGAAGATGGTAGTATTTTTCTTTAAAGTTTTTTTTAATGACATAAGTACTTATTAAAATTTATCATCCATACTAATCCTAATAATATTATAAATGAGAATGTGATTTTATATGTTACGCTTTCACATCTTAACAACTCAATGGATTTGAATGAAACTTGGCACACCTTGACCATGTCTTTGATTAGGACACACGTTACTTTTTATCCCGGGTGTATGTTCCCTTTGGATAATAAGTCACTTTTCACGTGGCAAGTGGCAGTTTTAATATTATAAATAGGTATGAATATAAATCTGTACGTCGGTCTATTTGTTACCTTTTCACTCCTAACCCGCTGAACCTAGTTTGGTGAATATTGGGATAGAGATACACGTAGATTGGAGCTTGGGGAAGGTTTTAACACAGAAATACGTTCTCGACATTCACATGATTGAAAATTTGTTTCGCAAGATACAATAATGGACAAGCCACATTATCTATTTTTATATATATTATTTATATATATATTTTTTTTTTTTTTTTTTTTTTTATTCTGCAGAAAAGAGCTATCAGAGCCATATACAATCTTCGCAGGCGCGATTCTCTTAGGGAATTATTTAAAGATATCAACATCATGACGGTACCTTGTCAATACATTTATGAAAATATAATGTATGTCCGGAAAAATATTCATCTTTTTACTAAAATAAGTGATAGGCACAATTTTAATACTAGAAATAAGGACAAGTTAGATCAACCTCGATTCAGGGTAGCTAAAGTAGCTAGCTCTTTTATGGGGTACTGTGTAAAATTTTATAATGAAATTCCACTAGAAATTCTCCAATTAAACGAGTCAAAATTTAAAACATGCATTAAACGCACACTATGTAGACAAGCATATTATAAATTGGAAGATTATCTCCTTGATAAAAATGCTTGGCTAAATGCCGGTCCTGCTCCACAGCCACATACATTTGTAGCTATAAATTAGTTTATATTGGAAGAGATGCTGCTGCCCTTTTCGTATTGTTGTTTTCAGTGTTTTATTTTTATTTCATTTGTTTATTTCAATAGGACTTAGGATTCTTTACATGTTATATTTAGAAATAA
The DNA here is from genome assembly GCA_947562075.1 of Orthosia gracilis. Lineage (NCBI taxonomy): Eukaryota > Metazoa > Arthropoda > Insecta > Lepidoptera > Noctuidae > Orthosia > Orthosia gracilis. The sequence continues at coordinate 37,959,430 of OX387275.1, read as the reverse complement.
TAGCATTGTATAATGTAGAAGCACTTTTATTTTTCAAATTTGTGAATGTGAAGTACCATGGAGCATTTTTATTAGGTTACAACATTTTTTTTTTTTTTTATTTTGACATTGCGAGCATGGCAGTTGAGAGTTTGTCATGCTCACTCAAATGTCTCGCTGTTGGTGGCGCGTGTTATTGGGTCATTCGGTTCCCTTCAAAATGGTTGAGCTGAGTGGGGTTGATGCACGCGTCATGCTCGTGAACGGGTGCCGTCAGATGAGACTGGTCATCTCTTAGCTGCCAGTGACTTAATTCAGTTCCTATCTTTTAATATTTTTTTTTATTATTATCTACATTGTGCTCACATAATAGAAGCAACAAGAAGTACTTATGTAACCAAACATTATATGTAACACATATTATTTAAAAGAGTGTCCATGGAGTTTCTTGCACGTTCTTCTCCATAGAGATCTACTCCTTGGAATGTGCAACTTAGCTTCACTTGTTAGTTTGACTGACCGACATTTGACAATTCAAAAGTGCCTGTAATTGGTCTATTTGAAATAAACGTTTTTGATTTTGATTTGATTTATCATAATTATGTTGAACTGATAAGTGTATGAAAAGAGCTAGTAGGTGTTTGTTTTATCTACCGTTATGGCCAAGCGTAATCGTGTGATCCTGAAACACAACTACATATACAAAACAGTAAGCTTTACTAAGAAATCACATATAGGGTGGGTAACAACCAAACCTCAAAACAAGTAAAAGAAGTTTACACAACAATTGGCTTTAATCAATGATGCTTTTTATTTGGCTGCAGAATTGTAGTCCATTAAAGGGTTTACTAATGATAAGCATAAAATGTATTCCCATAATTTACATTGGCATAACGAAATTCAGCATAATGATCTTTACGCATAATGTTATTAGGCATAAATTCTTTGCCATAATGCAAATTGCCATAAATACTGTTGGCATAATAATAATTATACATAGTCTTATAAAGTATAATGTTATAAACGCATAATGATATTTACACACAATGTTTTTTGAATGTTCGCGGCTCAAGGGTGGACCAAGGGCCACTCCGCCGCACCTACACCTAATTAATTTAAGTCCTTATATCAAATATATTTAATTAAACATTTTAAGCTCAGGTAAAAGAATTTTCAATCGATCCAAATCGATATAAAATTTTAGATATTTTGAAAATTGACATTATACCCGTAGTTACTTTAATTTTCGATGTTTAAATATATACCCATAAAATTATTATGACGAATTAATACTATACCTTAAATATTTATGCAACTCCAAAATATGGTAAAAAAATTAGATCAAATGACAGTTGTGCTGATTTTTTATTATGCCAAAGTATTAATATGCCGCCGTACTATTATGCTAATAAAAGTTATGCGAAAACGTTATGGCAAACAACATTATGCCAAAAAAATACCAGTAGGTACTATTATAAAATAAAGCCTCCATTCAAGATATAAATATTTATCGATATCTACTAAAAGACCCTAACTACCTACATATAAATTGCAACCCGTCAACACTGAGTCAGTCTTTTTGTCATTCGTAAGTTAATAAATCGATTAAACTGAGACCGTCTGGTACTTGCATCGTTTCTAAATATACTATGGGTGATAAATTACTGTAATTGGCCGCCTCTGTCTGGATATAGGTACCTACTCTTGTTAGTTCCTCTTGTTATCAATCACAAAGCTTTGGCGGTCTGTGTATGGAATCTGGAATCATGGCTGCGACAAACAAATACCCGACATAATATATTATGTAAGTCGCGCACAGTCATTCGTTCACTTAGTATTTCGTTAAGCCATCTCGAGAGATGAGTTATTTCCTACACTAGCGATTGGACCAAAATTCATCGTGACCACGATCGCTCTATCAAGAGCGAAATATAAAAGGAATAAGAAGCCATCTCATCTAAACCAGTCACCTCTTCGTGTCGGGATGCCTATGTTCCAGAGCTTTCAGAATTGCTCAGTTTCAGACAATCCATAAAAACCACCATTTTGCACTAGCTAGGACATGTCGATTTTTTGTTTCACTGTTTTAGAAGCAGCCGTGATTAAATAAATTATACAAAATCAAGTACCTGTACGAGTTCAAACCCATTACCTACAACTTGTAAATCGGTTACGTTACCACTGCTTAAAAAATAGCACATACAAACTATAGGCGTAACAGTAGCAAAATTAGTATGCCAAGTCTAAGCTTAATCAGATGCCTGGTAGTGATGGAAAATCGGATTACTAATTTGTAACCGGATATATATGAACGGAGCCCAAAAACGTTGCAAAAACGTATGTAAAGGAATAGGAAGACGGTTATTCACGTCACTAGTTTAAACGTTTATGACGTTGCTCTAATGACTCAGAATTGCCTTCAAGGCCCGTCCACTGTCTGACGATGTAAAACGAAACGTCACAAATAAAAGAAGGTTACATACCAACCATACTACTGCTCAAGGTCGGGGGTATTGGTCCTTAACGGTTCAATGTAGTTCATTGCTCTATTCCAACACAGCTGTTCGAGTCATATCGATGCAAAACAGGCAAGGGAACACTATTTTGCGAAGATATTCATTTATTAGTGCGAAATCTTGTTAGTATTTTTTCATTGTTGTCTGGGCGTTAAATTTATTTTTGTAAGAACTCCACGTTCACTTAAATTTTAACTGGTTTTTAAGTATAAAGCTCGTATTGATTTGCGTTTATGCAATAGGTAGGTAGGTAACTTTTACTTTGACCCACTGTCATTTATAGGAGCTTCTTAGTGTGGTTTCTACTTTAATTCGATGAGGATATTGCATAATTGTATCTCTACAGGTCAATACTCTACAGGTCAATAACCTAACCGGAGTAGCCTTTTTTACCCTACTGCAAGGGAAGGATTATGTTTTTCGCACGTATATTTTAAATGATAAAAAAGATAAATGATTTTATTTCTGTAAGTTGGTTAGTACAAACACTTTTACGATCATATTTTTTTAACAAGTTGAGATCGGCGTTTCCTATCTGACTACTCTGAGAAGAAAGGTTGAAACAAACTCAGAGGTTACAGTCTCTTTTAAAGTCCAGACAAAATCTTGGTTCATCAACAAGATCATGTGAAGACCATATAGACTGATGTCTGAAATGGTCTTTTGAAGAAAGAATTAGCCATATTGAGTGGACCTGTCCAGTCAGTGCACGCATTTGTCAATAACCGTGCAGCTTAACTCAGAATTTAAGGAGTTCAACAATTCGACGAACAAAACCAAAGAAATGACATTCGGTAGGGCGCATAAACTACTCAAACTGCCAGACCATGATTAAAAACTAACTTAGACAAATTAAAAACAAAAAAAAAATTGATCCACATAGTCTTCACATTCACAATAATTAAAATAAATAATATAATACTTTAAAAAGTAAATATATTCTTGCAGTTGCAAGAAAACCAAAAAAAAAAATACAAAATTCACGGTGCAAAATATAAAAATCAAAATTAATTGGAGCAGCTCAATCCCAAGCCTTTTTGTCCTCAACGTAATATTCAATGGTATAAAACGCTTTCTGGCACAAATGTATGTTTGTATGTACGTAACATTCTTTATTATCTCATATCTTTCAAACCGCTAGACAGATTTATACAATTATGGCATCGTTAGATACGTCTTGACCGCCCAAGTGTTCTTAGATACAATATGGTGGATTTTGGGCGCCATATAGTGCGGGCAACAATTTTTTTCTTCCAAACCTTTCGAGTGGAGTATAAAAATATATATATTTTTTTAATTATCTTTAAGAGGTGATTACAAAAATATGTACCATTTATATGTTTTAAAATAATTAGAAAAAAAGATAACTAAAAAGTTGTAAATAAAACAAGTTAATTTAAAAGCAAAAACCCGACAGTTTAACAAGCGAAGTAAAAAGATATAAGCAAGAAGGAAATCATGCTGTGCAGCGGAGTATACAAAAGGTTTTGGTCTGCCAGCTCGCGAATATTGTACGCTGCGACTGCATAGCATGATTTTCTTCTTGTTTACGCCTTTTTAGTGCAGTTGGGCTTTTTGGTTTTTAAATAAATTTTTATTCCGTGTTCGCACTAGTTGCATGGCAAGTCTAGTCGTCGTAAAAGCTCTACCGCTAAATACGAGGTCAGAGGCTCTAGACGAGTAACATTCTATTGACGAAAGCATCGCGATAGCGACTGGTAAATTGTCAAAATGTAATGGTATTATCAACCGCTGTCGGAACGTTACGTGATCAATCCTTTACATTTTCGTATTTCGGCAATCGTCTTCGCCGACAGAATGACATTTTGTTAAATGCTTCTATGTTCGATTCCCGGGTGTTACTGGATTTTTCCAACTGAAACTTTTCAGTAGCAGCCTGAAGTCTAGATTTGTGACCGTTTGATGAATAGGCTCGCCTCCTACTACAAGGTTTTTAAAATAATTATAAGTAAAAATGTTATAACGCGCGTTATAACTATTTAATGAGCCCAAACACGATGGTGCTATTTTTTCTGGTTGAGGAGTTGCTGGCCATCGTGAGACCAGCTCCATAAAAACATATTATTACAATGTTGCGGAAGAGCTTGAAAAATTGATTACTAATTGCCGGACACATATACGAAGGCAAGGCTAAAAAGCTTATCAAGGGTGCCATACACGGGGTCGTCTGGCGCCCATGTTCTGGTTTGGTCTCTAGTGTAGTCAAGGCGTACAGTGTGATCTGGTGCGCCGGTGATGAGGGCTACTCCTCAGAGGAGGGTCCGGTGACGAACAGCCGCGGCGGGTTCGCGGTGAGTGCTAACGCGTGTCCGTGTTCCCGCCTTAAGCGGCACAGGAGGACACCGTGCAGTTTTTGTGGGCTGGAGTCCCATATAATTGCCCTATAGAAATGCTCATGCATACTGCGCCACCACGGGGATCCGTGATGGCGCAGTATGCATGAGCATTTCTCCAAGTTAAAAAAATTAAAAAGGGTAATATAAAGCTTGTAATAAACCTACGTAGTCGCTTTTTAGGAGTTCTAGACGATGGTTGGTCATCACGGACAAACGACCATCACATTTTCATGTTAGCTAGCACTCTCTAGATTCGTCAACTAACGAAAGTATGTTCGGCTATAAAATATTCTACGGCCATTTTGATCACAATTTAATTGGTTTTATTATAGCTGGCTAGTTGTCATTGACGTAAATTTTAAAAATAAATTTGTTGTCGAACAACTTTCTTCCTAGAAGATCTCATAGTCAATTCCCAAAAAACTATTTTGGGTTTTCCTCACAGCTGACCAAAATTAGTATGGGAGGTATACAATTCTTTTTTGAGAATATTCACTTTGTCTTCCTTGAAAAAAGTTTTTAAAATTTTCGTGGGCAGAATCATTCCCTCTCACAGAGAATTGACCTGTGATCGACAATTGGGATCACATTTAAAGGTTGATTGATAATGATGATATGAGCAGAAGCAGTTTAAAAAAAGATATGGTTTAATGTCACCGGTACATCTTGAAAATTACAGTTAAATTATATGTAAGTATTCATAAGTAACTACTTCGCGAGTTTATTCTGCAATTATTTCACTTATAAAATATTGTTCTTTCCGGTATTTTAATTTTAATGCAATTTCTACAATTTTTACAATTTTTGTCTGTCGGTCTGTCTGTCTGTTTGTTCCGGCTAATCTCTGAAATGGCTGGACCGATTTTGACGGGACTTTTATTGGCAGGTAATCGATGTAATAAGGAGTAACTAAGGCTATGTTTATTTTAGAAAAATTCTTTTTTTTTTGAAAAACTGTTAGGCGGAACGAAGTTCGCCGGGTCAGCCAGTTAAACATATAAGAGTTATATGTTTTTGAAATCGCCTCTTAAAACCCTTTATTTTGATACCTCACACGAATGGTTTGGAAGATAAAAATATTTGGGCTCTCACAATATGGCGCCTAAAAGCCGCCATTTTCTTATTTTCCAATTTTAATGTAGCCCTTAAACCCTGCGAGTGTCACTCACTCGCGGGGTTAAGACGAATCGATTGCCGTAAGAATTATCAAAATCGGCCAACGCGTTGGTCTCTAGAACGCCCCATGGGAACAAACATACTACATATATATATATGTTACGGCTAATACCCGAAGTGCGGCTACACCTAGTATTAGTGCGGCTACACCTAGTTTTAGCCGGTTAGAACTAGGTGTAGCCAGTCGACGGAGCCAGTTCGCTCGCTTTGCTCGCTCACTTCAGCTCCCGTCATCTCGTTCGAACCTAACCTGTCCGTGTCGGGGTGCCCTAAGCTCCGGCTAATACTAGGTGTAGCCGCACTTCGGGTTTTAGCCGTAACATATATATATATATATACATAGACTGGTAAACACATTACTTTCCTTCGGCAGTCGGGTAAAAATATGTTTAAAATGTTCAAATGCCGTTTCAATTAAATACCTAAAGCGTAGGTATAACCCATTTTTTTCTTTTTTGTAAAACATGACACCTGATGATTCCGAAGAGCTAAAAATAACACAGGTAGGTAAATAACAGTAATAGGCACGTAATAGGTAACACGTTCCTGCTTATTTATAATGCAAAACGACTGAGGTCATAATAATTTATGATCATATGCATGCTTATTAATTATTGTGAATACATACAATTAGATATTCTTAGTTATATACCTACCTGTATTAGTCCCGGAGGTCCTTTTTATTATTATAATACATTTAATTTAATTAATTAGGTTCGCAAAGCGAAAAACATAGGTATATTTAGGTATGTATAACGAATTTGCAGGTGAATAAAGGAAACAAAGAATTTCAGTTTAGAGTTATATTTTTAGAATCCCTTTTAGCATATTTTTTTTTGGAGAATCCTCGTTATTCGAATAGAATTGTTTTTTTTTTTATATTCTTGTAAAGAAACTAAAAAAAAAACAATTGTTTTTTATTTCTAAATACGGTTAGAATTTTACGGAATAACCCACCTGGGTTTAAACGGAATCTTTGACCTAAGTCACAGCTAAAAACGAGTTACAAATTACCTATTATGACTTAGCTTCCCTAAGTAAGGTAGGTCAGGTACAGACGTACGTTAGTACCCGATAAAAATAGATTCTTGTGTAGTGCACTCCACTTTATTTGTTAGAAGTACACGTACATCGAATTCTCTGTCAAGGTTGGGTCCAGAGGGTTAGATGGGATGGCTATGTTCGAAATGCGATAAATTAAGGCATTGATCATGTGACATTTCGATAGCGTTTGACATCCCCATACGTTTTTGACATCTTTCAAACCGCTATCGCCATGCTTATCGGCATGCAACAATGGCAGCCTTGTTCCACCCACTGTTGAGTTCAGGTCTCCTTCCTGAATCTGCCCAATTTCTTTTATTTTCGATGGATTTGCTCTTGACTCCAGTCTAGGTAAGCGGTGACAGAGACAAAGACATGCACTGCTGAATATAGGACTTCTCGCTTATGTGCCACGCTTCCCTGCTATGTTTGAGCAGCAGAGTTACCATCATCAACATTGGCAGACTAGTTCCACCCACTCAGCTCGCACCCACACTCAGCAGTGCATATAAGGAATAGAAGCAGACCTAAACTCAGCAGTTTAGGTCTCCTCCTATTCCTTATTTGCCATGCTTCCCTGGTTTGTGCGAGCAGTAGAATCCATTTGATCAGTTACCATCTTCATCATTGATGGTAGCGTCGTTCCATCCACTGCTGAGTATAGCTCTCCTTTCTTATGTGTCATGCTTCCCTGGTATGTGTGAGTAGAAGAACCGAAGAATCCGCTTCGCCAGGTACCATCATTATAATCATTGGCAGCCTTATTCCATCCATTGCTGACTATAGGTCACCTCCCATTTCTCTCATGCTTGCCTGGTATGTGCGAGTAATAGAACTCACTGGGCCAGTTGCCATCATCAATTATCTTCCTAGCCTTTTCCTTAACTATGTTAGGTCGGCTTAAAAACTAAGCCTAACCGCAAGCAAATGGATACCAGTTTTTTGAATGAAGCGACTTTCTATTTGACATACGCTAGCCAGTAACTGGAGAAAGATAAAAAAACCGGCCAAGTGCGAGTCGGACTCGCGCACCGAGGGTTCCGTACAAACCTGCAAGGTTTACAAAGTTCGTTCATTACGACAATCGAGTCATAACTATGGTAATCTTATTGCAAAATGAAATTCATAACATTACAATTTAAGGTTTTCGGAATTTTTCCTTTATGTGTGCTATAAAACGTTGCTTCATGCCAAATTTCAAGATTCTAGGTCGACTGGAAGTACCCTTTAGGTTTTGATTCCCTTGCGAGTACTTGCGAGTTTCAAAATATGCAGCTTAAATTGCTGTTTCTTTTGATTGCGTTGACATAGAAGTTTGATTTTGTTACAGCTTAAAGGTATTATAGACCTGAGTATTTGGTATGAATTTCAATTTAATACCTCTACGCGTTTATGAGGAAATGGGTAGTAAGGTTAAAATTATTAAAAAAAAATATATTATGTGATGTAACTAAAAATTTATGGTTTTCGTAATTTTTCCTTTATCTATGCTATAAGACGTTGCTTCGTACCAAATTTCAAGATTCTGAGTTCACGGGAAGCACCCTGTAGGTTTTGATTCCCTTGCAAGTGTCGAAAATTTGCGGCATAAACGGCTGTATCTTTTGATTGCGTTGGCTTAGAAGTTTCACAGCTTCAAGGGACAGTAGACCTGAGTAATTGATATAAATTTCAGCTTCATACCTCCACGCGTTCCTGAGAAAAAGGGTCTTGACAGACGGACGGACGGACAGACGGACAACAAAGTGATCCTATAAGGGTTCCGTTTTTTCCTTTTGAGGTACGGAACCCTAAAAATGATAATCTCTCTATCCTATCATTATCATCATCATCATCATCAGCCTCTGTGAGAAGGGATGGGCCTAAATCCACCACGCAGGTCCATTGCGGGTTTGTGGATGTCACATGTCTTCGATTTTTTGGTTCTAAGACATGCCGCTTTCCTCACGATGATTTCCTTCACCGTGTTCAGAGCAGTGGTGATGAAATAATTTACACAAAGTAAAGCGCCTGGTTTTGAACCCACGACCTACAACTAATTAGTCGCGGTTTTTACCACTGAGTCACTACTGCTCAAATATCCTATACTTCTTACTAATATTGGAAATGCGAAGTTTGGATGGATGAATGTTTGTAACTCAATTACGTCACAACGGCTGAAAGGATGGAATTTGGCACAGAGTTAGATCATAGCATATAGGCTACTTTTCATCCCGGTTTAATTTTTTAATTCAAATTTTTAAATTCTATTGGCATACAAAAAACACATTCACGCCGGCAGAAGCTAATAATTTGAATGTGAAAGTGTGTGTTTGAATCACTTAAAAACGGCTGAACGGAATTTCATGAAATTTTGCACACTTATATTTATACTTTTCTTTCATCCCGATAATCTAGCAATGACCTTTCTTTCTTTCCTTTTTTTTAAAGTCGGTATTTAATTGCTTTTCAGTTTTATGCCCCGTCCCTGTAAGCACAACTTTAGTAGTTGAACTCAACTCTGAGTAAATCTGGTTAAACCAATGGCGGTTAAAATCGTGCAGACAATGATTTGTTTTCTCAGAACGACGCCTACGTGCCTCGGATTTAATAAGAATCAGTATTAATAACCCTTGCCATGGCTTTACAAGAAGTCAAGAAAATTGTCTTGAATGGGTATACACTATAAACAACTGACCAGAACATTTATTTGGTCAGTTACCTTTGTTCTTATAATATTTTATTATCAACCTTGTGTCAGACGGTGCTGGACAAAGACTTCATTCATAAAAAGAAATCACACTTGCTTAGTGCTATTTCAGATCAGTCTTATATTATCTGTAAGTCCAAAGGCCAACAAAAGCGTTACCATGGTTACCATAGCGATTAGATCACTGACAATATGACATTTAGATATCTTCACGTTGTTTTCTTCTACCAATGTTAGTGGAGCTTTGTTTAATTTAGTTGGCAAAGCCTTTTGGATCCATAGAGACATAAACAAAAAATGCCGCGCAAAAAATCTGAACGATATTCAAAGAAAATAAAACTTTTAGATCAAGGCCAGTAATTGCCATTGAAACTCATTCTTTCATTTCAGACGCCTTAAATAAATCTAAACGCATGTACTCTTTTGTAACACTTCATATTCAGTTAGATCCAATTCGACGAATGTTTTATGTCCAGAAAAACAAATACGTCGGTAGTCTAATGGTGGCAAGGTAGGTAGGCATAACTATTTACTACTACGTAGGAGGCCAGAATCATGAAGTAAATTTGCGGGCCTAGAATCATACATAAGTCGTAGAGACTAACAAAGTACCAGGAAGTCAGAATCAAAAATCGCCCGGTACTCTTTTTACATCTCATGATTCCAGCCTCGGTAATACTTCTTCATGAATATAATCTCCTGGTATTTAAGTTAGTCTTTACCAGTAATCATCACCATCATCATCATCATCATCAGCCTATTAATATATGAGAGAGAATGGGCCGTAATCCACCACGTGAGCCCAGTGCGGGTTGGTGGATGTCACATTTCTTCGAATTTTTGGTTCTAGGACATGCCGGTTTCCTCACGATGTTTTCCTTCACCGCTTTGAGAGCAGTGGTGATGAAATAATTTACACAAAGTAAAGCGCCTGCCTGGGCTCGAACCCACGACCTACAACTTGTAAGCCGCGGCCGATACCACTGGGCCACCACTGCTACCAGTAATGATTCCAGCAAATTTGTCTGACCTCCTGGTAGTTTGGGTATAAATGCTTATAATGTTCTAGAACCAGCTAAAAAAGCAAACGAGGAAGTTCTATTTTTACTATGTTATTATATTAAACTCTCTACTGATTATAATCGTTTTTTTTTTTTTTACGTTCTAAAAAAGGTATACGTTCCCAAGACTAGTACCGTAATCCGTAGGTGCCAAACTTGGAATAAAATTTTAAATAGTAAATTATTTCTCTAATGGTACCTACCTGTGAAAAATATCAATAGGTACCGTATATGGAATACCTCAGGTGCCATTCACTCAGGTGCAGTTTAAGCAGGGGCCAAATGTGGAATACGTCGATATAACTTATTTTTCGTTAGCAAGTATAAAAAATACCTCATCGACATCGTCCATATTCATATTCAACACTTTCCTCACTAAACTATTCGCGCAAATTTTTGCGTTTACTTCGTTTACAAAGAGTTAATGTGCGCCTACGCAAGGTCTAGTACTCTATTTTCATTAGCGTAGTTTGGCGTGTTTGAAAATACAGTCTAAAATGAATCCAGTTCATAGTAATAAACTTATAATGGGATGTTGTTACTTCTGTTTAGTAAAGTTTTTAACCGACTTACCAAAAAGGAGGAGTTTTTATTTTCGACTTCGTGTATGTTTTTTTTTTTTAGGTATGTTCACCGATATCTCCGTCAATTGTGGACCGATTTTGAAAATTCTTTTTTTGTTTGATATTGGGCATAACGAAAAAAAATGGTACCTACCAATGACACCGACTTCGAAAAAGAAAGTTATTTATCAATTTGTAGTGTTTTTAGTTGGAAGTCGGTAGTATTTTTTTGGGAAAAAGTTTTTATTATAAACTAGCTATAAACTTCCTAGTTAGATAGTTTTTATTTACTGTTTGCTCAATTTTAGAGTTTATAAAAATGAATATCCAATTAAAATATTTCTTAACAAATCAACCAGTGAAATCGTTAAATGTCTTAGTAGCGTAAGCCGTTTCAAATAAAAATAGAGAGCTTTTGAAGACAGAATTATTTAGAGCTATCAGTAATATTTCGTAGTTATGTTTGCCATAAAACTGAGAGTGACTTGGAATTAATTTAGCTCAAACTGAGAGATCAAACGACTTAGTCTGACATAATACAGCTGTGCATCGATGTTAGGGAGAGACTGCGTGATATTGTCAAAGTCTTGTTTACTGCAGGTTCTTTCCTACGGGTAGGCAGAATGTTTTAGCAGCCTGCATGTGCTTACGCTGATGGCCTGCTTTCAGTGTAATCGGATGGTGCTGAAAATGTTTTACATGAAGTGCCTGCTGATCTGGCCTCCACAACTCAGTAACTGAGTAGCACTTTAAGACTGGTTGTCAGACTACTGAGCTTTTGACGATTGCCAAAGATCTTATGCTAATGAGGGATATCGCGTTTGAATTCAATCAGCCGGTGTTGATTGAGATCATAAAAATGCCAAATCTCACAATTTTTTGGCTTTTAGCGCGAGTTTATTTACTAGTTTTTAGGGTTCCGTACCCGAAGTGCCCAAACGGAACCCTATTGCTGTCACTCACGTGTCCGTCTGTCTGTCCATCTGTCCTTCTGCCCGTCGTCTGTCACACGGATTTTACAGAAAAATTTGAAATTTTTTACAGTATACGTATTTTGTTGACCCAAGGCCATACAAATTGTCAAAAAATATAGATAAATGTTTTTAAGGTGGGCTTTCATGCAAATAAACAGGGGCGCGAAAAAGAAATACCAGACTACCCCATTGAGTGGGGTATCGTTGTTTAGAGCTTGTTAAGCAGATACATACTGTGTTTTAGTTTTAAAACATGTTGGAAAACAAAGGAATGAGAAGCCACCAAAGTCAGCTTATTTGCCGTACGTATATTTTACAAACAAATACCAATATATTGAAAAATCAGAATTTTTCTTTGAAATGCCGTTTTTCCTATTACAATCAAATTAATTTTGCGGCCCAGTACGAAACCCTAAATCTGCGAAGTCTGACAGGCACTTGCCTGTTTTTTTTTGTCGTTGTAAATATGTACCAAATATGGCTGATTAAAGTAGGTACGGGTTTTAACCACTGTTAGGTATAATAGAGTTTTTTGTTTCGGAAAATTTCCTTGCCTTTATTTCGCTTAAAAAAGGGCTACGTAAAACTGCGGCACAGTCGATGTTATATTTAATCGCACTTTTACAGCACTAGAAATGATTTTCATTCAAACTTTGCTTCCGTGCGCGTAAAAACAACGTTTAAAAGGTATATTTATCGACCTTACGCGCCAGTGGTGCCAACTGGTGAGGACTAAGACGGTAGAACTTAATGAATTCAACAGTTAAATTTGCTTTCCGAGACACTCTCTCTCTATTTTGTATTTAACTTGATGATCACCTAATCACAAACAGATCTTGACGTAGATTGACCTGGCTGTTAATATTTTAGCCACGCGAAGATTATAATGAGGGTTTTTAAGAAAATTCACGCCACTAGTTGGCGCCACATTGGTGAGAGGTCTTTTACTTGGAAAATTTAACTTATGACATCAACTTGCTTGACGTCAATTTGACTAATGTCAAAAAACATAAGCATTTGACAGCAGCTTGGACCTCACGTCTCAGTGATGCCACCTAGTGTACATGATTTCAGAATACCCTCATTGTTCTGACTAAAATAATGACTATCCTGCCACCTGCCTATACTTTAGAATATACTTTTCATGGACTACATAAAGAAAGCTGGCTGGTAGTGCTGGTATTAGTCATATCATCGTTTGGACTTAAAACTTCAAAATCTACAGGATAGATGGCGCTGACTGTGTTTCCGAGTGAAAATATTGAAGACAAAATAAATTTTTCATACAATAATGTAAGTTGAAAACAAAGATATTTTATTTTACTTACAAAAAAAAATCATAAGTATCTTTTTCTCGCTTGGCTCCTTGCACTTTTCTGAGATAAAAGTAGGCTATAGGAATTAACGATACTGTAGCGTTTCTATCAATCAGAAAAATTCACAAATTACCTCCTACAAATAATTGTACCTTTTTTATTAGGGTTCCGTACCCAAAGGGTAAAAATGGAATCCTATTACAAAGACTCCGCGGTCCGTCTGTCTGTCCGTTTGTCACCAGGAACTTTGAACCGTGATAGCTAAACAGTTGAAATTGTGTGAACACATGATGTATTTCTGTTGCCGCTATCTCAACAAATACTAAAAACAGAATAAAATCAATATTTAAGTGGGGCTCCCATACAATAAACGTGATTTTGTTGCCGTTTTTTTAGCGATGATGTGATCGACGACTTTTCTTTTCCTTGGGGATTCTACTCCAAAGCTTGCTTGGAAATGTGATCGGGATTCCTTCGTAGCATGTGGCTAATCCATCTACACTTGCAACGCTTGATCTGGCGGTTGATCGGGCTCTCGTAGCATTTCTCCAACGGCTTTACTTTAGAAATGGTCTCGGGCCAGTAAATTTCGAGAATGTGACGAAGACAGTGGTTGACGAAGACTTGGTTTTGACGTGAGATGACCTTTGTGACCTTCACCGTTTCGCACCCGTAGAGCAGCACGGATTTGACATTAGATCCAAAGATTTTGAGTTTAATCCTTCGAGTCAGTTTCCGTGATTTCCAAACAGGTCTCAGCTGCGCGAAGGCAGCTCGGGTTTTGGCAATTCGTGAAGCGATGTCTTCTTCACTACGCCGGGGGTACTATGACACAACGCTCCCGAGGTAGATAAATTTGTGAACGAGTTTCACGGCCTCTGCCAATCAGCAGCGGTGAGTGATTCTTCACACCAGATCTCATCTCTTGGGTCTTCCAGGTGTTAATTTTATGTAATTTTTTTGCCGTTTCCTGCCTAGATGGTTCAACTTTGCTTTAATAGCAACATATGAGTATGACTCAGCAGGCATCGGTGAAATCATAGTCTTCCAGGACGTTGGATAAACCCCATTATATCTCACCGCGCCGTTTCTCAGAGATGCGTAACATAATTTTGTCCAGAACAACCTGGAAGAGAAGCGGCGACAAGCCGTAGCCCTGGCGGACCCCCGTGTGCATTGTTATGTCATCCGAGATGAGGCAGTCATGAGTTACCTTATAAGAATACTTCCTGTCCTCTCCAACAGACGCACGATTTTCAGCGGCACTCCACTGTCCAGTATACGGGACCAGATTCTAGACTACTTCAGCGTATCAAAGGCCTTTTCGAAATCGACCAAGTATAGGTAAATCTCTCTCTGCCATTCTGATGCCTGTTCTAGTATAATACGGAGAGTGTTGATCTGTTCTGTACTTGAGCAGTTCGAGCAGAAATCAGCCTGCTCCTTGCATAGAAGAGGAACTACGGCCGTTACACAAATACTACAGATAATTATTCCGTTCTGGTTGTTTGTTTATGATTGTTTGACTTTTTGTAAATGCACCAACGATGCAGGAGAAATTCCTAGTGTGGGGAAACATTTCATGTACAGAAAATACAGAAAGACTCAAAGAAAGTTTGTTTGTATGAGGTGCTCTCTGATCCGATCACATAACCACTACCTAATAGAAACTCTACGCTATTACCGGGTGCCATATATGGTAATGATGTTCTTCGTTAAAACTACTTGCAAGCGGACGAAGTCGCGAGCATTAGCCAATGCTTTAATTTATTTATTTATTTATTTATGTACACACAAAACACTTAAAAGAGAAAATACATATAAAGATAGAAGAGTACAAAGGTGCTGCTTATTTCTAAAGAAATCTCTTCCAGCAGACCTGCGATAGGAGAATTGGATAAGAGACATAGACACAGTGTGTAGAAGTAATAGGAACAGTAATATAGCATAAAACTTAACTAATATAAACATAGTATATAAAAAAAAAAAGTTACAAAAAGAGCCAAAAGATAGTTATATATAAAAATAAAATACATAACTACCATAAAATAAATAAATACGTATAATATATAAGATCACGGGATAGATAAAAGATAATGTTCTTAATTTAATTTTATAACATGGGATGTTTTTCATAAAAAGTGGGAAACATACATATTTGGCCATCATTCTAGCAATATCCTACTTGCTACTTATACCTATTATAAATGCGAAAGTTCGGATGGATGGTTCTTACTCAATCACGGCAGAACGGCTGAAATACATGAAATTTGGCCCAGAGATAGATTACAGTCTGGAATAGCACACAGGCATCTAAACTTGAAATTTCGTACGCACTGAACGCTGTAATCTAGCGTATCATTCGTAGCATTTCTTCAATTTCATATCTTCAATTCATATTTCACATTGAAAAAGTACGACGTCATCTAATTTCACTGAAATAACTGAATCACTCAGCTATTTCTAGTATTCACAATTTTTCACGGAATAGTTCGTCCACTACGCATAATTTCACTTTGATAGTCCTTAAATAATAGTTGATAGATCCCTAGGAGTAGATAATATAAATAGGCACGTAAATAAACGGAGCCCACACTAACGTATGTATTTCTGCAAGGGATAGGCAGGAACGAATAATGAGTGCGTCACGACTGCCCAGAATTAACTCGATTCACTTTCTGTGGTTCCGCCAAATGATTGTTCGCCCGAAGAACGATCGCCCGAATGATCTATCGCCTGAAGAACGATCACCTACTGATAATTCCTAAAAGTTAAAATCAATATTAATTTGCCCTGAAGTGTATCGAAGAGAATGAAAGAGTATTTAATTGCCACAAAACTACAAACAAGAACATTGGTAGTAAATTTAAAGAATGTGGGTAGAGAACAAAAAGTATTTTGTTTAAGGACATGGTAAGGTACCTTTAGTAATTTATTAGAAATATCAAGCACAACTCCTAGTGCGGTAAAAATACTATAAATTATAGTAACTATAATGACCAAACCATATTCCAAGCATGGTGTAAGACAATATTTTCTGCACAACCAACAATTTGTTTAATAGCTATTTTTAGCAGATGACATCTGTCTAATGTACCTCGTTAAACAGCATATCTCCTAGAAATGTCACATGGTCAAGTATCAAGTATTTAATCCGAAATTATGTTTATAGTCTTGGCAAGAATGAAAGACAGTAGTGCTCTCTTCCTACGATTAAGTCTAAAAATAAAACGATTCGTCGGCAGATTCTTTGAAAAACTGTCCTTAACCTGAATGCTGTGAGTAAAATCGTGTGGTAAATAATATACGGTAAACGGGCCGTTTTCCTTGTTGTTCCAATGTCTGGGCCGTTTGGTTTGTTTTGATAAGGTTTATTACCTGTGACCTGCTAAGTTTTGCAACAGTTTGGATGCAAATGGCGTGGGAAATCTTTAATCTTATTTTTATTTTTTATTAACAACTGCTTGCATTTGGTATCTCACGATGATAGTTGGTAAGCGATCATGTAGTCGACCGCTAAGTTTTGCATCAGTTTGGATGCAAATGGCGTGGGAAATCTTTATTTATATTTTTTTATTATCTATAGTATCGGGTTTGGCCACTATCTCAAGATGATATATAATATAGTAAGCGATCATGTGGTCGACGGTGAAGCACGCTTGGCTAGAAGTAACCTATTCACTCTTGACGTAAAGATCTCTAGGTTGTAGCTATCAGGAAACAGATTCCGGCATTGTTCAATTTACAATGCCGGAATCTGTTTCCTGATTACAATTCTACTCTTTAGCTGTACGCACAATTTAAGTATTCCCAAAACGCTTTATCAAACTAGTTAGGTACTGCCGCTTCCTCTCATTATACGTCATCTTGGAATTCACTTACTTCATTGGATATAATGTCATCTTTCACACAATCCAAGTATCTTGCTTTGGTCAGCCTCTATACCGTCTACTAAGCTTGGCAAACATGTTAAGTTAATGCCTTTATTTCTTGTCGGGGAATCTTTATGTAAGCTTTACTCTTCCATCTATTAAAAAGTATGGCATTCTTCTTGCTGCAATTAATCGGGAGCGCGGTAATCAATCGGATATGCATCATCCTAGTCTGCGTGGTATCTTTTATTCCAATTAACCGCAGTGTCTCAAGACAAAAGTCTATGACCAGTGTGTGTTGCCAGTGATCACCTATAGGACCGAGACGTGGTCGCTCACAATGGGCCTTATCAGAAAACTTAAAGTCATTAACTAGCGTAGGTAGTACGACTTTCGTTCTTTGTGTTGTTTTCGCATTTTAAGTAATTACTTAAATTGATTAAACGTAATTTAAAGTAGGGTGACATTTGTTCGGAAGTTTAATTTGGAAACTTTCCTTTTGCTCATATTTTTTTCAGAAAACTTCAAAGAAATTTCTTTGAAGTTTTCTGAAGCTTAATACGGCTTACTAATAGGTAAATGGTGATACTGTGGTGTGGTGTGGTGGTATAATTAATTAATTACTGTCTCCAAGGTAGACCCACAGTATCACCATTTACCTATTAGTAAGCCGTATTAGTACCCACAGTACTTAGGTACCTATTCCCTAATAATTTTACTTAAATAGTGGTTTTAAATTTCTATAAAAGCGGAGTTCATTGACTCATCTTCATTGCCGGCTCATTATTCGCAAAACGTAATAAATAACGCCTGCACTCAATTTATCAGCAATACATAGCGCCTGCACTTAATTTCATACTATAAGTCATGTTTATGTGATTTATAGCAGTCGTTAACTGACAGGCGTTTGTTGCTTGTTTTTTTTTGCCACGTATTAAAACTATCAAATCTACAGATGTGTTCATAAAATACTACGATTATCATAATTATACTAGGGTATTAGTAATCAGTACGCTGATCCTTTTTTTCCATATTATTTTGACCTCGAGCCTACGCATCATGTTTATGAGATCGTCCAATCATGAGTAAAGTGATTACAAAAAAAAAAGGTGTTCTTTCAGCCTGATAATGCTGTGCTTATTTTTTGCAATATATCATTAAGTTAGAATACAATTCGGAGAATAAACAAGGAAGTCAATTATAGACGTTGTACGCGCGGGCGCCGGTGCGCGGCGTGATTATTATTTTAATTAAAAAATTGATACCAACACAAAAGATCTTTTGTGGAATTTTGCGTATGTATGTACTTATGAACGGTTTTGTCAATAGCTGTACAGGATAGGTTTTATAGTTTCTAGCAAGTAAAGAAAATGAAAAATAGTGTTATTAGAGTGGTAATGTAGCCTATTCTGTCACTATAGCAGTTTAAAACATTGCCTACATAAGGTAAATTTAGCTCGATTTCAGATTCATGCCTAGTTTCCACAAGATGTATTTCATCACCGATATCTGAAATCGCCAACCCGCCTTGAGCAAGCGTGGTGATTTATGTTTGTGCCTTCTCCGTATGAGAAGAGGCCTTTGTCCAGCAGTGGGACCGTATCAGGCTGGTATTATTATTAAGCTCAGTCAGTCTTTTACGTTAGGCAACCTATCAAGGTTATATCTATTTGAAAACTCTAATTAGATTTCAATAAGGAAAACAAGGAGACCGATAATAGTTGTTAACTTGCTTAGTATTTACTAGCCTCTGCTAGCGGCTTCGTCCGCGTGATAGTAGTAAATTATTCCAAGAGATCGTACTCCCGAGAGTAAAAAGTAAAAATATATATAAAATAGATATATAAAATAATATTAAATTACGTTTAATCATAAAAAGAACTCAAGATTCAATCAATCTCTGTACCAAAATTCATCAAAATTAGTTGAGTGTTTTAGACGTGAAAACGGAACTAACCAACAGACTGAGGTACTTTTTCGTTTATAATATTAGTATGGATATTAGGTTCATCTGAAATCGGATATATAAGGTTTTTGTTGAAGGCTTGGTTTGTAAGGAAATCTAAATTTGTTATGGGACCGTAATATCAAAACTCATCTTCCTTAGCATTAGCCGGGGAATAACATGAAGGCCGGCAGAATAACCAGTTAAGATGGTTTCCCCCAGCAGCGGGTAATTTGTTTGTAGAATAAATATCTAATTTAGTAGTAGGTTAAAGAATTAAGATTAAAGAATAAATCTAGCTGTGCCCGCGGGTTCGCTCCCGTCAACTGCCTACACTACCTTCCTGCCTGCCCTACCTACCAATTTGCCTATTTTCTAGGGTGAGTCTTTCAGTCAGTCATTCAGAATATGACTTCAAATTCACAACGCCATCTATCGAATATGGAGTTCAACTGTCGGAATATCTGAATTGCGTGTATTGTGATAATTTTACTCCTTGAACAATTTAAATTCATCTAACTTTTGATAGAATGAACCGATTGCGATGAAACAAAAACTAAGTAATACTTCAAGTTACGCACAATTTTTATGTATACAAGTTATCTACATTGGTTTCGTACATTTGACGTGATGCGTGCACAACTAAACAGACAGACAGATAAACAGACAAAAATTACAAAAATGCTGGCAATGGGTTCTATTGGTTATCCTTTAACACATTGGCTTATTTTTTTTTTAATATTTTAGATGTTCAAAAACGACTTTTCTACAGATTGATTATACGTATTGATAGAATATACTTAATTATGCACCAAAAACGTTACACATCTCTTTAAAAAAAACTCAACTCCATGGGTACAGTGGTGATCTTATCGCTGACGGCGATATGTAATAGACAACCTTTGGATGGACTGAAAGAATTAAGATAATTTTATTCTGTTACATTTTGTATTTAATAATCTGCTTTGCTAGAAAATAATCTTATACTAAATAACCTTGTCTACATTATTTCAAAAATATATTTTGCTATCCCGTTGCTTGCATTAAAAAAGCTAATACTTAGGTTTCTAAATCCGAGTCGATATTTCAAAAGGAATCAAAATAAATTCTGAATAGCCATTTGCAAATATCTATTGCGTTATTGTAGTTCTCGCCAATGAAACTTCTTGGGCGCCCTGAAGTTGGCTACAACGGCTGCGCAGTAATAAATATCTTCTTATATATAAAAATCAATTGCTGTTCGTTAGTCTCGCTAAAACTCGAAAACGGCTGGACCGATTTGAATAATTCTTTTTTTGTTTTGTTCGCCCGAATGTAGGGAAGGTTTAAAAATAAAAATTGTTGACGTGGGTGGGTAGGTAGTTAAGTAGGGAAGTTAGGTAAGGTAGGTAGGTTAGGTAAGTAGGCTAGGTAGGTAGGTGGGTAGGTAGGTAGGTAGATGGGTAGGTAGGTGGGTAGTGTAGGTAGGTAGGGTAGATAGGTAGGGTAGGGTAGTTAGGGTCGACGGGAGCGAAGTCGCAGGCACAACAAGTCTCATATAAAAACAGCACTGATCCGTGCCTTGCGCATCGGAAAGGCAACTTCAGGGCGGCAAAGAAGTTTGGCGAGAACTATACCTGTGTAGATTTGCCAAGGTCAATAATGATTCAGGTGTATGCATTCATTGAGTAGGTAAATAGATGATTATGTGGCAACACCGCTGCACAACTGGCAGCACAGTGATTTAGATAAGTAAGAAACAATGCGGAGACAGCGTCAGTCACGCCGGATTTTTCCTAACAACCAAGCTGAGAAATAGTATTCGTTATTTATGCATACTCCTAAGTGAAATTATACATCATCCTTCTATAAGTCGGCGTTTCATTTTACTCGCAAGATCCGGGCAAGAAACTACCGAACACCCTCAATTGCCGCCCGGGGGCATAGGCGGCTGATGCCCCGGTCATATCCTGGAGCCGAGGCGTCGTAACTTCCAACCCCCAAAATTATATAGTAAGGAGGTATATTACTGACCTAACCTAACTAAAGGAAAAAAACACTAGATACTTAGTTTACCTACAATTAAGCGCATGAGGTTTATAACAATAGTGATGTCATTTGTACTGGCAAGATGAATCGTAGTATTCGTAGCACGTAGACAGAGAATAAGCTTTTTACTAAAAATAACCATTGTTCCTGGAAGCAATTTGCTTAGTCATTATTATGAAAAATGAACAATTAATTGTTTTAGTATAAATTCGATGACGCTTAAAATAGGGAAAAAACATGTAGGAACAATTGGGTCATATTTTGTTACACGAATAAATATTCATCATCACATCATCACCATTGCAGCCAAATTACGTCCACTGTTGGACATAGGCCTGCCCAAAACATGGAAAAAAAAAAAAAAAAATCTTGCATACTAACGATGCAGTTGCTCTTTCTTTGTTTGTCTTGTGGATACAAGCGCTACCTACTGCTGAGCATGAGCTCCTGGGTTTGACTCCCGGAAGGCTGGAAAAATGTCAGGTTGGAATTGAGTATTTACAACTAGAAATTTCAATAGGAGCCCGGAACCTGGATTATTGGTCTTGAGGCAAAACAAAAAACAATAATTATTATCCATAGATAACATTGGCTGTATTATTACATTTCATAAGTTGATTTCGTATCACTTCATAACACTTCTCTGCACTATACTCCATTTGAAAAAACATTAGAAATTTTTATAACCCTTTTTACAGTCCGATCAACCGATTTTGAGTTCTCGCTTGCGCAGCGCAACGTGAAGTGCTTACTGCTATTTAATTATAGTTGCATACTGAATCTAAATATTTATATAGTTAATCTACCATTTCTTTTTTTTTTGGTAGGCTTGCGCTTGACCACTATCTCACCTGATGGTAAGCGATGATGTGGTCGACGATGAAGCACGCTTGCCTAGAAGAAACCTATTCACTCTTGACATGAAGACTCCCAGGTTGTAACCCAATTTACTATTCTGACGCAAGTTCTAGACTACATACACATACTTATAGGTATTTACTACTAGCTGACCCGGCGAACTTCGTTCCGCCTAACAGTCGAAATTGCAACATTACTTTATTTTTCTAAAATAAAAGATTTTTTCTAAAATAAACGTATCCTAAGTTACTCCTTTTTACATCAGCTACCTGCTAATAAAAGTCCCGCCAAAATCGGTCCAGCCATTTCAGAGATAAGCCGGAACAAATAGACAGACAGACAGACAGACAAAAATGTAAAAAATGTTATTTTGGTGTATTTACCGTATATATATTCATATACATGTAGTAAAAAACAGTTATTTCAATATTAAAAACAGACACTCCAATTTTATTTATATGTATAGATGAATATTTATCGTCACCTGCCTAGCTTTTCGACTTCCATTCAACCCGGCTTTAGCTGATAATCATTATTTTGCATCAGCGATTGCCTATCCAATCTGCAACACTCACTTACTAGAAAAATACCTAAATACCGTCTTGTGTACGTCATAACATGACAAAATAATGTGATATTGTGACCTCAGATATCAAAATTCTTCAGATGCATTTTTATTTGTACTGTATTTAAAAACATCTGCTTTTCTTAGAACTTATTTCGTTAAGATTGTGTATTTTTTCCTTAAAAGAATATAAAATTAGCATATTATGATAATATATGTCTGTGATTGTCTCAATCGTGGACCAAAATCATGCCTTATAGGTACGAGCACATCTATATTTGTTTAGGTCACTGATTTTTCTTTTACCATTAAGTCAGACATCCCCACAGAGCACTGAGTCTCCTTACTGGCCACTGTTGGATATCACTTTGTGAAAACTTTAATGAAAACTAAGCGTTTCAGTGAGTGTCATCGTCTACTCATAAAAATTGATGTCAATCATAAGCTTTCACTCCTGAACTTTGATGCGTTTTTTATAGTATTTTTTTACTGATTTGATAAAGCACTCAATACGTGTCCATTAGTATTTGATAATCTTACTGACGGACTGTATCGCATACCGCAGCGTTATGAGTTCCGGTCAAGAGACCAAAGCTCTAAAAACATTGATATCAAGTAAGTTTGAACCCACAATCAAGAAGTGACATTCTTAAATTGAAAATATTTCGTTTTAATTGAATATTCACGATTTCTTATCGCTTTCATAATTGATATTCTAAGAAACATTGAACTGTTTCATTCATCATAATATTGTTATCTGGACATACCTCAATTGTTTCAATTATTACATTATTATTACGCTAAGTATTGTTATTTATTGAGTGTAATGAACAGTAGACAGATCACTTTAATCATGTTTAAAGATGTAATAAAAGGTTATTCAGGAAACCACCGTTGGTAAAAATGAGGAATGGTCCTTGTTTAGTGATTTTGTTATGAGGTTCTTTTTATCAGCTAGTAGCTACACCCCGCGGCTCCACTCGCGTGGACTAAGTAGGTACACAATATCTTTATAAATTAAGGCCTTTATATTATTCTGGTGTATAAGCTTTATTGCGATAAAGTTTCATCAAAATTCGTCCAGTAGTTTTTGCGTGAGTGAGTAAAAAACCTCGACCCATCCATCTTTACAAACTATTACGTTTATAATAGTAGTGAGATTTCATATTAGGTGCAGATAAACTACAATTTGCTGTATTTCCTTCTATCTGTCCAAAAAACCTAGGTAACAAACAAATGTTTGAAGAATTAAACTAGAAAATTTTCGGTGTCTGAATTGAGTTTGGAGTTGTCGTATCAAATCCTACTTTAATGCCTAAGTTTGAAAGATTTTCAGGCAAGAGTGAAGTTTGACAAATACTCAACTTCAAGTACTTATCGGGGGCAAGACTTGATTCTGTCAGTTTTGTCAAGCAAGCAAAATCGACGCTTAATATGATCAATAATATATATGATAATAATAATGTTTAGCCATTGGAAGGTCCATGTTTAACAGTAGCCATTTCTTAGTCGTCTCGCGAGTCCTTGTCATCTTCTTACGTCTCTAATTACAAATAATACATCATCATTTGACCGCGGTTTACCTGTTTATCTCCCAGTTAAGTCATTGGTGACGAGTGAACTATGACCAAGCCGATGACCGTGACCGCAGCGTGACTGAAAATCAAGGTGCTAAAAAAACAAAATCATTAGATATGCAATAACAAAATACTAATTTTATAAATACGAAAGAAACTCTGCTTGTCTATCTGTTTCTTAAGTTTTTACGCCTAAACCGGTGAACCAATTCTGATGAAAGTTGGTTCCTGTACAGACAGAGATTGCCTTGGATATTTTTTGTCTAGGGAGTACGTTCCCTTGGAAAAACAGCTGACTTTCACACGGGCGAAGCTGCTGGTAGAATCTTTATTATTTTATTAAATAATATAAGCACACAAACATACAGAGGCGGACTTAATGCCTTAGGCTTTTTCTTCCAGCCAAGAGACAAATAGTGGTGCATTAACGATAATCAAACACGATATAAATATTTCGTGATCATCAAAGATATTGTCTTTGATGATCTCGGCCAATTTTCCCTAAAGATGAGGAAAACTGTTTGCAAAATTAATAATAATTGGAATTTGGAAATGACTGCATTGAATTATGAATATTTGGATCAAAATAATCCCAGCTCAAATGGGCCTATTTATTTATTCAGATGTTATTGCTTATTTATAACTTGTTATCGTTGGCATCACATCGCAACATTCGCACGATTCCACATGAAGTTAATGTAAAATGGCAGGGCGAGGTGATGAGAGTTGGACTAGGGCAGTGACCGAGTGTTGTCCAAGGTCTGGCAGAAGAAATATTGGTCGTCCAGCGGCGAGATGGGCAGAAGACATTGTTGCAATCGCGGACAGGACCTGGCGAGCGAGCACGGCCTACTATGACAGACATGAGTCACAATTTTTTATCACAATATGGATGCAAAAACCGTGACTCAAGCCTATCACAGTGGCCGTGCTCGCCCGGCTGAATGAGGTTGGCGCAAGAGCATGGGGATTGGCACAAGAAAAGAGAGGGCGGGAGAAGTTGAACTGCAAAATCTTTTGACACTATCTTTTTAATAGAATTTACACACTTACGTCAATGGGGAACAACATGTCCTCAAAGTGCACGTATGAGTCATGTTCTAGATTGCAACATATTGGGTATCAAACGGGTCTAAAACGGGTCTACGGTCTAATAAGACGAACATTTAGTCTGTTTCTTTTTCTTTTTTTGCGAGTTGATCGTAAACTTTTAGTTGTTATGGGCCACGTTTATTGCTAACAGAGGCAGTAACGTTCATCAGCTCCTCGAAAATGCAGGTGTATGGCACTTGGGGCACTCCATCAAATGAGTTATATTCTGCATTGCACCATATGCGGTATCAAACGGGTCTTTAAACGGGTCTACAAGACGAACGTTTAGTCAGTTTCTTTTTAATGTTTCGAGTTGATAGGTAACTTTACAGCTATTATGGGCCCAGTCGGTGACCACGTTTATAGCCAGCATAGATAATGACAATCATCAGATCCTCAAAGGTGCAGGTGTATGGCACTTTGGGCACTTGATGGATCAATTGAGTCATGTTCTGGATAACTGCCATGTTTAATGCCACATGGGGCATCAAACGGGTCTACAAGACGAACGCTTAGTCTGTTTCTTCTACTTTTTTCCCTTTGTTTTCCAATATTTATTAAAACAAGAAATACAGTATTTATCTACTCAACGGTTCTAGCCGCTTACAAAACCTTTAAATATATTTTGGATAATTTGTATGGCTTTGGGTCAACAATATGCTTATACTGTGAAAATTTCAAGACTGTAGCTCCAACCGTTTGGCTGTAAATCCTGTGAAAGACAGACCGACAGACATGTGAGTGACAGTAACAGGGCTCCATTTGGACCCTTCGGGAACCCTAAAAATAACAAACAATCCAAATCTAAATGCCAGAGTTTATTCGTAAACCAGATTAAACACCCAATCGGGAGGCAATTCGGGAATTCCTCTCATATCTGTCTACTTGCATAGTGACGAAAATGTGCGTATTTTTTTACTAATTAGAAACTACAGAGTATAAAGATAATTAGACGTGGCATTGCCAACATTTTCCTAACAAACCAAACGTGACAGCGACGCAAATGACGTTACCTGTAGAAACTGACGGTCTTTGGATGACATGCGTATTGTGATCAAAGCTTTTCATCGCCGCGATTTTATTAGTGACTGGGTTCTTCCGGCTATTCGCCCATGGTATGTTGATAAAAAGAATATTATGTCCTTTTCCGGGTACTAGGCTATATTTATGTTGAATTTCATTTAGACCTTTGCGAGAAAACAAACAGAGTTAATGTTGCATTTATAATTTACTGGCGTCTGACCGCGGCTTCGTCCGTGTAAAATTATTTTATTAGCCCAAGGGCAATCATCGAAAAAAATCATCATTTATTGCCCTAAAACGAGAGGATTGGAAAGAAGAAGGGGACGCCTTTGCCCTGCAGTGGGACAGGATAGGCAAAAAATAATAATAATAATAATAATAAGGGCAATCACTACTGGGATAAAAGTTATCCTATGTCCTTTCCTCAATCTATCTCCGTACCAAATTAATCTAAATCAGTTCAACCATCTGAAAAGGTAACAAACTAACAGAGGTACTTTCGCATTTCTAAGATCGCGTTCTAGGATCGCATATGGTGGCGTTCTGTATTTTCTGCCGGTTTACTTATGATAAGTATAAAAATATTGACATAATTTACATTGGCATAACGAAATTCAACACAATGATCATTACGAATAATATTATTAGGCATACATGTTTTGCCATATTGTATATTGGCATAATACTGTTGACATAATAATAATGAAGCATAATTTTATAAAGCATAATGTTTAATGATATTGACACATAAAGATCTTTGCAATAAAACAAACATGTTTGCGGCTCATGAGTAACCCAAGGGCCACCTCAGCCGCACCTTAACCTAATCCAATAGCACCGTACCTTTTTTTTGCGTGGAGAAATGGTCATGCAAACTGCGCTACTACGGAGAGATAATGCAGTTATGTGGGACTTCAACCCACTAAAAATCTACCGTGTCCTGCTGTGCCACTGATGGTGGGAACACGGGTACACGTAAGCAGTCATCCGCGAACCTGCCGCGGCTGTCCATCACTGGACCCTCCTCTAGGGAGTACCCCTCATCATCGGCGTATCAGAACATATTACACCCCTGACCACCTCAGGGACCAAACCAGCACATGTGCGCCAGACGACCCCGTATATGGCATCCTTGGCCCCCCTGAGACGGTTCAGGACGTTGGCCCCGCCGCCGCGGCCAACTCTATACCGACACTCCTCCACCCCTGCGGCCACACTGTGTTCGCCAGACGGTGGTGACTCCGTCCAGGCCGCGAAAGGTAGAGAGAGCGGTGCACCGGAAAACCGGCACTCCTCTCCCACCGCGGCATCCAACCCTCAGCCGCGATGCCTCCCACCCGCCTCGACAATGTGGGAACCCACTGGAGGGGAATTGACTCCTAACCAACAACACACACATCAACATAAAATAATTTTATTATGACGAATATTATGTATTAGAAATTTATGCAATTCCAAATTATGGCAAAACAAATTATAACAGAAGACATATATGCTGATCTTTGCATTATGCTAAAGTATTATTATGTCAAAGTATTATTATGTGAAAGAATTATTATGATAATAAAAGTTATGCTAAAATGTTTACATTTGCCTTGAAAAGTTATGCCAAGAGAGGGCTGCCCGTTTCTGCCTACCCCCATAGGATTTTTTTTATTTTTATGTATGTGATATATTTATTAAATGATGTATCTACACGCTGTCGCGCGAGGTGCGGTGATTCACCAGCTTTGTGTTTCAATCATCAGCTGTCATAAAAATATAGATAAAAGATCACGGCTGAAAAACAATAAACGGATGACGGAAGATAAATATGAATACCGATGATTGACTTTATTGATTGATATTTGTTATGACCATCTCTCTGTTAAAATAAAGGCTCCCACAGACAATAGGTGCGAAAACAACGACGTGTGATTTTCTAAAATTGCTCTGTAAAATGAGCCGAGAGTTGCATCGTTTTAATGGTGATCAGGTCATTGTACTACCTATATGAACGAAGCCAAAAATGTCGGCCTCGTCGTAATATTTGACCCGTATTTATTAACCTATAGAGTGACGAATCTCATGAAATTAATGAGACATGAAGCTGAAAATACATGAGCGTCTGATTTAATATATCTCCCTATCCAGACCCCTGAATGAAAATTGTACCTAAGTCGGGTCAGTGAAATTTATACACGAAAAATGTAGCGAAAATATGAAAATAGTTACATTTCGTTACACAGCCATTGTTCGGCAGATCCAGTCGTTATACCATTTATTTTGATAAATGTTCTAGCTAACGAAGAGTAATGTTCTACTCAAGAACTCTATGAAAGAATAAATTTCAGAACTGCAACTTTGGTCCAAGCGTTTGCACAATATTTATTGGTAAAATGATAAAGAATATTATCACTCATTGTCTTAGTAATCCTGATAGGTTTAGAACACGGTGAGTTGGGCGACGGCGTTTACTTCAGTAACGTTGGTTCTCTTGCTCTTGCTTGGAAACGCCGAGCCTAGCCCTCTCCATTACCCTTAGGGCGACTTTAAGCCTTCTGATGAGGCCCATTGTGAGTGAACAATTTACTGTCCCGTAAGTAAGCGCTGGCAACACACCCTGGTCATAGAATTTAGTCTTGACACACAGTAGAACATAGAACCTCCTCCATTTTGGAAAGTAGGCTAATAATCTATCTAGGTACTTATATCAGGTTTTTGGTTCTACGCGGTGAAATGATCTGGACAAAGTTGCGACTTCGTGGTCGCCCTACCGCTCGTTGTCAGGTGTCACATATATTTTTATTCCCTAGTCGATAATATGGGGCCAATTAGTCCTAATTTCGGGTTTTAGTAAGTGTTCGGGCTGAAAGTATAAAGTCTGTCGCTTTCTTAGCAGTGTGTCAGTCGCTTTGCCGCTTCAAGAAGCGCCAGTTTTGATAAGCATTATTTTTTCAATTAACTATGTTTTAAAAGTGATAATATGGCTGCTTCTCGCGCCATAAGGTCGTGTTTACTTTCGTTATATTAAAGAAGTTTTTTATTGCTCATCAGCGTCCGTATTAAGTGTAATGTCTATTGTTATTGTTATGTGTGGAGACCAATATAAAAAAAGCAGACATTTCTCAGTAAACTGTAACAATCTTAGTGTCAGGATTTCATTGTTTTTACTTAACTAAGTTATTTATTTTTTTGTAGTGACGACATGCAGGAAATAATTCGATTGGTAATGTTGCATTTTACTAAGTATGATAAGATACCTAATCGTAGTTAGCCAAGCCTAAAGTAATTAAGTTACGTATATAATTTAGGAGCATTAAGTTCCAGAGCACCATTTTAATACGGAGTCCTATTTTGTTTTTTTTTAATCAATTGTTATCTGTGAAGACGATTGACCGTTTTCGTAAGAATAAATAATACTTTAATACTATAACTATTTGTCACTATAAACCACCGATTGATACTTTAATGATTATTAACTTAGGCACTAACCTAAATATACGTGGCATTTTGGCGTTGGTCTTGAAATGTGTAGAGGATGAAGGACTAGCCAAACTAGTTTTAAAACTATATGCTCGTCATAGTATTGATGACATTCAAATACACGATCGATTAATCGATCAATTAAAAAGCTTGGTTCCTCGAAAATCGTTTTCCGTCGGTAACTTTAGGTATAAAGTCCGCCTTATATAAGTTACCTCGCCAAAGTGTCTCATTTAAATAAGATATTTTGGGCTGAAAGACGGTCGTTTCGTGTATTTTCGACGCATATTTTTTTCCTTATCGATAACTAATATTGTTATAATTTGCGCTAAACAAGAACCGCGTTTTAGTGCAAAGTGTAAAATTATCAGTAATTTAAAGAGGATTTAAAAAAAAATGCTAACGGCATTGACCATCGTTTTTGTGTTAATAACGAGAGCAGCAACACAGACCTGTCAAAATGACAATAGTGTGGAACTAAAGGACGGTTTATACAAAGGCGTGAAGTATCTAAACGGTGAATATTATGTGGATAACAACACAAAATTGGACACAGGATGTATATGTAAGAAGCAGACATGTGTTAGAAAATGTTGCCCACCCGGGCAAACGTACAATATGACAAGTCAAGTCTGTGTTCGTGAACCACAGAAGCTCCATTTTCCAGTATACCATGGCCCGAATTCTAAAAAACCAATCGATGAATTCAATGCTGCAGAAAACTTTCACATTTGGCGTAAATGGCCAAATTGTTCCAAAGACACAGAGCACCCTTATTTTGCGCTTACACAAACTGGAGATACCGTACGAGTAATGTTGGTGAGTTTCTTTTTCTTTACGGTGTATATAGGCATGTTGTATATTAACCTGGTTAATATTATAAAGTTAATTAAAGCTGGTACCCGGCGCGTTGCTGCCACAAAATAAATTGCGCGAAGGCTGTAGGCATATCACAATGACGGATACCATTTTTGTGCCCACCAGTTAGCGCCACTGGCGAGTAATGTCCTTAAATATAGCTGTTAAACGTTGTTATTAAGCGCACGGAAGCGTAGTTTGAATTAAAATCATTTCCGTAGAAGTGCTATTAAATATAGCATCGAGTATGCCGCAGGTTTGCGCTGATTTTATCGTAAAAACGAGGAGTTTTTCGAAACATAAAATTCTTATAAAGCAGTGGTTTGTAAAACCCGTATCCGTCTTAATGTGCCATATTTGGAAAATAATCACAACAATAAATAAACTCGCGCTAAAAGCCAAGAAATAGTGACATTCGACATTTTGAACTCTACACCAAGGCCCCTTGCGGCAACCTCAAACGCGATAGCAAAGGCATTAACAAATTACAAAAAAAAATACTTAAAGAAATTATAAGATCTTGCGAAAAAAATAAGTACCAGTAAAATCAGTTTTGCATTATTTAACTAAAGTTTTCTTGCTCAGATTGTATGGACGAACAACCTAAAAATCAACCATTGTCGATCACAACGTAACTTATAGGAGTCAATGAGTTATATATAATAAGTTATTAAATCAGCAAAAGTGGCATTAGCTACATCCATTTAAAAAACGATAAACTCTTAGCAAAAATAACATAACAACATTTTGTTAGATATCGCCTATAACCCAAGGATTTGGCCAGTGATGCATACACTGAGATTATAAGTTTTATAACTCAATATTACTCACTAATTGGGACTACTTTTAGATTGATCGATAAACATTAAAACGTAAAAATATAGTAAACACAATAGGAATAAGCAAATATTAAATTTCATCATTTTCTTAGACATCGTGTATACCCATAGATTTGGTCTGTGGTAAGTATTATACTGAGTTTTAACTCATTGTTACTCTCGAATCGGGACTACTTTCTGGGTTATTTTGGTGAATTGTCCTTTAACACGATGCGAGGGTAGGAGGGATTTCCTAATATTTAATTATTAGAAAATTCCTCCTCCCCCTCGCATCGTCTTCCTCATTACTGATAGTTCTGATGCCCCGGTCGTCGTGGAAACAACTTTCCCTGTACCAATTTTCGCCATCTGCTTCTGTCTGTATTAGAAAATAAACTTCAATAAAATAATAAAAAAATAGTTTCGTTGCGAGTAAGAAAGAAATTCTCAACGTACAATTATTATTTTCAGTGAAGTTGACAAAGTTTTATCGCATTCGGATGAACGGTATCGCAACGCATTTTAGCAAATTGACAACACAGGGCCGAAAGTTTTATTCTCACAAAAATATAGACGTTTCCAGAGTTGTTCAACAGTATACAAAAATAATCAATAGCTAAAAATAAAATATATCTAAAAATTATAAGGTGACTGTCATGGGCCTTATGGCCATAAGGTCAATGTGCCCCGAGTAAAAAAAACTTCCAATTTCAAGGTTAAAGACAGTAACAGAATTCAAAGTGAAATATTGGTTAAAGCCATCTTTTTGTCTAATTTTTGAATCACTAAGGCCAAATGACAGGATGCGGGGAAAGTGGAGGGGGGGGGGGATTCGCAACCCTTGCCCCCAAACCCACCATTCTCCAGTAAGGTGGCACACAAAATTAGTTGAAGTCCCAACAATGTTACTAGGCAATTGTGCCGGTTGAGTAATGTAACGCAGCAGTCGACGCGCGTTTGTCGGTTTGCTGCACTCAATTCATGAGGTACTTACCTTTCAAGCTTTTTCATCTTCCCAATTTGCTTTAAGTGGAATAAAAAAGTTTTATCACTAACACCGCAGCCTGCAGCTAACTCTGACGTGCTTCGCGATGGATCCGCTTCCACAATAGCCTTGAATTACTATTTTAAAAGCGGGAACTTGTAATTATGATCTCCGAAATACAGACTAGACCTGACTTGTGCTTTATTAGCTTATAAGTACCCCTCATAAGTAGTCGTATGACAACCGCGGCGGATAATGTTACCTTATTTTGAGGTCTGCTGTTACGTGTACGGAAGATGACCATTAGTTCAGCGACCAACCATCATTTACAAACTCAGCAGATCCTTACGACTAATGAAAGTTGCCTGTGTCACCATCCACCTAATTATTCACAACATTTTGAATTTTTTTAACAGACTTCAAAAAAAGGAGGAGGTTCTGAATTCGTCGGAATCTTTATTTTTATGTATGTTCCCCGATTTCTTTTTTTTTAATTATCAATAGGCTCGCGCTTGACCACTATCTCACCTGATGGTAAGCGATGATGTGGTCGACGGAGAAGCACGTTTGCTTAGAAGTAACCTATTCACTCTTGACTTAGAGACCTCTAGATTGTAGCTATCGGGCAACACAGACTCCGGCAGGGAATTCCACTCCTTAGCTGCACGCATAATAAGTGTCCCCAAAACGTTTTGTGCGTATGGGTGGGATGTCGACTATGTACCGATGACGCATCGCCGTGCGTCTGGTTGTCCGATGACGGAACGGGCTGGGCGGAATTAAATCATGCAATTCCAATTACTCAAAGATCCAGGCATCTTTCAGAAAATCATCCATTTAGAAAATTCTTCTTGTGTTTAAAAGGGTATACTTACCCTTTAGGTGGTCCCATGGCCATGTCAGGATCTTATGATGGGATCCTATGGAAATCGAGAGAACTCCTCAAATATTATAGGTATACATTTAGCGATTTTGGTATTTTCATCAACAATGCAATCATTTGCACTCAGAAACTATAATTTGTTGAAGTCGAACTGATGAAGAAGACCACAGATGCCCACTGTAACTCCTTAATGATAACAATTATCTCGAATAGTTAACCGACTATGATGAAGCAAATACTTATAAATAAATGATACTGATGAAAATGGTACCATCGAACTGATCTGATGATGAAGACGGAAGGTAGGCACTGGAACGCCGAAATAAAACAATGTTTCCCACTCGTGTTTATTGGCATCATGAGATGTGCTTTGGTTATAAAATACAAAGTAATTTGTTAAATAAATAAAATAAAACTTTTTTAGTGAAAAATAACTTCATATTCGGAAGTCGGTGTCGGTGTCAAAACAAAAACAGGAACACCGACTTCCGAAATTGAAGTTATTTTAACTTCGTGTTTTTTTTGGGAGTCGGTTGTATTTAAAAAAAAAATGTTTTTATGCACCAACTGTACTGATGAACTCCATTACCAAATAGCTTTTTTGCTCAATTTTTCGTGTCCCTCGACTGAGCTAAGGTCGCTTACATACTTTTCCAATTTTCTTTGCATTTTGCCTTCTCCGGCTAACCGGTTAAGAATGAGTACATCAGTCACTGCCTGCCTGTATTCGTTGTTCTATATTTTGTAATACATATTTTCTATATTTTCTAAAAAACATTATTTTGTGTACTTTATTATGTTTAGAAAACTGGAATTAAAACTAGCTAAATTACAAGATATACATACATATATAAACTCACGCCTTTTTCCCATGGGGGTAGGCAGAAGCTACGGCCTACTATCCTTACATAATATGTAATAAATATTATTTCATATTAATTATATTAGGTACCAAACATATCTTGTTATGCACTTATATAATTATAAGTTGGTTATTTAGACTCTAAGGCCGCTGCACCCTCTTCCAAACTAGTTTCCCGGATGGTGGGGTTGTTTCTGATTCACATTTTTGCTAATGCTATTTTAAATATATTAGAAAGAAAATAAATTTCTTTGCTTTTTTATTTTATTTAAAAAAAACATGGAAGAAGTTGTGGCTTTTCGTTTTCACTGGTTAAAACATTTCAAATTCATCAGGATGTTTGCTCTTCAAGTTATTTTTAAGTGAAGTGTTAGCAAGTACGCCGATTGCTTGAATATTCCTTTTTTACATAAGATACAGTTTGCGGTTTCTCGATATAATAATCTATACATATAAAATGCTTTGTCCTGAATGACTGACTGACGGATCAACGCACAGCCTAATTTGCTGATCGTAGAGATCTGAAACTTGGAGGGTGTGTTCTTTCTATGACGTAGGCATCCGATAAGAAATATTTTTTGGAAATTCCACCCCTAAGGGGGTAAAAAGGGGGTTGAAAGTTTGTATGAAAAGTCAAATTCCTTCGGCCAAAATTTTTGATACTTGGTACAAATAGTAATCTAAGTAAATGATAAAGGTTGTCATCATTAGTTTTTCGAAACTATCCCCAAATGATGATTTAGGGGGTGTTGAAGTTTGTATGGAAGAATCTGATTTCTTGGGTCAATAAACTTGAAACTTGGCACAAATACTGTACTAAATGAATAATAAAGGTTGTTATTATTATTTTTTAAAACTAACCCCAAAAGACTGTTTAGGGGTGTTCAAGTTTTTTTGAAGCATGTTATTACTTTAGATAATTAAAATAAACTTGATATAAATACCAACCTAAATAAAGGTTTTCATTATTATTTTTTCGAAACTACCCCCAAAAGATTATTTAGGGGTTATTATAATTTTTTTAAATCTTATTTCTTGGTTTGGTAAACATGAAACTTGAATAAATACCAACCTCGATAAACAATAAAGGTTATCATTATTAGTCTTCTGAAACAACCCTCAAAAGATGATTTAGGGGGTGCTAAAGTTTATCGAGCAATGTATGTAAAAGAGGAGCAATGCCACGAATGCCCGATCGACCGCCATGTCAAGCGTCGCAAGTGGAGTTGGATTGGCCACTCGCTGCGAAGGGATTCTGATCATATACCGAAGCAAGCGCTGATTTGAATCCCCAAGGCAAAAGATATCGTGGCCGTCCCCGTCAAACCGGTGTCGCACCGTGTTGGCGGAAGCGACGAGCATCGGTATAACGTGGAGCGAGGTGAAGCGTGAAGCTCAGGACCTATCGTGATGGAGGATTACTGTGGACGCCCTTTGACCCATCCAGGGGACGTAGGACATCAAGTCAAACTTTGTTTGAAGAATCTTATTACTTCAGATAATTAAAATAAACTTGAAACTTGGCATTAATACAACCTAAATAAACTATACAGGTTTTCATTATTAGTTTTTCGAAACTACCACTAAAGGCGATTTAGGGGATATTTTTTTTTTTTGAAATATCCCTTTTCTTGGGATAAAAAACATGAAACTTGACTTATATAAAAACCTCAATAAACAATAAAGGTTATCATTATACTCGTAAGTCTTTTGAAACAACCCACAAAAGACGATTTAAGGAGTGTTTAAGTGTTTTTGAAGAATCTTATTTCTTGGGTTAATAAATTTGCAAGTTGACATAAATACCAACAAACAATATAGGTTGTCATTATAAGATTTTCGAATCTTCCCCCAAAAGACCATGTAGGGTGAGTCAAAGTTTTTTTGGAGAATCATATTTCATGGGTTAATAAACTTGAAACTTGAATTAGGTACCAACCTAAGTAAACGATAAAGGTTGTCATTATAAGTTTTTCGTAACTAACCCCGAGCTAAGAAGAACAGGTTTTCGTTTTTGACGCAGGGTTCTAGGTAGCACTTAGCAGGGATTTTTGTAAATTTAACCTTTAAGGGGGGGTGAAAAGGGGCGAAATTTATTTGTATGATAAATCTAATTCCTTGGGGATAAAGTAAATACATCGAATTTTACATAAAAACGTTTTTTAAAACTTATCCCCAGGTATGTTTAAGGGGTGTTAAAGTTTTTTTTGAGGCATCTTACTGCGGAATCTTACTAACATAAACGAATAATAAAAAAGAGAAGAAAAGGAGTGAATATATTTGGGTTGTTCAAAACTCGACGGGGCAAAATGGAGTTATTAAGTTTTTAGGGAAGGATTTTATTTTGTGGAGGTAACCTAAAATGTATTATTCTTTAAGTCAAATAACGAATCGTCCCAAACCAATATCCTGTATATCTACTATACCCCAATTTTATTGATTTAATAATAGCTTATTTTTGGTCGTCTTCACTAACTGCACATAAATAGACTCATATATAGGATAAACGAAATCTCGCGAACGAAGTCGCGGTCAAAGTGCTAGTTTAAAATATGTACGTATTCACTTTTCGACGGAAGCGCCATTATTTATCAAGTTTGACAATAGTTCACGAAAAAGAAATAACTTCACTATCATCTGCAATGACATATTATAACGTATTTAATACCTAGCAATTATGGGACAAGTTTGAGTTTGTTTACAATCGCAATCGCTGCGGTCGACCTCACGACTGGTAAAAACTCGCAACCGAAAAGAACACGTGTCATAAGCCCCGCTCCCTCTGCAGTCATGTCACGACTCGAACTTCAGCTATAAGACTTCGACAGTCACCAATGACTTTGAAGGAACAAAGCGCCCACTAGTTTCACACCCACTCGACCCAAAATTCAATAGATTTTTGCACTTTCCTTATTATTTTTTCACTATATAAATAAAGCTTTAGATCAAAATGTAGATAATTAAATACGCCCGGCGGTTTTGGTGCAATTGTCGTGTTTTCATCCGCATTAGACATAACTTGACAAATTAATTACACTATGTTATAAAACTAAAAAAACTCAAAATGTTCTTAGATCAAATTGTTAAGAAAGTGGTCGATGATGTCGCAATATTTCTATACAATGTATGTTGTTCCGAATTAACTATGTAATGGTCTAACGTAACATACATTTTTCCAAAAAATTACGACTAGCCGTTTAGACGAGATTCTCATTTTAAGATCAGTTACTGAGAGATATCTGTGCCTTAATAATCAGCATTGATAGATGCTGATATTGAAAATGATGCTGATAATCGGCGAATGCTGATGTTCGCAACAACCCTGGTATCTAATTACCCGGATGGGTGTATACTTATTCTGCTACTTCTCAGTTGCCATAGCCTCGTTTGTTATTTATCAGGGAGCACCACGGCTCTCATAAGACGGAGGATGATACTTGGAGCCGGAATAATGTTATGTCCGCTCGCCGCCTTAGGTACTCCCCTACTGCTGTAGCTACCTCTGCGTCACCCGACAAGCCTTAAAATGCCAAGTTGACTTTAATTTCGTAAATGTTCATAAGTACATTTTAATGTATGTGTAGACATATTTAAGTCGGTTGTACACCAAGAGCTAAGCTTCACTTGCATAGCTGAGGTAATTACAAGTTTAGATTCAGTTTCACCAGTCCCGGTAGCTGTGTGCAAGTTAACCAAAGCTCGTAATTTAAATTTTAACCACTTCCCGGTGTTTAATTGAGCTGAAAATTTGGACACACGTTTGTTGATGTTTCCTTATATGTATGAAAACGGCCATAATGTAAGTAGCTATGAAAAATTACCTCGGCTTTTATGATATACCCCTACAATCTAAGCAACTTCATCCTTTCACTTGTGGACATTCATCGAGAGCATTTTTTCCGTTGTTTTGTCGACTGAGTCGCTTACAATGGAGGAAGTATTCTTCATAACTTAGATTATAGCCTTTATGTTAAGCTCCTGATCTGCAACTATTTTAATTGTCACCCTACGGAACCGACCTACTGTTTATTAGTCCCTGGCTAGCGGCCATCATGTTGCTTCACTTTCATTTAATAATTTTAACGCTGAACGAATTTAACTGGTCAGTCATGGCTCGGGTCTCGATTCTGTCGTGTGTGCTCAATATTCTATAACTTTTATTTTATCTATAGTGAAACTGTGAAACGGTGACTACATTCGGGTTATTTTTGGATATATTCAGTTTCTGTGATCGAAAATTGTGATGTATTAATAAATTGTGTCAATTTTGATTCCAAAATTAGATTTGGTTTGTCCTAATCGCTTCAACGAAAATTTTTATTAGTAAAACACATTTTTAAATGATTTTCAAACACATCTGTCAAATAAGTTTTAAAATAACTACCAAAAATCTTACTTCGAAATAATTTAACCTTTTCATATAGTGCATTGTACCAAGTGTAAACGAGTAAATTCATACGTGATATTTACTTCTTAAATGAAACCGGTTTTCAAGATCGCAAGTTCAATAACCACTGTTGAAAGCCAGAGATTTATAACGAATTTCTGCAATGAAATCTTATTAACAAGATAATTTTAATTCAAAATAAACTTTCATCTAATTAGATTTGACGCCATACCTACTATTCATTCAAAACAATCATTAAATGAGTCACTCCTTATAAAAATTGGTAACGAAAATCACTTCGACACCAGTTCAGCCGTTTCGAAATAAATTAAAAATAACACACAGATGCTAACAGACATATTTGAGTACACCCACAAAAAAGTTTAAAGTAGACACTATAGCCGTTATTTGGTAAACATCAATAAAAACGTAAAAATATCTTCAAGTATACGTTTTCTTACAAGATGTTTTAAAATAGTAAACAAAAACTATAGATTTTTGTGGTCTTTAAAAAGTTAACATGTTTTTCAAGCGAGTGTATAAATACCACAAGATATATTTATGAATATTTAATTCTAACTCATTAGTCAGCTTACTCACCATAAAATTATATCGAAAACAATATTGTGGTTTGTTACAAACAATTAGAAAAGACACAAAATATTTTCCTCTTAAATTACTAAGCCTATGAGAGGACGGGTAACTAGTAGGCTTATTCCATTGTTATTTACCGTGCGACCACGGAAAACCCTCATTGAGTAATCTCGAATTAACAGTCAGTCGAGGACCTGCGCTGCGTACGCGCCGATCGTACCGAGTTGTACAGTTACTTGCGAAAATGCAAAAGTTTATGTTATTTAAGTTCATGTTATTTGTTATAATAACAAGAACTGCTTCACAATGTGGTGAAGAAAACAGTGTAGAATTGAAAAATCGGATGCATAATGGTGTTAAATATAACTATGGTGAATATTTTGTGGATAACGTGACGAAAGTGGAACGGGGATGTGTCTGTATGAAGGAAATATGTGCTAGGAAGTGTTGTCCGTTCGGCCAGGCGTACCATCAAACGCAAAGGCAATGCCTTAACGTCTCGGATCCCTTCGACCCACCGGTCTGGAGAGGGTATCGGTTGCTACCAGGGTACAATGCCACGAAGGAGCTGCACTTTTTGTTCGGGAAAAGGAATTGCTCGGATGAGCTGCAGGAGATTAGAGTGCCTGTATCTCCTGCCACTGAAGAGTTTCATTTAACAACGGTGAGATTTAAGATTTAAAACGTTTTTGAGTTGGAGATAGAATATCAAAAAGCTTAATATAAAATGGGTTAAAAGACGTAAAATGAAAATTCAATTGGCTGGTAAATATAATAAAAGGGGTTTTTGTCATACAGTGTAAATTATGAATAAAGAACCGCTAAAAATAATAGATTTTTAACCGTGGCGGGTATACTATGCACATTTCACTTTTAAAATCTGGAACGAAAACGAGTACTCAGATGTGATAAGTATCGATAAATAACGACAATAACAAACACATAAATAAACTCACACCGTTTTCCCATTGGATAAGGCAGAAAATACAGAACATCACCTGCTTCATTTACGTTTATACATATGCCGGTCGAGCACGGCCTCTGTGATAGGCTTGAGTCACGCATTTTATCACGGTTTTAGCTACCAAATGTGTAACTCAAGCCTGTCACAATAGGCCGTGCTCGCCCGCCTGGTCATACACGCACGTCGATTATGAGTTCGCGCACCAGGCCTTTCTGTGGGGCATCACCAATTCCGCGTACGTCCTTCTAGGGTGTCGGTCGGCAACAGGTGAACCGCGGTGCATATCCAGATCGTGAAAGGTCGGATTTTGGACCGTCAAATATTGTTAAATAACTAACCTAATTATTATTGTTTTTATTGTTATTATTAAAAACAAAAAATACTATATTTATTTACTCAACGAGCTCTAAACAACGATATCCCACTCGATGGGGTATGTCAAAGTGTTTTTTCTCGCCCCCCTTATAGCTGTATGGGACAGTAATAATAAAAAAATAATAAATAATCTTTATTTCTCCATAAATGCCATAATATGTTCCAGCGTGAAAAATCCTGACTTCTAAACTAGGTTTATGTACCTTTATCGTAGAAGCCAGTGTCCCTTCAAAGTGATATGCTTAAAGAAAAGTAGGACACACTTTATACTCAATAATCCATTAGGGCAAGTTCAAGAGAAACAAAATAATAATAAAAAAACTAATAATAAAAATTAAAAAACATCTCTCTCTCTAGTGTATTTGTCTGGAGATTATGTGTGTGGGTGTTTGAGAGTGTGTGTATACTGTGTATATTTGAAAAAGAGTGTTTGACTATGACTGTAAGTATGAGTGAGTGTGCAAGCTTATGCGATAGTATGATATCGATCGGCTCGCACACACAGATAAACCCTGAGAGGTTTGCGTTGTGTGTAAAAATCAACTGTTATTATATATATTAAGCATTATGGAAAAAAAAAAAAAAAAATATCCAAAATTTCCCAAAAAGAAGATCCTCAGTATTACGATAAGTTAATTTTAGAGGATATGCCTGTAACTTAGATATGAACTGATATTTAGTATCATATATTTTTAGCAATTTATTAATCTGGTTGTAAAGTTTCGTGCTGGTGACATAATAGTGTCGCTTGGCAAACGAAGTTCTATGCGACTCCTGAAGAAAAACCGTGTTTTTAATTCTGCCTGTTGGCTCTGAGGACGGACGAGTATGGTGCTTACGGAGCATTGACTGAAAGACATACAGCTGCCTGGCAGTTAGAACTTTAGATTCCGCATATAGTTGTACTGTGGAATATCTTAGCGGCGGCCGAGAGAGCAGAACCTTCAGAACAGCTGTATGTGCACGTTCAAGTCGGATAAAATGGCTCTCAGTAGCACCACCCCAGATCGGAATACAATAAGCAGTATAAGCATCTTGATAAGGGGGTTGAAAACATTTAAAAATATGGTTTGAAAATTTGTATGGCTTTGGATCAACAAGATGCTTATACTGTGAAAATTTGGAGACCGAACCGTTTGGCTGTAAACCCCTGTGACAGACGAGAGTGACAGCAATAGGGCTCCGTTTTGACCCTTCGGGTGCGAAACCCTAAAGATTGACTCAAGACCGTATGCGTTATTTCTCACATCATTTTTTATAATCACTTACACGTATCTTAAATTATTCAAAATAAATTAAAATAACCTCCTCCTTTTTGCGAGGTTGGTTAAAACACAACTAGGTACTACTACTTACTTACGTACCTACTGGTTCTAATTATGAGTTTTATTTTTCTGAAACCCGAAAAAACATTTCAACTCTATCCAGACTCCATTTGAATTACTAGCCGAACTCTGTTCTGGGGCGTCTCTTAAAACTTAAAAAAAAAAAACAAACAAAAAAAAAACTAGTAATGACCATGGAGTATTCATATTTTTGATAAGATTAGGTACCTAACAGATTTAAGCTAACAATGGCCCTATTCTAAGGGCGCAATGAGGATGAACTAATTAACGTCCCGGGCGGAAACACCAAAAAAGTCTTGATGGCCCAGTGGCTAAGACCTCGCCTCTCGTGCTTGAGGTCGTGGGTTCGAATCCGGGCAAGTACCAATGTGACTTTTTCAAATTCATATGTACTTTCCAAGTTTATCTTGGACATTGCTGACAACGGTGAAGGAAAACATCGTGAGGAAACCTAGACTTATAGTGAGTTTATAAGAATGTGCTCCATTGGTGTAATTGCTGCAAGGCGTTCCAGTGCGAGGATAAACTTATAAATAAATAAATAAAACGTCAGTTTAAATTTGGAACGTTGACTAAGTTCCAGATAGCTGACAAATTTTGTTAAGTATCTACCACGGCCTTGAAAAATAAGTTTACATTTAAATCATATTTAATACCTTAAACCACTGATATTCATTGACCCGTAACTCATATTTGCCATAACTAATCTGAGGTATCACATCAATATAATAAGGATTAAATTCACTCACAAACAAACAGTGGAGTTTGACATGTCGGAGACCTTACGCTACACCAGCGCCTCTAACGGCAAATTCATACGCGGTATGAATTCGACGTTAGAGCGAATTTGGCGCCATTAGCTTTATTTTTTGACACTGGAAGCTTTCATATAATATGATTTAAAGTTGACAATTAATTTTTAACATTTTTATCAACAATTTTTATCATTGCGGGCTTTTGTTTTTCGTCTGTAACTCAAAATATGATTATAGGACTGCGGACTGGATGTCTTGACCCAACACGACTGGGGAATTTGGCCATCTAATTTCAATTTGATCTTGTATGGCTTAGCACTTTTGAATCCAAAAGGACTTTGATTAAGCCAAATGACGTTGGCGTGAAAGTAGTTCTATAGTTTTTATTGTTCGTGACCGAGTCAACTTTCATCTCAAAAGAATTTATTAAGTAATCTTTATAAGGACTGAACTTATCGAAACAAGTTTAAAATAACCTCCTTTTTTTGAAGTCGGTTAAAGAGTGTAATGGCCTCGAAATACATTGTGCAAGGTACAACAGTTGTCTTTACCTACTACGAAAGTAAAGTTGCACTTTTTTATGGTTTTAGGGTTCCGCATCCAAAGGATAAAAACGGTACCCTATTACTAAGAACCGTGATAGTTGGAAAGTCGAAATTTTCACAGATGATGTATTTCTGTTGCCGCTTTAACAATAGAATAAAATAATTTTTTAAGCCCATAAAACGAACGTGATTTTTTTGCCATTTTTTTGCGATAATGGTACGGAACCCTTCGTGCGCGAGTCTGACTCCCACTTGGCTGGTTTTATTATAGTATTAATTTAAGTAACTATTTTTAATTAGTGCCTGTGAGAAACACGAATTATATTGGAGTGGATACCACAGTTTTTTTGTTAAAAAATTCAGAATAAGTGATTTTATGTAAATATATATAACGCCATACGTAGCCACAGCCGATATTCTACGTTTTACTACACGGTCAAAATAACTGAGCACCTCGCTAGAATGCGATCCTTCTCCCGCCTACCCGCGCGGCGCCCCGCGGTCTCCTCGTGCGCCAATAGCGAGAGTCGAACCTCAGAGTGATGTCGACGGGAACAGCACAAAAGTTGTTATTTGCTCGGATTTGAACCCATACCTCAAGCACGAGAGCCGAGCTATTAGCCACTGGGCTACCACGAAATTTTGGAAGATACCAAGCCTCAATAAAATAAAACAAACCTTTATCCAGTTTCAATAGTTAAACGATATATGTACCTATGTATCATACTTGTTAATGTTATATCATAACTATTGTCGTTATGATATAACATTAACGAGTATATACTTAACAAGTCAACACTAATGAAGTCAAATTGAAGTCGTTACGGTAATTAGTTAAAATAAATATTAACTTACGCGATATTGAATACTTGTGATAGTTTATACGCGCAATTACCTCACAGGGAAGTATAATCATGCATACGGAGGTCATTAGTGAATAATTATGACATTTACATGATTATTAATTGTTCATAATATCAACCAGGTGAGATGGTGGTATTCCAATTAGCCACAATGTGACTGCGGAACCACACCAGAAACGATGCCCTATCTCTTGTGCTAAGGCTGGTTTTAGAGTCA
This sequence comes from Orthosia gracilis, assembly GCA_947562075.1. Lineage (NCBI taxonomy): Eukaryota > Metazoa > Arthropoda > Insecta > Lepidoptera > Noctuidae > Orthosia > Orthosia gracilis. The sequence continues at coordinate 37,914,878 of OX387275.1, read as the reverse complement.
CACTGACCGATGCTGATCGTCATCGGCGCTGACGGTCGCCGCGAGCTTGTCATTGGTCGATTCTAACGGCCGCCAGCGCTGAGCCGAGCGAATTGACCAATCACGAGCTCGCGACGACCGTCAGCGCGGATGGTCAGGGCAACTCTAAAACCAGCCTAACATTTGTACCAAAAGAAACCGAGGCCAGCGCTATGGATATCGTCGTGTCGTGAGTTCTGGTCGATGCACAAAACATAAATATGAATTAAATTAGACATGGAATCACGAAACGAAGAAAAAAAAAATCAACAAATTTACAATAATTATCTGATAAAACCCTCGGAATACACGGCTCACATAATCATTCTCTTATTTTGTTACATTTGGGGTCGATACAGTTTCGTATACGTTGTTATGTTTAAATATTTTTTTTACCCTTTCATAACGTTGTCCTTTTTAACCCAAAGGTTGACTGGTAGAGAATGCTTGTGGCATTAAGTCTGCCTCTGTACCACTTTTGTATATGAAGCTTAAATAAATATACAGTTTTCTTCCAAACTTCACTTTTCAAGACATTTTTCGCATTCCTCCGTACCTCATGCATATACACGGCTCACACGAGTTTCTCTAAAATCCCCATCTGCAGAAACCTAGGATTGGAATTCCTTATGTAAAACTTTCCCTAACTAAGAACGGGCCTTATAATTGCTCGATCGTGTTAACGTAAACTTCAATTTTTACTGAAACTGAACAAGCAGTGACACAGCTGCTAACCGAAAATACAATTATTCCATACCTACAATTTGACGTAGGTAAGTAAGCATTTACTTTTTTTTATTATTGATAGCCTCGCGCTTTACCTCTATCTCAACTGATGGTAAGCGATGATCTAGTAGACGGTGAAGCATGTTTCCCTAGAAGTAACCTATTCACTCTATAATTAAAATACTCGTTAATAAAACATATAAGTCTTGTTAGTAGGATTACACTTTTTCTTCAATGTTTTGACTTCAGCATTTAAAATTGAGCACATCAATATGTTTGAAAAAAGTAATTCAAATACAAATACTTCATGTTATTTTTATAATCTCTAAATTATTCGCTGAATATCTTGTTTCTGATTGGTTTCCTACTCAGTCAATTTGAGATATTTGAATTCGAGGAAAGTTTTAAATTTTTGGGTAATTCTTTGATCAGCAATTTTTGTTTAATATAATATTAGAAAAGTATTATCATCAACGCATCGAATATTCTTGAATAATACTAAAGATTAAGTGGACATTAGCAATCTGGTTTGGTGGTAGACCTGTTTCAAACTGGAATCTCTCAGACACACTTGATTAAATAGTTGGTTTCAATCGTCTCGAAGTTGCGCTTGCGATCAAAGAAATCCTGCATTTTTCTTATCGAACAGGTAACAGTAACGGCAAGGCGTCCGAACGATACGGTCGTCCAAACTATAAGTGACCAAAATTTACAATAATGTTGATCTTATTGACTATTTTATTCGTCATTGAATGTGGGAGTGCGTCGGCATCAGAACTATGCGTATTACAAAAAAGTGTAGAACTAACAAATCATACGTATGCGGGTCTAACGTTCGGTAGCAATGAAACTTTCGTGGATCCCAAGACACAGATGGAAAGAGGATGTGTATGCCTCAAGGGGAAGTGTGCAAGGAAATGTTGTCCATTTGGTCAGATCTATGATTCTGAAAACAGAACATGTATTGATACAACTGAAGCATTCGATCCACCTGTATCGGAAATGAGAAACAATGGAATGAAACTCAAGGAGGGATTTAGTGCCACAAAAGAGTTTATTTTTATGACTGGCAAAATGGTTTGCGACAGGGATGCAGGAGAGAGAAGACTGCCAGTGTATCCGGCTTCGCCAAGCTTCAATTTATCTACGGTGAGACGAGATTCATTGTCATATTTTTTGTTATAAGATTTTGATAGTTAATCGGGCATGAATGTATCTTAAAATTGCGAGCAGGCTTCCGCAAACTTGTCATTAGAATATGAGTGTCTTAAGGTCACGAGTTCTAAAAGTAAACGATATAAAACGGTCATTTATTTATTTTAGTCTTGTTTTCAATTTGTCAGGTTTGTTGTTTTAAACGGCGATTAGGATTAGTCGTCTCTGTGCGTCAATATGGACAATAAATGCCATCCGTTTTTTCATTACCCAATGCTACAAAAAATGCAAATCACCGCAGGTAGTGAATACGCGTTTTTGTCAAATCCGGTTTGAATACGAGTTGCTCAAGTGATTACGACTCTTTTGAATTAAACATGCATAATATTACAACAAATCAAATCAAATGGCAAGTCTGGAATCGAGGTGCATTATTGAAATTCTAGTTGGCAAAGATATGAATATAAAATAAATAAATAATTATAATTATATTTTTTGTTTTTTAGACAAGGATATAACAATATGAACTTTTTAATGAGGCAAGGTTGTTACGCGTATGTCGTAGAGACAACAATGTAACAAAAGATAACTGACCGAACGCACTAACTAATTTATTAAACTCAGTAGTAAATACGTCACACACTTAGTTATTCAAGTTGTATTGTCGATAGGTACTTCCTTGTATCATGGCAAATATAAAAATCAGGATTACTCTTTAATCGTTTAAAATAGTTGTGAGACGTTCGTGTTTATAATAAAATTGTTAGTTGGTTTGTAAACAATTTTACTCATGAAGTACGTCTTTCGGGCATTCCGAAAAAGCCTCCCACTTTCGAGTCTCTGAAGAAATTGTAATATATTTAAAAAAGAGATGAGACTGAACAAGAAGTCGAACATAGAACCTCCTCCTTTTTGGTAAGTCGGTTAAAAGAAGAAACTACTAGGTTAAACTCTTCCGAAAGAGTTCAAGCCAAGGGCCAAGAATCTCATCGGCAATGAGGCACTGGTCAAGTCAAAGCTCCTGAGCCTTGAATATCGTCGCCAAGTTGCCAGCTTGTCGGTTTTTTATCGGTTACATTTCGGGGCATGTGCTATCGAATTGCACGATCTAATTCCACCTAGCCCGTTTCATCATCGGACAAATGTACGGCAATGGGCCTTCGCGTTTACGGCGATGGGCCATTCGGTACAAGGTGGAAATCCCACCCATACGCACAAAACGTTTTGGAAACACTTTTATTATGCGTACAGCTAAGGAGTGGAATTCCCTGCCGGATTCTGAGTTTCCCGATAGCTACAATTTAGGGGTCTTCAAGTCAAGAGTGAATAGGTTATTTCTAGGCTACTATATTTTACCGTCGACTCATCATCGCTTATCATCAGGTAAAATAGTGGTCTAGCGCGAGCCTATAGAATATAAAAAAGATTAGTATAGATTTGAAAGTTTGTACGGTGCCGCGTAAAAGATGCTAAGTCCGAATCCAATCTTACTAATATTATTATAAATGTTAGTTGTAAGTTTGGATTCTGTTTGTTACTCAATCACGCCTAAAGGCTTAACGGATCTGAAGGAAATTTGGCACTGAGATAGATTGTAGTCTGGAATAGCACATAGGTTTTTTATCTCGGTAATGTCCCCTTGAGATGATCAAACATTTTTCACGCGGGCGAAGTCGCTGGCAGAAGCTTGTATTACATATTAGGCTGCTCCACTTTAGCATTAGGCTGCATTACCACTTGCAAGCAACTTGCATGTAAAGCGCGTTACATTCGGGCTATACCGAGCAACAATGTTATTGGAAATTATTAACCGGGCGAAAAATAAACTGAATGGGTAACTATTATACTAAGTTACTATTTATCCGGTTTGAGTAATACATTTTAGGAGGTTTTTGTGAGCTGCGGTAATAATATTTTTACACACTTTAATTGTATTTGGGGTTCTATTTTTTCTATTTTAGCATATTATTCTTTTGAAAATAGCCGAATAACCATCGCTGTGCAGCGCGGAGTTCGGGTGTATTCGTGTTTTCAACAAATAATTCCAAAACCGAGCGAAGCGAGCTCGGGACCTTCGACACGGATAGGTTAGGTTCGAATTTAAAGTCGCTGTTTTAAAGATTTGTATTCGCCCACTGTTTGTTACCAAAACTATTTGTTAAATACAGCTGCCATTTTTCATATCACCAACGCAATAGAAGTCAAAATCAATTGGACGGCCTGTAAAATGGGATTATTTAAAAGTCTAGTGTTATCTCAAAGGGAGTTTAAGTGGGTGTAACTTCTATAGTTGCATTGCATCTCTGCTTAACCCTTCGAGGAAAACAGGCCTGATGGTCTGTTAATGTTCTTTTTTATGAGTTCGCGTAGGTCATTGGCCGAATAAAACCTTTAGTTATCTGATTCAATAACGCCCGTAACCTGAATTAGGAATTTGAATTTGAGCACATTCTTGTTAAACCCTACACGCAAGCAAAGGCGCCATCTTTATCACGAACCCATAAGTCAGTGTTCTTCACGATCGATCCTCTCTGCCTACTTCGCAAAGGATGAAGTAAAATCATATTAAGTGGTAGATAGTAAAAATTTTAAAATGTGGTTTTTATCATAAAATTAAGCAACATTTGTATCGTGTCGAGACGTCAAATTGTGAGTCGTGGTGGCCCAGTAGCTAAGACCTCGCGTCTCGGGCTTGAGATCATGAGTTCAAATCCGGACACTCAATGTGACTTTTTAAAATTCATATGCGTTTTCTAAGTTTTTCTTAGACATCACTGACAACGGTGAAGGATTGGCCGATTTTTCATACTCCTTGCCCTTTGCCTTGCCTAATTAATTACGCAATAGGACTGCTGGACTTATAGTTAATGTAAGTCTGAAATCGCCAACCCGCTTTGAACAAGCGCGGTGATTGCACACACGTGTTAGTCTATATAAAACGAATACAAATCTATCTTCTTACATATATCATCAATATGAGATTTCCATTAACAGTTTTTGTCAATTATTATTCCCAAAAATTTTGGGTAATCAACTTCTTCTATTGCCTCATTTCCATAGTGTATTTTAAGCCGTGGACGCGTACTGTTATGTCTGGAATTGTATCATTTTTGTTTTCTTAATATTAATACGAAGATATTATATATATTATTATAATAATGATGATTAAGTATGCTTGATATTTGCTGCACATTAATGATCTGCTATAACCCGGAACCTTAGGGTACGCAGACGACAGCACTGTTGCTGAGAGATACGTGTCCGGCGCACGGGCTACTGAGCTTCAGAATCGGTCTCTCCGGGAGACCACGGCTGAACGCTTGAACCTATCCTTGAAGGCGGTCTCCGAATGGGGTGATGACAATCTGGTCAGTTTCAATGCTGCTAAGGCGCGCCCAGGCGTGTCATTTTTCCGCTAAAAAGAGCCAATTCCACCCGGCTCAATCTTTCCGTGGTGTAATCGTGCCGTGGTGTACATCGACGCCGAGTTGCCAGCCTCTCTGTTATTTATCGGTTACATTTCGGGGAGTGTGTGACGGAACTGCACAACTTGATTCCACCTAGCCCTTTCCATCATCGGACTACAAGACGTACGGCCATACGCCATCGGTACATCCCTCCCATACGAACAAAGCGGTTTGCGAATACTTTCATTGTGCGCACAGCTAAGGAGTGGCACTCCCTTCCGGAGTCTTTGTTCCATGATAGCTACAAACTTGGGGTCTTTAAGTCAATAGGTTTCTTCTAGGCAAGTGTGCTTCACCGTAGACCACATCATCGCTTAACATCAGGCGAGATAGTGGTCAAACGCGAGCCTATAGATTATAATAAGAAATGTTATAACCAGATACTTATATTAATCTTCCTTGAAAAACCGTCGGTTTTCCAAGTACCTATATTCTTAGACTGGTACCTGGTACCTATTATATAGTATCTACTATTGTAATCGGCCTTGATGTTATTATATAACTAAGTTCTTTGTTATGCTAATAAACTTCTGATCCTCTGATGATTGTACACTATAAAATACATTTAAAAGGAAACCAAAAACTAGTATAAGTAGTTAAAAGCTTTTTCGTCTTGATAATACTTAGTCATTATTTTAGATAAATAAAATTAGCATAATTAAGTGAGTACCTTAATCTAAATATACGATGCTTGTTAATGCAGAAACCGTAGTGATAGTTTGTAAAAGTTTAAAAGTTTGACCTCAAGTTCGATTGATGGCGTTGGCGTCAAATTAGATCTCGCTATGGTTTCGTTACCGCGATTTCGTTGGGCTCGAGTGAAATTTAGAGAACAAGGACCAGTTCAGGACACAATTTGATTTTATAAATTTATATCAGTTTTAACCCTATTAGTGTTCACACAAGTGTGTTAGTCCAACATTACCAGCTCGGTAGTTAACATTTAAACAATGCTACAATTAATATTACGGTTGGATTTTTTATTTGTCTAATTTTATTTTAGTAGTTAAAGAGACTGAAAGACACTGAAGGCATTTAAAATTTACTTGTTCGTAAGATAAAATTATAATACGAAAACTAAGGCCCAGTTTATTAAAACCAATGGTTAAATTTGCAAACCAATGGTTTAAAATTTCGGTAAAACCCGTCTTTTCATCTTTGTATGCCGCACATATGGTCAAAAATTTTGCTGTGTTGTTGCTATTTGACCATTTGCTAAACTAACAATTGATAAATAAATGCGTTTTACCGAGATTTGAATCCATTGATAAATACGGATCAAGAAAGTGGGATTAGTGTACCTTCTTGGTTCGATTTATCAGTACTTAGAGACTACCAATTAAACAAAAAAGTTCAAGGAAAACGTTAATAAAAATACACAACGACCAACAACGCATTTTTCTGTTGACATCATCATTATCGTAATATATTCTTCCAAAAACAAGTTTTAAGAAAAGTTATTTTTGTACATTGAAAATATTTCCAAAAAAAATAGCCAGGGAATTAAAGGAACCAACAGAATCCATTTCCAGCATACTCGTATTTGAAATTTTTGCCTGTTTGTCTGTTTAGTTGTGCACGCATCACGTAAAATGTACGAAACTAACGTAGATAACTCTTATACATAGTTTTTTTTTATCGCAATTGGTTCACTCTATCAAAAGTGTTAGATGAATTTAATTTTTTTTTAAAGTAAAATATTACAATACGCAATTCAGATACTATGACAGTTGAACTCTATATTCGATAGATGGACTGTGCATTTGACGTCATTTTCTGAATTGCGGTGTTAAGATTCCCCGCGGAAAAATGATAGGTACTAGAAAAAAACCGGTACCTAGCAAGGGTAGGTAGCAAGGCAAGTAGGATAGGTAAGTAGAGTAGGTGGTAGGTAAGTAATCTAGGGTAGGCAGTTGACGGGAGCGTAGCCGCGGGCACAGCTAGTATTAACTAAAAGTCCAGAGTCCAGGTTTCGACCACATCATCGCTTACCGTGTGTAATAATGGTCAAGCTCAAGCCTATCAACAATAAAAAAAATCTGGCAAATTAAAATCACTATAACAAAATCTGTGGCATCACTGCGTCTGCAATTAGTACCACCGAGGTACCTACCTTATCCTTGGAGTCGTTAATTGTGATTACGTAAAAACAGGCCTGTCATTACACTGACGACACCGTAGCCAAGTCATGATGGTACCTAATGTACATCGTATTTACGCATATATACATATAAGTACAGTAAATTGTTATGTACCGTTATGTAGACTGATCAATACACGACGTAATATTTTTTTGTTGACATAATTATAAGTAACTATGTCTTAGGAACTCGTGGCTATGTTGTAATAGCTGCACGTGTCGGTCTTCAAGGTTAAGCTACTCTTGCCGAGGCCTGTCCGAGGATGGTTGGCAAACCATTCCATACCGAGACTCCTCCATGCCTCGGAAAGCACTTTAAACCGTTAGTCTAACGAGCACGGCTATCGATCAAGAATATTTTTTTATTTCATACTTTCAGAGCACGAATTTGCTGTAGTCTGGTTTTAGTTTTTAAACTTATTTTTGGTGGTTCTGATTACACAGTCAAATATGGGTTTCTACAGTGGCGTAGCGTGGGTTTCGGCTGTCCGGGGCGGAAGAAAATTTTGCCGCTCTGTAATTTAGATAGTGATCCCGAAGAACCTTTGCATTAACCTAATTTGCTGGTGTTATTATACGATATTGAACACTATCTTTGATAGGAATTAACAAGGAACTATCGCTGCGTTTATTCATTTTAGATAATTATAGAATGCAAAAAACATAACATTTAATATCTTTATTTATTGTGAAATTTTAAGTAAAAGTGTTGCCCGGGGCGGCCCTTGCCGTCCCCACTACGCTACGCCATTGTGTTTTTAATAAGTTAGTGGATATACTTGGTATAGTTTAGTGTAGTAAGATAAATATTTTAGTTAAGCATGTACATATAGATACTGTTATACGTACTGATTTACGAATAAAAATACACCTCCCATCATCCTTATTACAGGTCGCAACCTTAATAATTTCCTTGACATATATTTGTAATCTTAACGAGCTCTCGGTGATTCACTACTCCTGTCCAAAGCTATAGAGAACTGAAACAAGTAAACAAAAAGCATATTACGACACAGTGACACGGCAATGAAAAGGGAATAGATTAAGTTATTCATATTTTTTTTTAAAACAAGTTTTTTTCGGATTTTTCTCAGTAAACCCTTTCATTTGATACCCATATCATGGCAGAGCACAAAAAATGACAAGTCCGCCATCTTGGGCTGTCCAGCATGTTGCATTTAGAATGACGTCACTTAGTTAACCATGCATTGGCATCCAAACTAAACTTGTATGCAAAATTTCATTTTAATCGGTGGAGTAAAACTGCTTTAAAATTCAGTTGCAAGATTTGACCCGAACACACTTACATTCATACAAACACACATACATATAAAATAGTGACCTCCGGTAGCTATTAGTTTTAAAACATGTTGATTCACAAATTTCAACAATAGCTTTCTGAACTCTAACTGTATATAATAACTCATAATATGGATCGTTTGTTGAAAGTAAAATAATGATAGCTATTAGAATCGGCGTTATTCGCTTCTTTTGCTGCACTGTTTATGGCATCATTATGAAAGGCCACCTAAAAAAAAAGCCTCCTGTTCCTTCCTCCCCCTCCTCCGGCACAAGGAATTCCTTAATGTATCGAGGGCGCGTTTAAAAACATTTAATTTTCTGTAGGCCATACAAATATTTGTATGGCCTACAGGGAACTGTACCCACGACAATCAGCGCAGCAGCCGATCGCTCAACCACTACGCCAACCGTGTCCGTGTCGTGTCCGTATCCGTGTCGTGTCCGTGTCGGTGTCGTGTCCGTGTCTTGTCCGTGTCCGTGTCCATCTCTCTGTATGCTATGCCAGCATAACAGTGTTCTCAGTAATTTAAAATTAGTTCTTATTCAAATCTTGTAACTGCTTCGTTGGCTTGGCATGTCTTATGGTTAAGTAGGTGCTACTGTTGAGCATGTGTTGGTTTCGATTCCTGGATCGGGCAAGGTGTTAATAACATTATACCATGATGAGTTGATTAGAAACCCATTCCTTTTCTGCTGCTACTGTCCAACTGCTGTGTTCGTTGGGCAGTTGGATCAAGGGTTTGATCCAGAAATCGGTACTGCTAGACACGACGCGTGTCGTTAAGAGGTTCACCTCTCAGGAGCCCTAACCACCGGTAGCTTGGAACCTGTTCCCGTTACCGGTGGTATACTATCTCTGTATGCTTTTTCTTTATAAAATTTAAAAAATGTAAAAAAAATATGTATATAAACTGGATAAATGGAATGATACGAGTAGTATTTGTAGATTATTGTAAATATTGAGCTATTAGGTGGGTTGGTACTAAAATGTTTCCGTACATTTTAGTACCAACCCACCTAATAGCTCAATAATACAGATGTTCACGGACGGATGTTGACGGATGTTCGTAGCCTTATTATTTATCTCAAACTTTTCAAAATTATTTCACAGGATGGCAATCTCTACGTGGAAATCCCGAACAGCTATCCCACTGTGTTCATCTATGGGCCAGACAAGTACTGCATTGACACGTTCGTCTCGGACAAAGGGGACCCACACCTGAACGCTCTCATCTGCTTCACGCCGAAAGAAGAAAAGAATCATTATGCAGTGAGCAGCAGTTGTGAGTACATAAATAACTTGTTTTTGCTCGCGGCTTCGAAGCACCACCACCATCATCATCATTAGCCTTTTAATGTTTCCATGGCTGGGGCACAGGTCACATATCTTCGAAATATTTTTTCCAGGACATGACGGTTTCCTCAAGATGCTTACCGTTTCTTCATCATCATTTCAGACGAAAGACGTCCACTGCTAGACATAGGCCTCCCCCAAGCGTAGCGGCCTCGAATAGTGTTTTACTAAACCAAGAGAACTTGCTACTGGTATGAAAAGCATCGTATATCCTTATCCCAGTTGTAGTCTAATCGAGAGTCAAGTCTTATCAAAATCCGTACTGCATTTTAGATGTGAGAAGTGAGAACGTAACAGACACTTAAAATTAATTTGGCATTTTTATGTAAGTAGCTATCGCTCGCGTAAAAGTGTTTTATCATCCCAAGGTAACATACTACCGGAATAAAAGCTATCCTATGTTCTTCTCAAGGTTTCAAACTATCTCCATACAAAATATTATCCAAATCAGTGCAGCCGTTTCGTCGTGGAAGGTAACAAGCAAACAAACAGAGTTACATACGCATTTATGATCCCATTAGTGTAGATAGTATGGTTATTGGTCTAGATTCTTCTTTTGGAAGAAAGGTCTGAATCTAATGTTTTTTAGAGTTGAGAAGAATCAATTTTGTATGTAAAAAAAAAGCTCTTTAATTTAACAGATTAAGTACGGAACTCTAAAAACATAATAACGTTCTTTAATATAATAATTTAGTTCATATGTATTCAAAGCCTAATCAGTAATTTGCAATTTTTTAAATACCGCGATTGAACCATCATGTTTATGATTCCGGGATTTTAGAGGAGGTATTGTCAACTGTATGTTACTTATTTCCTCAAACTTTAGATAAATATACTCTACATATACCGACCTGTGAACATAACATATCATCACGCCAGAATTCCCCAAAATTTAAGACTGAGAAGCTCTACAACATGATTTCTCTTCATAAAAAAAAGAATTAATTAGTATTGGTGTTACGAAACACTCGATTGATTTAAAAATTTCAGCACAAAAAATAATTGTATACTTTAGAAACATCAAATAGGAGAAAGCCATGATATAGACGACAAAGATGGCCGAATCGATTCAACTGAGAATTTTAATGGTGAATAGTTTTGCGTCTCTTGTTTGAATGTACCGTTACAAAAGTTGTTATGTGGTTGCATCGCAGATGACTGGCTATTTTTGTTATGTTTTGATAACGGTTGCTCATCAATGAGTTAATCAGAATTTTGAGTTTAATTTCTATAAACAAAGCATCAATTGAACCTTGTTAGAAAGTAGTCAGTCGTATGAAACATGTAACAGACGCAAAATCTAAAAAGTCATCATTTTTGAGACTCAGATTATGATTATCATCAACTTTCATTATGGGCCAAACCGCGTTTATTATTGGCGGCTGGCCATATATTTATGTTTGTATAACGAGACTATATGTACTGAACAGTGCGCATTGCTAGGGTGGAATAGGGAGCGGCAATAATCGGTTAAAAATATCGATATTTTTGCCGTAAGTCGGTACGGGAGGGTTATGTTTTGGTCAGTATGTATGTATGTACGTATGTTCATCTGTTCCCTCATAACTTCTAAACTGCTTTTCATAATTTGAGCTGGAAGCGTCTTGTTTGTCTGCTGTGTTATAAGTTATGTAACATCACATTAGATTCAACATGGCGTCCTCTAATGAGCACGAATTAAAGTACAAAAAAAAATCGATATTTGTCAAAATAAACCGATTTATCGAAAAGTATGTTTTTAATTTATTTGATTTTTAAGTACCTATAATCATGAATGAATACTTAATTGTGTTTTTGGTGTAAAAGGTAATTCATAATAAAAGGTATGATGAATAATCGAGATGATTACAATCTTAGAAATAAACATCTGGAGGCTCTAGACAAGTGACATTTGATGTCAGCGATGGCGATGGTCAAAATGTTTGACATTCCCATACATTTTTATTATTATTAACCACCGACGGAAAAAAGGGGTGTTATGAGTTTGCCGTGTGTGCCTGTGTGTTTGTGTATGCGTGTATCTGTCTGTGGCATCATAGTTCCCAAACGGATGAACCGATTTTGATTTAGTTTTTTTTTGAAAGGTGTCTTTATCGAGAGTGTTTTCAGCTTGGTTTGATCAAAATCGGTTCGGCTGTTCTGAAGTTATGGGCGTTTTTCTGTTTGGTATCTGGGAGACTTTAAGACAAGAGTGAATAGTTTTCTTCTAGACAAGCCTGTTACATCGTTGACCACATCATCGCTTACCATCAGGACAATGGTCAAGTGCGAGCCTATCAACAATACATTTAAAAAAAATCGGGATGTTTTCGCAAGATATCGAGTCATAATTACGTGTTCAATAGATTTTTGATCGAAGCGTGTGTATCTACTACTAGATAAACTATGTAGCATGCAATAAAAATGTGTATTCAGGAAGACGTAATGCCTAAGATAAATATTCTTGTCGGCTTAAAATAACTTGTAAATATTTTTTCAGGCATGTTGATCTCCTGTTTCTTCATCCTGCTGACAGTGGCAGTTTACGCATGGATACCGGAGCTGCGCAACTTACATGGGATGGTGCTCATGGCGTACCTCCTTAGCTTCTTCGTGGGTTTCCTGTTCCTGGCCACCATGCAGATCCTTATCCTGGGGAAAGAGATCACTCAAGAAACTTGCACTGTTCTAAGTAAGTTCTTTTGGAAAGATTTTATTTTCTCTGTGAACAGGGGTAGGTAACCGCTATGTTTCAGCACGGTACTGTCATCCACACCTCTCCTTTGTGTTGGCATAGATAGACTTTTGGAGCAGAGTCTTTTTACAGGCTTTTATTTAACTTGATATGTATGTATGTAAGTGTGGGTCGGGTCAAATCTTCCAACTGAATTTTGCAGTTATCCTGCACCTGCGTGAGTTAAGTGACGTTATTCTAAATCCATTATGGCGGATGGCCCAAGATGGAGGACTAGTTATTTTTTGTGCACTGCCATGATATGGTTGTCAAATGAAAGGGTTTGCTGAGAAGAATACGAAAAAAGTTTATTTAAAAAAAAAATTAATGAATAATTTTATTTATATCTCTAATTTTTTATTGCACACCACAAACAATGTTCAATACAGAGTGATAATAAAGTACATGTAAAAAGGCGAGCTTAACTCAATGTTGCGTTCTCTTACAACAAATCCTAGAGTGACAGAGAAAGATGACAAAAGAGGGCAGGATCCAGTGTACAATTTTAATATAACATAAATACAAATAAAAATATAATAATAATTAAATTATTTCAATTGGATATTGATCAAAAAGGTACAGATGGTGAGAAAAACAAAACTTATACTAGTTACAAGCAAGATATACAAAGTTATGAAAGTACAGTATAGTATAATAATAACAGCCTGTAACCCCCACTGCAGGGCAAGGGCCTCTTCTCATACAGAGAAGATACAAGCATTGATCACCACACTTGCTCAAGATGGGTTGGTGATTTCAAACTTAATTAACCATAAGTTCAGGTTTCCTTATCGTTGTCAGTTATGTCCAAGATAAACTGAGAAAGTATCTTCATATGAATTTGAAAAGTCACATTGGTACTTGCCCAGATTTCAAGCCACGACCTCAAGCACGAGAGAGATACATACGTACATAAATTTATACCAATATATATACCAATATTATGTTAATTGCGCAAGGAAATGATCTTGAATCTTTCTCTTGAAGACCTCCAGAGAAAGGCTGTCGCGTAGGGAATGTGGGAGAGAGATCCAGAGACGCACTGCTGTATTAGCTTCTCCTTCTTATTTACGTATAGATTGCCTGGTCAGTTCTGTTACTATCACCTCTTGGTGCATGATTTGAATTCCCAACTTATAATGGGTTCTCTCAATTTCGTTAAAGTTAAGATTTTCATAAGAGTCGTATTTTGTAATAATTTAAAGATTATAATCTCAAATTATTCTTTGTTCTATTTCTGGCGCTATATTAACACACGTGTGTAGGTATGTACTGAAGCTACATTGATCAACCGGTTGCAGGTTTTGTTTAATTTGAATTCGAAATTAGTGTATTTGCGTCGTAAAATTTTGTGAACAGCAAAAAATTCGTATTACATATTTTAGTAAATGTCAGTGTTTAATAACTATGAATTATACGACTGTTCATAACAAGATATTCGAGATATTTCTGCGTTTTATAATTCTATCCTAATTCAAAAGATTCTTGAATTTGTGAGACCTACCTCTTTGCTGGTACGAAGAAATATTCTTTTTAAGATACTTATGTAATTTTGAACATAGACTGGCGAGGATTGCCATTTTTTACCAATTAGCTTCGTCTTGTTACTTTAAGCGTTCGTTTCTTAATTAATTTGTTGTTTCTATCCGTCAAATGATTTTGGTGATATTAAATTTAAACACTTGAAAACCTGGAAAATATCATTCATGTATTCACTGTAACCACACAAAATTTCACAATTGAAAGACTGTTACTATTTTCCCTTACTGTATGTAATTATTTCTTACTATTACAAGACTCTTGTCTTATGCCATGTTATCTTGACTCTAATTGGATTATTTTGCTGCAATAGTAATATAGTAAGCGTAAAGAACGGGTAAGCCATTTTTGATGATTTGTCAAAAACTTTAAATCTATCAACTATCTACATAAGGTTGAATTTAACTATTTAGCTAACTTAACAGATGTGATATTATCAATAACGAAAAATGTTTAAACACAAAACTTGTTTTCTTATTCTTGTCATTGAAATTGTAACTCAAATTTGGTGTATTTTATTACAGCTTTCATCATCTACTTCTCTCTTCTGGCAGCTTTCTTCTGGTTGAACGTGATGTGTTATGATATCTGGTGGACCTTCAGGTAACTTAATACTTTAAATGATTTCTTTAGGGGGTAATGGGAAGGCGTGACCATATTTTACATATAATAAATCTGTAGAAAAGTCATTTTTGTACATTGAAGAAATTGAAACAAAAAATAGCCAGCGTGTGAAAAGATAAGTAACAGAACCCATTTCCATCATTTTTGAAATTTTTGTCTGTTTGTCTGTTTGTCTGTTTGTCTGTTTGTTTGTGCGCACATCACGTAAAATCTACGAATTCAATGCTGACAATGTTTATATACAAAAATTATACGCAACTTGAGGTTTAACTTAGTTTTTGTTTCATCGAAATCGGTTCACTCTATCAAAAGATATGATTAATTTAGTGAGTTCAAGAAGTAAAATATTACGTTACGCAATTAAGTATAGTACTTGCAACGACATCTTAAGACTAAAAATAGAACTAATGTTGATAGTTGAAATCTAAATCCGATAGATGGCGTTGTGCAAATGACGTCATTTTCTGAATCGCGGTGTTAAGATTTTCCGCGCGAGGATGACGTCCACCGTGTTTACTAGGCAAATTGGGTTTCGTTAGGTGTCTTAAAAGTTCTTGCGTGTGTCGTAAAAGTTCTTTGGTTGCTTGGTTTATCGATTTTCTAAATTGGTCGAAAAAAAAGTATTTGCTTATCTTATTGGTTTCGTTTGGTCAACTTTGGTCATTGGTTTGAAGTACGAAGTTAAGATTGTATTTGATTTACTTCGTAGTTTGAATCCAATAGTGCCAATCGTTATACAGTAAGTTAGTGTTGCCAATTCGTTGAGTCACGACCACGAACAGACGATACGTTGTCACACTAGACTGTTCGACGCACCGTTCTTTTAAGTTTGTAGGCTATTCAGTCATAAGTGTTGTTAGTTTTGTTTATTGCTTTAATTTTCCTTGAAAATGCCTCAAAGAAAAAAAACTAACCTTTCGCTGCGTAGCCGAAATGCGAAAAGGATGAGACTTTGTAGGTCTCAGGAATCGGAAGAAGATCGTGAAGCACGGTTATCTGCTAACCGAGAGCACATCGCTCTTTCACGTGAATCGGAAACGTTCACCGAAAGGGAGTCACGTTTAAGTTCACAAAGAACACGGACCGCGACTTTGCGGTCTCAAGAGAGTATCCAGGAACGCGAAGACCGGCTGTCTGCTGATCGGGAGCGCCACTCTCTCTCACGTGAGTCAGAGACATTCACAGAAAGGGAGTCGCGCTTAAGTTCGCAAAGAACTCGGACCGCGACTTTGCGTTCTCAAGAGAATATCCAGGAACGCGAAGTTCGGCTGTCTGCTGATCGGGAGCGCCACTCTCTCTCACGTGAGTCAGAGACATTCACAGAAAGGGAGTCGCGCTTAAGTTCGCAAAGAACTCGGACCGCGACTTTGCGTTCTCAAGAGAATATCCAGGAACGCGAAGTTCGGCTGTCTGCTGATCGGGAGCGCCAGTCTCTCTCACGCGAGTCAGAGACTTTCACAGAAAGGGAGTCGCGCTTAAGTTCGCAAAGAACTCGGACCGCGACTTTGCGTTCTCAAGAGAGTATCGAGGAACGCCAAGCACGTCTGTCATCTGACCGAGAGCGACACGCTCTCTCGCGCGAGTCTGAATCTCTCTCCCAAAGAGAAGAACGATTAGAAATAGCTAGACATAACTATGTAGGTGTACAAAGAAACAATGAAAGTTATCTTGCATCTGAAAGGGAAAGAATAGATGAACTAAGACGAGCAGAAACAGCAGAACAACGTCAATCTCGCCTAGAAATAGAACGAGCTCGATACCATATGAATAGAGAAACAAATAGCGGAGCTGATGAGTCCATGGAAAATGACGATGCAAATATTTTATTACCTTGGGACAATAGGGAAAAATCAGGGTTCACATATTCGTCTAGAATTAATTATGCTGGCTTTACTTTCGTGGGTGACATGAGAGAAATTTGTAATTTTTGTCATGCTTTGAAATGGAGGAAAGAGACAGATGGAATGTGCTGCTCAAATGGAAAAATTGTTCTTCCAAATTTCCAAGATCCACCACACTTACTTATAAGTCTCCTGAATGGCGATCATCCCCAGTCGAACCGTTTTTTGGATAATATTCGTTTATATAACAGTGCTTTCCAAATGACTTCCTTTGGGGCAAAACAAATAACGGAAGGACCGTTCATGCCAACCTTCAAAGTACAAGGTCAAGTTTATCACCTTATTGGATCTTTGCTGCCAGAAAATGAACCCAAATTTCTCCAAATTTATTTTGTATCCGATTACACGCAACAGCTCAATGTTAGAAATCACAATTTTCCCCAGCTCAATGCTGAGCTTTTGGGTCAACTTCAAGAATTGCTGCATCGCGTTAACCAGTACGTTCGTGAATTCAAAGCTGCATTGGAGTCAATTCCACAAGGCAGCAATGATTTCAAAATTGTTATAAGTGCCGATAGACGTCCTGTGGGTGAACACCGTGGAAGACACAATGCACCCGTCGCAGATGAAGTTGCAGTTGTTTTAGTCGACCAGGAGTGTGAGAGACGTGATATCGTGTTGCGTACACGCGACGATCGCCTTCAACGCATTTTGGAAACCCACCGAGCTTACGACGCCCTGCAATATCCACTAATCTATTGTCATGGTGAAGATGGGTACAATTTTGGGCTGTACCAAGTGAACCCTACTACGAGAGTCACTAATTATCAAAAAAAAATATCTGCTCAACAATACTATTCCTACCTTTTACAAATAAGGCAAAACAGTTTCGTATATTTGCAACGATTTCGTGGTTTGTTCAGCCAATTTATTGTGGACATGTACGCAAAAATAGAAACTGAACGTTTAGTGTATATTCGCACTAACCAGCGACGGTTACGCGCTGAAGAATACGTGCACTTGCGGGACGCCATGCAATCAGATAATAACGTCGAAAACTTGGGTCGATTGGTTATTTTGCCATCCAGTTTCACAGGCGGTCCGCGGTATATGCACGAACGAACGCAAGATGCTTTTTGTTACGTCCGTAAATACGGCCGGCCGGACCTTTTTATAACATTTACAACAAATCCAAAGTGGACGGAGATTTGCCAGGCACTTCTCACAGGACAGGCGTCATACGACAGACATGACATTATTGCTAGGATTTTTCATTTAAAACTCAAAGTCTTGATTAATCTACTTACAAAGGAGAAAGTTTTCGGTTCAACTCTTTGTTTTATGTATAGCGTCGAGTGGCAAAAGCGTGGTTTACCCCACGCGCACATTCTTCTGTGGCTGGAAGAAAAAATTCGTCCCGATGCTATAGACAGTGTCATAAGTGCAGAATTTCCGGACTATAATGCAGATCCGATTTTGCATGACATAGTAAAAACACATATGGTTCACGGGCCATGTGGCCTCTTAAACAGGGAATCACCGTGCATGAAAGATGGTCAATGCTCAAAAAAATACCCCAGAGCACTGAAAGAACTAACTATGGCTGGGGAAAATGGGTATCCGCAATACCGGCGAAGATCACCGTCACAAGGTGGTTTCACAGCTACTGTCAGATTCCGTGGACAAGAAATAATTCTAAATAATAGTTGGGTGGTACCGTATTCTCCAGTTTTGTCAAACGCTTTTCAAGCACACATTAATGTTGAAATTTGTAATAGCGTCGAATCTATAAAATATATATGTAAATATGTTAATAAAGGTAGTGATCAAGCCATGATAGCACTAAGAAATAACAACCAATTTGATGAAGTGACAAGGTATCAATCTGGCCGATACATAAGCTCTTCGGAGGCAGTTTGGCGCATTTTGAGTTTCCCTATTCATGAAAGGTATCCGCCAGTCATCCATCTTGACGTGCACCTGGAAGGCGGGCAGCGAGTTTACTTTCAGCCAGAAAATGTGGCAGAAAGAATGAACAACCCAAGACAAACCACCTTGCTCGCATTCTTTCGCCTTTGCGAAAGAGACAATTTCGCTAAGTCTCTGTTGTACAATGAAGTGCCACATTATTATACTTATAACAAGCAGCAAGGTGTTTTTAATCGCAGGAGACGTGGAACTGCTGTAGAAGGCGAGTCCGGCATTTTTAAAGAACACGTGATTGGAAGAGTATACACGGTGCACCCAAATAATGCAGAGTGTTATTATTTACGCCTTCTTCTTCACACAGTGCGAGGACCTACTTCTTTTGCTGAGCTCCGCAAAGTGGACGATATAGAATATCCCACATTTCAAGCTGCTTGCCGCGCACGGCATTTATTAGATGGCGATCAGCATTGGGATGATGCTTTAGCCGAAGCATGCGTCAGTGATAGTCCACATCGTTTGCGCCATTTATTTGCCATTTTGTTGACATTTTGTGGCCTATCGGACGCTGGGCAGTTGTGGCAAAAATATAAAGACGCGTTTGCCGAAGATTTTTTGAGACAGCAAAATATAAATAGTGAAACTTCTGACCAAGTACGTGAAAGCTGCCATAATAGGGCTTTGCTGGCTATACAAGATATAGTTACAAGTATAGGAGGGAACCCCCTCAGTCAATACGGCTTGCCGACACCGACAGTTGGTGGGGAACGAATTAATAGGGAGTATACATCTGAAATAAATTACAACCCCGAAGAGTTAGCAGAAATATTGCGAAATGGCTGTTCAAATTTGACGTCAGAACAACGTCAAATCTTTGATAGAGTATGCTGTAGTGTAGAACATTCATTAGGAGAAATGCTGTTTTTAGATGCACCTGGTGGAACAGGTAAAACTTTCCTCACTAAAGTTATCTTGGCTCAAATAAGGAGCCAAAACAAAATTGCCCTTGCCGTCGCTTCCTCAGGAATAGCTGCCACTTTATTACCAGGAGGAAAAACTGCACATACAACATTTAAAATACCAATCGACTTGGACCGCACAGAAAACCCTGTTTGCAACGTGTCTCGCAATAGTGATAAAGCAAGGGTTTTACGCGATTGCGCCCTTATCGTTTGGGACGAGTGTACGATGGCAAATCGTAAAGCTGTGGAAGCTGTAGATAGAACGTTGCGAGATATAAGACAAAATGACCGACCGATGGGAGGCTTAACGGTGCTATTCTGTGGAGACTTCAGGCAGACACTCCCTATAATACCCAGAGGAACGAGGGCCGATGAAATAGGTGCCTGTTTAAAGAGCTCTATTTTATGGCGTAGTGTCATATTAACTAATTTGAGCTTTAATATGCGAGCATATTTGGGAGGTGACGCAAACGCGCAGGTTTTCTCAAATTTACTACTTCAAATTGGTAACGGCACATACCCGACTCAAGAAGGAGGTAAAGTAACTTTAGTCGAAAGCCTGTGTTCTTCTGTTGCCTCACAGCAGGAACTCATTTCCTCTGTATACGGAGATCCATCAGAGATCTCGAACCATGACGCTGCTTGGCTATGCCAACGAGCTATTTTGGCACCTCGCAACGACCAAGCAGCAGCAATAAATTCTCAAATATTGGTACATGTTTCTGGAGAAAGTAGGGAATATTTATCTATTAACACGGTTTTAGAAGAAGGAGATGCCACCCACTATCCAGTAGAGTTTTTAGACTCTCTAAATACACCAGGTCTTCCAGCACACAAAATTTATTTAAAAGTCGGAGTACCAATCATTCTACTCAGAAATTTAAGCCCACCAAAACTATGCAATGGAACTCGGTTGAGAGTAACAAATCTCCAACGAAATGTCATCGAAGCCGAAATCTTAACAGGTTGCGGCTCCGGTGATGTTGTTTTCATTCCCAGGATACCCATTATCCCCAATAATTTTCCGTTTACTTTCAAACGTGTGCAATTTCCTGTAAGCCTCTGTTACGCTATGACTATTAATAAAGCCCAAGGCCAGACGTTATCCGTTGCGGGTGTAGACCTTACTTTTGATTGTTTTTCACACGGCCAACTCTATGTTTCTCTATCACGTGTTAGCAACCCAAACAACCTTTTTGTATATGCTCCGGGTAATTCCACCGCTAACATAGTATATAGAGAAGCATTAACGTAATCAACTATACCAAAGTCAGGACTCTTATCTAAATCATCAAAAAGGTGATATACTCTTATCTAAACGACGTTGTTTTGCTCTCGACAACCACGCGAACGAAGTCGCGGGCACAGCTAGTTTTAAATATTACTTCTGCACATGTACAACTTTCTCCAACGATGTCACAGGCAAATTAAAAAAAAAGCTTTTCCATACTAAGTTGTCGTCAGCTGACAAAATTATAGTTTCGCTTATTTTATAATTTATAAAGCCTCTTTCCCAAAAGTTTTCTACTGATTTTTAGCCGACGTCCCAAAAAGGAGGAGATTCTCAATTCAGATGTTTCTATTTTTTTATGTGTATTGTCGGGCATAACTCCGTCATTTATAGACATATTTGCAAAACTCGACGTGATTCTATTGTAACCAAATCAGAATCCGACGATGGGATCTAATGGAAATCGAGGGAACTCCTCAAATATTATAGGCAGACAAATTGCGATTTTGGTATCTCCAGTTACATGGCAAGCATTTGCACTCAGAAAGTATCATTTGGTGAAGTGGAACTTATGAAGAAGACCACAGATGGCCACTGGAACTCCTTAATAAGTATGTCATGGGTATAATATGTATATCTCGAATAATTAAGCGACTATGATGAAGCAAATACCTACATCTAAAAATAAATGGTGAAGCCGGCATTTAGGCACTGGAACTCGGCAATAAAACAATGTATCCTAGTCGTGTTTGGGCTTATTGGAATTGAAATGCGATGTACTCTGGCTATAAATGATTTTCATGGTACAAGGAGGTACCAACATTAAAAAGAGTAAAATAAAAACGAAAACATCAACACCAGGCGAGATAGTGATCAAACGCGAGACTATAGATAATATATATAAAAAAAATAGGTACCAAAGACACCGACATCGGAAAACAAAGTTATTTTTCGCTTTGTCGTGTTAAGCTTTAGAAGTCGGTAATTCTTTTTTGATAAAATGTTTTTTTTTGAGTTACAAATCTCTTTTACAAAAAATATATCACTATGGGTACAATGATGGTCTTAACGATACTGGATATGTAATAAATGGAAATGAATTCTTATATTTAGACGATTTTATTTAAAGTTGCATTTCTTGTGCTTATTAGAGACAACCATAAGCTCATCTTGAGGAGGAATCCGGCTAAGCGAACCGGCTTGACTAGATATTAGACTTAAATGTTATTCTTAGATGTGCTTATAACTAAGACTTCATCTTTTCCTTACATTATGTTCTCGTGATCTACATATATTGTGTACTTAACCTTTCGTGTGTTTAAGACATGGATTCACGCGTGGGACAATGGTTGGGTTTCTTAATTAAGTATTCAGATTTAAGAAAGATCAATCCCTACCTACTTTAATGCTAAACTTTGACAGCTTTTCAGACTAAAATAGAGTTTGAAAAGAACTCAATTTCAAATTCTTCATTCAAAAATGTGTGGATGGTTTTTATATTGTTTCAATAAATGGGGCAAACGAGCGGTTAAAGCTCTTAGCCCTCGAGATAATTTATACCATGTCAAGCCGCCCTTAATTTTAGTTCATCATGGACAAAGCTACAAGACAGAAATCATACAACAACTACGCAGTCCATAAAATGCCTATGTATTGGCTTGCGAAAGTTTTAATTCTAAAATGGTATGACAGGGCGATAAATGTTCCAACACAGTATCTGCTCAAGCAACCTCGAGGAGCTTGTTCGCGCATGTTTTATTTTAAAAGTTCGCAATGTTGGTTGTATAGGCGAAAAACATCATTAGCCATAAGCGCGCACGTTTTGCTCCCTTGATAGTTACCTGCTGCAGTCTGTTATCTAATTATTTATACTGCTTATTGTTTTTGTTGATAAAAAATGTTATTTTTCTGGGTTTCAGTGGTAAACGCGCACACGGACGTTCAGGATCGCAAATTAAACGCTTCATATACTACGGAATTTACGCGTTTGGTGTTCCGACCGCACTGACCATCATTCTCGCCGCCCTGGAGTTCTCCGACCTGCCCATCCAGCACGCACTGCTGCCTAAGCTCAGACTGCAAGGCTGTTTCTTGTTTGGTTAGTATTATTTTTTTTTGAATAATAATATTAGTTATACCACAAAAGTAACATATCTCTTTTATAAACAAACTTAAATATATAGGTACAATGGCGGTCTTATCGCTTACAGCGATATCTATCAGACAGCCTTTGGATGAACTGAAAGAACTTTAAATAAAAAATGAGGGAGTCTGTAATAGTTTTCTTTTCTATTTGAAATGTCTGTCCAACGACCGATAGCCGGTGAATCAGACGAGTTCTGTAACAGAGACCGCGTGCGGGCGCCGATGCACCTTAGAAGGCGGCTGGGATAGAGTGGATGCGGAAGACGGAGGACCAGATGTGGTGCAGCTTGGAAGTAACCAATGATCAACAGTGATATGCGATAGGCTAGATACCTCATTTATATTTCTTGCAGCTTGATGTCTCGTAAAAGGCAGTAAAGGCTTGTGAAGAGGAGAGCTGCGATGCAGTTCTACGTACCCACTTTGCTCAATGGACTAGTACTAAGTGATTGCGAATAGAATACTAATTCATTTGTTTTATTTTTAACGTGATGCCAACATTTAATATATCTGTCGAAAGAACCCCGCCCAGATTCCATAGATTCTATAGTAGTCCTTTCTCAAACCATGTTCTAAAAAAAATTGCAGGAAACAGCAAGTTACTTTACCTTTACGGGCCGATTGTACTTCTCTGTGTGGCAAACATGACATTCTTCGGACTGACAGCATTCAAGATATGGAAGATCAAGAAAGAGACGAAGATGCTGCGTGGCAAGGAAAGTTCTACACATGACCAGGATAGGAAAGACACTCAGAGGTAATACTACCTGAGCCAACATGTTAACAACGATAAAAGTGGATAAGAGGAAAGGCAAAAAAAAACTCAATTTGTGATTAACCGTAATGTAATATGAATTTATTAAATGTTTATTATTACCTTGATTCTGCCAGGTCAAGAGTATATCTAACATAAAAAGCTAGAATAAAATAAAATAAATATTATCTACTAGCTTACTAAAACCATTTCATTGTGGCCAAAAGTTTGACTTTAAAATGTTCCAGGTTCGGTCTATACGTCAAGTTATTCACCGTCATGGGCATCAACTGGATCCTGGAGGTCGTCAGCTCCTTCTACCCTGAGGGTGACTTCATCTGGCAATTCTCTGATGCCTATAACGTGCTCGTCGGCCTTATCATCTTTGTTATCTTCGTGTGCAAAAAGAAAACTTGGAAAATGATTAAGAGGAGGTTCGTCTTGTTTCGTATTTGTCGCCGACGAGACGGAAAAAGCAATTGCTTGAATTGACAAAAAAAATTACATACCTAGTTTCATAGAATTACCAAAGTAAAAATTTTACCCATCTGCAGAATAAATGCACATCAATGCCATTGAAAGACTTGGGACCTTTATGGCCAACAGTATATATAAAATACTAGTTTTCCCTCGCGGCTTCGCTCCCGTGAACCTACATACCATTACCTTTCTACCGTACCTACCTACATACCATTTTTTTCTTAGTTTTTAAACCTTCCCTGTATTCTAGCAAACAAAACAATAAAAGAATTAGTCAAATCGGTCCAGCGGTTTTTGAGTTTTAGTGAGACTAACGAACAGCAATAGATTTTTATATATAAGAAGAAGATATTCAGCTATTTAAATGCTTGACACATATTCAGAAACAGTCAGAACACGCCACTGATGTGTTTTATATGATAGATATCAATGCATTTAATTTATATACGGTTTTAAGACATAAATCTTTAAGAACCTAAACTAGATAGAACGTAAAGTTAATAAGTAATTATTATTACTACTAGAAGATGTCAAACATAACACTACTTACATACTTCTTAATAGGGCTTTTAATATACCTCAGCCAGTTTATAACAATACCTTAGTTAAATCTATTCTTATATTTATAGGTTACTGAAATA
Organism: Orthosia gracilis; assembly: GCA_947562075.1. Lineage (NCBI taxonomy): Eukaryota > Metazoa > Arthropoda > Insecta > Lepidoptera > Noctuidae > Orthosia > Orthosia gracilis. The sequence continues at coordinate 37,889,860 of OX387275.1, read as the reverse complement.
TTCGAATAGACTGTGATGCATTTCTTAGTTAAGTTAATAATAACATTTTAACATAGGTTTTAACAATATCGAAATAAGTTAGTGTAGTGACAAACCTCATGATTGCGTTTGTTTAAAAAAGTGTCATTGTACGAATATTTTGTAACTGTTTAAAAAATCTTAAGATTAACTCATTCTGCACCCAGGATTAAAGATTATCAACGATCCGATTCGAATAGCAGGGAGATGAACATAAATAATGTAAGCAATAAACAAATAAGCCGTTGGAAAACTAAACAAGATAGAACTGCTAGCCTTGAGACTGTAAAAACCACAGTTGGTGTAGAAGGAGACTCTAGATATAGTAGATCTAACAACGGAACGCCATTATAGTCTGCAGAACTATTCATTGCAACCGTTGACCTCGCTGAGAAAAATAAGACTTTCAATTTGAAGAAAATTCCTACAGTAATGCTAATACAAGAAACGAAACCAAAACACTGATTCAAATGATGCTGATGAAAAAAACAAGATTTATTGATAAAAAAAGACAAGACTGGTAAAATTAATAACAAAGACAATGAAAAAGCACTTTTGAGGCAGATTTGAGATGTACAGAATAAAATACGAGTGAAAAGGTACAGAAAAGTCATGTACAAATTAATAGGATTTATTGACTGGTAGTTATGTACTAACTTTTGGAAAAATGTGTTGGCAACTAATTGTGAGGGCTTGTGTAAAGTAGTGTGCGGTTCAGACGTAGATAACGCAGTTTTGTAAGGGTTAATTTGTGAATGTTTATTAATTTATGAAATATTTAATAAACCTTTATATAGAACTAAATAATCTTTGTATTCTATACACCAATTTATTTCCTATTTGCACTTCTAGTTAACAATGTTGGTTTGGGAAAAGATAGTGTGCACGACCGGAGTTAGATTTTAATATTTAGCGTTTGAGATTGTTATTATAATGTAAGCAAGTCAGTCCCCAGGACAGGTGGAGGAAGATATAATACAAAGTACGTGAATTGTTGCTGATTTGACTAAAAACATCAACGTGTTGTGCTTTATCTTAAGAATAGTATGTTGTTAAGCTTTATAATGCTTATGTTTTTATTTGTTGTGACCATGGCCTCGAAGATATTAAAGAATTTGCCTTGATTTCACGTACCGAGTACAGTGGTGAGGCAAAGCCAAAACGCATTCGGCCGGTAAGACCCAAGGCTAAGTAACCTACATACTCGCTACGGGCAATCAAGGCGTTTTGGTAAGCATATTCAAAATATTCTTCCATTTCCTGGTTTGAAATCACATTAATGACTTTTATTTTATTATTCCAGGCCATGACTTGACATAGGGATTTTTGCATACCTAACGCAGTTGGATGATGTTTTGCATTGTTACGCATCTAATGTTTGCGCTTTCAATTTGATTGTTTATGACTTTTCGTAAAATTATTTGTATTGGCTTCTTTTGACTAATGAGATTGCGAAAAGTAGTACATTTTGAGGTAAGTGACCTCTAATGACAAATGCCAACGTGTATCAACACAATTTTCAATATGGACACGAAATAAATAAAATTTAATAGGCTTTGTATTAATAATATTTTGTATCAAATGTTTGTGAGAAATGGCTCGCGGATTTTTTTTTCGTGTACCGTTTTCAATTTTTGTGGCGGTTGCTCGCCGAACAGCCATATACCTACTATAAATATAATAAATTGAACAGGTGGGGGCTGGCCGCTGCATTTACCCGCACGAGTACGAATTACACTGCATTGTGAGTTAGGCAATGGGAAAACATTGTTATTACTTGGAAATCTAACAATTGTATTGTACTGTTAAATAAACAAACGAATTATGTTGATAAAAAAAATCATGTTGATACAGCTACAGGAACCAATAATTTTCCGCGCCTTAAGCGATGATAAATTAGAGCCTTGAAATTTAAATAACAGTTTTGCATAATTTTAACTCACTCACATGTTCTAACTGAAAGCTATTGCTATAATGTGGACGCTTTGCTTGCTATGTGTTGTCGCTAACAGTATTATTTGTGCACAGATACAGGCAGCTGAGGGGAGGCCCGATGTCCCGGACGCAAACGACGATGTCCAGCTCGACCCGGACATACTCCACGTCTAGAGATGACATGCGAATGAATTCCATTAAGACAAATAATGTTAAAGATTCTGTAAACGAAAATGGCAGCGACTTGAATGATGTAAAATGTTAAAGCTCGGTTACATGCAGCATCTTACAAGCACAAACAGTTAGTATCTACAACAAAATACACTCGATAATTAAAAGTAACACAATTTTCCGTTTTACCGTCTTTACGTTAAAGTGGGTTTAAACGAAAAGAGCATAGAACCAGAACAACTACAAAAGCATTATTTTCGTGATATTCTCGACATTCTGGTAGCGAAAGCAAGAAATAGTATTCTGCCCCGCTTTAAACAAAATGTGGGCAATATAATATAAATTTTAATAGAATGTGCATTTGCTCGTTTGGTCTAAACCAATCCTTAGCATACTTGTATTTGCAAATAGGGAATATATATGGCATTTATTATTTGCTAAATAAAATACTTTGATATATTAGCTCTAGTAAACAATTTCTAAAATACCTCTATCAGCGACGAAATTCAAAGTTGACAATTAGAAAGAGAAGTCCTACATATACTCTGACATCATGTAGGTACAATACGTTCTTTTTTGTAGGCCTATACGCGAGAGGTACGGAATATTGGTTCTAAATTTTTATATCTCGTTTGCGTTTCGATCAATTTTGATTTTGTTTTCACTGTTAGTATTCTGTTTGTATATTTATTGATAAACTGGTAAGACAGTAAGACAAAGACGATTTTTTCATGTATATTCCGAATTGACATTTGTACCTGTAAGACAACGCGTATAACCGAACCTTCTTAAATATTTCTCGATGTTAAAACTTTTGCTGTTGTAATTTTTACTGAATTTTTCATCGCCTTTTGCCAATAAAACCGGTTCAGGCTCAATTTGCCGAATGTAAAAATGTCGCAAAAAGAAAACTCTGTGTTTTCTCTTTAACTAACATAAAAATGTTATGTAAGAGATATCATAATCCAACATACTTTCGAAAAAGATGAAAGAAAAATATTGTCCAAATTTGCCAAAAACTTGCCGTAGAACATAGTTTATGTAACTACCTTTGAATCACTAGATAGAACATTTAAGGAACGAAGTTCAATAGTGCACGTTTATCGGATGAGAGCTTCACGTGAAAAGTATCCGACCGACACTTTAGCTTTAGTATCTACATTATTTCTTTCTTATACGATATTTGAAATTTCAAGTGCAATTTTTCACAGATGGCCAGTGTCATTTAAAATGATCTTGATAAAGTGATGGATGATATTCTCGTTAATAACTTAATCATCAATAAGTTTTAATGTTTTTTTGTCATTGCGCCTGTTATTATTAGTCAAAGGAACTTCTTTGCAACTAGGTGTCCCAAGAAACCTGTTGTTAATTTTTTAATTTAATCTATGGTTCAAAGATTTATAAAAAAAAACAATATCATCGACCATTGCCTTTTACAATCCAGTTTTAAAATTAACAAGACTGTGTGATTATGGTGACACTGATCAAATTACTTAAGAGATAATTTTAACCGCAAACACACTAGCCTGTCACTTGTAAAAAAGTGTGAAAGTACAGTTATCCCCAATCTTTTTGGCCGGACTGACTTTCCGATATGGATTTCATGGCGCGCTACCGCTGATGTTTTAGTTTGAGATTTAGTATTGCGCGGCCATTGTAGCCAACTTCTAACGGGCTTAAAAGGTTGGGAATTACTGTAAATATGTACGATTGGTAAATACCGCAACAGTACGCATGCTAGCATGCCGTTGCGACATTCACCAATCAAGAGTTGTAAGTAATGCAAGTCGAGCTTTTAAGAGGCTTGTGTATTGCTCTATTATTATTTTGACTGCAGTGTGCTGCTACTACATACTCGTAGCTATAAGTTAGCTATATTATTGTCTAGCACTTTACGATTTAGTATTCATGTTTTTACAACTAGTTGTATTCATGCACCTCTACGTAAATTGTGGAATAAATATAAAATCACAACATTTAAAAACGTTAAGCATTTACTAGTTATAAATGATGAATAATAATTATTATTATCAATTGCCATAATTGTTATATTACAATGTACATAATATTTGTTTAATTTTTAAATATGACTAACAGATGGTACTGAGGTCCACTTGCACCGCAAAAAACTAAATGCTTTTAACATCACTGTATATCTCACTGTCATCTTCAAACGATTGACTGAGTAAGATCGTTTTTATCTGACTAGTCTTAAACGCATAAAGCGATCTGTGGTGCAATTGCGCGTAAAAAACAAAATATAATTCCAAAATCAAATATTTCTTCAGCATCTATTTTGATTGATTAGTGCTCTGGATGCAAAAAAAATACATGAAGAAGAAAATAAATTAATCATTTACTTAGATAGGAATTATTTTGATCTCATAAGTGGCGGTATCACAGCTATATGTGCACATTTCACATGAATAACTTATTTATAATATTGGAACTTTATAATATAATATATAATATGTTATCTGGAACCAAATTTACGTTATGAGAGGTCCATAGCCTCCTTCAACCCCAAACTGGCAAAAACACTATTTGTAATAATGCATTTATTATAGCAGTGTTTAAATGTGTGTTTTTAATTATTATTTCAATAAATACCTTATTGTAAGAAATTTGTTATGAAATAATTAAAGCATCGATTAAAAAGTAGGATTTTTTCCAATCCATCCATTCTTATCCCAGTTAGGTTAGCTTCCAGTGCAAGCAGATGTGGATGAAAATTATTACACAATTTTATTTGCATATAGCGACTACCAGCAGTGTCATCTGACTCTACCACGCCACGCGACGCCAAATTATATATCAGAGTTTTGGATAGAATAAACCTGGATACGAGACACACAGAACCGATCGATATGGTGACACTTGAGGGAAGCCTAGTACAGCAGTGGACTTTTGTAGTTCTATTTAAGTGAAACGACCAAGTATATATATAATTTGACAATTAGGTATGGAAAATAATATCTGCCAAATGTCCACCTCTAGCAGCGCGACAAATGTGAGCTCTTTTTTATCGCGTTTCTCATCACGTTTTCGCACATTTCCGGCGCTATCCAACTGACTGTGTCTCGGATATTCTGTTTTAAATGCTGAATATTTTTCGGCTTGTTAGCATGACACGTCCCTTTATATATCCCTACAAAATAAAGTCAGGAGCTGTCAAATCCGGTGTTATTGGGGACCAATCAATAATTGACCTGAAAACATTCTTCTCAATATTTCGATTGTGTCTCTGGCCGTATGACATGTGGCCCAGTCTTGTTGGAACCAGATGTTTTCTAAGCCCAACTGATTCATTTGATGAAACAAAAAAATGTTGATCATCTCACGGTAACGATCTCCATTCACTGTTACGGCAGCGCCCGTAGCATCTTCAAAGAAGTAGGGTCCAATTTCTCCTCCTACAACACGTTGTTCAAACGAAAAACGCTCCATAACGAATTTGCCGTATCTACACGAAATAATTGTTATCAAATAACTGTCAAATATGGCGTCAAATCAAAAAGGTGGCAAAAAAAGTTGTTTAACTCTAAGTTGGCCACCCTGAGCAAATGAACCCTAAGCAAATGAGTTAATTCCTTGTTCCTCGGAGATTAGGCCACCTGGCATAGTGCCTGTATAGAATTATGGTCTTTAAAATATAAGTCGACACGGTTGGCGCACTGATTGAGCAATTGCGGTTGCAATGCGTGTTGTGGGTTCGATTCCCGCACGGATCAAATATTTGTTTGGCCTAGGTACAGATAGTTGTACCGCACTCACGATACAGGAGAAATATCTAGCGTTCATCCGTTAAAGAGCTATAATGCCATAAGCAGACACACATACATAAAATACCGATACAGACGTCAAACTTATAACACCCCTTTTTTTCTGTTAGGTGTTCAAAGAATCGGTTTGTCATTGAAACAATAAGAAGAAGAAACTGAACGTCACTGTCAAGGTCTCTAGAAATGCACTAAGTCTGCGCGTCGATGGCGCCATAGACTAATATATAATGTATATAGAATGAAATAGACTGGCAACTGACGTTTTCAGTTTTAGTTAGCGATCAGCGCCCTCTGAACGCCAAGCAATGAACTAAATGGTAATCATAGGTACTTACGTATGAATACTGTTTTAATTATATTTCGTTTATTATTGATACGTAAACTGTGTGTTTTGACGTGAGCATAATGTTTATGAATGTTTTTAGACACACAAGTTTAAGTATCTTGCGTAATGGGGTAATGAGAATGAGAAAAATAATACAAAAGTAAATTATTTAATGAATTTATGAAACACTTTTTTCTACACCTATTTTCCTCTCTCGTGTGGCACCCTTAGTTTTGTAATAATATTGCCGAGCCTGTAGAAAGATGGGTTCAGTTTCAACACTCAATAAAATTAAGATAGCTCTTGCCAGTGAGGACATTGCTGACTTCTTTGCACCAATGTAATGAACAGTACTCTTTTTTACAGCACAATAACATCGTGTTTGCACGTGTACGATCTAATTTTTCTTGTGACGTCTAGACTCAGTGTTGCTTACGTTTGGTATCAGTAATCTACTCTTAAGATTCTATCATTGTACAATTATTTATATATAATAATACAATTTTTTTATAAACATTTAAACAATAATTTATAATATATTGAGACATCTCAATGTTTTGTGTAACTGGACTAATTAAATAAAAATAGCAAAATCAACAATTCATGCAAACCATCAAATATTGGAAGAAAACAAAAGTGGTAACACTGCAACAAAAAGCTCCATTTATGGCGGATAGATGGCACTTTTCACAATAAAAATAAATGTTCAAGTTACTAGAGGCTCTAGACAAGTGGCATTCGATGTCCGTAAAGGTGATAGTCGAAATATCAATGTGTAAGGTATTGATCACGTGATTTTTCGATAAATTATTTCAATTTTATTATTATTAAAAAGATTATTGTCAATCTCATAAAATTTTGCAGTTTTGACAATCGCTATCCCCACGCTTTCTATGATAGAATATCACTTGTTTGGGGCCTCTGGGCATGGATGGCGCTTCATAAAACGCTGAACACACTACAAAAAGCACCTTTAATTCTTACGCAATAATATTGAGTAATACGGTTACATTATGCTGAATATTTTTAAGGTAATGTTTTTATTTAATCGTGCAAAATATGGGTACTAACATTAGTTTCAAACGTATGACGCCAGTAGGAACCTCTACTATTTCTAAGATTCATCTTGATGTGAGTGACGGAGTTACATATCTGAGACAATAACCTAGGACATTACTAAAGAGAACATAGCGGCTGATGTTGGGTTCATCTCACATTCACTCCAGTTTTTGATCCATCCCCACTCGAGTCCCCTACTCGAGAACCCCACTCGAGAGGCGACAGTACGTGGAATATGCGGGGCACGTGTTAGATCCATATTTCCTGATTTCATCCAGGTTGAGTTTCCTTCTTGTGGTTAACGACCTGCCAGAAGTAGTCCAAGACACTACCTGTTGTTTGTTCGCCGATGACCTCAAATTTGTCCATTGCAGTGAGAAACAGTGATGACTGTGTCAGAATATAACGGGATATTGACAGTGGTAGTGAGATGGAGCAAACGAATTTTTTTTTCTGTTCAATACCTCGAAGTGTGTGTGACCTTCTTTTTTTGAGGTGCACAGGTGCACACAATCCCATCTTACATGACTACCATATTGATGATTTGCTTGACTTTGCTTATATGGATCACAGAAGTCCAGGACTTGCGGGTAAGTTTTACCACCTGTTTGACTTTTCGTGATCACGTCATGCGTTGCTGCAAAAAAGCTTATCTATCGAAGTTTAGGTTTCATGCTGCATACAGTCCGAGGTAAACGAATGTGAAGCTATTAAAGCATTGTATAACGCACTGATTAGGAGCCAGTTAGATTGTAACGCAGCGGTCTGGTCTCCACATGAAGCTAAGTATACACGTAAGTTTAAGGTTCACTTTCGCTTGTCGGAATCCTAAGTAACTGAAAGACGTCTTTGCTTTACGCTGATTTATTTGCAACTGGTTAAATGACAATTTCTTATGGATATTAAGGTGACACAGTTTGCTTCACTCTTTCACACATACAATAATCTTACTCAATATACCGCCTGCCAAAGGGTCTATAGCCCTTTCACAACGTCTAATAAAGGTAACGAGAACTTAATACAAACAAAGGTACCTAAAATTAGAATGCAACAGTCTCGTTACCTATTGAGGAAAAACTATATATAGATACCTACATCTGTGGTAACAACCACTCCTACCAAGATCGGATGCTCTACAAGCTTAAACTCTAAAGCTGCATCTCCTCCATTTTCAATTAGGTCTTGTTACTGCTCATCGGAAATATTCATCAGTATTGGGGTTTTGTATATATTTTGTTGCCAGTCAATCAAGTTTATGTAAGAACATGCACTTGGCACCTCGAAAGTAACTGTTTGGAATTAAACCAGGGACCATTTTCGGTAACAATTCGTCGGATAAATATCTAGTCCTGTTGATGAGCTTCCATATTTTTTTTAAATCATCAATGCAGGATGAATGTGTTTTGATAGCAAACCAGACAAAGGCGTATGTTTTTACGAGAAAAGTTGCTCAAGTCACAGGATTTTGTTTTGGATTTACCGTAGAACTATACAAACGCAGTGTGTAATTAGGTCTTGTCGGTTGACAAGAGCTAATCATAGTTCCAGAGGACGATGATGATGAGGTCGACGAACCAACTAGAATGCCGACTATATCGTCTAACTTTCCATTAGATATGAAGCAATTGTTATCGAATATTTCAAACGAGGTTCAAAAAATTGCTCAGAAAGAGCTAGAGCCCTTGCAGTCTTCTCTTGAATTTTGCACTGGGAAGATCGATTCATCGATCGATCGATTAATATATCGCCTTGGTAGCAAACGTCACGCCCAAAAGGTCCTAAGCGCCGTGCACAATCCGTCGCTTATTCGTTTAACACACGGACATATGATGTTCTCACAAAACGAAGTTTTTTGTCTTGCTTATTTTTCAAGTTGCATAAATCACCAGAATGGATTAATAATTATAATTTTTCTGTAATCAATGTTTTTGCAAATGTTATATACTTTAGATTTCACACAAAACTAGATATTCACAAAATTCACCGATTTCTTTATTTATAGAAGCTCGTTGACCTTGCCGTGTATTAAAAGCCTTGCTTAAAAGTTGACACTTTATGCTGACACTTTTATTGTTAAGTGCAAGTCAGTTGTAGCATACAGATGTACTACAGTATAACCAGGTACTGCAACAAAGTAAAGGTAGGTAGTAGATACACTGTCAAATTCAAACTATTTTCAAGGACGTGCGGTTGTTCGCAACATTTGATGTGCTTTAAAATAAAGGTAAATGTCTGAGCAAAGCGGCTCCGGCGTCACTAACGTAGACACACTGACACGTTATATATTATTAAATGTATAATTTAAAATAATTAACAGAAAGACATACAAAAAATTAAATTAGTCAGAACGAACACTAGGGGAAAACGAAGTAATTGCGTGAGCGGGTGAAACCGCGGGGTACACCTAGTTTAATAATATAAACCATCCAGAAATCTGCAAGCATCTTGCTAACCTAAATACAGAGTATCTCATAAAGACCCAACTGATATTTCAAGCGCGAACGAGACGATGGTACACTGCGAGATGGGAGGGGTGCATAGTGTTAGGTAGGAAGAGTGGTTCGTGGTTCGGGTTCGAGAATTTTTTGTTGCTATTATACCATACACAAGAGAGCAACGTGCTTTTTATGTGTGGGCGATAAACTATCTGGTCATCCTAGAGTTGGTGGCAAACTCTGGGTGTTATTTTTACTTTAGAAACGTCGGACTCAATTAAGACTAACCTTATTATTACTTTGTCGTGGGTTAATGCTCATGCATAATGCGCTACCAAGATAAGATAGAGCAGTTATGTGGGTCTCTAAACCACTAAAACTCCACGATGTCCACCTGTGCCGCTTATGGCGGCAACACGGGCACGCGTTAGCACTTACCGCGAACCCGCCGCTGCTTTCCGTCTCCGGACCCTCCTCTGGAGAGTACCCCCATCACCGGCGTACTAGAACACACTGTACGCCGTGACCACACCAGAGACCAAACCAGCACATGGGCGCCAGACGACCCCGTGTATGGTACCCTTGGTCCCCATGTGACGGGTCAGGGTAGTGGCCCCGCTGCTTACCACTTTTCAGCCGCAGTAGATATGGAGAGCAGATACCGCTATACCGGCACTCCTCCTCCCCTATAAACCCACCGCGTCTGCCATCAGACGATGACGACCCTGTGCAGGCCGCGGAGCATAGGGAGACCAGCAATCCCTTACTGCCGCGGCGTCCAACCCTCTGCCGCGATGCCTCCGATACACGACATCGCAGCCCGCCTCAGTTGTGATGTAACCCAAACAAAACCGCAACCTACCTATTGGCCGCTACGTCGTGGGCTTAACGGTAAAAGCCCTGACGAGTGGCCCCTCCTCGGGTATCTCTACGCTTCACCGTGGCCTGTGGATTACCAGGCTATTGAGTACCCCCCGCCTCGACAAAGCGGAAACCCACTGAGGAGGGATTAAAATTATCCTGAGCGACGGCATATTGCGTTCTGATTTGAATCCCAAGGCGTAAAACATTCAGATCATGCAGTAAAAACAAAAGAAGAAAATCAGATTTTTCGGCTTTTTTCCCCTAAATTATTCGCAAATTTCCCCAAAATATTTCATGCCTTTGCCAGAAACCCGTAATAGTCGAGTTGCAGCTAAGTAGCTGTGGTAGTTTTCCGTTTAATTTCGTTAGATATACTACTGTTATGATTGTTTTAACACATTATTATCCAAAAGCATCCATTTAGCTGGCAAGGGAGGGGGACACTTCACTCTAACAAAAAAATCAAATCGACTTCCAAAATAAAACACTACAAAGCGATAAATACCTTTTTTTTCCGAAGTCGGTGTCTTTTGTACCCATTATTTTGCGCTTTGTAGTGTTTTGTTTTGGAAGTCGATTTCATTTGTTGTTAAAAAGTTTTTCATTTATCTCCTTTTCGTTTTGGTAGAAACCTCCATTTAACATGAAATTATTTATAGGCAAAGTACATCTCATGACAATTGCAATAAGCCCAAACACGACTAGGATACATTGTTTTATTTCGGAGTATCAGTGGCTATTGCGTTCTTCTTCGTCAGTTCCACTTCACCAAATGATACTTTCTCAGTGCAAATGATTGCATTATTGATGAAAATACCTACATCTCTATATGTATGCCTATAATATTTGAGGAGTTCCCTCCATTTCTCTAGGATGCCATCACCAGATCCTGGTTTCACTATCGAATTAAGAAACCTCCTCCTTTTTGGGAAGTTAGTAAAAAAATAGCCTTTAAAGCTTGATTTTACGCAAATGGATCCTCGAGTGGAAAAATGGTTAGTCGAGATAAAAAAAACAGGCCTACTTTACGTGTACAGGCAGTATCCTAAAAAATATTTTTCTTAGTTTTATTTTACTGTTTCGTTGGCGTGATTAATATGTATATTTAGTAATAACCTGTATATTTAGTCATACTTATGTCTATCTAATCTCTCTATAATCTACAAATTCTGTACGGTCTGTAATCTGGGTAGGTGGGTATATCTACGTATTTAATATGAACTTATGCCGAATATGAAGATTAGGTAGTAGAAGACAAAAACAAGATACTGCCCATGAAGTCTAAAAAAAACAAAAAAAAAACTCAGGTTGGTTATTGGGTAACAGGTTTTTGTTGTAACCAGTTAAGAAAACAACATTTTTATTCTTAAGCAACTGCCTCAAACGTCTTTAAAGCGAAAATAATGAGTACCGAAAAATGCAACCTAACAATTAAATTATTTGAAATCTGTTTTTTTTGTGTTTTTTTTTTATATATATTTAATATTGTTGTTTTTAAATTTTTATTCTGATTGTCCCGTTTTATATTTTAGTTTAAGAATATTTTAAAGCTGGCTACCCCTGCATTGAGAAATGCTCATGGATCGTGCAGTTATTTGGGATTCCAACCCACTAAAACGCCACGCGGGTGTCCTCTTGTATAGCGCGAGCCTATTGATAATAAAAAAATATGGTGGGAACACGTGCACGTGTAAGCACTCATTCGCGAACTTCCACTTTTCAGCCACAGGAGATAGGGAGAGCGGCCAAAGCTATACCGACACTCCGCCTCCCCTGCGGCCCCACTGCGTCTGCTATCAGACGATGGCGACCCCATTCAGCGGCGCAACGCTATACCGGCACTCCTCTCTCGCCGCGGCCTCGACGTGTGGTATATCAAGTATCATCATCGGCATTTCAAAGGAAATACATCCATTGCTGGGCCTTCCCCGAGCGTTGTCACATAGACCAGTCCCTATAGTTCTCGTAACCAATGGATACCCGTGTGTCAAGTTAACTTTCATCATCATCATTCATCATCATTTCAGCCGAAAGACGTCCACTGCTGGACATAGACCCCCCCCAGGCGTCGCCACATTGACCGATCCCGTGCGTCTCGCCTCCAGCGCCTTCCCGCAACCTTAACCAGGTCATCGGTCCACCTAGTGGGAGGCCTTCCAACGTATAGTCTTCCGGTTCGCGGTCCCCATTCCAGAACTTTTCAGCCCCATCAGCCATCCGTTCTGCGAGCAATTTGCCCTGCCCACTGCCACTTAAGTTTAGCAATTCTCCGGGCTATGTCGGTAACTTTAGTTCTCCTGCGGATATCACCATTTCTGAAGGAAATGCCGAGCATAGCTCTCTCCATTGCCCTTTGGGTGACTTTAAGCTTTCTGATAAGGCCCATTGTGAGCGACCATGTCTCGGTCCCATAGGTGATCACTGGCAACACACACTGGTCAAAGACTTTTGTCTTGAGACACTGTGGTAAATTGGACGAGAAGATACCACGCAACTTCCCGAACGCCGCCCAGCCGAGTCGGATTCGACGGTTGACCTTTTTATCGAAGTTGGACCTACCCAACTGCATCGTTTGTCCCAGGTAGACATAATCGTCTACAACTTCGAGTGTAGAGTCTCCGATCTAGTTAATCAAGTTGAAATGAACTTACACACTTTTAGATGTCTGTTGAAATATGATGTCATAAGCAAATAAATAAAAAAAAAACAAGAATAGAAACCTAGGTTTAATTTTAATGAATTAATGTGTATATTCCGCCTAATAATTTACCAAATGTATGCATATTTTATGAATTCGATGACTTTGTATCAATATTGAGCTCCTCCAAACTAGTTCCTAATAGTTTTCCTAAGAATATCACACGTGACGGCCGTGCAAAACTGCGAATAACCAAATATAGGACTTGACGAAAATGTGGAACCGTGGTGTACTACTGCTGTGTGTTTGTGTGATGATAAGAGTTTCTACTTCAAAAGGAACGCGATTTTTTTTGACAAAATCATACGTGATGATTTTTGAAGACTTAGATACAGACAGAAATTTCAGTAATGTTTTTTTATTATACTTATCATCTTTTATTTCTCTCAATTTAAAGGCATAAATTTCTTGGCCAGCCTATGTGGATGTAAGCTGGTTATATTTATTATTTAATAATAATATATTAAACTTTACCTTTTTTTCTATCACTTGAGTAACAACCTGTGTATGATCCATTGTTGAGAATTTCTTACGAAAACCGGCTTGTCCCCATTATTTTATTTTATTATTAATCTTTACCGAAAATTAAGGTTCCATTCCTGTTTCGTGTACCTACAGTTATTTTTTCGTAATATTTTTACTTCAAATATGTTCAACGGCATGCATGTGCACTGCTACTATGAAACTTTGCTTTCTAAATTGATCTCGTCCTAATCCACACTTGTATGCGACAGTAACTCTGTCAGTATGTATGTCTATTACGTTATCACGCCTTAACCGCTGAGCCGATTCAGATAAAATTTGTCAAGGAGATAGTTTGAGACCCTGGGAAGGGCATAAGATAGTTTTCATTCCGGTAATGTGTTTCCTTGGGATGATATAACACTTTTAGAAGAAGCTAGTTTTTTATGCTCTATAGGCTCGCATGTGTCCACCATCTCTTAAAAAACTGACCTCGATAAACAAAAATACACTTTTAGAATACGTAGGTATACTTAGTAATTGTATTTATATACAAGGTGTAACGGAAAGGTAAAGGTGGCTTGACAAATTTTGGTCAACTTTGTATGGAAATTCAATTTTTTTTTGGTAATGCCCTATGACCATCTTGGAAAAGACGGAGCAGCGTTTGCGAACACTTCAATGGGATCATTTCAAGCTATAACTCTTAATAACTAATAAGCTTAAATAACAATTAGAATATTAAATATTACAGATAATAAAGAAAGCATGTGCCCAAACAGAAAAACATGTGCAAGAAAATGCTGTCCAATAGGAATGGGGTTTGATATGTCAACAGATGAGTGTCGCGCTATAGATAATGCATACATTCCACATATATCAAAGAAATTTCATATTTTAGAAGGACTTATGGATTGTTTGCCATCGCCAAAAGAGGCTAGAAAACAGGTGACTGAAGTCTCGAAATATTTTCACTTACAAACGGTGAGTGTGTTTATAAATATCTATTTTTATTTTCAGTTTCCCTGTTCACAAAACATACATAGTCGTACAATGCAACAATCAGCACAGATGAAAATGCCTTACATTGTTCTGACACCGGATTGTAATGAATCCACGACTTCGTCCACGTAAAGTTGATATAATCCTATGGCACTCAGCAATAGTGTACTTAGTTTCTATGAGAGAAACAATTTTTGTAATCGCGTTATTCCCTACTTCCAGAGATTCAATCAATCTTCCTACTTGTTTTCACAACTACGTTTATAAATGATAAATGATTTTATTTCTGTAAGTTGGTTTGTACAAACAATTTTACCTGTCGATCATATCTTTTAAAACTAAGTGAGTTCGTCGTTTCCTATCTGACTACTCTGAGAAGAAAGGCTCAAACAAACTCAGAGGCCACAGTCTCTTTCATCTCTTCTTTTTTAAAGTCCAGACAAAATCTTGGTTAGATCATGGTTTGGATCGGTTTTCCGTCTAAACGGATACAGTTGAGTGCCAGTGTAGTCATAAATCAAGTCAAATGTCCTCTGCGTGAAAGCGCCTATATAACCTTTTCAAAGTGTTAAATGTGTCGTGATTGAAATCAATATAACCTTTGCGCCATACATCATTGCAATTGAAATTGAAGGTGCTCTGAAATTGTAAGATTTTAGAGCAACCCATCATTAAGCTAAGTTGATGATCAATATTTTCATTAGCAGAATAGATCCTCTCACTGCTTCAAAGTATGCTAAGGCCGCATTTCTTTTTTGCCACTCTTCAACCTTTATTATGATTAGGTCATTGGAATATCTTGTAATTTCCAGGACGGTACATTATTCGTGGAGAGCCATAGGGCTGCGGGTCCGGGACTAATCTTCAATACAACCAAGTACTGCATTGATTGGTTCATTACCGCTGATGGCGAAACAGAGTGGAATGCCTTTGTTTGTCACGTTAAACGTAATTTTGAAAGGCATTTGATTCTCACCGGCTCATGTAAGTATAAGAATCTTTTTTAAATGTTTTTGTTACTTTCGAGTTGTCTAACTGAGGCCTCACTCAATTTTAGGCTTCAAATCGCCGATATTATAGCAGTGTCAACTAACCAACATGTTTTCAGGCATGCTGATCACTTGTTTCCTGGTTCTGCTGAGAGTGGTCGTGTTCGCATGGCTGCCCGAGCTCCGAACTCTTCACGGGATGGTCCTTATGGCGTACCTTATCAGCTTCTTAGTGGGCTTTCTGTTGCTGGGAAGTAAAATGCTTCTCATGAATGGACAGAAAATCAATCGAGAGATGTGCGTCGTCCTATGTTAGTATAGTGGTGATATTAGTCATATTACTCTTTGCTTGCTACTTGACTTTAAGTACCTATAACCTGTGAACCCTTATTTTTTTTGCTCGGACCTGCAAGGACCAAACCAGCACATGGGTGCCAGACGACCCCGTGTATAAGATGACCCCCGTGTCGCTTGGGTATATGATCAGAATCACTTCGCAATTCAATTCAACTCCCCTTGGACCCTTTGTGACGGGTCAAGATCAATGGCCCCGCCACCTACTATTTTCGGTTGCAGGGGATAGGGAGAGCGCCCAACGATATACCGACACTCCTCTTCCCCTGCAGCCCTACCGCGTTCGCCATCAGACGGCGGCAACCCCGTCCAGGCCGCGGAAGGTAGGGAGAGCAGCGCACTGCAATACCGGCACTCCTCTCCCGCTGTGGCCTCCAACCCTCAGCCGCGATATCGTATGGGTTCGGGAGGCCCCATACGCCATCGCGGCTCGCCTCAGTTGCGATCTCGCCCAGACAGCACCGCAACCTACATGTTGGCCGTTATGTCGTCGGCTTTTCGGCAAAAACCCTGACGAGTGGCTTCTCCTCGAGTTCCTCTTCGCTACACCGTGGGTGACCAAGCCACGGTGTAGCGAACACGGGGGGGCTCCCCGTCTCTACAAACCCACCCGGGGGATGTCCTTTAACCCTTGGAAAAAGGCCGTCTAAAGAAGTCGTCCATCGCGATCGGTCTTGAGCTTCTCTCTCACCTCGCTCCATGTCATACCGCCTCTTCTGCCATCATGGTGTGACGCCAGGTTTGACGGGGACGGCTACGCTTTCTTTTGCCTTGGGGATTCCAATCCAAAGCTTGCTTGGGTATATGATCAGAATCACTTCGCAGTTCAATTCAACTCCACTTGCGACGCTTGATTTGGTGGTTGATCGGGTTCTCGTGGCATTTTACCAGCTTCAGCGTTGGTCTTACATCAATGGATTGCTTGCTACAGCACATTTCAAATTTGTATCATACCTAATACCTTAGTATTATTAAATTACAGATTTCATCATCTACTTCTTCGTTCTGTCATCGTTCTTCTGGCGAAACGTCATGTGCTATGACATCTGGTGGACGTTCAGGTAAACGAATACAAATTAATTTTAAAATTAATTTAAGGAACTATTTAACAATGTCCAGATAATCTCTTGAAATTATATTTTTAACTAACGATAGGCTCGCGTTTGACCATTATCTCACCTGATGGTAAGTGATGAAGCACGCTTGCCTAGAAGTAACCTTTTCATGACTTAAAGACCCCTAGGTTGCCTATCAGGCAACATAGACTCTGGCAGGGAATTCCACTCCTTAGCTGACGTACAATGAAAATATTATCAAAATAATTCTCAATTTCTATTTTATGTATTTTTCAGTGGAAAACGCGCTAAGTCAGGTCGGGGTTCCAACTCCCGCGCACGCCTCTATTTATACTGCACCCATGCAATAGGCGGGCCGACCGCTCTCACCATCCTGCTAGCTGTACTCGAATACTCAGATCTGCCAACAAAACATGTGCTGATGCCCAAATTGCGGCTTCATGGCTGCAATAGCTTGTATGGTTTGTATTTGTTAACTATTGCTCAGATACCTTATACTGATTATTTTATAGGTGTAAGGTAAGTAGATATACAAATGTCGAACTAAAAGAAGTTAATTTCGTATTTTTGTTAGGCCACTACGTATTACATCTGGGTGCCTGTCTTGTAATAAAACGCATGTTGAGGGTGCTCGTCAGAGTGTACGAGTGGACGGCGCGGCGTAAGGCGCTCGCGGAGCACCCTGCCTCGGAAGAGCGGGAGGCCGTGCGGCGGGAGGCGAGGGTCGCCATCGTCCTCCATTGGACGGAGGACCTCGCCACCGCCACCTTTGGCCGCCGGACGCTGAACGCGCTCGGTCCAGTCCTGCGGGGCTGGCTCCAGCGGCTCCACGGTTTCCTCTCATTCCGTTTGGTGCAGGTGTTGTCCGGACATGGTTGTTTCGGAACGTACCTGCACCGGATCGTGTTATCGCGTGCCACGACTCGACCCGGCGCGCCACGACTCGACCCGGCGCGTCTGAGGACACGGCGCAGCACACCCTTGAGGTATGGCCAGTCTGGGCTGAGCTGCACCGTGCCTTAATCGAAGTGGTCGGGCAGATCCTTTCACATCCCGGCGTGGTCAACTCCATGCTGGGGAATGAGGGGGCCTGGACGGCGGTTGCCTCCTTTTGCGAGGACGTTATGTAGCAAAAGGAAGCGGCGGAGCATGCGCGGAAGGATGATCCTCTCGCGCCGCCGCTTCGCAGGCGAAGAAGCCGGTTTATGTTCGTATCGTCCCTCCTCCTGATGATGATTAGGGGCCGAAAGGTGCGGGGATGCCTTCGTCCGCATTGCACTAATCACCACCCTCGTCGGGCGGGAGTGGCCGAGTACTCGCGGTCGTTCCCGGGCACCTCCACTAAGGGAGGGGCGTGAAGTCCCCGCTGTAAAGGCGAGCGGTCGTCGGCGGAGGACTGAACGTAAAGGTTGTGCCGGTTTCTCAGTCTTCCTCCACACAGACGATGCGGGAGTGCCGCTGGGTTGTTTAAGTGGGTATACCGGGTCAGCCCGGAGAGTCCCACATAGTATATCCCCCATTCCCCCTATGGGCGGGTATGCGTAATACATCTTTTCCCAACGCTATCAAAAAAAACAACTCCACGACCAAGCGCTTATTTTGCGTATGGATGAGAATTATTCTTCTACCAACTTGCTCACTTCCGCAGTGCCTGCGTGTTGCTGACTACCTCCTGTACGCTACCTGGTTCACCGAGGTATTTGGCCCTGTAACCGGCGATTACTAGGCAGCTTAGAAGCAGGTGCGCTGCTGTCTGATCCTCCTCCATGCATGCTCTGCACAGCGGGCTATCCGTAATCCCTAAGACAAAAAGGTGCTTATTAAAAGTCCCGTGCCCAGTCGTTACGGCTGTGACTGCTCGCAACTGCTGTTTCGTCAGACGTAGGGTCTTTTGCGTGAAATCCCCATTGGAGATCATGGGCCAAATCACCGCGCAGTACAGCCAGAGAATGATTTTGGGGGACAGGCCCCATTTCTTGCCTATCATTTTCTTGCATTGTCAAAAGGTAATGCACGCCTTGTTCAGTTTGTTGTCTAAGTGACTGCTCCAGTTTAGCTTGCTGACAAGAATGACCCCCAGATACTTGACCTCGTTGGACAACTGTAGTTCAGTGTCGAACAGCTTTGGTAGACGGAAAGGGTCTAGTGTTCTTTTTTGAGTAAACATGACCAGTACAGTCTTAGTAGGGTTTACTGAAAGATCATAATCCCTGCACCATCGTTCCACTATGCGTGGAGCTGGCTGAGTAAGGTTGCAGATAGTTCCAGTCACCATCCCGGGTACCAGAATTTCGAGGTCGTGCATACAATAGTGTGTAATAACGGTGTTCGTTAAGTCTGGTGATAAGATCGTTAATTATCAGATTCCACAGAAGAGGGGAGAGCACCCCTCCCCGAGGGCAGCCCCTGGGTATCGGGGCCAGCTGTTGTTCGCCCTCCAGCCGAACCGCACGTTTACTTAACATATTAGTTATCCAGTCAATTAGTACCTGTTCTGCTCCGTGTCTGAAGAGTGCAGCACCTATGCTAGAGAAGTTGGTATTGTCGAAGGCCCTTTCGATGTCTATGAAAGTGCCCAGGCAGGTACCTTTCTGATGGATTGCTTTCTCTATATAGCTTACCACAAAATGGAGAGCAGATTCAGTAGACTTACCTGAGCTGTAAGCATGTTGGTTACCGTGGAGAGGTAATAATTTAAGAATGCCATCTCGTAGTTCCCTTTCGCACAGTCCTCCACTTTGACCTTATTTTTACTTAAATCAATGGAAAGCCATTGATTTAAGTAAAAATAAGGTCAAGCTGAGGGGTCTGACGGATTTGGCGTTTGTATAGTCACCTTTGCCTGGCTTAGGGATGAATATCGCTTTCACTGCCCTCCATCCTTTCGGGACGTATTAAAAGGCCAGACACGCCCTCATTAGTGGCACCAGTCTCTCTGCAACAGGCGTACCTCCCCACTGTAGCAGCGCAGGGAACACCCCATCTGGACCGGGCGCCTTGAAAAGATGAAAGCTTTGGATGGCCCACTGTAGTTTATCCATCGTGATCATCACGTATGCGTGGAGCCAATTGTCATCTGTTGGTACCTGGGTAGTATCTAGCCAGTTACCTGGGAGATAACGCTACCTGCGAAGTGTGTTTCTATCAGGACGCGTCTAGCTTCTTCACACCTGAAGAAGCTAGAAGCGTCACCACGTAGTGAGTGAGCTGT
The DNA here is from genome assembly GCA_947562075.1 of Orthosia gracilis. NCBI lineage: Eukaryota > Metazoa > Arthropoda > Insecta > Lepidoptera > Noctuidae > Orthosia > Orthosia gracilis. The sequence goes on along the minus strand of OX387275.1, from coordinate 37,869,476 downwards.
CAGGTTTACGGAGTGTGACGGGCTCGGGTGTGTACTGCTAGGCCACTATTTTCCTTACCCTGTTTGCCTCTTGGCAAGATTCGATGAATCTGATGCATTTTTTATAACTGGATTTGGCATCGTAGTAAACGTGCCAGTCGGCCGAGGCGAAGACAATCGGCACCGCGCTGCATATATATATAGCTGCAGAGGTATCTCTGCAACAGAAATCATTTAGAAGCTGTTCTTTGAGGTTACCTGTAACAAAGGTACACGCTCCAGGGTGATCAGGATTAGAAGTAACAAGAAGCTTACCACCGAGGCTGGATAGTCCTCTGATTTGGCCCCCCTAATCCACGGCTCCTAAATTAAGGCGATGGCAGTCTGCTGAACCTCCAGCCACTTGCGTATTTGAGCCATCGCTGTCTGACTTTGGTGGAGGTTTGCCTGCACAACTTTATTGGGGGAAGAATGGGTCGCCATCATGGGTGGATCCCTCCTCTTCCTCCTCCAGTTGCAGACCCGCAAAAGCAGGATGCGGGTCTCCAGTTGCAGACCCGCGAAAGCAGGATGCTTTTGTGGGTCTGCAACTGGAGGAGGTCATTCACCTCGATGAGGTCATCAGTAGGTGAGGTGAGGTGAGGGCGACAGTATGATGTCGTCCAGCTCCTCGACGGTCAGAGGGACCTTAGACGAGTCATCGTCAGGGGTCTCCTTCTCTGCAGTTGCCGCAAAGTCGGCCGCAGATGCTGCCGCAAAGTGAGCCTCGATTGGCCCTTCACGACTAGCGAAGTTTAATTTTGAAGGACGGTATCTGTCGCTCGGGTGTCTCCATCGTGGGAGATAGAGACTGATCGAGGATCCTTTTTTGGATCAACTTGATCACCAAGGCCGACACTTCCTTGCTGATGGCACCCGTGCGCTCGCATGTCACCGCGACGCACAGGTGAGCACTGTCAGCCCGGGCGTAGCTCATCTCACCAACCCTCCCACTCCACTCCAATATCCCACTCGGAGAAGGCGACACCTTGAGAGGAAGACCTCTACGCCTAAACCCGACCTGCATAATCTAAACATCATAATCAAGCGGGACATCAGGATCGCGAGCGCCCCGATTTGGGACTCTGGCCGCCCACCATGTGACTACAGGAAAGATACAGTAATCAAGTGGTGCCGTGCATAGCGGAATAAGGGAGATACAGAGGGGTTTCCGGAGTGATGTTTTAAGAGGTCACATCACGGGGGAGTTCTACGTGCTGATGGTGATCACCGGGGCTGTTTTAGTGAGGTGAAAATCCCAGACTTCCTGGTCTTTTCCCCAAAAAATCCATGCGCCTGTGAAGGTGTTGGTTAAAAAAACCCCTCAAGTAGTGTTAGCTCATGACCCCACAAGTCCGCCTTTGCTTAGGTATCTGTTGTTTCTTTGCATTTACACCTATATATTTTTACTGTTTCCAGGGTACAGCAGACTAATATACTTTTTCGGACCGATAGTTATACTGTTCGTGATAAATTTGGCCTTATTCACATCAACAGCCTTGAAGATTTATACGCTCAATAAAGCAACAAAAATGATTCTCAATGAACCTAACGAAAGTGGGACTGATAACCGAGTTAATGACAAAAGAAGGTATTCACAAGTAACAATCAATTCTGGCATTGTTATCAATCAACTTTATACATTTTAAAATTTTATACGTCTTTCAATGTTATCAATGTTACCAATGTTATTAATTTTATACTTTTTATCATTATTACCTTTTAATTTTGTTTATATTTTAAGCTAGTAATATTAAACAATTTGCATCGATTTTATACATTGATCGATTTTATCATTTTTGCTTTTATTATTGTCTTTCAATTTATTTTAGTTCAGCGACCTACCCCCAGTTTAATGATGTAATACAATAGTTTTATTTTGTTATTTTATTAATTTGCTCTGTTTTGTACATATATAAATTTTATTTTTGTTTTGTTATAATTAAGAGTCGCAAAATTTTATCTGGGTTGGTTAGGTGGTTTTTACAAAAAAAATATATATTATAAATGTTTGTTTGTCTTTTCGAGCGTAGGGCACTCGTGGGCTGCAGCTGAAAATCAGCGTCAAGTGGAATACCTTTTATTTCCATTTGGCATTATGCTGAGCTGAGGCCCTTTTGGCATTAATAGTTTAAAAAATATTTTGTTTTTGTTTTGTAATGCCAATAAATTCATTTTTCTTTCTTTCTTTCTTTTAATAATCAGGTAACTAAGCATAATGGATACTGGTGTTAAAACAGACTTTTTGTTTCAGATTCACACTTTACGCCAACCTGTTTGCAGACATGTTATTTTTAGAAGTGAACTGGATCCTCGAAATCGTTACCATATTTTATCCTGAGGCAAAAGTCGTTTGGATGATCTCCGATTTACACACTGTGGGCGTTCTTCTCGTTATCCTTATCAATTTTTTGTGTCGAAAGCAGACATGGAGAATGATAATAAAGAGGTTTGTTTTTTAACCGCATTTTGACAATTTCGTAGTGGCACAACACTACCTACTTATTAAAGTGGCTCAACTTTCGACATGAGCATCAATATTATAATTATTATGTAGAGTTATTTGTTTCATATCGGGTTTGGGTTAATAAATTAAACAGTTTCTACTGAGATAATGTCTATTTCTTTTACATTAGGTACACATTTACACAGTACCGCGACTAGGCCGAGACTGAGAGGCCGAGCGAGTTGTGTCATATATCATATACCGTTTTGCTTACCTCAGCTCCGGCCCCACATTATAAAACAAGTAATATAAAAATTATCCTTTTTTCATAGATACAAACAAATAAGGGGCTTTCCTACTTCTGGACGACTAACGGATACTTCAACTAGTCGCACACCGATGTCACAGACCTTACAAAGCCAGGTCAACACCATAGCAACCGACTTCAGTCGAGAAAACTCGAACCCTGCTGGAAGCCAGGGCGACATTCCATCACCCGAATTTAGTCGAAAGAAGTCGAACCCACCCGAGAGCCCGAACGACACTCAATTATCAACCGACGTCATTCAAGAGAAGTTGAAACCTGCCGAGAGCACGGACAACATTCAATCACCTGACTCCAGTCGAGAGAATTCGATCCCTGCCGAGGGCCAAGACAACACTCAATCAATCCTCCATATTGAGACAAGAAGAGCCCTGCGGAGAGCTAGAATGACACTGTAACAAACCGACCTCAATCGGGCAAGGATCATTCCTAGCGAGGTTCAAGCCTGAAACTGGATTAAGCAGACCCCGCATGGTTCCATACAAAAGTGCTCCGTTGCGAGGATAGAACGCAGGCGTCCACTTGGCGCAGTTTCAGGCCTTAGCGTTACAGTTGTAGTAAAAAATAAACTTTTTGAAATTACATGTACAAAGTGCTGTGAGAACCAAACTAAGTATTAAGTCCGCTTAGCGCAGTTCCGGGTCTGAAGCAATTTTCGTATTTCAAGTGTTATCACTGAAGGCTGGTAAATTGTTCAATGGCAGTGTGTGAATAATTATGAAAAAACCTTTTTAGCAAATAATTGACCCGATTTTTGGCGCCAACTCTAAATGCTTGACTAATTTTTTTGCTGTTAAGTTCGTTATTTTGTCGGCATTTTATTTTTGCTAAAAATGTATTTTTCTGCTTTTCAGCTCCGTTAACATTATTTTAACAGAATTGGTTCACAATTAAAAATTCAGTGGGAAAATTATCAATAAATCCTTTTATTCTACATTTAGAGGTCATGGCTTTTATATTTCAAATTTAAAATGGGACCAACTTTAAGGTACAGTCAAGGATCAAAATGCAGTCTTACTCTCCCAAATTGCTAGTATTTCTAGAAGAAATTAAATTATCTACAACTGATTAATTAATTCTGTTTTATAAAAATTAAAGTATAAATTCCAATCGTGAAATGTTTAAATTCATCTGCCTAAAAAAAAATTGCCGCTGCTGTTTTGGTCAAGTGTGCATGCACTTTTGACCCTTAACTGTACCTAATATATCTTCATTCGGTAAAAAAAAAGGATTTTTTGAAATCGGAAATATACATAAAAAATGTATAAATATACAGGGCTATAGATTAAGTTGACCTAGATCCTTGAAGAGGTTGTAGTTTTCATCATTCCTGACTGATTTGCCTATGAAACACCATACCCCTAAACAGAGGCGTTTTAAGGTAGTAGTAAAAAAGGAAAAGCATACCTGTAATGTGAGGTGTTTTCATCGAAAAAAATAAGTGTATATAGCGGCTTTAAAGTTTTACTATTACAAGTTCGGACACATTGTATCTATATTGATCTTTTTCTTCTCTTCGGTTCTATTTTACTCAAATTCTATCGTTCCGAAATCTCTACATATTAGAGATATCAGACCGACAGAATTTGAATTTGCTATGTTTAATCCATTTCCTACATCATCGACAACTAGACGACTTTTTAGCCGGAGGATGTCCACTGCTGGACATAGGTCTCCCCCAGGCGTCGTCACATTGACCGATCCCGTGCGTCTCGCATCCAGCGGATACCCGCAACCTTGATCAGGTCATCGGTCCTCCTAGTGGAAGGTCTTCCAATGCATCGTCTTCCGGTTCGCGGTCGTCATTATAACGACCGAAACTTTTCAGTCCCATCGACCATCCGTTCTGCGAGCAACATGCCTTGCCTATTTTAAGTTTCGCAATTTTTCGGGCTATGTCGATAATTTAGGCACTTTGCGGATATTCTCACTCCGAGCATAGCCCTCTCAAATGCCCTTTAGGTGACTGTAAGCTTTCTGATGAGGCCTATTGTGAGCGACCACGTCTCGGTCCCATAGGCAATCACTGGTAAAACACACTGGTCATAGACTTTTTCTTGAGAATCTACGGTAAATTGGACGAGAAAATACCGCACAACTTCCCGAATGCCGCCCAGCCGAGTCGGATTCGACGGTTGACCTCTTTCTCAAAGTTAGACCTACCCAACTGGACCGTTTGTCCCAGGTAGACATGATCGTCTACAACTTCAAGTGAAGAGTATCCGACCTTGATAGGAGTGGGTGTTACATGGGCATTCACCATGACCCACTCCATCAAAAACTCTAGTGAGGTCCACGAGCATTGTACTGAGGTCCTCCATGGTCTCAGCTATGACCACTATGTCGTTGGCAAACCGAAGGTGAGTGATGTATTCGCCATTAACGTTGATGCCTAGTCCCCTTCAGTACAGAATCTTGAAGATATCCTCCAGCGCAGCAGTGAAAAGTTTCGGAGAAATGATGTCTCCCTGTCTCAGACCGTGCTGGAGAAGAATAGGTTCCGAGGTCTGATCCTGAAGATGAACTGACATGGTGGCGATTTTTACAAATACTTGAACACCTCGGTTTAATGTAAGTGATCTGGTACCGTTGGAGATACTGCAGTACAACCCGAAGCCGTTGATCCCGGATGACATTTGTAGATCTTTGACAGTCGGATAGGCAGATGCCAGAAAATCTGACTCAAGTTTTGCCAAGAGGTATACTCTTGTTACTGGGTGGTAGAGGTCAGAAAGGCAGTCACAGGAAATACCTCATTATAAACATTTTTTTTCTACTAGGAAATCTACAAAGACTGGTAGGTATCTTGCAATTGATGACTTGGAGAATTTTGGAGAATATTTTAAAATGAAATAAAATTTTTGCAATGGTTGAGTTATCGAATTAAGTAAGTTATCTATATATTGAAAATAAAGAATCATTTTGAACACAAAATCACTTTAGATTTAATATTTAGGTGAAATAAACGAGTATTTTGTTAAAAATTATATATTTCCTCAAGTTTGCCGAGATAGTATTGTACGATTTCTATGAATATCAAATAAACTAATTGTAATAAATACAAAAAAATATTGAATGTGTTAGAATCATGGAGGAACTCCATGTAAAAGTATCGATATAATATGTCAAGATGGTTACTGGTTATTTACTGTGTATCAGACTTCCTATGTATGTGGTATATAAGGGAAAGGTTTTATGAATAAAATCACAGAAAGACAAGACTAGGTATTTATTTCAATTAGGCTTGTCAATTAATTCATATTGAGGCTTGGAGAGCTTACCGCCCGTTCGCTAAACTAGTTCTTGTGAAGAAGAAGGGCAAGAAACTCCACGGAAGCACTTATATAGTATTTATAAATATCTTTTATAATCCTATAAATATCGTTTATCACAATAAAGATCTAATTCTATTATTACCATTAATCTTGTAACATTTCACAATATTACATAATCAAAACAACAAGGGTAAGGCAAAGAACATGACTAGCCCTCAAATCAATTTAGGAATAACGGTCATAATATGGTACAGATAGTTTCAATACAACCATTAGCAATAATCAAGTTATAATATCAAATAACTTACGTGAAGCTTGTGTAGTCCATCTTTCACAAAATATAACAATTCAGGAAAACAATAACACTATTTAAATCACACTATAATATATGGCCTGCACTGGCTTGTAGTTCACAACCAAGTCCAATCAACTTACGAATTACACACTATTTATAGTAACGAGTCGACTCGTCTCAAATGCTAGAAAATAGTGCGGTATCCCCACCATTTTCCACACTGCCATAAATAATCTCACAATTAAGTCAATAATCAATTCTTAAGTAATGAAACCTTTTCAAAACGTATCAAGATAATTAAGGAATTAAATATTGTCTACTTAGTCATTCTTAATCAATATTCGAAAGAATATTGATACTAACTGACAGTCTTTTACTAATTGCCTTCAAAGACTTATATTACTAAAATAGCAATTTAAAATCCGGGATACATCGCAATGATCATTAAAAATACCGTAATATTTTATACGAATATCATCACTGTGGCTTTAATATAAATTTAGAGTTATTTTCTGTAATCACAACAATATTTACTTGGGTGGGTACTCTAACAATTGTAAGTATTTGACAACACAATAATAATTCAGGTAGGTACTTCGACATTTGTCGGTAGATGCTTAATAAATATGACAATTTGTATTTTGTACCAAACCATTGTTCTTAAAAAGGGAAAATTAAGGATTCAATGACGTCACAGTACTTCATATTCTAACAAATGCATTTAGAAGTAAAATAATACATAGTTAAACATATGCACAGAAAGAGCAAATTGTAGGTTGTGGGCCCGCACCCAGGCAGGCGCTTTACTTTGTGTAAATTACTTCATCACCACTACTCTCAAAACGGTAAAAGGAAAACATCGTGAGGAAATCGGCATGTCCTAGAACCAAAAATTCGAAGACATGTTACATCCACCAACCCGCACTGGCCCCGCGTATTGGATTATGGCCCATTCACTCTCACAGAGAGGAGGCCTGTGTCCCAGCAGTGAGAAATTTATAAGGCTGATGATGATGATGACAGGAAGACACACATATATTGGTAGATTTAACCATATAAAAGCAGATAAATGGCAAATAGATAACTGAAATGTTAATGAATAATGAAAATATAAAGCGCTATTCCTCTCTCCCAGACACTGACTTCATCTAGAATGTTGCTGTGCCCGACAACCCTCCATAATTGTTTCTGTAACTTATATTTACTACCTGTTTGTAAATTATAATAATAATTATTTATTTATTTCAAACAGCAAAAAGGTCCACACTGACAAAATAAAATACTTAAAGGGTGTTAGAAACTAAATAAAAGCTTATAACCTATGTTAGTGCTTACATACTAAGCTTATAATCTATGTTAGTACTTATACACTACGACAGACAGTGTTGTTTTTATGAGATGTCCCATTATAGGACTCTCATCAGGCCTGTCAGCTATCACCCTCAGGAGGCTGTTGCTACTGCCACGCAATCTGGCGAACAGAGACGCACATTTCTTCCGTACGACAGCTGAGAAGCTGTCGAATCGGGCTTCTGCGAACATCTCTGCCGCACTGCAGTAACGTGGCAGCCGCATCAGCGCACTGAAGGCGTTATAATATTGGACGCGCAGAGCATCGACGGCACGTTTGGTACAGCTGACCCATAGGGCGCTAGAGTACAGAGATGTGCAGTATGCTTTAAAAAGCGTGTGTTTGACTGGTACTGTACGTCTAGCGAACCTACGGGCCAACATGTTCGCCCATACTGCCAATGCCCTGCGTTCCCGTTCAACATCACTATCGTCCTTAAGGTCGTCAGCAATGAAATGCCCCAAGTATTTAAACTGATGTACCCGACGAATTGGGACATCGTAAATTTTTACTGGTGGCAAATTCACTGGACATTTCTTGCCAACAGCCTTAGAGACAATGAGTTCGGACTTCTACACATTGTATAGCAACCCATGGCCGGCAGCATAATCCTCACATATTTTGATAAGTTTTCTCAGAGCACAGACCGAGGGAACCAGCAGCACCATATCATCCGCGTAGCTGATGTTGTTAAAACACAACCCGTCAACAAAACAGCCCACTTGCGCACTGCTGAGTCCCTCGATCAATGCGTTCAGATACAAGTTAAAAATATTTGGGGAGGATAAGCCCCCCTGCCTCACGCCACACTCCAACCTTTACGGTAGAGAACAGTTCCTTACTATGTTAGTTTGATGCCGTACCAGTACCTAAAAACGTTCAGCATCTCATTGGGTATCCCTGTTGCCTTTAATTTATCCCAAAGAATGTCGTATGAGACTAGGTCGAAGGCTTTAGAGAGATCCAGAAACGCCGTGTAAACTGGTTTACTCCTGTCAGCGTAGTACCTGTCAGTGTGCTTAAGGCACACGATTGTACTTTCGGTGGATAAGTCTGGTCGGAAACCAAACTGCGCATCGTGCAAAGATGTATATTTTTCTAGCTGTTCATTAAGCACACTGTCAAGCACCTTAGCGACAATCGTTGCCAGACAAATAGGCCTGCAGTTCGACCGATCTGATGAGTCTCCTGTTTTGTTTTTAATTAATGGCACGACCACCGTTCTGATTAAACAGTAATGCCAAAACTCTGGGCAAGTGGCAACCCGCATGCTGCAAGTGCTCGATACTGAGTCCGTCGTGACCTGGGGATTTCCCTCTTTTCATATTTTTAAGAGCTATCTCAACTTCTTTAGCTGTGATAAGAGTGGAAATGTCCTGGTCCTGTTTGGGCCTCAGCATCAATCACCCGCTGCGCAGGTCCCAACGGTGATCTAACCATGAAGTGGACCTTGAAAACCTCGGCTATGAGTTGCGGTTCAGTAACCCCATCAACGCTCACGGGGAGGCTCTGGGCAGCGCTCATCTTATTGGTTATTTTTTTCTTATTGGTATTTTTCATTTATGTAGGTATGCAATAAATTTAATTTGTATTTGAATAAACAGGAAAATAATAACAGGTAAATTAAAAACCTAGATGTAAATATTTGTACTTCATTCCTGTTACACGTGCACCTTAGTAATAGAATAACTACAAAATTCAATTACGTTCAGTCAGTCAAAACATAATAGGAATAAGAGAGAATGAAGAAAAGGTAGGAGGCATAAAATTTACTTGGCAGGCGGTTCATTTTGTTAAGAGCCAATAAAGAACTTTATGCTGTATGAAAGAAAGGGCATTATCATTATTTGCTGACAAAGATGGTAATGAGGATTGTGAAACGGTGAATGATATAGACGAATAGCGGGTCCAAGGTAGAGAAATAGTTATAGTGAAGGAGAAGAGGAAAAAAAAGTATGACAAAAGTAAACACACGTTATCAAGGGTAACCAGGAAGTACTTTAAGAATAGATATGTGTAGGATTATACCAAAATAATCCAATTTCACTGCATATTATTGGGGTAAAATCGAAACCTCATCATCATCAGCATTTCAGCCGAAAGGCGTTGACTGCAGGACATAGGCCTCCACCTAGCGTCACCACATTGACCGGTCCCGTGCGTCTCGCAACCAGCGGATCCCCGCAACCTTCACTAGGTCATCGGTCCATCTGGTGGGAGGCCTTCCAATGTAACGTGAAGGTTGGCGGTCAGCACTTCAGAACCTTTCTGCCCCATCGGCCATCCGTTCTGCGAGCAATGTGCCCTGCCCACTGCCACTTACTAATGGCAATTCTTAGGGCTATGCCGGTTTTCTTACGGATCTCTAAAATTTTTATTCGATCACGCAAGGAAACGCCGAGCATAGCTCTCTTCATTGCCCTTTGAGTGACTTTAGGCTTTCTGATGAGGCCCATTGTAAGCGACCACCTCTCAGAGCCATATGTCATCACTGGCACTGGTGTCTTGAGACACTGCGTTAAGTTGGACGAGAAGATACCGCGCAACTTCCCGAACGCTGCCCAGCCGAGTCGGATTCGACCGTTGACCTCTTTCTCGAAGTTAGCCCTACCCAACTGGATCGTTTCTCCCAGGTAGACATAGTCATTCATAACTTCGAGTATAGAGTCTTCGATCTTGATAGGAGTGGGAGTTAATCGGCAATCACCATGACCTTGGTTTTGTCCATGTTCATTTTAAGACCCACTCTTTCTGAAGCTTTACTGAGGTCATTGAGCATTGCACTGAGGCTCTCCATGGTCTCAGCCATGACCACTATGTCGTCGGCTGAGTGATATAAGTACTCGCCATTAACGTTGATGCCTAGGCCCCTCCAGTCCAGAACCTTAAATACATCCTCCAGCGCAGCAGTGAACAGTTTCGGAGAAATGCTGTCTCCCTGTCTCACGCCACGCTGGAGAAGGATTGGTTTCGAGGTCTGAACCTGAAGACGGACTGGCGTTTTTGTACAAAGACTTCAACAACTCAATGTACCGGTAGTCTCTCTGGCACTATTGGAGAACATGTAGTACAGCCCAAGTCTAGATCGAATCGAAGGCCTTCTCGTAGTCCACAAACGCTATACAGAGAGGCAGGTTATACTCTTCGGTCTTCTATATAACCTGTCGCAGCGTATGAATATGGTCAACGGTGCTAAAGATTTTCGGAATCCGGCTTATTCGTGAAGCTGGAAATCGTCAAACCTGCGCGCGAGATTTGCGATGACTCTTGAAAACAACTTGTAGACATGGCTAAGAAGTGAGATGAGCCTAGAGTTCTTCAGCCGGGCATTGTCGCCCTTCTTGAAAAAGAGTACCACCACACCCCTGCACCATGCCTGTGGCGTTTTGCCTTCGAGTGCGACGGAATGAACAGCTTCTGAAGAGCCTTAAGGACCGGTTTCCCACCCGCCTTCAGGAGTTCGGCCATGATTCCGTCGTCACCCGGCGCCTTGTTGTTTTTAAGATGTTTCATTCAGCCATCCTAATCTCGTACAGGCTGACGTCCGGGATATCTTCAGTATAGTATCGGGTCAATCTAGCTCTTGGGTCGTTTGCTAGATTCGCAACGGGCTTGCTGATTGATGTGTAGAACTGCCCATAGAATGTCTCGATCTGAATAAATAAATAAAATTTAGTATAAAAAAGCCAAATACAATTTTTCCATCTCAATCAAACATAAAAACGCCATTACATGATTTACAACAGGTTTTGATTAGGATAAGAGAGCTTTTTGATTCCACCTGTACGACGGGTCTTGAAAAACTTAGACCCGACCGTATGGACAGTTTCCACAAACCCATCGCTGTATTCGTCAACGGAGTTCCCCAGGCACTCGAAACGATTCTGAAGTTTGAGCTGAAAGCTCTCGGGGTTTTGGACTTGGATCTGTGCTGGACGGAGCGTGGAATGCATCAGTCGAGACCTTTCAAGCTTGATATTAATGTTCAATGTGCCTCTTACCATGCGGTGATCGCTCCCGGTTTTCACCGAATTGATCACAGAGATATCATTGAACATTTGCTTCTTGATTTACATGATGAAGTCGATCTCATTTTTTGTTGCAACATCGGGGCTCGGCAAGGTCCACTTCCTGTGTTCACGCTTTCTGAAAAAGGAGTTCATCATATAGAGGCCCTCCTTCTCCATAAAACTGGTCACTTGTTGACCCCGGTGGCTCCGACGCCTAACTCCAAATTGCCTTACTTGCAGCTCAATCTCGTCTCGTTTGCCCAGTTTCGCGTTTAAGTCCCCCATAACAACGGTGAAGTGAGTTTTTAAAACCATGCATGACTCTGGAGATATCCTCATACAATATGGTATCTACCTCGTCTTTTGGGTGTGCCAAGGTTGGGGCGTAGACCTGTATGACCTTCAGCGAAAATCTTATTTTATTTTATTTTATTTATTTGGGAAAACAAACGGTTACACATTACAGTAATACACAGAATTACAAGTAGTATGAGTAAATGTATAACCAACGACATTTTCCACGTATTATAAAAATAATTAGTTATAAAAACATGCGATCTTAGCTTACAATTCAATGCGTACTATAAAATTACAAAATGTGTTTATTTATTAAACTAAACAGGCATGCAAATTAAAACTGAAAAAAGGACAAGTGAAGACAAGTATTTCAGTAATAGAGACGAAAGAAAAAATAATAAATAAAATGATCAGTGTTCAATGTTAAATGATTTTGCGAACAAGGCCTTTAAATTTTCCTATTGGTACCGCAAAGATGTCAATACTTTCAAACAGATTATTATATTGACCAGTTATGCGGCGTAGGGGTGCTCGTAAGCCCGCGTTCGTACGACTAGAAGATACAGCAAATACGGGTCGTGCGCGCACTCCTCGGCTTATGGTTGTTCTTGGTACAACGTAACAAATTTTATTAGTGATATCCATACAATCACATGCGTTATTACATAAGTCATACAAAAACATTGTCTCTAAAATAATACGTCTGGCTTTAAGATTATGTAGCTTATACTTATACAAAAGGTCACTATAAGTAGCATAGGTGCGAAAACAACGGAAATGCATGGCTTTTAAGAACTTGCTTTGGACTTTTTCGATAGTATCTGAGTACTTCTTATAGAAGGGATTCCATACTGCAACGGCATACTCTAACTGAGACCTGATCAACGACTTGTAAAGGTACTAATATGTAAATGGGCAGACAAATTCAGTGGCTGATCTCATAACAAGCCCGTACATACGGAAAGCATTATTCACGATTTTACTAATATGAACGTCAAGGTGTAGTTTTTCGTCTAATAGAACTCCAAGATCGCGCACTAATGTTTCTCGCGTTAAAATTTCATTATTTAAGGTGTATTAATGCATAGTAGTATTTTTGTTTTTAGTAAAACTTATACAGCAACATTTCGATATGCTAAGCTGTAGTTTATTATTTGAACAATATGCAGAGAATCTGTCTAGGTCTTCCTGTAGAAGTAAACAATCTTGCAAATTCCTAACTGGCCTAAAAATTTTGAGATCGTCTGCATATAGTAATATTTTAGAATTTAGAAAGCATTTGTTTATATCATTAATAAATATGATGAATAAAAGAGGTCCCAAGATCGAACCTTGAGGCACACCAGAAGTAACACTTAGAGTACTGGAAATGAAACCATTTATCACAACCCTCTGAGTCCTATTAGACACGTAAGAAGAGAACCATCTCAGAAGGTCTCCACGTATACCGTTGAATGCAATTTTACTCATGAGCAACTGATGGTCCACCTTGTCAAAAGCTTTGCGGAAATCTGTGTATATAGTGTCAACTTGAATACGGGAGTCCATGTTGTTGAACAAATAGTCCACAAAAGTCACCAAGTTGGTTGTAGTTGACCTTCTTTTGACGAATCCGTGTTGTTGTTGAATTATTATGTTGTGCAACAGAGGGTATATTTTATCGTGAACTAATCTCTCGAAAACTTTTGACAACGCCGACAGTATTGATATAGGACGGTAATTCTGCACATCCTCCTTAGGTCCCGACTTATGAACAGGTGTTATATTTGCAAGTTTCCAAGCTTGAGGAAAGCATCCTTGAGAGATAGATTGATTGAAAATAATGTGCAGGGGTATACATAGGTTAGCAGCAGTATGTTTTATAAAAATTACTGGTAGACCGTCCGACCCGGGCCCTTTAGCAGGATCCAATGCTTTGAGCGCACTAAGTACTTCATCAGTAGTAAACTGAATATCACTTAGCAGAGCGCAGCTTTCAGAACAGTCATCATAATCATACGTGGATTGAATATTAACAGAGGTGGATGGTTCATAAACGGATTTAAAAAAGTCTGAGAAAAGATTACAAATGTTTTCTGGGTCGCTAGTTGACTGATTGTTATAATTCACAGTTGATGGGATGCCAGCTGCAGATTTTTTCTTATTAGCAATGAACGTCCAGAAATGTTTGACATTGTTCCGAATCCCATCCTCAACAGAATTGATATATTTATTATAACAGTTCGTTTATTCGTCTTGGAATCTAGATCAAACTGCAAACTGCTCGTAATCCGATACGTTGTGGTACATTTTCCATTTAACCCAGGCCTTGGATTTATTTTTATAAATGTGTATAAGAGGTTTTGAGAACCACACGGGAAACTTAGAGGTTCTACAAATAGTCAATGGTACATACTTTTTAATAATACCAAAGATAATGTTATAGAATGTGTTTACAGATTCGTCAACGGATTGGTTGTTTAGGACATCATTCCAATTTATTTCCTTTAAGTCGTCATTAATTTCGTCATAACTTGCCCTGTAGTAATTATATTTTTTTATAGTTTTGCGTTCCATTGTGTTGTAAGGTAAACATAGTGATATGAATACACAAAACGGGGGATGGTGGTTGTCAAGTTGCAGTAAGTAATTTGAAGGTGTAGATATTGAGCAATCATCATTACTTATGATTAAGTCTAATATCTTCCCGTTAATGTTTTTTATCGAATTAAATTGGTAAGCATTTAAGAAGGACATAAATATACTCAAGTGACTACATATGGGAGAATTTCCTCTACATATCTGCGCAGCAATTGAAATATTGTCTGTACTAGCAACCCAGTCGACCTCCGGCACATTATAGTCTCCTAACAAATAAAATTTTTCGGCTTCGGTGTCATCAAGAAGTCTTTGTAATGAGTCAAAATATTCAACATAAACACTCTCGGTTGTCTTAGGTGGTATGTAAACTGCCGCAATAATTTGGAACTTACCTCTGGCTGAGCTCGGTAACTGTACAAGGATTTGTTCGATGTTTGTGTGCATAGATGAACGTGTCTGCGTTCGGTTAGAGTAATACACTCTAACCGAACGCAGACACTTCAGTAAAGCCACGAGAACACCACCTCCATCTTTCTTATTAGTGACCGTGCAGTCACGGTCACATCGATATACTTCATAACGTTCATCAATGAACTCATTGTTAAATATCTCGGGCGTTAACCAAGTCTCAGTCAGAATTATAATGTCGTAGCAATTAGCTAAGATATTCATATATAAAATATGTAATTTAGTGCGGGTTCCCCTGCAATTTTGGTAATATATTATAAGGTTATCAGTCATTGCAGCGTAATGTTCTACGAGAAATAGGCATAGCAGCATTAACCGCTATAAACGCAATCTTAACTAGCAGCATAGATAATACACTAAAGACCAGCAAGGCAATAAGAAACAAACGAGATATAAAGAAATGGACGAAATTGATCAACCGCAACGAGCAACATACCAGCCAGTATCCAAAATGTTTGATTAAAATTATTAATACATATGTTACACTAGCGTGGCCGCCTGACAAAAGACTCACAGCAATCATACTCGTATGTACATAATTGTCAGTAACCACATAGGAAGTACAGTATTTCGCGAAAGTAACTTCTACCTTTTGAAGCGAATTATACGTATACAGAGCACCAATAACAAAGTCAAATACAAGTCTTATATCTTCTACGGCTCCAAAAACAATAAATAAGTTATTCAAAAACGCGTGAGGCACCCTGGTTGTCAATCGGCGCCGCTTAACCAACCTTAATCTTAGCGATGTCCTGCGGCGTTCGAATAGCAAACGCCCTTGCCCCTTCCCTTTCACGAGCAAGTATTGTACCGTGCTTAACCCAGAGGAACTTATAACCGTGCTTCCTGGCAGCATCTCGACACTCACGAAATAATTGCTTATTCTTCAATGTAAGATGCTCATGCATGTACATATATTGGCAGCGGTGTTCCTGAAATGCCAAGTTGCTCAGTTACAAGTCCCTTACACAATCGATGGGCACTAAGAACGTTGTCGCGCAATATCCTTGATGTCAATTTTACTATTATATTTTTGGGCCTGTTGGTTTGTTGGTGTCCATGTGGGACACGGTGAACTGATATTATTTCATTCTGAGCAATATTGCACTTTACTGCGGACCCAATAGTTTTCACCAAAGACAGTAGGTTTTCGTTACGCCTTTCCGGGATATTGCATATTTCTATGTTGCAATTCCGAGCATTCTGTTCCAGATTGTCAATCTTTGCGACTAGCTCGGCAACTACAGGCTTCAAATCAACAGTCTCCTGAATACGCTTTCCAAGGCTGTCGACTTTCTTGCTGAGATCGGTTTGCTCGTCACCAACAAACTGCACCGAGTTTTGAAGAGTATCGATGCGTTCCGTCATACCTTCACACTTCACATCCAGCTCTGAGATTCGTTGTCTTAGAATTAATTGCTCTGAACTTAGAGAGTGTAAGTCACTTCTAATTTCTGACGTAACTTGTGTTAGCGAAGCAAGTTCATTTTTCACAGATACCACATTCTCTGATATCTTATCTAAACTCGTCTCCAAGTCCCGTCGCCAGTCGTTTAGCGTATTTTTGAACTCAAAGGTCAGCTCATCAATAGCCAGTTTCCAATCAGGATCCGGTTGTTTGCGTTTGCGTCCTGTCAAGTTTAGTTCGTCTACATGTTCGCTGCTCACACCCGCACCTAATGCTAGGTCGGTATCGGAATGGAACTTTTTCTTGTCTGGTGAATGGACCATAATTATAATTGTTTCTACAAACTGTGTTTAGCTAGCAATCTTTGTTCAAATTGTGTTTGCAAATAGAAAAAGAATTGCGCTTGGCCAGATTTGAATCTATGACTCGCAGAGCGGCCGCAGTAATACAAAAAACACTTGCAATACCAACCGACCACGGTGACTTGAAATTTGATATCGAAGTTTTAGACTAGTAGTTAAAATTTTTGGGTGTCAATGACTTGCAAATATTCACTACTAACGAGTTCCTTTGTTCTCACAATCACTGAGGTCACCTTGAACACTTAGAATCGTTGAATTTTTAAAATTTTAAACAGTTTCTTGATAAATACTGGTCTTGAACTGTGTTCTCCTTTGCAACTTTATGCAAATTAATGTTACACTAGAGTCACTATATGTATCACAACAAAAATTTGCCGAATTCTACAGGAAATTGCCACTTTTTCTATATTATAACGAGGACTAACATAAACACACTGTACTCACAGCAAAGATCGTAGAGAGTTTTTTGAATCTTGAGGATATTCTGAGTATAAGGTATGCCACCTTGGTCGATACACTCTCGATCTTCACCACATTGTACATAAGGGATTTGTGGACGATAAACCCGTTACCACCCTGGGACTGCCGGTCACCCTCTCGGAAATAGAGCAGGTTACCGGATTTTAGGGCCATCGAGTCCTCCCCCTCTCTTCGGACTTCAGATAACCCTATAATACTCCATTGTACCCTGCTGAATTCTTCCTCGAGTTCGGCTATCTTCTCGTCGGTCCGGAGTGTTCACGTGTTATACGTTGCCAGGTCCAGTCGTCGGTGTTTATTAGGGTAGCCGAATCGATACCTAACCTTGAAAATTAACCATAGTATTACCCTTTTGAAGCTGCATTCAAGAGATCTAGGTTGATCCTTATGTATTTCGGGTTGATGAATGTAGTTAGGTCCACGGTGTAGGAAACAAGGATATTCTTTCTACCTCTCGACATTCATTCGTCCCAAATGCGGCGACTTTCACTCAAGGTTTGAAACTATTGGGAACCTTTAAATGCCCAACTGCAATGGCGACCATATTGTTCTGTAACAAAATCTTGTCTCGTCTCGTCTATGATGACTAAAGAAAATTATGGCTATTCTGGCTGAGTCAAATAGTTCGTTTAAAAAGCCACAATTCACGTATGTTGAACCCATCGCATATTGAGACTGCAATCAGCATCTTCTAGACTATATTATGTGACATTCTATCGGCGATAACATATGTCGAAATGCCAAATATTCGGAAACGTAACATTTCAATAAGGGCTGCCGTTTTTGTGCGCCACTGGCGAGTAAGGTCTATAAATATAGCTGTTAAATGATGTTTTTTTTTTTTTTTTTTTTTTTTTTTTTATTGATTATAGGCTTGCGCTTGACCACTATCTCACCTGATGGTAAGCGATATGTTACAACGCATACGGAAGCAATGTTTGAATTAAAGTAATTTGTAATGCCGTAAAAGTGCGATGAAATATGCCGCAATTTGCGTAATTTTTTTTCCCGAAATATAACTCTCAATTAAAACCAATGGTTGATAAAACCCGTATCTATCTTAATCTGCCATATTTGGAAAATATTTACAAAAATCAAAAACCTGTAGGGTGAGGTCATCAATATTTGATATTTGAAGACCTCACTCTATACCAATCCCTAGCGGCAAATTCAAACGCAGTAGCCCTCATTTCACGTCAAGTCAATCCCATTTGACTTTTCACCACAAGTTATCGCTTATAGAATGTGAATTTGTCTACATTCTCTGGCCGCATTCAACTTAGTTTGTTACGTAATGTGCAAAAGCTCATTGTGCAAATTAATGCTGCAGGAACCTTCAACAGTGCACTAGCGAGTCCGCTGGCGAACAGTGCAACGGCCTTCACTTAATATTTGATGTATCTATTCTTGTCAATTTTCGCTGCATTAAACTATATGTTCGATTCTCGAACAGTCTACGTTCGGCCCTCGTCGAGGGTAGCCTCACCGCTCTCGTTATAGTCAACCGTATGGCTATTCTCCCTGGATTCCTCACCCGCTCTGTGAAATCCCACCGCTGTATCACCGCTTTATAAAACCGCATCGTCTGCGATCGACTATCGTCGCCGTCGGATTCTTGGTGGTGATCTCTGATCACCACCAAGAATCAGTCACCTTGAGCCAGCGTCACGTGGCTCGCCGTTCTACCGCGCCGCATACAGTCCACTCTCGCGTCAGCAAATTGTGCCAGTACCCAGGGAACTTCAAATCAAGACGTCCAGTGGAACAGAGAAGGAGCGCTGCCAGCATTAACCAGAAAGTGCACAAGGAAACCCGCCTCTGAGATTAGTCGTAGCTTTGTTTAATGCAGCATCTCTCTCAGCATACCGACCCCTTAGATTCCCTAGGTCTAGCCATTCTACTTCTTTGAACCTAGCGCACCGCACGTGTTTGGCGTGCTCATTGCTACTCGTATTATTGCGCTGCCGCGCCGACACACAATACTTGTGTCAACTGATCAACCAATCGCGCGCTCGGGATGGTCCTAATCGTTCCCCGCCCCACTTCACTACCAAAGATACCTGAAAAACGACTTCTGCGCATTTAACGATGTCGTGATGTCGTGATGGCCCAGTGGCTAAGACCTCGCCTCTCGTGCTTGAGGTCGTGGGTTCGAATTCGAGCAAGTGACTTTTTCAAATTCATATGTACTTGCCAAGTTTATCTTGGAAATCGTTGACAACGGTGAAGGAAAACATCGTGAGGAAACCTGGACTTATAGTGAGTTTATTATAAGATTGTGCTCCATTGGTGTAATTGCTGCAAGGCGTTCCAGTGCAAGGATAAACTAATAATAGTAGATTATTGCATCGAGCACAAAGTAATTTATTATTGCACCGAGTGCCTGATTTAGAGCCCGAGCGTTAGCGAGGGCTCTAATCTAACAGGCACGAGGGCAATATAAATTACTTAAGGCGAGGTGCATAATCTGCTTTTCTTTCAACTATTACCTATAGGAATAGTAGATAAAAAAAAACTCATATCAAACAGTTAAAATAGAAGTTTAATTATTGAAATTAAAAATATTTGTTTTTTTCGGTAAACATACCTTTGTAGCCAAATATATGTCATCAGGGGATTTATTTAAAAACATCTCTACGTTTTGAGCTGTAAAAACTTTAGATTTTTTGCTTTTGAACCCATCCGATGATCGTTTCAAAAACGCTGTGAGTTTTGAATATTCTTTGATATGCACATTGTGTCTTGTGCTAACAGTGGATTTTAGCATTGAGTATATGGACCACAACGAAGATGGCTTCATTTTTTTCGATAGTTCACTAAAGTAAGCCAAAAATACACTCTCTGAGAACGACTTTGCTCCATTTCTATCTTTCCAATCAATAAATTTCTCATAAGATTTTACGTATTGCACTCGAGATTTAAGGGTAAAATATTTTCTATAACACTGTCGGCTTCATTTAGAATGTTTTCCGGAGTTAATGTGTCGCTAGATGATTCTATTTTATTTTGAAGCCGAAGCACTCAAAATCAGATAGTATCACACTTTATCGTTTCCAAAAATATTGTCAAGCAAAATTAACAAAGTTCCCGCCAAATCACTTTTTTAAATTTCTTTCATTTTTAAATCAGAGTTAGCAGCAATCATTTTTTAAATTTGGAACAAGTAGGATAGAAACGAATAATACGTACGTAAAAAAAAGTATTGATATCGGCTGGCTGAATAGAGCTAATCCATTGAGATTGGCACCTTTTGGTGCGATTAAAAAATAACAGTTTATTTTTTAATCGCACCAAAAGGTAAGGTAAGGCAATAATGAAATTTCATACATTTTTATTGCTCTAGAGCATTAAAGACTCGCTTTGTACTGAGTTTTTAGTGTGATTGTGATGAAATTAAAGCATAGTTGGAAGAAAATAAATAAAACGACTCTTGCAAACTTACGTGCCGGGGATTATATGATTGCTGTAATCGCTCTAAATAACTATATTCTAAGAAGATAAATATTTCATTATTTTCCTTTGTTGCACCCGGTTTTGGACTCACGTATCCTTATGGCCTGCTTACCAACAACAACGATGTAATCAATTTAAATAATTCAATTTGAGATGTAATTATTGAAATGACTACATAATAAAATTTATATTAATATGTCCTAATTATTTGTTGATGAAGTTAGGTTGGTTTTTACTCGTACCTACATCTACTTAATGGATCATCACTGTATTATAGCTAAATATCAAATAAGGGCACGCCCCGCAAGAACTGCGCTAGGACCCTTTAGGTATAAATAGTTGGCGGGAGATATGGTACCTACCCTTACTTTTCGAATGACATAAATGCTTTCAGGTCATGGTTTTTAAGAAAGTTAGGCTGGAAAAATGGTACCTACGTAACAATATGGGGTAGTTCGTTAAAAATGGCCAACATTAGGTAGTGTCTAACTCAGCCCAAATAAAATTTGAGGTGCTTAGTAGGGATTTAATCCGACAATTCCTTTTCTTTTTAGGATTGAGGCTCGTATCTTATTCACACACACCATCCATAGTTGGTAGTTCATTGGTAGTACAACATTGGACGTTTTCACGCAAACAGAGTTCTGTTGTTCGAATGGCTTTTATTAAAAACAAACATTCACTTTTATACCATCTGCTTTATCTTGGCTACAGCTCAATTTTGTATTTGGTGAATGAAAATAAAGTTAATTCTGACTTTAATTTTAATTGTGATCTGAATTTTGTACCAATGTGACTTAACATAATTGTATTTTTTACTTTTATTATTAATTTCATCAAATCAAATCAATCATTTGTTTGCATAGAATGTAGGTATTGTACAATAAAGTTGTTATAAAATATAGTGAGCCGGTTACATTCTGCCCGAGTTTAGGCATGCAAAATTTAAAAATAATGTCATTATCAATAAACTTATTAAATAATATTAAAATGTTGAGATGTCACACATCGGGTCATTAAAAAAACACTTATCGAATAATAACATTTCTGTATCAAAAAAGCTTTGAGTTTGTTCTTAAATTGTCGTAGGGTGTCACTTTTATATGCTGTTCGGTAGTTTATTAAATATTGTTAGGCCCATGCAGAAAACAATTTTCCTAAGTAGTACCGTTTTATAGCCAACGGTAATTAAGAGGTTTTTGTATTGACTTCTCACGGGACCTTTCTTGGAGTCCGAGGCCTTAGCAAACAATTTATTATTTCTTTTCCCAAATTTGCCATCTCCAAAATATATAACTGTGGAAAAGTGAGATTTTTTTAAGATTTGAACAACCATCTCTAGGTATTACACATAGCTCTAACACAACGTTTTTGTGCTCTAATTATGTTATCTCTTATACTGCTGTTACCCAAAAAAATTATTCCAAACCTTAAGACCGATGCAACCAAACCATGGTACGCTACCAAAACAGTATTTATGAAAACTTTTTTTGCTAGGTTAAAAATAACATAAGCTTGCATTGCTTAACCTTTTGCACACCTCTTCTGCCTGCGGTTTCCAAGTCAATTGATCGTCTATATTAATTCCAAAAAAATTCGCGACCTTTGTTTGATTGATCACTTGTCCGTTATACTGTAAATTAACGTTCGGCGGAATTGTACGTTGGTGAAAATGCATCACGTTAGTCTTTAGTAAGTTTATAACCAGGTTGTTTTTATCAAGCCATTCAATAATATTTCCAAGGTTAATGTTGATATCCTGATCATAATTATTAATATTTGTACATTATATCAGTGCTGTGCTGTCATTAGCAAATAAAACCATTGGATTTGGTACCTGACGGGGCAGATCATTTATATACAGCAAAAACAGCGGGGGACCCAACACACTACATTGCGGTACACCAAAATTAACAATTTTACCATCAAATTGATTTTTTGTTTTTACATTTTGATCTAAGACAAATTCTGGATATCTCCGTATACTTTGTGCGGTTAGTGAGGTATGATTTTAATAGATTCAGCTCGTTTCTCCTTAGACCGTAGCTACTAAGCTTGTTCAATAAAATATCATGTCTGTAAAAATGGCACAGATAGGTTATCTACATTTATCATTACTTCGTGTAAGAAATCATATATTGCTGTAATGTTTTATTTTTTCTGAAGCCTGCTTGTTCATTACATAATATGTTGTATTTTGCCAGAAAGTTGCTAATCATACTAATATTATAAATGTGAATGTTAGTTTGTTTGTTACGCTTTCACGCAACAACTACTGAACCGATCATCATGAAACTTTGTACATATATTCTTGGAGGTATTAGAAGTAACATAGGATACTTTTTATTAAACGAAAAAATAATAATTGTGGCTTCACTGCGAGCGAAGCCGCGGGTAAAAGCTAGTTAATTCATAAATAATCCTTTCTACCACTTTGGAAAACACAGAAATCAAAGCAATCGGTCTATAGTTAGCTTTATCCTCTGTGCAATCTTTTTGTGAAGCGGTTTGACTATGACTGTTTTTAAACCGTCAGGAAATACACCAGTGCTGATAGCTAAGTTAATAATGTGAATAATATGTACGATTATGTTATTTGATAAAAAAATATAACTTTCGTTGTTCATATCCTACGCTGTTTTTATTTTTCAATGATTTATCAATAACTTATCATAATTTTTAACCGACTTTCTAAACTGAAGGAGTAAGTAACGATAAAAAATTGTTTTTTGTTAGGTAGAACATGTTCCTGAATTGTACCCATTTAAATTTAGTAACGATCTGATGAAGAACTTCAGAGATATTCAACAGAACTCTTCAATAAATGACGGCAAATCCCTCGAGTTTGCTGCAATCGCATATCTGTTTATTGTTTACATCATTTATGAAATAACATCACGCCGGAACACTCTAAAGGGGTAATTACGCAGATGAGTACAGTTCAACCTGGTACAATCTCATTTCAATAGGTATGTTCAAGTTTCGTGCTATTTGGGTTTACCTGTGGACATTACTAGCTTATTAAAGAACTTGGCCGTTATATACCACTTCTAAAAAGTGAAAAAAAAACTTGTTTACAAAATCAGTACAACCGACTTCCAAATAAAAACATTACAAAGTGAAAAATAATTTCGATTTCGGAAGTCAGTGACAAAAAAACAAAAGAAACAGAAGCAGGAAAACCGAATACCGAAATTGAAGTTATTTTTCACTTTGTAGTGTTTTTATTTGGAAGTCGGTTGTACCTTTTTGGAAAAAAGTTTTCTTTAATGTAATTTTTTGACTTGATGATTATTGTTATTTCGATTATTAAATTTCTTATCACTATCACTACATATTATAATATAAAGTCCCCGGCCGCGTCTTTACGCTATAAACTCAAAAACTACTGAACGGATTTTCATGCAGTTATCACCAATAGAAAGAGTGAAAAAGAGGAAGGTTTTTGTGTATAATTAGTCACGGGCGAAGCCGGGATGGGTCGCTAGTACCTACTGTATAACATGATAACATTGTGCTTTGTTACACAGAACATTCAATCCAAATCTTGGGCCACCAAAGCACAGGCTGTGCCTAGGCGTGTGTGTGTGGAACACTATGAAATTATCCCTATAGGTAGGTAGGGAAACAATCGCATGACGACATTTCGGTCATGAATGAATTTCAATGAAGCCGCATGAGTTGATAATAAAACGAGGTAAACGGCTGTCTAAAACTTGGAGTCACGTACGTGAATGCCAAAAAAACACACGTTTAATCTTTCCGTAGCGCAACAATGTTAGCAAAATAGGGTATCAGCTTTATAGGTAGCACCAATTTCGTGCTGCAATAATATGTCCTACCTACATGGCGACACTGCGACAGTACAGGTAAGTAAGTAACTTCGACATAACTGCAAACTTATAAAGTAGGTAGTTCAGTGCTGTCTGTTTCTAAGGTAGGTAGGTATTTATTTATTTAGACTTCATACACAAAAGGTACAAAGGCGAACTTAATGCCTAGGTATTATTTATTATATACTTTATTGTACACCACAAAAATATGTACAGGACAAACATTCACAAAACAAGTGTACTCGTACAATGGGCGGTCTTATCGCACAGGGCAATCTCTTACAGACAACCTTTGGATGGACTGTACGATAGGAGAAGATTTTAGGGCTGACAGTGTACAAAATTACATACTTAAATAATGTAACTAAGACATCATAACCTACAATACATACATACAATATTATATAATATACTAATACATATTAAATATATAAAAGAGAAAGAAGAAGAATAAAAATCATAGTGACAAGTAATGCTCTTTTACCATTTTCTTAAACGTTGGCAGTGTTTGAGCACGTCTTATTTCAATTAGTAATACATTCCACAACCGAGCCGCTTGAATCGTGAAAGATTTATCAAAAAAGGAAGTGGAATGCATACGAATATTTAATAATAAATTTTCCGATGATCTCAAGGACCTAGAATGGGTGTCACAGAGGAACTGCGTTCTTTGAGATAAAAAGGAGTAAAAGGATTAAATAGCACGTTATAAAGCAAAGAAAGTATGTGGGCATTCCGGCGAAGGCGAATAGGATGCCAATTGAGCTTAGTACGCAATTCAGAAACGTGATCATACTTGCGCAAATCTTGAATCTGATACAGAGATTTTGAAGTCGCTCAAGCTTATCCAATTGGTCTTGGGTGAGATCAAGATAGCTGGCATCATCATAATCCAGGATAGGGAGAAGAAGAGATTGTGTTAACACAATTTTAGTGGTAATGGGAAGAAAATTACGAAGACGTCTCAGGGAGCTCGCAGAAGCAAACAATTTGCGACTGACTTCCTGCAGTTGTTTGGTCCAGGCTAGAGTGCAGTCGATATAAAACCCCAAATGATTTACAGTGTTAGCTATAGGAATAATGGTGTTGTTGAAAAAAACCTGGGGAAGCGTCGACCATTCAATTCGAGGAACAGTCCGGGAACTACCAACAACAGTCACCTGAGTCTTCGTCGGATTAATCTTCAGCCCAAATTCAGCACTCCAGACACCTATTCGAGCCAGGTCCATATTAATCGTCTCAATCGCATCTCGTAACTCTCCAAGAGAGGCTTGGGTATAAATCTGGAGATCATCAGCATACAGGTGGTAGAAAGAAGAAAGTCGTTGAGTGATAGCATTAATAAAAAGTGCGAAGAGAAGAGGAGATAAAACGCCACCCTGCGGCACACCGGCAGAGGTGTGACACCAAGAAGAGAAATATTCATCAGTGCAAATACGCTGCCGGCGGCCAAACAGGTAACTACGAAACCAGTCATTACCGGAGGAGATATGTTAAAAGAGCTTAGGACGCCAAGCAAAATGTCGAAGTCAACGGTATTGAAGGCATTGCTAAAATCACGTAGAACAAGTACCGTTAACTTTCCCATTTCCATTCCTGACCTAATATCGTCCGTAATATGTACAAGTGCTGAGGTAGTGCTGTGTCCGCGTCGAAAACCAGATTGGAAAGGATTAAGCAGATTGTGTTTGGTAAGGAACGTGCTGAGTTGATGATGGACAAGTTTTTCAAGGACTTTGGATAGGAAAGGAAGAATAGAAATGGGACGATAGTCAGAAAAAGATGGGTTGTGTATTGTTTAAAAAAAATGAAACTCACATTGTTCCGTTGTTGTAATTTACCCATGTTTATAATATTTATTTATTTATTATTTATTGATTAAAACTCACTTAATAATATTTTGTAATTAAAACCGTTTTAAAACCATGAAAATATAATTAAAGACATTTAATTATACTTGATAAGTCATTCTTAATCAATATCCGAAAGAATATTGACACTAACTGACTGTACTAATAGTTTCGTAGAAAATATAACTTTATAGTAGCAATATAAAATCTAGGATACATCACAAGGATCACAAAAAATACGTAATAATTGTAGGAAGACTATGTGGCATAAATAAGTTTAGAGTTGTTTCCTGTACTCAGGAATTACGTAAACTGAGACGGTGGATCGAAAAAAAAGCAAAATGTTTTTATAACTAATTTAATTAAAAATAAAAGATTACAACTCCTACTGTTCTTGTATATGTTTATTTTATGTACAATATATAATAATTATGAATAAAACAGGTGAAACCTATTCGTTGCTCATCATCTGTGGCGGAATCAGGTTTTGACGCCGGTCTATTGTTTCACTATTGTTTTCCTATTTACAATAGATGAAGTAGGAATAACAAAATTACTTAATAAAATAACTTAGCGTTAATTTTGCTGCATCGGCGGCTCGTGACTGGACGGACGTCTTCGGTGCACATTTATGCGCTTGGCGTAAACATGATTCTCAGATCAGCGATATCCAGTAGGGATCCGTACTTAACACAGGTGGATACTTCTACTTTTTTTGGTGGGTGACAACACAATATTCGTGACATTAAAGAGCTCAACGGTAGAAACACTTATTTTCTATTGTTTCACAACTGATTCACGTTTCTCGACCGTTGAGGGGCTGGGTAGCTAATTCTACATTTTTAGGGCAGTAACAACACAACATTTATTCAGATAGGTACTTCTACATTTTAGGTAGGTGCTTCATAAGTGTGACAGATGTCTATAATGTAACAAACAATATAGGTAAATAAAAAATTAGAATTCATGATTTAATGACGTCACACGTAAGTCATATTCAATCAAATGCATTTTCCTGTTAGTGGTTATATTCGTCTTCTATGTCGTAACGATGATTCTAGACTTAAAAAAATAAATATATTTTGATCAGAATTCAGCCACGCCAATAGCGTTGTCATTAGCCTCACAAAGGTCTCTTAAGGTACAGGTGTTGTTGCACAGAGAGCACGACCAAAGGTGAGGCATTGTTTGGGACGTGGCTCCACAATCGCACTATGGGTCATTGCACTACCCCATCTAAGTAGGTTGTGCCTGCAGCGACTCACCTGGCTTCGCAGTCAGTTTAGGGATTTCAAGGTGGGCCAAGGTAGTTGGTGGCCCATAAGGAGCTTTTCTGCAAGCTCAAGTGGAGTCAGCTGGAGGGGGGTGTCTGAGGAGCCATAGATTTTTCTTTATTTCGCTTAACTCGTCACTCGTCATTGATTAAATGAACGACATGCAGCTGTTTCGACTTTTCCATCTACCGCTTGGCTTCTGCACGTTATATAAAGGATGTCTTTTGTTAGTCTCTTGCTTGTGCTTTTCTGAATAATATGCCACTTTTCTTTGGAGTAGTTATATTACTGTATACCTACATGTACATACGTAGTATAGTATTGTTATATACTAGGTCCATTGTCCTCATGTATTGAATTAATGTAAACCCTTTTTTTTAAGAGTAATTAATTGTACAGTTTTTTCTCCGTTCTCCTCCATAACAATCTAGCTTTGCGAATGCACAGTTGTATTAATTATTATTATTTATTAATCGTTTATTTTAATGGCCTAATTAAAATCCTTGACTTTGTGCATCGAAAATAAAATTCGTGGCTATTTTTATTTTTAGTAATTCCGGTTAGGTCCTTTCTCACCATCATACTGACTAGTTTTGGTACCTACAGAATCTTTACCGAGCGCATACGCGTACTGCACATCTGTAAAGATTCGGTCCAGAAACAAAAAGGGCCCGACCTTGTGAGGACGGCGCCTGTAGGTAATGAGTTCACGATTTTAGGGTAATACGTTTTCAGAAAACTAACGACCCGTCTGCGGCTTAAAAGCAAAAAAAAACAAGCAGATAAACCTACAAATTAGTTTGTATTAAATAAATAACATTAAAAGTCGTTTGGTCGTCTATTGGGTTTTACTTTCTTGAACAAACTGTCTTTTGTACTAGAATACGCTCTCTTTCTTCAGTTTGTGTATAAAGATGTTTATTTGGAATACGTCCAGCACTTATTAGCCGGTGCGCGAGCCTTCTAGCGCTTGGTACGGTGACGCTGACCAGCGCAACAGAACAGCGATGGAGACACTTTGGGTACCACTGCTACTCAAAATAGTATCGAATACGATCCATTTCTGGGCTCCGAGGAGCTTGTTCTAGATTATGAACCCAAATAGCAGGTAACTGTTGAGCTGGCACCAGCGGTATTATAGCAGCAATCCAAGAAATGACTCAAGACAAGTGTCATTCAATGTCAGAGTTGACGATGGCGGAAATGCCAAAATGTAAGAGATTGTTCAAGTAACACTTCGACAGCGTTGGATACATTTTCTTCATTTTTAACCCCAACGGAAAAGGCTATAAGTTTGACGTGTGTACCTGTGTATGTGTATTTGCGTATATGTGTATTTTTGTATCTATCTGTGGCATCATAGCTCCTAAATGGATGAACTGATTTTCATTTAGTTTTTATTTTGTTTGAAAGGTTATTTTATCAGGAGTGTTCTTAGCTATGTCTGATGAAAATCAGTTCAGCCGTTCTAAAGTTATGGGCGTTTTACTGCTAGAATCGGGACATTTTCACAAGTTATACCTGCCATATCTACGTGTTCAATAGATTGTCGATCGAAGCGTCTCTACAACTAAATCAATGATGTACCGTGAAATAAAAATGTGCCGGGGGTTTTTAAAATTTTACTTTTTGTTATTTCAATTGCTATTGCCAACTTTCGATGATAGAATGTCACTTGCTATGGCGTCAAGAGGCTAAATAAATCAAAAAAAAAAAAAAAAAACAAATAAATCTAATTTATCAAACCACAAAATTTACAATGTTTACAAAAATTAGGCCACACTTACACTTAAGTTAACCAAAACTGTTAGGTATTGCAACAAGCATCCCTATTAAGTTATAAAATAACTTGTTTTAAGGGCAGCGGTACATAATTCCAGCCGAAATGTCATAACAGAAAAATGGTGCGCAAGTATGTATCGATATTTTGGTATTAT
Organism: Orthosia gracilis; assembly: GCA_947562075.1. Taxonomy (NCBI): domain Eukaryota; kingdom Metazoa; phylum Arthropoda; class Insecta; order Lepidoptera; family Noctuidae; genus Orthosia; species Orthosia gracilis. The sequence goes on along the minus strand of OX387275.1, from coordinate 37,839,814 downwards.
TATACATATAATTATATTCTCCAGGAAAATGTATAATTTAATTAGTTATAACATCCATTTGTTAGGAAAACATCACTCGCGACAGTTGTTGCAGTTGCAGGAACCCAATTTATAGTTAACATGATATTTTAATTCAAACGTAATAATAATTTGTGGGAATGATTCATAAGATAATTATTGTCAACATTTTGCTAGTCATACCGAGTATCAATGCTATTCCTAATATACAAATACCAAGCAGCAGTCTCAAGAATTTGAACAAATGCTGCTCGATGGACAGATATGTTGGGGACAAGAAAAAATGTGGGGATTACAACAACGTCACGGTTTCTTTTTCTACGATAAAAATATACGATGAGGAGAAACAGCTCACAGGAAAGTCATTTGACGATTTATTTACACTGAAACCAAACAAATTCAAAAATGAAACATTTAGAAGAAACATAGAAGTTCTTGACGTCATGAGGCTGGATTACAACGTATACCTTAGTGAGGTAGGATTTTAAGTTCTATTTTATTTTGTTTTCAATAAATTAATCGCTTAAGTTTGACTGCATAAAGGCACAGAGATACTCAATTTTTATTGCGGGCCCTTTAGCAAATTTTGCTGTTTGCATTAATTATGTTTGTTTTAATATAAATTCGACTTGGGGTGTCTGAGGTATTGCTCTTTTCTATTAGATGTTTTACATATACTTTAAAATTATATCCGTAATTAACATTACAAAGGGAGAGTGCCATTTTTGTGCATATATATAAAGCATCATATTATTATCCGGAACAAATGCTCCTATTTGAAAAATGTATTTACCATTACAAAAATAGGTACAATATTCCAGATACACATAGGTAGTATCTATGTATATTATATAATCAAGATAATAATTGATCAACGAGATGCGAGAGTGGGCTAAGGGAGCTCGAATCATGAGCGATCCCTTGATACGCTTAAAGAGCTGTCTGGCCTTCGTGGGAACAAGTTCAGTCCGGGTAAAAAATAAAAGAATGTTTTGCAAAAGTTGTCACTAATTCAATTATCACATGCACCTTAATTACTTACTTTGCATCTGTGAAATTGCCAATTTATTAAAGTGGTTACTTTGAACTTTGATAACTTCGAATTGACTTAGAATTGTAAGTTCAAATAAACTTTATTTTATTTTTTTATTTGTTACCTACATTTGTTTCTGTGGGTTTTGTTTTTTCTTTAATATTGAACTTATTTGTCGTTCTAAGGAAGTGAAAAGGACACACTTGTTTTTTTCATGTCAGATTATCATCACGACAGTTCGGAGTGGATAGCTATTTGTCCTATTTTCTTTTTAACTTCGTTTACAATTTATTATAACATTATATTACAATTTATACTCGAAAACGGAGATTTGACTCGGTGTGCCGGATGGAACGCTGCAGTACTACGTACTATCCTGCCTAAGCAACATTCCCTGACCACCTTGGTGGCTTCTTGTACATACCTGTTAGTTATATTAAAGTAAACCAGCAGCTTAACATGTACCCACTAGCCTGAAACTTGAAGCAAAGCAGAAACTTTTGAAGTGGCTTAGCGACTACGTGTAGTGTACACAAGTAAAAACTCTGTAAGCTATTAGTAATGTTTCGATTTAAGTCAATCAATGATGCGGTAAGCATAGTCAGAACGGAATAACGCTGATGACATAAGTCACATGGAACTTACCTAGTTTGAGAGTCAAGGCAATGGGTTATCTTATTAATTCCGAATTAGTAGCTAATTGCTGTTAAAACATGAAACACACCAGAAAACGTCAATTTGAATGTTAAATGGCATTTGAGCATAAAAAACATAATTTGACTAGCCAAAATTACCATACGCACAGATTTAGTACAAAGAAATTCTTTTCTTATACATAGCTCGAAAACTTGCCCTAGCAAAAATTTCAGTAACATCAAAACGTTGCGAGCATTATGCAAAAACTGATTTCGGGGCCCGTTGACAGCCCATATCTATTTTTCACCACCACAAAATATACTGCGCGCCGCCGCTTATGTACTTTGGGCTACTACCATAAATATATAGATAGAAGAGCTTTAATTGTAGGTTAGACCCAACGATGAGGCTGCGAACGGCATACACAACGTAACCTTACTAATAAAAATCATCGTACGTTTTATTGCAATAATATCTAATCTACCCCCTTTAATTATTTTGAATTTGGTTATACGCGTTATCTATAAGCAATTAACAATTATATTATCAGGCTTTATTGTCGTTTCCGAATTTAACTGTGCAATTTTCATTGTTGTGACCAAACCTGTGGCACTTCTCGCATTGAATTTTGGCTTTGGACATTTATGGTACATATGTACCTTCCCTTTGCAGTTAAAACAATTAGTTCAGTACGATAACTAGTATTACTATCGGTCTTAGCAGATCGATGATGATCAGACAACTCAGACGCAGAGTAAGTTTGACCTTTAGAATTGACCCGATCATAAGATTGCAAAATCTCCTTGTTGGTCATGAGAAATTGTAGCAATTGATAGGGTTGGGTACAACCTATTGCTTTTTTTTTTTTTTTTTTATTGTAAATAGGCTCGCGCTTGACCACTATCTCACCTGATGGTAAGCGATGATGTGGTCGACGGTGAAGCACGCTTGCCTAGAAGTAACCTATTCACTCTTGACTTAAAGACCCCTAGATTGTAGCTATCGGGAAACACAGACTCCGGCAGGGAATTCCACTCCTTAGCTGTACGCATAATAAAAGTGTCCCAAAACGTTTTGTGTGTATGGGTGGGATGTTCACCATGTACCGATGACGCATCGCCGTGCGTCTGGTTGTCCGATGATGGAACGGGCTGGGCGGAATTAAATCATGCAATTCCATCGCACACTCCCCGAAATGTAACCGATAATAAACCGACAAGCTGGCAACTCGGCGACGATGTTCAAGGCTCTGGAGCTTTGATTTGACCAGTGCCTCATTGCCCATAAGTCTCTTGGCCCGCTTTTCGATCAACTCTAGTGCATCAAGCTGGTATTTGGCAGAACCGTCCCAGAGGTGAGAACAGTACTCCATGCACGATCCAACTTGCGCTTGATACAAGTTGAGCAGCTGTTCCGGCGTGAAGTACTTTCTCAGCTTCGCAAGGATCCCCAACTTTTTGGAAGCCAGCTGAGCCTTAGCCTCAATGTAAGGCCCAAAATTGAGAGTCGATGTCAACGTAACGCCAAGAAGCTCAAGATGGTCCGTTATTGGCACGGTTACATCACGAAAAGTTGGAGCCGGGTGAAATTGGCTCTTTTTAGCGGAAAAAAGACACGCCTGGGTTTTAGTAGCATTAAACTTGACCAGATTGGCATCACCCCATTCGGAGACTGCCTGCAAGGACAAGTTCAAGCGCTCCACCATGGCCTCACGAAGAGACTGGATCTGTGGCCCGGTAGCCCGTGCGTTGGACAAGTATCTCTCAGCAACAGTGCTGTCGTCTGCATACCCAAAGGTTTAAGCAGATCGTTAATGTGCAACAAGAACAATGTTGCTGAGAGTACCGACCCCTGAGGGACCCCGGCATTAATATCCAATTAGTCCGACGAGCAGCCATCAATAACTACTCGAATGGACCGATCACTCAAGAAGTCTGCGATCCAATCACACAGACCACCGGGCAGACCGAATGAAGGAAGCTTACCGATAAGGCTTTCGTGTCAGACCCTATCGAGAGCCTTCGAGATGTCGAGGGAAACGGCAAGCGCTTCCCCGTGCCTCTCGATGGCCTCACTCGATATGTGAATGGCATACGCTAGAAGATCCCCAGTAGACCGATTTCGGCGGAAGCCGTACTGGTGGTCGCTAAGGATATCGTTACCTTCTAGGTATGCCAGGAGCAAAGTGTTTAGTACACGCTCCATACTCTTACAGAGTATGGACGTTACAGAGATGGGTCGGTAGTTAGCCGGGTCAGCTCGACTGCCCTTCTTGGGCACGGGCTGTACATTGGCTTGCTTCCAGGCATTCGGCACTTTTCCAGTCTCATATGAAAGGCGGAATAGGCGTGTCAAGATCGGAGACAGTTCAGGCGCACAGGTTCTAAGAACTATAGCTGGTATTCCGTCAGGGCCGCTAGCCTTGTTCACGTCGAGGTTGCGCAGCACCCTACGGACGTCCTTTTGGTGGATGCGAATGTCCGACATACTCGTCTCGCATCCAACAAAAGGAGGAGGGGGCCGCGAATCACCAGAATTTAGACGCGAAGATTCCGCAAAAAGAGAGGCAAATAAATTTGCCTTCTCCTCAGCGGAGTGGGCCAGCGACCCATTTGGTTTCAGCAGTGGTGGTAGTGAGGGACGGCAGAAGTTCGATTCGACTGACTTAGCCAGGGACCAAAACGCTTTACTACCTGCTGGGTAAGAAGCAAGTTTGGTCCCTATTCGGCTAATGTGGTCAAACCAAGCCCTTCGCAACACCAACTTGCAGGACTTGGCAGCCCTGTTAAAGGCCCTCTTCTTCTGACCCACGTCACTCGCTTTGCGCGATCGCGCATCGACCCATGCCAGGTACGCCTCATGTTTAAGGGCGTCGGCGCGATGACATTCGGCGCCAAACCATGATCGGTCAACGCTGGACATTGTTACGTCAGAGAACGGAATGTAGTACTCCATTCCCTGACGCAACACACCCGTCACGGCGTCCGCGCACGACGAAGGATCAGCCGAAGAAAAGCAAGTAGGCTGCCAAGGATAGCATGCGAAGAAAGATCGCATGCCATCCCAATCTGCTGACCTGTACCGCCAAACCCGCCGGGTGCCTCTTGGGCTGGGATCGGGCGGGGAGTAGACGGACACAGACTTCACCAGACAGTGGTCGGAACTACCCAAAGGTGAAGCTATCGACACAGAGTATCGGTCTGGATCTGTTGTCAGCAGAAGGTCCAAGCAATTGGCCGTGTGCGAGTCAACATCCGGTACCCTCGTTGCTCCCTGGACCAGCTGGGTAAGGTTGAGCGCAAGCGAAAGCTTTCGCATCTCCCTCCCAGCATGGTCAGTGCACTGGTATGGGAAGAGCCACTCCTTGTGGTGGGCATTAAAGTCCCCCAGTAACACTAATTGGGCGGAAGGGTACCGCTGCTGTGCCGCGTCAGCAGCCTCACTGATGTACTCTGTGAGCCTGGTTGTCTCCTGATCTCCGCTGTGCGAACGGTAGACACAGGCGTAGATAATTTTATCCAGACCTGTTTCCACTAGAGCCCACATCGATGTCCACTATTGCGTTGGCACTAGACCTCATTGTCCTGTAGCCCAAACCATGGATTTCTCAGTTCATTACTTCACTAACTCACTGTCATGGCCTCTTACGCTCAGAATATAAAAGTGTTATAGTTCCTTTTTAAATAATAAAGATGCTTGATATTACAAAAAAAAACCGGCCAAGTGCGAGTCGGACTCGCGCACCAAGGGTTCCGTACAAACCTGCAAGGTTTACAAAGTTCGTTCATTACGACAATCGAGTCATAACTATGGTAATCTTATTGCAAAATGAAATTCATAACATTACAATGGGGAAAGATGGAGGAGCATAAATTTAAGACAAAGATCTCTTTATCGTTTAAGTAATCCTTTATTTTATATTAACACATATCATTTATTTTTGGTGGTATAACTACTTAAAATTTTAAGCTTTTCGGAATTTTTCTGTTACCTGTGCTGTAAGCTATTGCTTCTTACCAAATTTCGAGATTCTATGTCAACGGGAAGTGGTATTTAGGTTTTAATTCCCTTGCGTGTAGTTGCGAGTTTCAAAATATGCGGTATCAATGGTTGTACTTTTGCGTTTTGCGTTTTTGCGTTGACTTAGATTTTTTTTTTTTTCACGGGTTAAAGGCAATTAGATCTAAGTATTTGATATGAATTTCAACTTGATAGCTCTACGCGTTCATGAGGAAAAAAGTAATAAGTTTATATTTATTAAAAAAGATGGAGGAGCATAAATTTAAGACAAAGATCTCTTTATCGTTTAAGTAACTAAGTACTAAGTAAGTATTTCAACTTGATAGCTCTACGCGTTCATGAGGAAAAAAGTAATAAGTTTATATTTATTAAAAAATATATATTTTGTAATGTAACTAAAAATTTAAGGTTTTCGGAATTTTTCCTTTATGTGTGCTATAAAACGTTGCTTCATGCCAAATTTCAAGATTCTAGGTCGACTGGAAGTACCCTTTAGGTTTTGATTCCCTTGCGAGTACTTGCGAGTTTCAAAATATGCAGCTTAAATTGCTGTTTCTTTTGATTGCGTTGACATAGAAGTTTGATTTTGTTACAGCTTAAAGGTATTATAGATCTAAGTATTTGGTATGAATTTCAATTTAATACCTCTACGCGTTTATGAGGAAATGGGTAGTAAGGTTAAAATTATTAAAAAAAAATATATTATGTGATGTAACTAAAAATTTATGGTTTTCGTAATTTTTCCTTTATCTATGCTATAAGACGTTGCTTCGTACCAAATTTCAAGATTCTGAGTTCACGGGAAGCACCCTGTAGGTTTTGATTCCCTTGCAAGTGTCGAAAATTTGCGGCATAAACGGCTGTATCTTTTGATTGCGTTGGCTTAGAAGTTTGATTTTTTCACAGCTTCAAGGGACAGTAGACCTGAGTAATTGATATAAATTTCAGCTTCATACCTCCACGCGTTCCTGAGAAAAAGGGTCTTGACAGACGGACGGACGGACAGACGGACAACAAAGTGATCCTATAAGGGTTCCGTTTTTTCCTTTTGAGGTACGGAACCCTAAAAACTAGTTTATTAACATCACCTAAAACTCCACAACACCAACATGGTAGCAGAGCGTGGTTTGGTGGAACAGTGTGAATAATTTGTATACCTTGGGTTTCTCCTTCATCTATTTTCGGCTTCTCCCGCCGTCCTAAACCTAAAGCATATATAATTATGGTCAGACAGAGAGATTTCGTCCGATACATGCCAATTTTCAATATGGGCGCTGGCCCTGTTTGAAGCCAGTGTCAGGTCAATAACTTCAGTTCTCGCAGAGGTCCTAAAAGTAGGTTTATTGCCTGCGTTAAGGATTTGTAAAGAAGAGCTTACCACAAAGTCCAACAAATCCTCCCCTCGTTTGTTGACATCTGAACTGCCCCAAACGACATGGTGTGCGTTCGCATCGCAGCCAAGTATCAGGTCGAGGTTTTCTTGGTTGCCGTAGTCAACCAGTCTTCTGATTAGTGGTGTTACTGGTTCCTTTTGTTCATATGGGAGATAGGCAGATGCAAGGATAATTTTCCTTTTCTCTGTTCCCGTCCCCACTTGGATCAGAATTGTTGTGAGATCCCTGTAACAGAAAGTACGTAAGGGCATTGTCTCTATACCGCCCCTGATATAGATGCAAGTCCTGGCGTCATTAGTTGGACAGTCAGAGAACACCATGCCCCCTGTCCCACCTAAGCCTTTTATAGCTACCCATGTAATCCTAGATAAGTACCTAGTTAAGTTTTGACAGCTATCCTAAAAATAATTAAATAAATAAATAGTCCCTTTGTATAAATAGGGTTCCTGTATCAAGGCAACGTCGTATGTATTAAGCTTCAGTTGCCGAGCCAGAAGGGCAATAGCGGCTCTGCAATGATGCAAATTGATTTGTACACACCTTAGTCCATCCATCTTGGATGTTTTGATGGGTTTGTGTTGTGGGAAGGCCTCAGTTTTGAGGCTCCCCCTCCATCGCCTGGCTCTCCTCGAGGGCAGCTAGCGACTCAATCCCCAGTGTATCGAAGCCTTCGAGGATGTTATCCTCGAGATCCGCCTCTGACGCACTGGTCTGTGTCTCCGCCTCCTGCGCTACTTCGTGAGCAGAGACTTCTTCGATGGCCTCCTCACACTGCGGTGGTCCATCTTCGGAGGGCCCCCTCCTGCTTCCGCAGTGGGTGCCTCTCCCATGTCTTCTTCCATGAGCTTGAACGAGTATCGTTCAATATTTTACTATTGTAAATAATGATAAAATTGATTAATAAAAGCACCGAACCTCAATTAAAATTTTAAATTTCCAGTCTATTTCAGTTTAGTAAACCTCATTATAATCTAAATAAGATTATCTGGGTATAAAACGATTATAAAAATGTGACCTACTGCGTTCATGTATGGGGAAGCTGTATAGTACCAGACATCATTTTAATAGTCGGCTTTTATGCATGGCATGACAGATTACCTATTGTGATCTTTATTTTCGTAACAATATGGCTGCAATCATAGGCAAAATAACATTGAATGGTCTGTCAGATACTTGACCCCAGTTTGAAATAAGAACACAGCGTGGTAATGTTTTTCTAAAAATAATCGGCAGAGTCCATTTATGATGTGGGCTTCTGAATTTAATTTTCAAATAGTATATAAAAATACTAAATATAAATATTGGAGTGTAAAGCTCCAATTTAAGTTTGGTCCTAAGCTATCGATGACAGTTGGCTTGACTCAAAACTCAGATGATGATTGTCAACTGTTTGTAGTCACAGCCTTAAACTAAGTAATTAAATGTTTATTTCAGAGCGGATTGATACAAGTGGAGCTTCCGAATGCGTACGATCGATGGACAGCAATACAGATAGATGATTATTGCATCGATATGGACTACCGACAACTGGAACCGCGGTTTTGGGCATTAATTAAATCTAAAGAAACGCAAAACGATGACACAAATTTAACACTACAAATAATAGGTAAGACTAATTAAATTAAATCTAGGATTGGAAGTTAATTTTATATATAAAATAAACAAGATTAACGTAAATCAAAATATGTTTTGAATAACGTGCGTAATCGAGGATCATCATAAGGAAAAGGCGTAAAATTATTTTAAATAATATTATTTATTAATTATTATATATAAATGTATTTGTCAACAGCTACGATAATATCGTGTGTCTTTATTCTGTTGGTGCTGGTAGTATATATCATGCTGCCAGAACTTCAGAACCTGGGTGGTTTGATTCTGATGGCGTATCTCTTCAGTCTGTTCATGGCGTTCACGCTATTAATAGTCATTCAATTACCAGATGTCTCCATAAATAATGCGTGTTTAGGTCTAGGTAAGTGATCGTTTTATTTTTATGAGATTGAACTTGACCTTTTTAATTAAGACATGGACCTGGGAAACCCTGCAAAAGATCGCGCGGTCGTTCACCTACAAGATGGACGGATCAAGTGAAAAATTCATCGTCCTCTAAATTCGACATGGTCGTAAGGGACGCGCTGGACAGAAATCGGTGATCATCTACACCAGATGCTGACCACGATCCTCAGACATGAGGGACGGACCAAAAGAGAGAGGGACTTAATGTATGTCGCTGTAACAACATCGCTGGTGTTTCCCCAGTCGTACTTTGAACTGTGTGCCTATAATTGAGTAGAAATGTGTGCAAGGCAGCGTCCAAATCTTTGTTCTCCCTATAGAATTATTTAATTGCGGCTTTGCACAATTTAGCAGCATTTTCTGCGGCACGGTTAAACGACGGATGGTAAGTCGGTGAAAAGTATTGACGTATGCCATAATTGTTTTTTAGGAAAGAACTAAATTCTATACTTGTGAAAGGAGGAAACTAATTCTAACGGGTGATACTTCGTAATATTTTGATTACCTGGTGGTCGAGCACGGCCTACTGTAACAGGTTTGAGTAACACATATTTATCACAGTTTGGGAGCAAAAACCTTGATAAAATGCGTGACTCCAGCCTATCACAGAGGCCATGCTCGCCCGGCTGGTTGGGGTTTGTATGTGATATTTCGAAAACTTTAACCACGGCTGCCACGGCGGGCGCTCCCGGCGGTGCAGCGCCCTCTACTGCACATGTCTCACAACTATTGCACAACGGTTCTAGGTCACAATCAATGTTCGGCCACCAAACATAACTACGCGCTTATGACTTTGTTTTGAATATACCCATGTGACTAATTTGTAATTATTTAAGTATATCCTTTCGTAAGGTTTGTGGTTTTACCATCCGATATCCCTACATTAAACATCCACAATTTACATACAATTCATGATGTCTTGCAAAGTAAGGCTTAATTTGCTCATTTGCGCACGACATAGGCCAGCCAGACTGCACGTAAAGGAAAATTTGACCAGCACATTCATAACATAATAAGCAGTGCCTACCGTATGTACGGATTTGTCATGAGAGCTACAACTGATTTTAAACGTGCCAGTAGTTTCATTCATCTGTATGGGTCACTTTTAAGGTCTCAACTTGAGTAGGTACGCTATGGTAGTATGGAACCCTTATTATAATAAATATGCAAAAAGTTTGGAGAGGGTCCAGCATTTTTTTTTAAATAAGTACAATACCGCTGTTACCGGAACTTCCCGTCGTATAATGACTTGCTAAATTATTATGTATTGAACCAAAAGTCTAGAAGATTATACCTTGCAACGATTTTCCTTTATGATGTGTGTAATCAGAGGTATGACAATTAGTAATAGAGTATATTACTTTGTACCTAGAAGGTTTTGAGGCGAGGGATGCGCGCGCGCCCACTTTTTGCTGTTTCTTCCTGTCGAACTAATGCTGGAGCCCGCGCACCCCTGCGTCGTTTTTGTAATGGTTTTAATGGATTTTTTACCGACTTCGACATATTTGCAATGTGCACTAATAAATTTCGCAACTGCCTTAGGCCAAGATTCTCACCTCTAAATTATCGCAGAATTAATGTAATAAATTGCCAAATACGCGTTATCTACTATGATTGGCTGTTGAAAATTCATTCAGCCACTCACAGCAGATAACGCGTGTTTGACAATTAGTCACATTATATCTACGATAATTTAGAGGTGAGAAACTCGGCCTTATTGAAACAATAAAAAGCCTTTAAATTCTTATTATAACAGAATGTAAAATTATTTGTTTATTTGTTTTGTATCGTTTGCTCAAAAATAATTTTCTATTTTTATGATGTGAATCTGTGGATTTTCGGCGTTCCACAAGGTTCCATCCTTGGACCTTTGCTCTTCTTAATTTGTATTAATATTATTTAAGACCTAGACCTAGCTGAAGACGTTTCATATAAGCCGACAACACTTGCCTCTTCTACTTCGGAAAGAAAGTACAAACAGCCATGAACCGAGCCCAAGAAGACCTCAATATCTTATTTATCTGGTTTTAATATAATCTGCTCACAATCAATGTGTCCCAGCCAAACTTTATGATATTCAGTGCAAAAAATAAAACTATTCCAAATTTTCAACCACTCCACGTAAATAACGAACCACTGACTAAAGCAGAATCCGAAAAATATTTTGGCCTTATTCTAGATAAAAAACTCACCCCCACTGAGATAAATTACGTTCTAAATTATCATTACTGATGGGAATATTGCGAGGCTCCGTCCGCTGTTTTCCCAAAAACTGTAAGATATTTTATCTACAATTCCCTAATCAAATCAAATCTGACCTATTTAATTGAAGTATGGGGTTCTGCAACCAAAACTAACCTAAAAAATATACAAACAACTCAAAATAAAATAATCAAATTACTCTTTAATATGAACTACCTAATGCCAAAACAAAAACGTCTTTCAATAAACCAAATTAATGAAACTCGCACAACTATATAAACTCCATACATGTATCTATGGTAAGGAAAATATTGACAAAAGATACCCATATCAAGTTGTATTTACGAAGAAGTTGCAGATCCAAACCCGACTGCTGCGAAGCGCTAACGATATCTGCCTATTCGGAAAACCACGGACAATATTTATGGTATAAGAAATATTAGATATGAAGGTGCCGATATGTATAACAATCTTCCGAAAGATATCAAAGAAATACACTCTTTTCGTAAGCGTCAGAACCCCTGGGCCAATAGAAATATTAAATGTTTGGAAAATATCAAAATGCACTCACTACCTTTTTGCTAATGTTTGATACTTAAGTTCAAGTATTTAGTACCTCGATTTACAGCGAAAGAATGCGTAGAGATAGTGGCCAGACATTCTAGCATCAGTATGTCTAGATCACATTCTTTTTCACAGTTCTTTGTACGTATTTACTACATTTTTAATACCTCAACATTATATTTTTCCTTTTTTTTTGCTATACCCGAAAAATTTTACGCAAGAATGAAACTTTGCTAGCTATGTATATTCCCCCTCTTAAATTACTATTTACTATCTTCTTAGTACCTCAACAATTTTTTAAACAACTTTTGTTTTTCATTTCATTTCATCAATTGCTTCATACACATACATCACAACTATGTTCTATTATTTGTTTTCTATAATTGTTTTTGTGTAACTGTGTATTTGATTTGAAAATACAAGAGGGTGTAATCCTTCATAAATGATTTTATTTCTGTAAGTTGGTTTGTACAAACACTTTTGCTTGTCGATCACATTTTTAAAACTAGATGAGGTCGGTATTTCCTATTCGACATTCGGGTAGGCCGCATATACTCCTCAAACTGCCAAACCATGATTAAAAACTAACTAAAATTAAAATTAAAAACAAAAAAAATAATGATCCACATAGTCTTCATATACACAACAATTAAAATAAAATAATATAATACTTTAAAAAGTAAATATTCTTGCATAAGCATTTTTATTTATATCACTATCTCTGCTGAAATACTTACACAAGGTTTTAGTTTATTTTAGTAAAAAGACTACAGTATTTAATAAATAGTTTAATACTACATCAACTGCTGAAATAAGAGCCGTGAAAGGTCAAAGGTCTCGTGGCCCGTACGTTTTTTAACATATTTTTTTTTGTTTTATCTCTCATGTCTCCTGTGTGGGTCTCAAATAATATTTCTTCTTTCTTTTTAATTCATAATCATTTATTTGCTAATATGGGTAATAACATAAAGTTGTTAAAAATATGGCACAGTCCAACCATATTACACCTTAAGGCATGTAAATCACAAGCTTGATACACATTTACTTGCAAAGGTAATTTATAATTTACAACACAATCTATTTTGTTTTGTTTATTTTACCGCGTGGCAAATAACAATGAAAAATAACAAATGAAGCTATCAATAATGTCACTAGAAGAACTAAATTTAAAATCTCATATATTAAATGAAAACGTTAAGATAATAATACGTAATAATTAAATTCGTGCATTATTTGGTAATTTCCCCACGGCAAATATTAATGAAACACAACAATAATGAAGCAAATAATATTGTCACTAGATAATACTCAAAATTCAAAATTCAAAATTCAAAATTTTTTATTTCACATAGGCCTACATGGGCACTTATAAAACGTCGGCAAAAGGAGCACGGTTCGGGTTGGTCGTTTCCTATGGAGAAGAACCGGCAAGAAACTCCATGGTTACTCTTTTAAAATGGTTTGGTTTTACAATATTTCCATGTTACAGCATTAGTACTTAGATATGGGGGGACAACGTAGGCCCGACAATAAGTCGTAAAAACTAAACAAAGTAAATAAAAGATTGTAAAACAAGATGAAAAGTTAACAAATGTTAACAAGCATATCTAGAAATCTAGAAGGCCTACAATGTTCACACATTCACAAAACAATCGGTAAAAGAATCTATACAAAGGTAGTAAAAAGAAAACCGTATATCAAAACTAAATTTAACATGAGGCACAAATGTTGATATCAGTGCTGTAACTATTCTTTGAGGGTAAGGGCGTATAAATATGATTGAAAACCATTGTAAAGAGTCTAATCAAAAGAAGAAAAAATGAGATTGAGAATAGTTAGAGACATCCACATATTTGTGCCGTTTATGAGTTACCAGGGAAGCCACATGCGCAGAAGGAGCTATAGCCAAACTTTTTTATCTTCAACGTAGTCCTTGATTTTATAATATGCTTTTTTAATAAGGACACGTTTGATGTAGTTTTTGAACTTTCCATCGGTCAGTTCTATAACTGCCTTTGGCAACTTGTTATAAAAGCGTATACTGTTTATAAGAAAAGACTTGCTAGTTTTCGTTAATCTGAATTTGGGTATTACAATTTCATGCTTACTGCGTGTATTTAAATTATGGAAGTCGCTTCTAATTTTGAAAAGCCTTCGATTTTTGCGGACATACATAATACATTCCAAAATATAAAGTGAAGGCAGAGTCAGTATATCGATCTCTTTAAATTTTTCTCTGAGTGACTCGCGAGGGCCCATTTTAAAGATCGCGCGGACTGCCCTCTTTTGTAGGATGAAAATTGAGTCAACGTCTGCTGCAGACCCCCACAGCAGAATGCCATAAGACATAATACTGTGGAAATAAGCATAGTATACTAACCTAGCTGTAGCTACATCAGTTAACTGTCTCATTTTTCTTACTGCATATGCAGCTGAACTTAACCTACCTGAAAGAGTTCTAATGTGCGCGCCCCACTGCAGTTTTGAATCGATAGTAATCCCCAAGAAAACAGTTTCCGCTATAACTTCAAGATTTTTGCCGTCAAGATACAAATTTAAATCACGCTGTGGTACATTTGGTAAAGAGAACTTTAGACATTTTGTTTTATTCGCATTCAGTAAAAGATTGTTAGCTGCGAACCATTTTGAGAGAATAGTTAGGCTTTCGTTGACATGTAAGACATCCGTATCTTTCCTATCTATTTTAAAAATTAGCGAAGTATCATCAGCAAATAGAATTATATCAGATAATTTGGCCATCATAAAAGGGAGATCATTAATGTAAACAAGAAAAAGGAAAGGGCCGAGAATTGAACCTTGAGGCACGCCCATCTTGACTAGAGACCCGGAAGACGTCGCCCCATTAACATTAACTTTTTGCTGCCTGTTTGATAAATAGGAAAGCACAAGATCAGCAGCTTGTCCTCGAATTCCGTAGTGGTGTAATTTACAGATCAGTGTGTTGTGGTCAACGCAGTCGAACGCTTTTGAGAGATCACAGAAAATGCCAATGGCATCCTGGGACTTCTCCCAAGATTCCAAAATGTGGCTGATGAGTTTTACTCCCGCGTCCGTTGTCGACCTACCTTTCGTGAAACCAAACTGCTGACTATGCAGAATCCCATTTGAGTTAAAGTGAGACAACATCTGGTCCAGCATGATTTTTTCGAATATTTTACTCAATGCTGGAAGCACAGATATAGGTCTATAATTAGAGGGATCACTCTTACATCCTGATTTGAAAATTGGTACTACTTTACTGTGTTTCATTAAGTCGGGAAACGTGCCGCTGTCCAAACATTGGTTGAATATGCCTGTCAGGACAGGAGCAATTGAGTCAATAATACCTCCAAGAACCCTAACGGATATTCCCCATAAGTCTTCAGTATTTTTTATGTTGAGACTTTTGAACGCGTTCTTAATTGTATCAATACATATTGGTTTAAAATTAAAGTTTGGTATCTCTTTAGTAAAGTTTTCTTTAAGGAGATCTTCAGCTAATTTAGATGAGGAGGGAAGAGACTTCGTAACCTCTAACGGAATGTTGGTAAAGAAATTTTCTAATGTCTCAGCGACTTCTTGCTTATCAGAAATGGTTTGATTAGCTATTTTCAAAGACAACTCATTTTGATCGCGTTGTTGTGTCTTTCCAGTTTCTCTATTAATTACTTGCCACACAGTTTTTATTTTATTACTAGAAACACCAATTTTGTTAATAATTATTTGAGATTTTGCTTGAGCGCAGACTCTTTTGAATATTTTGGAATAGTTTCTAACATAAGTGTGAAAAGCTTGATCGGAAGTCAAAGATTTTTCGTAATATAAATTATATAACATATCTCGGCTTTTTCTTATGCCCACAGTGGCCCATTCACTAAATTTCGATTTGGAATTGTTGACTTTAACTGTTTTTACAGGACACGTTTTGTTGAATTCTTTGCAAACCGTAGAGAACAGCGTGCCGTAATTTATATTGGGGTCTTTTGAATCAAAACTAGCGTTACAAAGGTTGCTAAGAACATTATTATTAAAAGAGTTTAATTTATTTTTGGTAAGAGGTCTTAATCGAATTGATTCAGCCAGGTTAAACTTTTTATCTGACTCAAAAGATACTAGTTGACCAGTATGGTCTGACCTAACGCCACTAATTAAAAACGAATCTTTCACTTTACAATCAGTGAATACATTATCTATGCACGAAGCTGAAGTTGCCGTTATTCTTGTCGGTTCATT
Organism: Orthosia gracilis; assembly: GCA_947562075.1. Taxonomy (NCBI): domain Eukaryota; kingdom Metazoa; phylum Arthropoda; class Insecta; order Lepidoptera; family Noctuidae; genus Orthosia; species Orthosia gracilis. Next base: position 37,823,695 of record OX387275.1, on the reverse strand, counting down.
AAATAAATGTTTTAAATTAAATGATTTGAACAATGAAATGAGCTTACATTTTTCAGGTGAATTTACTAACAGATCTATATTTAAGTCACCACATACAAAAACTGATTTATTATCTCTAAAAACTTTACTTAATAATTCTTCCATTGCAATTAAAAACAAAGACAAATTCGATGCTGGTGGTCTGTAAACACACAAGATAGTATGGCCCTCGACCTCTGCACATGCTACCTCACATAAGCGATCAACAGAGTAAGCAGTGATATCCCTCCTTTCTTTATATTTAAGATGACTATTACAAAGTATCAGGGTACCACCACCCACTGTGGATCTGTTGTACGCGCTGGCAACTGAAAAATTATTTACATTAAACAACATCCTATCTGGTTTTAACCAGGTTTCACAAAAACATAAAATATCCATGTGGTATTTATCTGCTAACAATTCCACGTCTAAAATTTTGCCGGAGAAGCGATTTATATTTTGATGATATAGTAAAATATTACTATTCGTCTTCTCTTTTGTCGGCTCTAATAGTTTAAAGTATCTACTGTAGTATTATCAGAAAAACTGGATAATACTGTTAAATTACTAAACCTAGGCTCAGTTAAATCATCAATAACTGCGTGTATATTAAAAGCTAACAATGTAGCTAATAAATGTCGACTTTTTTTGGGAAGAAACATATGCTCCCGAATCAAAACAAAATCACTAACAAAATTGTTAGTGTCAAAAAATAATAAACGGTCACTATGACGACACGATAAAATATGCATCAAGTCATACTAACTGAAGGATATTGTTAATATTTTCAGCAAGCGGTGTTTATTTCTTCTTCCTGGCTGCCTTCTGCTGGATGAGCGTGATGTCTTATGATATGTGGTCGACCTTCAGGTAAATTCCCGGATACTTTAAATCGTTCGCTTACTAACTTCAGTCCTCACGCTTGGAATATGCATAATTTTTCTAAGATACAGGCATCTGCGTATATAAGTCAGGGTTCCATCTTGGTATTTTGCCTTATCTTGTATTTCTTGATAAACTATTTTTGATACCTGTGTCGTCGTGAATGAATAAAATAAAAATAATTCAATTAAATATGTTCATATCTTTTAAGTATGTGTACAAAAGAAAAATTGGGGAAACTAAAAATATTAATTATAGTCAGTTTATTAAACAAATTGTGGGTACTATGAGGGAACGAAGTAAATAACAGGCATGTTTGCACATAGACACGGTTATTTGTAACCCGGCGTTATCCTGGCAGGACTTGATAGTTTCATGTATTTGCCACAATTAAGCACCCGTTGCGTTGGAAGGCCCAGGTGGACCGATGATCTGGTGAAGGTTTCGGGGATCCGCCGGATGCGAGACGCACGCGGCCGGTCAATGTGACGAAGCTTGGGGGAGGCCTATGTCCAGCAGCGTCAGCAGCGTCTTACGGCTGATATGATGATGAAGCACCCGATGAACCGAAGGCGAAATCCCTTTGACCCTTTTCCAGAATTCGTCACTAAATAGGTTTTCACTTGAAACCAGCTAAAGCTTAATTTTATATCGTTGTCAAAAAACGATGTAAATAAACAAAAAACATCGACTTCCAAAATTGAAGTTACTTTTTAATTTGTTGTATTTTTATTTGGAAGTAGGCTGAATTTTTTTTTTGTAAAAAAGTTTGCCATTTTGATGTTGTATCATTTTGTGTGAGTCATAGACCACAATTATAAATATTAGTGTTGATCGACTTTTGTTGCTGACCGAATTACATTATATTTATTTACAACATTGATTTTTCAGGAGTATCTTGGGAGCCAACTCGCATCGACGGGGAGATCGCTGCAAGTTCTTGGTGTACTGCTTATACGCGTGGGGAGTTCCTCTTTTGATGACCATCTTTCTTATCGTGGTGAACACAAACAGAAAGAACATGAGACACATGCCCTGGTTCGTCACGCCCCGCATACCAGAAAATGGTTGCTTTCTTCACGGTTAGCATAATTTCAATCATCAATCCCCGTTATGTCTTATCAATATTGAAAGTCTGGACGTTTGTCTCAACGGCAGAACGGATTTGGATATTAACTTGGCACGTGGGTAGACCGTATCTAAATTTAGGATAAAGTATATTTTTAACCCGATAGTATAAGTAGTAGATATAATTATATATTTCGTTTCTCCTTCTGTATTAAGGTGGTACCACTACTCAAAGGTTGTCTGTAAAAAGACCGTTTATTTGGAGGCTTTTGCTACCTACCTACCTACACCACTTTCGAAGAATTAGTTTCTAATACGAGGTTAAATTTAAATTATGTCATACTGTCATACATAATGGGCCCGTGTTAGCTATTAACTTGGAGTCAGTAATATAACCCAGGGTGGTCAAGCAAAGATTTTAAATCACCTCTTTCAAAAACAAAAAGAGTTTAGCTATGATAATTAATTTAGACTCTTGGATAGGTTTTTGGGAGTGGTAATGAATGTTATGTCTCAAATCACATACCATGGTGCAGTTTTAGTCTGTGATAACTTTCTTCTGACAAAAAATGCTGTAAGTTTCGTTTTGAGGATCTCAAATATCAAGGAGAGGTTTTGGATGGGCCGCTGCTATCGTGAGCAGCCAGTGGTGGCCCAGTCGTTAAAGCCTCGACTTACGATTCTTGGGGCGTGGGTTCGGACCCAGGGAGGCGCATTACTTTGTGTAATTGATTATATCATCACCACTGCTCCCAAAAAGATAAAGGTCTTCGAAGACTTGTTGTGAAATTACCAACCTGCACTGGTTCCTCATGGTAGACCATAGTTCATTTCCTGGCCCAGACCCAGACAGTACACCGATACCGATGGGACACAGGCCTTCTGCCTATAGGCTGATCATTTTTATGCTATACTATGCTGCTTTCGTACTGTTCGTACTTTTGTATTGTTTTTGTACTGTTTTACTAACATAGGTAGTTTATAAGTAAAGGGTTATTTTTAGAAACACGAGTCTTGTTAAAGTTATTTATATATAGGTAAATATTAAGCAGCCATTTTTTGGAATTTTGTTATTTCTTTGCAGGTGGTGTAAAATTGTTGTACTTCTATTTGCCGATGCTGGTCCTGATTATTTGCAACTGGATATTTTACCTGATGACCGCGTTTAACATCTGGTTTACGAATAGACGGACATCTGTGCTAGACTCATGTGCTGCTGGTCCTAAGCAGGCTCATCGTGATCAATGGCGAATGTAAGAATACCTCGTTTTTACCCGACTGAATAAGGAGGGTCATAGCTAAAGAACGGTAGTCTCCAATCTTTTTGCCGGGCGGTCATAGCTAAAGAACGGTAGTCTCCAATCTTTTTGCCGGGCTGTACGTAGGCTTTCCGATGCGCATGTCATGGCGCGCTGCTCTCTTAGTTTAAGATTTACGACTGCGCAGCCATTGTAGCCACCTTCAGAGCGTCGAAGAAGATTTGGAAGTATATATAAGTAGTTTTTGACCATCTTGTGGATTAATAAAAAATATTGGACATGTATTTTTGCTTTTGACTCGCAAACATAAAGTGACGACGATATAATGCGTTGAAATATCGTGTGACGTCACGCCGCTAGTACACTTTATACTGCCTTAGTGACGTCACACGCTCCCTCGCCTGAACTTTGATCTGCTTTAACTTTGTCAATTTATTATGATTTGGTAAAGCTAAAGCTAGAGCAGTGGTGGCCCAGTGGTATCGGACGACTTACAAGTTGTAGGTCGTGGGTTCGAGCCCAGGCAGGCGCTTTACTTTGTGTAAATTATTTCATCACCACTTCTCTCAAAACGGTGAAGGAAAACATCGTGAAGAAACCGAATGTCCTAGAACTATAAATTCGAAAGACATGTGACACCCGCCACCCGCGTGGTGGATACGGCCCATTCCCTCTCCTAGAGAGGAGCCGGTGTCCCAGCAGTGGGAACATTAATAGGCTGATGATGTGATGTGGTAAAGCTAAAAATCCGTGTCCAATATTATTTGATAATCTCACTGACGGACAGAATATAAATATAATTTTTCTAGTCAGGAAACATCCTTATTAACAGGTATGATAATAATGCTGTCACTGTCGCACAACTGTTAATGCTAGGTAGAAACGTTAACTTATAGCCTATGATACCACCGATACAATATGCAGGTAATTTTTTTGATAAAACAAAATTTTCATGGATGATACTTGATTGCAGAATACATTGCTGCAGGGTTGCCTGGCAATATTTAGCTGCAATTATTTTTTTATGAAATAAATTGTACTTAATTATTTATTTATTCATATAAACTTTATTGTACACCAAGATAAAACAGTACAAAAAGAAACCTTAAAATTAAAACAAACGTACAACAAGCAAGAGAGGGGAGGCTTCATCGCGTTCTGCGATCTCTTTCAGGCGGCAACCTTGAATGAAAAGAGATAACCTGGACACGATATAGGGTTGCACTTGGTGCAAAGTTTTCAACAAACAATTTAGTTAGGTAGTATTTTTTATCAAACCCCAGATTTTACAAGTGAATCCAACGTTATTTGATAGAAATGTACCCATTTGTGACTGATGTTAACCCAAGGCTTCAACGCAGCTATTTTTTTTTTTTTTTGGCCTTTATAACCATCTCACGAAGTTTGTTGTATCACTTTAATTTTGGCGACTTTGACATGTTTTCCACCGCTTCTGGAGTGGGTGGCGTTTAGAGTTCTTACGTATTCGAGGTATTGATATAATTTTCAAAAAAATTAAAATATTTTTATAAATTCAAGTTGCCTCCCGGACTATTTATATTATATACCTATATTAGGATCTAATGCAAAAATAACTATTTTACAGGTTCATGATTTACTTGAAATTGTCGGTGGTGATGGGTCTAAGTTGGTTGCTGGAAATTATCAGTTTCGAGTACCCTAGCTACATGTGGATCATATCCGACGCTTACAACAGCCTGGTAGGCTTGGCGTTGTTCTTAATATTTGTCTGTAAAAAGAAAATATTGAAGAAACTATCGGAGCGGTAAGTAGGTAAAACAATGTTTTGTGATACTTTGCCTGGTCAAAGTGGCACTATTATTAATGATGGTCTAAGGCCTAAAAACATGTACCTTTACATTTCAGTAGCGCATGTAAAGCTCATTCAATCGTTTATTGAGTGTTACTTTGTCAAGAGCTTCTAACACAGGGTTTTATGAGAAGTTGTGGAAGTTTTACTCTAGACGCATTTACGTGCACGTCTTTTTTACATCGTCCTTACATCATACTTGTTATTATAATTATAATTTGATTTATTTAATGACAACAAAGGCCCAATGGTTAGTAATACTTATCTACTAAGGGTTAGTAACACTTAAAAACTATATATTACTGCTGCACAAGCAATGCTAACCAGTGCCTAAGCACCGGCGCATCGTACTTGCCGGCCATGGTTTGTAGGATGCTGTTAGCGCTGGTCCTAGTTCTACCTAGCAACGAGGCTGCCCTTTTCCTCATGATGGCATGAAAGTCATCCACCCTCGCCCAAGCGAACATGCCCGACGCACTGCAGTACCTAGGTAACCCTAACAGTACCCGAAATCCATTATTATATTGCACCCGCAGGGCGTCTAGAGCCTTCCGCGTACAGTTAACCCACAGACCGCCCGTGTAGAACGATTGACAAAAAGCTTTGAACAAAGTGATTTTGACCTCATTACTACAACGAGCAAATCTGTGAGCCAACATGTTGCATCTAACTGCTAGCGCCCTGCGTTCGCGTTCAATGTCTACTTGATCTTTGAGGTCCACAGTCAAATAATGACCTAGGTATTTAAATTGGGTAACCCTACTTAGAGGGTTCCCATTTAAACAAATTATGGGCTCATACCGTACCCCTTTCCCAGAGACCTCAAAGATCAAGTACTCACTCTTCTTAATATTGTACTGCAAACCGTGAGTCGCAGCATACCTCTCGCAAACACGTAACATCTCTCTGATTGAGCCAGCCGTTGGGCCCAGCAGCACCATGTCATCAGCGTTACTAATATTATTAATACTACTGCCATCTATCTTGCACCCGACTGGTTTGCTACTAAGCTCAACGATCAACTCATTCACGTACAGGTTGAAGAGCCTAGGTGCGGTTAAACCCCCCTGCCTAACTCCACACTCCAACCTGTACGGTTCAGAGAGAGTACGACCCCAACGCACCTGATTACATTGATTCGAGTACCAGTATTGAAACAGGCCCGTCAACTCCGGTGGTACGCCCGCTTCCCTGACCTTCTCCCAAAGGACATCATACGACACCAGGTCGAAGGCCTTCGAGAGATCAAGGAAGCAAGCATATATCGGAGTATTTCTATCCTTATAGTATTGGACGGTCTGCTTTAGACATAGAATAGCACTCTCTGTGGAAAGTTGTGGTATTTCGCTATCCTAAACCACATATTTTAGCTATTTCACTGAGTGAGCTGAAGTGTTCTCATCTTATTCACACTTAGGTCTCATAATACTTACTTACTCACACTGTATTCATATTATTCCATGCCAAAACATTTTACATCGCATCGCATCTATTATACGTTTTGTTGGTTTTTGCATTACTATTCTGCGAATCGGTCTAAAACGATTCGTTTCCTTATAAAATATCTAAAATAAAATAAACAATTATCATATTTTTCAATGTTATGACACCTACGTCAGGTTGTCAAGCTGTCAATACTTTTCCTTTTAAATTTTCTGTCATAGAGTTTCTCACTAGCTTAGCCTATGAAGATTACTTTTGATTTATATAATTTAAATTCTTTTTATCAATATGTTAGCTCAAATATTGTATTTTATAAACTTAAATTAATTTACACGCTCTCAGAATTCATCGAAGAGGTTTTGGATTGAATATTACTGGCTGTTTTGAATACTGGCATGTTGCATTTTTGTATGACAACAAGATGTCATTCTAATAAAGAAGAAAAAGGACAGGCGGCAGATATAAAAGACGGAAATTTCGAGGGCTGAGAGAGTCTTCAATCTGGTCTGAAACCGAAGAGTCGCCTAATCGCTAAGCCATAAAATACGAGGAGTCAGACGCTGGTCGCTCAGGTGAGCTGAGCCACACGTAAGCCACGTTAATACAAATAAAAAAACAGTTATAAACTAAAAATTATGTATGAAATGAAATTAAGGATCCGGCTTCGCACGACGTGGGCAGCCAACCGGGGAACAGGTCGGGCAGGCAGGTCGTATTGTAGGCAGCTGGTGGTTAGGCAGGCAGCACAACTGACAGGAACTCTTCGTGGCAGACAACCAGGGAACAGGTCGGCAGGGGGGTAGCCGTGTAGGTAGCTAGTAGGTTAGGCAGGCAGCACAACTGTCAGGAACTCCTCGTATTTTATGGCTTAGCGATTAGGCGACTCTTCGGTTTCAGACCAGATTGAAGACTCCCTCAGCCCTCGAAATTTCCGTCTTTTATATCTGCCGCCTGTCCTTTTTCTTCTTTATTAGAATGACATCTTGTTGTCATACAAAAATGCAACTTGCCAGTATTCAAAACAGCCAGTAATATTCAATCCAAAACCTCTTCGATGAATTCTGAGAGCGTGTAAATTAATTTAAGTTTATAAAATACAATATTTGAGCTAACATATTGATAAAAAGAATTTAAATTATATAAATCAAAAGTAATCTTCATAGGCTAAGCTAGTGAGAAACTCTATGACAGAAAATTTAAAAGGAAAAGTATTGACAGCTTGACAACCTGACGTAGGTGTCATAACATTGAAAAATATGATAATTGTTTATTTTATTTTAGATATTTTATAAGGAAACGAATCGTTTTAGACCGATTCGCAGAATAGTAATGCAAAAACCAACAAAACGTATAATAGATGCGATGCGATGTAAAATGTTTTGGCATGGAATAATATGAATACAGTGTGAGTAAGTAAGTATTATGAGACCTTAGATGAGAACACTTCAGCTCACTCAGTGAAATAGCTAAAATATGTGGTTTAGGATAGCGAAATACCACAAAGTCCAGGCCGAAACCCGAACTGAGCGTCGTGCAACGCGATATAGTTATCCAGATGTCTATCAAGCAGACCGTCCAACACTTTAGCAATAACAGTGGCCAAGGATATTGGTCTGTAGTTCGCCTTATCCGACATATCCCCAGTCTTATTTTTAACTATGGGCACCACTACCGTTCGCAACATATCGTATGGTAGGTACGAGTGACTCACGCAAAGCGAGAAAAACGTCGCCAGCACTCTAGGCAGATGAATCCCAGCGTATTTGAGGTGCTCGATGCTGAGACCGTTGTCACCAGGAGACTTACCACCGACCTTACTTAGGATTTGTCTCCTTACCTCCTTAGCCGTGAAACGAATTGGTTCACAGTCACGACTAATCTCCTCAACGATTCCCCCTTTAGCCGGCCCTAACTGAGATGACTGATGGGTGGATGTTTGTTACGCTTTCACGCAAAAACTACTGATGATGATGAATGATGAAGTGACATATTGTAATTTCGCAAAATGTCATATTCTCAAATTGTCATATTCAGAAAAGGCCACATAACAAATCGTCACATTAGCAAAATACCATTTTCGCAAAATGCTTTTCTGCAAAATGCCATTTTTACATAAAGCTACTTCGGACACAATATTTTTTTTTATAATTTGGACTTTAATTTATGTTTTATGATTAACGCCATCTTAGCTAAAACTTGTGCAACTTGTGACCCTCTGCAACTAAATCATTAATGAATGCTTAAAATTTTGAAAATAGATAAACAAATATGCTTTTTTTGATAAATGTTCAATGTTTTGTTATATTTTAACCTTTGATAGACTCGCGCTTGACCATTATCACACCTGATGGTAAGCAATGATGTGGTCGACGATGTAGCACACTTGCCTAGAAGAAATCTACTCTTGACTTAAAGACTCCCAGGTTGTAGCTATCAGGAAATACAGACTCTGGCAGGGAATTCCACTCCTTTGATGTACGCATAATAAAAGTATTCCCAAAACGTTTGGTGCATATGGGTGGAATGTCCACCATGTACCGATGACGCATCGCCGTACGTCTTGTAGTCCGATGATGGAACGAGCTAGAAGGAATTAGTTCATGCAATTTCATCGCACACTCCCCGAAATATTACCGAACTGACAGACTAGCAACTTGGCGCCGGTGTTCAAGGCTCTGGAGCTGAGATTTGACCAGTATATCACTAATTTGGCAGAAGGGGGACGTTCTATGAGCCCAGTTGTCTCCTGATCTCCACTGTGCAATCGGTAGACACAGGCGTAGATAACTTTATCCAGGCCTGTGTCCACCAGTGCCCACGTGAGTGGAGCCACGGGCGGCAGTATAATGTGATAATTTTTCAACAAGAGTGATGTAAACCAATAATTTGTAATTCAATTTTACTGATTCAAAAGAGTGTCCGTGGTGTTTCTTGCACGTTCTTCTCCATAGCGAATGTGCAACTCGCTTCATCTTCATCTTACTTGACAATTCAAAAATGCCTTTTAAATGGTTTAATTGAATAAATTATATTGAGTTTCAGTTTGTCTTGAGCATCCATAGCATGGTCTTTTACCTTAAATAAAATAAAAATATTGTTTCTACAGCTGCGGAAGGAGGAAGATTCCGCGGTGGTCATCCAAGAGTACAAGAATTAGCAAAATAGATTGCAGCCAAGAGAACATCGCTTTGCAATTGAAGGTGTCATCTCAACCAAATGGACTGAACCCGACGGATGATGAATCTGAGGAAGCGACATAGATAATGAGGTGCTGGTGTTCAAGCTCCATACAGCCTTGCATCAATTCACGGTTGTTGTTTGGGTAATGGTCTTATTAGTATAGTAAGACTACCAGAATACCAACAGGACTAGGATAAATATATTAGCAAGCCACCAATTGTGGTCAAGGACAGCGGATAGAAGAATACTCAAAGACTATAGTACATTACTGCAGTGGTCAGCAAAAGAGACATTGATGGACGAACCTGTAAATGTGGGCCGAAGCTGAGGCACACATATGTAAGTCCATCAATGCCTTGTTGTGGCCAAGGCTTTTATAGTACTTTTCTGAAATAATGCGCGGAAATTAAAACTAAGTAGTACCTAGAACTCATTTTGTCAAATACTTATTGCTTTTCAAAATCAATGACGAACAACAAACAACATCACATCCACTCATCTCTATTCACTTTCTATTTGCAAGCCAGTTCGAAATTTGAATAAAACCTTTGATAAGTTACCTCCTTGGTTGCCATGTTTCGGAGTAAAAGATCGTTCCATTTTTAAATTACACGACAGATATGGATTTCATACAACTTTTGCCAGCCGCTGCTCGCATGAATGTAGCCAGTACAGCAATTTCGATTTTACTCGAAGAAGTTTATGAAAAAAATGCTCAAATTGCCAAGCATGTCTGAAAAAAATAATAAAATACTTACTTTAAGATCACACATCGATTTACTCCTTCAAAAATCAGTTATCAATAATAATTATTATAATAAAACTATGCCTACGATTTACATACTGTTTATTATTTATATTTCTACTATTAATTACTTACACTTTCGTAGTACCGAAATTCGAAAGTTCACGTCGAAAAGCGCATCTTGCTCACGCCTGCCCACAAAGCCCGCCAATTAATGTCCCTTTACCCAAGACACCATTAATATTTTCTACTTTTTTTAAACGGTCTGAACCGAACTATCGATTTTTTTTTAAATGTTGCCAATGCGAATAAACTTAAAAAAATAATTTATTTGTAGATTTTAATAAAACCTTGTATTATAATAAACTATCTATTATTATAAAAAGCAAAAGTGTTTGACTGATATATCAACGCACAGGCCAAACCCTTAAAGGCTAGAAAATGTATTCCTCATATTACGATGGCATCCTAAGTAAGGATTTTTCAAAATTTAACCTCCAAATGAATGAAATAGGGTGTAAAAGTTTGTATGAAACTTTTGATTCCTTGGACATATTTGCATGAAATTTCGTATGAATTGAGTACGGCAAAAATAATGAGTTAGTCAGCGTTTTCTAAAATTCAAACCCTAATCCCCGGTTTCCCAAGTTTCGTTTATCGCAAAATTAATGTGACAAATTGTCAAGCACGCGTTATCTGCTGTGATTGGTTGAATTAATTGGGCAAACAACAACGAAATGAAACGGTTGGGCAATTCGATAATTATGGTCAATCAATAAGAGATTGTTAATTCAATAATAATCCTACTTATTTATTCTATATTAAAATCAATGTTTGCATTAAAATAATTAAAAAAACACATCTTTTTAATTCCTGGCCCAGTAAGTAATGGGCATCATTCAGAAAGCTCGATCAATTTAATTACCTATTTCAATTTTTTCTATATTGGTGATTTTGCAAGATGTCTGGGCATTATGAATAATGCCGTATTAATCACTTGTAAATAAAGTATAGACAAAAAACAAAAGGCAAATGTTAACACCTTTTTCCAAGCGTTTACTGAAAAGCTTAAAAGAAATACCTCCACCTTACGACCTCAAGTTTCACGCTTTTTCAGGTCGTGAATTCAAATCTAATTTTCCCAATCTGTCTTTTTCAATTTATGTACCTACAATATATATAGTAAATATTGTTGAAGGAAAACTCATGAGGAAACCATAAATATCCACGTTCGGTATTGTGTCGTTTGTCTTTTTAGGGAATTAAATTACCTATGTTGCAAAACACAAAGCTATTCAGTATTGAAACTAACAACATAATCAACCGCATTTTGAATGTATAAATTGATTAGCCACTACCAGCACTCTACCACTAAAGTTTAAGCTTGTCAAAGCGAATGCTATACAAAATGATTTGCGGGTCTATCATATTTAAAATTGTATTATTTGCGACGAGTATCAATGCTGAATACCTTAGCACTGATCCGCACAGAACACCTAACAATGGCAAGAAGATCTTCATATATAAATGTTGCCCATTTGGGTCTTATGTGAGGAACATGAATATCTGTGAGAAGTACAACGATCCCCTTCCATTTTCCAAGATAAAAGTATATGCTGAGAAAATTGTCAAACCAGGAAAGTCATTTGGTGATGGAAAATTCTTCGAAACAGGAAAGTCATTTGGAGAAGTCTTCAGTCTCATACCGAACAAATTTGATGACAAGTACTTTCACGAAGAAGCTTTCGATACAAACATACCATATGAAACGAGATACATCGCGCATCTAACTGAGGTAAGTGTTTCGAAAAAAAAAAAACCCTAAACCCGACCGCTTACGAAGCGAAATAAAAAAATGTAAACAAGAAGATAATTATACCATGCAATCAGAGGATATATATTCGCGAGCTAGCTAACTAAGGCCTCCTACGCACTATGCGGTTAACCGGAACGCGGTCAACCGTCCGGCAGCAGCCGCATCGCATTGCGGATAAATTAATCTCCCGTACATATTTTTGATTGCGGTCAGGCAACCGGCTAAAACCACGGTAATGATATCTAACAGTATTATTACTCGGAAATAAGTGCCGACATGCATGCGTCACGTAAACACGCGTTCGGGCTGCCCGCATCTAGCTACTTGAGTTTCTGTCTAGTTTTGTGATTGTAAATATCTCAATTCTTTTCTCTAATCTGAAGTAAATATTATATTTTTTATTATACTTATTTTATATCTTACTAGGAAGGTACCTACCATTTACGACTCTCATCGGTAATCATTTCATAATGATATTTCGTCTTATTCAATAATATATGTAAGTAGCTAAGTACACAAGTATGTAGATAGCCTAGCCTATGAAACTACCTAGTACTTTTTTTTAACCCGAGCGTAGGTAGGTCATTCGTGTGTGACTTTATCACCCTATCCACTTATTTATTTATTAATCCAGGTATTCTACTCGTCGGAAAAAGCGTACCTACATAGTAAAAAAAAATGAAGCGTGTTATTAGGTAAATTATGTAGCATGAAATAAAAATGTGTCGGGATTTTATTAGGTTTTACTTGGATTTTTTTTATTAACTTACAACTTTTTAGTTATAATTTTTTTTTCGAACTGTTTTAAAACATACAAAATTATATTTTTCTCTAAACCCTCCATTTCGTTACCCCACTCGAAGGTTTTGCAAGAAAGAAAAATTGGGACCCCACAATATGGGGTCCAAAATTCGCCATGTTTGTTTTTCTTTTATGAAACTTATCTAAGTGCACTTGGGTGGTCAAGATATATTTGCCAACGTTTTAATTATATAAATCCGTCTAGCGGTTTGAAACATATTATGAGGTAATTAGCGAGTATGGTTGTTAACTAACTTTAGATCATTATATTATATCCTTAACTGTTATATAAAATGATGAAAGGAACCTTTAAATACCTATTCAACAATACCCGACTTGACATATTTCAGCGATTTTTTTTTCATTTTGACTATATGGTTGCGTGGCGTCTGGTTGTCGCTGTGATGAACTTTGATTACTGTCATGCCTTTGGTCCAAGGCTAAAAAAACTCAATTCCAAAAATCCACATCCACGCGTTTGGTCTCTAGAACGCCACATAGGAACAAAGAATAATACATACTCGTACAAACATACCGATACCTCCCACGTAAGTTGTTGTATGCCACAAAACTATCTCAATTTGCTTTATTTAATGCATTCAAAGTGAAAAAACACCATTTTGTTTCAAGAATATAGACGTATTTTGCTTTAAATTTCGAACGAGAAAGGACTAAGACATTGTAAAGACCATTGCAATAGTTGTCCCCGCGTTTAGTGGTATTTGTTATATACGAGTACAACAGACTTTCAACCAGCCGCACAAATGTAGGAAGCATTTAAGTTCTCTCAAAATTAACTAACGTCATTAAATTACTTTAAATATATGTCACGTCGAAGTATCTATGAATTATAGGACCACCACCATCAACTCCAATGCCTAGAGGCAATTCCTTCATTCTTGATGGGAACGGGTGAACTTCAATATCACACAACATTGGATTGAAACTCAGAGTATATATTTGACTTAGTTACAGGCACTTTGAGTTTTCAAACTAACTTGAAACTAAAACCACACGTGTGACTCGCTAGATCGCAAAGCCCTTGTCGATCTCTGGAGAAGATCTAGCAAGAAACTCCAGGATACTCATTTAAATCTTTTTATAGTTTACACAATCACTTTATGACAATTAGAGTTAGATGTTTATTAGGTTTAAAAAAATCTATTCAATTACATTGATTAATCAGTTATTATACATCCGTGCGATGCCCGTTCTAAGTAGGCGGAACTTCCCATAGACTAATATATGAACTTTGTTTAGACACTAATTACTTGGATACTTGAATAAAGCTAGCAAACAATACTAAAATGCTGCTCAGTTAATTATTTTAACATTAAACAACCCCAATACTCACAAATACAAAGTTGATTTTAGATTACTAATGAAATAGTCATTTCATCACAAAATTATCCAAGTTTCCGGTGATCTGACAATCTTACTAATCAGAAGGTTTTTCATTATGACATAGCTGTGTAAAATAGTCTTATGACTTTTTAGTATTTAATCATTTACTCAAATTTATTTAGTTCTCGTATTATTTTATTTTATTTTTTTATTTTATTTTATTTATTCGGGAAAACAATCAATTACACATTAAGAATTACAAAAATATAGGATACAGAAATGATACAAATGTGAAATCAACCACGTTCTCCACAGATAACAATGAGACAATTCGGTAAATTTTAAGATTAGCGTTGTTAACAATAAAAAAATAAAAAAGAGGAATATTAATAGTAAAACATCAACAAAACAAAACATAAAGCCATCAATAGAGCCGCATATGTGGATCAACATTGTTAAATTAGTTTTTCAATATGTTAAGTAACATGAGTCTAAACTTTCCATGCGGTAAAGCAAACAGATCCAAACTGCAGAAATTCTTATTAAAATTGCTCGTAAGGCGACGAAGAGGCGCACGCAGGCATTAGTACGACTGGAAGTAGTGGCGAATACAGGTAGTGCGCGCACCTCGCGTCCCTGGCATGTTCTGGGAACTATATAACACAACTTGTTACCAATTTCCAAACAATCATACGAGTTATTGCATAAATTATACAAAAATCTAGTTTCAAGAAAAGTACGCCTTGAACTCAAAGAAAGCATATTATATTTCTTAAGTAATTCTCTATAAGAGAGGTAACAACTTTTTAAGCAGCGATAATGCATAGACTTTAAAAAATTACGTTGTATGCTTTCTATACAA
The DNA here is from genome assembly GCA_947562075.1 of Orthosia gracilis. NCBI lineage: Eukaryota > Metazoa > Arthropoda > Insecta > Lepidoptera > Noctuidae > Orthosia > Orthosia gracilis. Next base: position 37,808,443 of record OX387275.1, on the reverse strand, counting down.
TCAATATATTTATTGTTAAAGGGGTTCCACACAGGTACCGCATATTCCAACTGAGACCTAACTAGTGATCGATAGAGATATAAATATGTACTAGGGTGCTTAAACTCCGTGGATGATCTCATCACAAGGCCGTACATGCGATAAGCATTATTGACAATTTTATTAACATGTGCGTCTGAGTGCACTTTATCGTCAAGTAATATTCCCAGGTCGCGAATCAAATTCTTCCTTGCCAGAGTTTCACTGTGTATTGCATAGAGATATATAAATATATTTTATTTTTAGTGAAGCTAATACAACAACATTTAGAAATACTGAGTTGGAGTTTGTTTTTAGTGCAATAATCTGCAAGACGATTGAGGTCTTCTTGAAGCAGTTGACAGTCAAGAATGGTTTTAATGGATCTAAAGACTTTAAGGTCATCTGCGTAAAGTAAGAATTTAGAATTAAGAAAGCACATGTCAATATCATTGATAAATATAATAAATAACAAAGAACCCAGTATCGAGCCTTGAGGCACCCCCGATGAAACATTTATGGATTTGGAATGAAAACCATTAACCACCACTTTTTGCGTTCTATTTGTAACATAGGAAGTAAACCAACGGAACAAATCGCCACGAATACCATTAAATGCTATTTTGCCTAAAAGTAATTTATGATCGACCTTGTCAAAGGCTTTACGGAAATCAGTATGAGTAGAGTCCACCTGTACACGTGTGTCTAAATGATTAAATAAGTTATCAGTATACTCAATCAAATTTATAGTTGTAGATCTTTTCTTGACGAACCCATGCTGTTGCTTAATAATCTGATCATGAATAATCGGATAAAGCTGATCGTGGACAAGCCTCTCGAAAGTCTTTGACAAGATCGGCAGAATGGAAATAGGACGGTAGTTTTTAATTTTGTGTCTTGGACCGGATTTATGGGCAGGGGTGATATTGGCTCGTTTCCATACTTCTGGGAAAGTCCCTTGGCTCAAGCACTTATTATAAATAATAAATAGAGGAAGACTTAAAGTGTTAGCGGTATTTTTAAGGAATAGCGGCGGGATGCCATCAGATCCTGGACCTTTAGAACAATCCACGGATTTCAAAGCACTGTGTACCTGTTTAATACTGATCACAAGATTGCTAACGAGACGGCTATTCTCAGCAGCGTCGAAGGTCTGCTGCTGCACATTATTGAGAGTGGAAGGCTCATAGACAGAATGGAAGAAGTTTAAAAAGAGATTACAGATTTCGTCTGGATTGTTGGACGACTGTCCCTGGTAATGCATAGTCGAAGGAATTGAAGCTGTGGTTTTATGGTTAGAGATAAAACTCCAGAAATATTTGGTGTGAATTTTTATGCTTTCCTCAACTGACTTTATGTATTGGTTATAACAAGTTTTTAATTCAGCACGAAATCTCGACCTATATAGTGAAAATTGTTCGTAATCTGATAGATTTTGATAAGAATTTTGACGATTTCCATTTACACCACGCCTTAGTTTTATTTTTAAATATATGTATCAATGATGGTGAAAACCAGACCGGGTACTTACAAGATTTGACAAATGTTAAGGGAACAAGAGTTTCAATAACTCTGAAAATAACTTCATAAAATGTATTTACTGCATCTTCATCAGACTGCCCCTGCAATAATTCGCCCCAGTCAACTTTGTCCAAATCACCATTAATTTCATCGTAATTCGCCTTATAGTAATTGTACCTCTGTGTAGATTTACGTCTCATGGCTCGGTTACCTAAATTGAAAGAAGCCAATATACATAAGGGTGGATGATAAGGGTCTGAGCTTAATAGTGTGTCAGTGGGTGCTATAACAGAACACTCATTATTACTGATCACCAAATCCAATATCTTTCCAGTCGAATTTTTTATACTATTATACTGGTAGGCATTAAAAATGGACATGAAGATTCTTATGTGTCTACAAATTGCAGAGTTGCTGCTATTTAAATCTTGTATGGTAGAACATGAACCTCCAGTAGCTAAAAAAAAACAATGTCGGGGCGATTTTAATCACCAAACAAATAGAAATTTTGAACACTTCCATTCTCAAAAACTGCTTGCAAAAGCTCCAAATATGCAACATAAATACTTTCGGGTGTTTTTGGAGGAATGTATGCTGAACAAATGATATCGTCCTTTCCTCTCGTTGCGCTCGGGATACGCAGAATGACGTGCTTAATGTATTGGTTTAATATGATAGTGGACTCAATTGTGACAGATCGCAGTCTCTTCAGTATCGCTATAAGGGTGCCACCACCATCCTTCTTTTGAGTAGCCTTGCGATCCCGATCACATCTATATACGGAATACCGTTGATCAATAAACTCAGAGTCGAATATTTACAGGGGTAACCAAGTCACCGTAAGTATTATGACATCGTAGCGGTTGGATAAAATATTCATAAATAGAACATGCAGTTTAGTGCGCAGCCCCCTACAATTTTGATAGTATATAATTAATTTATCAGCCATATTCGGAGGTGTACAATCGAAACAGTAATATTAAATAAGTCTGAGCAAGTATATAAGCATATCCTGTCAGATAGTGGCTATTGAATAATTTTAAGATGTACAACTGTCAAGTATTATTAAAATTTGCAATAAAAATAAAATAAACTTGTTAAAATTCTCTTTTACATAGAATAGCAAGTGTAGAAGATGTACAAATAGCATAATATTGAAAGAGTAAAGATAAGTTACGGAAAGCATGAGAACAATACATCGTAAAACAACATTTATGAAAAAGTTTACATACAAGATATTTCCAGGTTATCAACATTCAATATGGATATAATTAAAAAGTACATTATTGAAAAGTAAATAAGCACTATATCGTTCTTAGTGGTAGATTCATCCCTAATGGCAGCAGCCCCTGGTCTGATTTTACTGAGTTCTTGGTGTGACCGTATGGCGAACGACTTCGATTGTTCCTTTTCACGGACGAGTATAATGCCATGCTTAACCTACACAAATTTATAGTTATGCAATGTAGCGACATTCTTACATTCACGAAATAATTGTTTTATTTTTAACGTGATATTTTCATGCATATATATCCGAAATGATGTACCAGAGATACCCAGTTGGTCGGACGTCAGGCCCTTACATAAACGAAAGGCGCTGAGAAAATTGTCACGCAATATACGTGAGGCCAATTTTACGACAATGTTCTTTGGTTTGCTATTATTCTGGTGTGCACGAGGAACTCGATGTTTTGAAATAATATCCTTAATGTTTATATTAAATTTGGGCTTAGAACCAATTTTTTCTATTATAGACAGCAGATTTTCATGGCATCTTTCAGGCACATTACACAGCTCCAAGTTGCATTGCCTAGCGTTTTGATCATTGATTAAGCTCTTTGTGTCAATGTTGTTGTATGGAGATATGCTATTTTTACGTTGCTATTACTTTTTTTTAATTTAAATTCAATGTTGCATGGCGAAAATCTTTTCTTAAATATGGTCTTACAAGTAAAAAAAACTTTGCACTGACTGATTGACTTAGTACAATAATAAATGCAGTTCAATTTGATACTTTAAAACGCTCTCCAAAATTGCAATTTTGGGGATACAACAACCTACGTGGGCGGAATCAATACAACATACATAGCCTGACAAACACATTACCCTCCTTTGGCAGTCGAATAAAAAGCACAAACCACTTAACAAAACTTTTATTTTAGACAAGCTTTTTTTAAAAAAAAATACATTTTCACGAGAAACAATGTGTGTGCCAAATTTCAGCTCAATCGGTCACTCGGAAGTGGTTCAAATTAACTTGCAAGATTTGATTACAGACTCCGGGATAGGTGAAACTAATTAAAGCTTGTAACAAAGTCGCTGTCCACGTCTGTCAACGTCATTTCTGTTTCGCCACTAAATTCTTCTAAACCACGGAACGGATCTTGTTACGGGTTTCATTAATAGAATAAGTATCAAGTATTTTTTTATTTTTGAACAAGCTGAAAACAACAACTAAAAGTTACTAAATGAAATATCACTTGTCAAATACGTCCAATGAGCCCAAACACGATGGTGCTACCTTCCGCCTCCATCATGAGGCTAGCTTCATAGAATCATTTTTTCAATGTTTCCAAAGTTTCATAAGTACGCCAAATTTCAGCTTAATTGCAGAAACTTGGCGTACTGCTGATGCGGAAGTGTTTGAAAAATGGATTACTAGTTGCCAGACACACAAAATTATATAAAGAGCGATAAACGAGAAAGGTTCTTTCCTGCCGTTCAGTCCATCCAAAGGTTGTCTGTAATAGATTACCCTGGGCGTTAAGACTGCCCAATGTACACTTGCTTTAATGATTTTTTGTCCTGTACTACATATATTTTTGTGGTGTACTATCTTCTTTACATAGTATAAAACACAGTCGCCCCGGCTGTTTGTACGCTTAAATCTTTTAAACTATGCAACGGATTTTAATTCAGTTTTCAGCTATAGATAGAGTGATTCAAGAGGCAGGTTTATATGCAGTATACATGCATATTATAGTAGACGGAGACATTGTATACCTAGACAGAACATATTTAAGAAGCAATTTCAATATCAGTATTCATTTTCGCACTAACAGATAGATATACTTTTGTCTATGCCATCATTTGTACCAGTGTGGCCAAGTATGCTATAGATACGTATCTATAGAAATATATCAGTACTAGATCTGTGCAAATGTCATATCGATATTATCGAGTTTAGTTTCGCGATTTACAAATTTGGTCAAATGTTTGTAAGATAAATAATCGTCCCTGACTGGGGCTAATTTTATTGACGTTCTTTTTAGAATAATGAAGTGGATGTGTACTGTACGTGTTGTATAATGTATGAATAATGATTATCCATACCTTGCACCAAAACTTGGTACATCATGAGACTTACAAACAGACTGTACAAACAGGTACTGATCAGTATACTGATATATAGCATGCTAGTACTTGTGCAAGACTGAAATGAAAGTTTACAGACGAGTATGTGTAAGGTGTAATAAAATAAATAATAGCAAAATGGTTTAAATATGATAATTTAATTTTAAAGAGTAAAATGTGAAAATAGACATGTTGCATCAACCTGTTACCATTCAATTTATTTATTATTTTCGTTTACTCTGATATTGTAACTTTTAATTCAAGAATGTCTCCCTGAATATTCGGTTTGGATATTGATGGAGCACTTAAACACACAACACTTTTGGTCTTGAAGGTGGGCCACGCCTAACCGAGATCTGAAAGAATAGTGAAGAAAAATTTAATAGAAGTAGTAAAATCACACTAGGCAAAACCTGTCTATTACACGTGCGAAGCCGGGGCGGGTCGCTAGTAATTAATATAAATTTAAAAGTGAGCAAGCGTGTTCACCAATGCTCGTGCCTTCTCTCTATGAAAAAACGCCTATGTCCTGCAGTGGGATAGTAACAGGCTGGTATTATTATTATTAAAGTAGGAAAAAGATTTATCATAAGAAAGAAACAACGTAGAATTCGGTGGCAAATAAATTCTTCGAACAACTACCTACCGAGGCATAATACTATATTACTAATAAGTATTTTTTCTCTTAGGTGGGTGGAAAATAACTCATAATTAACTATTTGTAATTATTCAATTTTATTATTATTCGGTATATTTGTATTTTTTTACAGCATTCAGAAGAGAAGGACACGTTACACTACTAAATCCTTACTTTAAGTAAATCTGAAAGTACATGTGTGATAATTGTTATATCACTGTATGGGAGCTTTAGTTGATATCCTTCCCGATAGTATGATTCATTATAATGCAGTGAACACAAGCGAGAATAAGGTCAAGGTGTCTAGTTAGCTCGTTTTATATTCTTCATACACTTATTTATTAAATAAGGACTCTTTGGAAACCTGTGCACAATCAATACTAGATTAATCATGAAAAATCGCAAATAAACTTTATGAAATAAATTTAAGTAAATAATATAAAAATACAGTATCGATAAATCTTTCTTGTGACTGTTGTCACATCTCTAACATCAGAACGTTAGTACGTAAACTGTCATAGCTCTATCAGCGAACGTATAAAAGTTTATTATTTCACTAAAGAGAATGGTTCAACTGATACTTTACGTCCTCGACAGCTTTTGATATGTATTCCCTGCACAATAATTTCAGTACTACTAATATTACTACTTACATTCCCTCTGGGAATGATGATCCGAAAAGTCAAATTTTCACATCCAGCGCGCTCCCTCATTTTGCTACCTAAACACCGATGAAGGGGAGGTTAAAACAATTATCTTACAACTACGTTATGATTGTGCTGTAGGTTGGGATGGAATATCATCTACCCTGCTGAAAATTTGTCGTCACGCCTCCAATAACCTAGATCTGCAATCTTTGTTTAAAATCAGGAACGTTTCCTGATGCACTGAAAAAAGCTATTATCTATCCAATATATAAGAGCGGGTACAGCACCTGTGTCAATAAATACAGACCAATTTTCATCCTGCCTTCGCTTTCAAAAATTATTGAAAAAAAAAAAAAATTCTTAACTGACAACTTAGAGGATTTTTACATAAGGGAAGCATATTAGGTCCCACAATGTTTCAAATTAATGTCAATGACCACTGCAGGATGGGTCAACTTAAACTGCAGGATCTAAGCATACGCTGACGATATTGCAATGGTTCTACTTGGGAAGAGGTTGAAACTAATGCAGAAATAGCACTAAATAGTATAATGAAAGGTTCCACCAAAATCTACTTACATTAAACTTGGATAAATCTTGCTGCATTCCTTTCGCAATCCGACGTAACAACAAGCCACTGCAAAGCTTTGTTGTAACTGCTCACTCATGGCTGAACATTGTCACACCATGCGCATGTCCTACCCTAGTTAGAAATGATTTTGTAAAGTATCTAGGTCTGCAAATAGATGACGGCTACGATGAGACAAGCAGCTGGAAATGATAACTAGCAGGACAATGCGTCTTATATGTGTTTTTAAATCCCTAAGAGAATTGGCTGACAAAGACTCATTAAAAATAGTTTATTTTGCACTGCGTCAGTCGATTATCGGAATTTACAGCATGGGGTGGTAAATTCCGAACATACAAATAATTGAATAAACAAATCTCAGGGCAGAGCGAGCTCAAAGAGCTGTACTTAAAGTTATGTCAAAGAAGCCGTACTTATACCCAACCAACTTTATGACAGTTAGGTTAGGTTTTAACAGTTAGACAGCAGTTTATCTTGCAGTCTGTCCTCAGAACTCATAAAACCATGCCCAGATTCAATCCCAAAAAACGCTCAAATGTCCCATCAGGTGTAACACATAAAACTATATTTGCCGAATGTCAATATTACGTCATAGTTACTTATATATATAAGAAACTACACAATATACTAAACATACTTGAATTAAACAGACACACGCTTCGACTTCGCACACGCATTCAAGTTTGTTTGTTATGTTTGTTTGTACACAAAATGTCTCAATGACTACTACAACAGGACTACCTCACAACAATATAGAGGTACAGTTTTTGAGTTTGTGACGTTGTTAGGGTTTATCTCTTGATCTACTTAACCGATTTTGAAAATTGATTTGCCAGTAGAAAGCTACATTATTATTGAGTGACATAGGCTATATTTTTTTATTATTATTAGAATTCCTTATGAAAATTTCAATAATGTAACCCAAAGTAGCAAAATTCTGCCTATATAATTCATTCTTTGGCGTGCGCTGAGAAAACTATTGATATATAAGATTTTTGTTTCTAGGACATACCGGCTTCGTCACAATGTTTTCCGTCACCATTTTGAGAGCAGTGGTGATGAAATAATTTACACAAAGTAAAGTGCCTGCCTTGGCTCGAACCCACGAACTACAACTTGTAAGTCGTGGTCGATAACACTGGGCCACCACTGCTCTCGGCGAAGCGGTATAAGCGGTATAAGGATTATTATTGTGATGATTCGTCATAATTCATTTATGCTTACTGTAAACCACACGTAACAGAATGTTTATTATATACGCGTTGTTAGTACTTACGATAGGTACAAATGCTTATGAATTAAGCGATGGAGAAAAAACTGCTTTATTTAAATGTTGCCCAAAAGGTAAACATGTGGCGAATAAAAAAGCCTGCGTCAGTTACGACAAAACGCTCTCTTTTTCCACGGTAAAAGTTTATGACGAGGAAATTAAAGATACAGGGAAGTCCCTTGAAGATGTGTTCAATCTTGTACCGAGCAAATTCAAAGATGCATCGTTTAGAAGTATGGTCCTGGATGTCAAAATGTTGGATTTCAACGTTTATGTTACTGAGGTGAGTGTCTTATTTATAATTTCCATGAATCTATTGAAATTAAATTCATCGTCAGCTTAGAGCAATCCACTGCTGGACATAAGCATTTTCAATATTGCACGTCATTTATTTCGATTCTCGACAACTCTCATCCAGCTTATTTATGTATTTACTTTAAGATAACACGGCCAAAGATTAAGTTACTCATAGATACCCTACATCTTTTGTTTTCTTTTTTGCCGACTTTTTTGTGTTTCTGAATCTTATTGAGAGGTTTAATTTTGTAAGGTTCTTACACCACAACTTTACAAATTTAAATAAAAAATAATCAAAAGGCAAGCACTTTTGATTATTTTTTATTTAAATTTTAACTTATATTTTTTTAAACGCTTGTTTCTGTTCTTAAATAAATCGTGGGCATTAGTACAATTGTATAACAAATTGTAAGAAGTGGTTAACGTCTCTTAAGTCACTTTTCATTTTTATTACTTTCTAGCTGACCCGGCGAACTTCGTTCCATCTAACAAATTTCTAAAAAAAAAAGATTTTTTCTAAAATAAACGTAGCCTTAGTTACTCCTTATTACATCAGCTACCTGCCAATAAAAGTCCCGTCAAAATCGGTCCAGCCATTTCAGAGATTAGCCGGAACAAACAGACAGACAGACAGACAAAAAATAAAAAAAATGTATTTTGGTGTATGTACCGTTTAAATATTCATATACATGTAGAAAAAAACGGTTATTTTAACATTAAAAACAGACACTCCAATTTTATTTATATGTATAGATGTATAGATTAATCTGTGTATTTTTGTGTAACTGTTTATTTTCCAGAAATAAATAAAATTAAATAAATCATTCATCGAGTATTTAATTAGTGCCGTATCTTAAAGGCAAAAATATTTTCCAAATCAAAGATAATGATAATGAATGATAACAGCCGCACGAGTCGATGTTTAAGACTAACTGCCACACTCAGAGACAATAACGGTTACTTAAAGCTCTAAGCTTTAAGTAACCGTTAAATGTCTCGGAGTGCGCCAGTAAGTGATCATTTTAACAGACGCAGATACCCCTCAGTAGCTGATTTTTAAATGAGAATCACGTCTAAATAGCTAGTCGTAATTTATTGGAAAAAAGGCATGTTACATATATAAGACCATTTTCTTAATATTTTGGTCTAAGAAAATTTTGAGTAAAATTATTCGTATAACATAGTGAAATTAATACGTAAAGTCATGTCTAAACGGACAAAGAAACCGACAATAGCGAGATCTCAAAGAAAATTTAACTCTCTATCATAATCATAATCATGATTTATTCATTTGCAAATATGTGTACAAAAGGAACAATCTTATACAAACAATATTCCATTAGCCATATCCTACCATAAGGCATGCAAATTTACAAATACTATTCTATAAAATCAGAATTTAACAGAAAAAAAAAAATGTATGTATGTAGATAGATATCGTATGGAGTAACATTATTATTATCCTGTAAATATTCGGTGACAGAGTGATATATGTATGTTTTAGTAACAGTGTTTTAATACTGATTTTAAATACATTTATATTTATTTACCTACGTCTACATCCTCTATATAAATTTTCATCTGAGGCTTTTTTTTTAGGTCGAGTATAATAAGGAAGGTTCAAAATACTACCGAATTTTGGGAGTACGCGTTTTGTTCCCTCAAAGTCGTTGGCGATTCTCGTTCTTTTGTTGTTTTTTATACCGTAACTTTGCTCCACACTAGGAATTTCTGCCTGTATCGTGAGTGCGTTTATAAACATTTAAACTAACGTACCCAAGACACCCAGATCCAGCACAACTATATGCCATACAAATATTTATTCCGTGTGGGAATCGAACCTGCGACACGCAGTGCAGCAGCCGATCGCTCAACCACTACGCCAGACGTGTATTCAAAACCGTCTTAAGCCTGTGGTCCCGGCTGTCATTTGAAAATATTTGACAGTCGTTAGGATAGTCAGAACTTCAGAAGTCATACAATCGGACCTCAGCCTTGCCAAGAGGTATCGTGTTACCAAGTTTCTTTTTATTATTGTAAGGCTCGCGTTTGACCACTATCTCACCTGTTAGTAACCGATGATGTGTTCGACGATGAAGTACGCTGGCATAGAAGTAAGCCAGTTTTTGGTTGCGGATGTCCAGACAGGCTCTTAGGCAGTCGCTATATATAAAATACTGGCAGTGGTGGCCCAGTGGTAACGGCTCCGATTTTCGTAAGTCGTGAGTTCAAACCCAAGCAGGCGCTTTACTTTGTGTAAATTATTTCATCGCCACTGCTCTTGAAACGGTGTCCTAGAACCAAAAAATCGAAGACATGTGGCATCCATCAACCCACACTGGGCAAGTGGTGAATTAAGGCCCATTACATCTCTCACAGACAGGATGCTAGTGTCCCAGCAGTAGGAATATTATAGGCTGATTATTACTAAGTTGGTTAGACTGACAGTTGACCCCAAAATAGTTGGAAAAAAGCTAGGCAGATTGATTGGTCATTTGTAACCGAACTCATTCTACCTCATCGTCAGTTCTCTAAGCCCCTTTGTATTTTGGTGCTTTGGTATATTATATATATATACCAAAGTTACCGACATAGCCCGAAGAATTGCGTAACTAAACTGGCAGTGGGCAGGGCATACTGCTCGCAGAACGGATGACCGATGGGACCGCAAAGTTTTGGAATGGAGACCGGGAACCAGAATGCGTTGAAAGGCTTACTGCTAGGTAGACCGATGACCTGGTTAAGGTTGCGGGAATGCGCGAGATGCACAGGATCGGTCAATGTTGCGACGCCTGGAGGCGGCTTATGTCCAGCAGCAAACAGCCAGTTGTTTGTATTTTGTAAAAAAAGATTTTTTATTTTGCACACCTTTATTGGTTCTCGTACAAATATGCCAGAGTGATTACGCCGCCGCAACATCTAGTAATTTACGCCTTTTTACAAGCCATGAAATTGGTATTCAGAAGTAGTTATTTAGTTATTTTTAGAAGTCATTATTAGAGAGATATGGAGGTCTGTTATCACAAAACCATATTTACATAACCGGAAAGAGACGGGTGATAATATAATTTATCCCAAATATAACCCACTTGGCGGAAATCAAAATAAATTTATTGTACATCCATCACCCTAACGGAGTGATGAATTACGGTCTGCTCATACTCAAAAAGAGGAGACATGTGTCACGATGACGCTCATCGTCCACCCAGATTTGATGAGGAAGACCATGGAAGGTGTATCACGTGTCGAGTATGGCAATCGGACACGTGTTACACCCTCCATATTTTTCACCCTCAATACAATACTCTGGACTACAAATGTTGCATTCTTCTGCATCTGCTTATTTTACCGGGTAGAAGCAAGCGCAATGATATGGGCGCACGGTTGCCGCAGTCGTTGAGCGATTGACTGCTGCACTGCGTGTCGCGGGTTCGATTCCCGCACTGAAGAAATATTCGTATGACCAACATATAGTTGTTCCGGCTCTGGGTGTTTGTGTATGTGAGTTTATAATTATATTATTACTAGCTTTTACCCGCGGCTTCGCTCGAAGAGAAGCCATTAAAAAAAAAAAAAAAAAAGTATTCTATGTCACTTCTAATACCTCCAAGAATATATGTACAAAGTTTCATGATGATCGGTTCAGTAGTTTTTGCGCTAAAGCGTTACAAACAAACTTACATTCACATTTATAATATTAGTAAGGATGTTTGTAAACGCACCACGATACAGGAGAAATTTCTAGTGTGGAGCAACGTTTTTAAACAGAAGATAACCTAAAACACAATGTTATTATGTTGCACTACATCCACTAGTCAAATTAGTTTTTGATGGAATTAAAACGAAATTGTTATGTTTTGTAAACATTGGGATTCACCATGTATTCTTACCGTAACAAGCCATCATTAATGTAACTAATACTTCTTTAATAATAAATGCAAAACCATTTGAACCTACTGAAACTTTTCCTTATTTGAAATATGTAGTTAAGGAAATATTAGTCCTTTAGTTATAAGGTGGCTACATTATTATAGTCGGGGGATACCACCTGTAATATGTCATGTGTAAAAATAATTAAACGGAGGTAACATAACATCCCTACAAAGTATAGTAGGGATGTTACGGAAACAAGCTTAGCGCTAAATGGAGGCAGAGGAATAAAGAAAAAAAAATACATAAGTATTATCTACAGGCTAACGCAAATGTCTCTCAATAGGCAATTCCTAAAAAAACATTGTTATCTTGAGTATTGTCTATGACTTTTTTGGAGAAACTTGTTCATGGAAAAGGGGCAAACGTAGTTTTTAAATTATGGCACGTTGCCGTTACACCCTGTGTAAGTATTGAAGGAGGCAACGTAAAGGTATTTGACGAAATCACTTTTCGGTTTTGTCAGCTGCGTTTCTTTTTTCGTAACTCTTAAAAGAAACCGACTCTATTAACCAGTTTCTCAGTTGTTATAAACCTGGCGACAGCAGTGATATGGGACCAATTTTTTTTTTATTTATTTAATTGTGGTTACAATTCGGCTTCACATCATTACTTGCTTGTTACAATGCGGATGCAAGAGAAGAATTCCTTGCCGAAGTTCCGCATTGATGGATTGTATGCGAGGTTCCGTTACAAGTCTATTTAATGTCTTCTTTGAATATTTACAACAAATAAACAAATTAGGGATTCCTGACACACACTTGTACTTGTTTTTTCCTGGTATTATCATGAGTTGAGACCACAGCTATTCTCAATAGCAATATTGTTTCATTATAATTAAAGTTGTTTGTGTTTCCTTTTAGCTATCATTTTTCAATAAATAAATTCATATTATTTTATTTTATTCTCAGAATAATAACCTATATGTCTATTAATTAACAGGATAAAGATACAAACTTGGGTCACAGTTCATTAAAAAAAATGTTATCTATTCCAAAATTAGGTCAAAACTTTTAAATCGGGAATATACAAAATTTACTATTAACATAGTATGTTGAACAAAATACATTTTCCGGCAATTATTATGAAATAATAACCTAATTATAATCATTTAAAATATTAACTAGTACGTATTATTAATTAGATTTCCGCAATATTTCCTGTAAATGAGTTAATCGGTACCTTATCAATCTACCTATAACGATTAGCAGCAAATATAATTTATTTCGTGAATAATATTAATGTTCTAAACCTAAATCCGAAAATGCTCCAAAATGTTTTTTTTTGCAATATAGATAGGTAGACCGTAAAACAGTAGTGCTATTCTCTAAGGATACAACTTTGAGCGCAACGCTGCGCCAGCGACGAAACCAGTGCGAAACTAGTAATTTCGTCGCTAGCACTACAGCACTGCAATTTGCAAAATAGGCAAGAAACTCCACGAACTGAATGCTCAACGTAGTCGCGTCATGCGTTCGACACCAGATTTGATCACTGTCATTGAGTATTTCCATACCATGACGAATTTCAGAAGCCTACGCGTGCACCTTGCTCTGTCTTAAAAGTTGGTCAAGGTTGAGTCACTGAAAGTACTTGTTGAATCTAAAAATGTGGGCAAACTATTTACCTCTGCTTAGCCCATCATCAGGTCAAGTTAGATTTTAAAATTTTAACGTAGATGCCGAATGAATAAAAAAGGATAGTATTTAAACGAGCGAAAATAAATTGAAGTTAAAGTTGTCAAAAATACTGAAATACTAAGTGGGCGACAAACAGTGGCCGAATACAAATGTTTAAAAAAGCGACATGAAAATAGGAATCCCGCTTCGGGGCTCCTATTTTTGTCTGCACGGTCTAAAGTAATGTAAAATGAAGGAGATGACGGGAGCTGAAGCTCCCGAGCTCGCTTAGCTCGCTCTTGACTAATTCTATGAATACACACACCCGAACTCCCGCTCTGCACAGCGATGTCGATGTGTGTGTATTTTTCAAAATAATAATATGCTTAAATGGAAAAATAGAAACCCAAATACAATTAAAGTATGTAACGAAGCTCACAAGCAAAACCTCTTAAAAGGTATTACTGAAACCTGATAAACAGTTACTTACTTAGTATAATAGTTGCCCATTCAGTATATTTTTAATAAAAATAAGCATGAATAAATAAGAAGGTAGGCACCTTACATGTATGTAATGTTGTGTTAGTGTTAGTTACCTCTTGCATGTTTGAGAAAAGACAAGGGACTCTTGACAAAGTGTAATTCCTACATACCTTACATTTATGTAAATTCAAAAGTTTTACTTCTTGCATGTTTGAGAATAGATCAGAGACTCTTGACAATTCCTACGACTGCGCACGTTATCGATGCAACCAAAGCAGGCGCAGTGCCACGATTTAGAAATGGCAGTAAAACTTAAGATTGCCTAGTCAGTCAACCTTCCATACAAACGTAGTATGGCGATGTATGGAAACAAAAAGGTGAAAAAAACGTGTATTTGAAAGTTATGAGCGTTGAAAGTTCTATATTTCAACACTAATTTCAACGCATCTTTGGGCGGCATTAAATACCATAAAACGAAGAAAAATTGCAAAACAGACACCGTACAAGGATATCTTGTATGGTGACTGTTTTGCAATTAAAAAATGCAAATAATTTTATTTGAAACAAATACATTCAGTAATTTTAACACTCCCAAAGATCTGTTTATAAAATTTCACGCGCTCCTTTTCGTTGTAAATCATCATCCATTAATTATGTTTATACCATGAGTGTGTATTCGTACGCGCATTAGCTTCTTACTGCTCATCACAGCGTCTATCCATTTCGGACCAACCCCGGCCACAAAATACTTTGTGTCGCTGATTAGGGCAACCTTAAAAGCCCTGTATATGCATTTACCCAACATCAAATGTTGCAGGCAATCATGTTACGATCATGAATACGGTAGATGTTACTGTTAAAGCCAAACTGCTGCAAAAAAAAAGAATTTACCGGTAAAACTAAAGATTTACCAAATATTACTAGTAAAAGTTCGAAATGATCAATGCTGATTGTTTTTTTCGAGCTTTTACTAGCAATCATATGGAACATCTTAAAACTTATCTCAGAGCCTGGTAAATGTTGAAAAATTTAAATGTTTATACACACTATGATATATGAAATTATGAGAACAATGAAGGGCGGTCGTCCACAGCGTTTTTTTGCAGCAATACAAACGCCAGACAGTTGCAAAATAAATGCGTTGCGGATAACCCTAGTTCGGGCTTATACAATAACAGATATACGGAATACAAAACATTCAACATGTTGCCAGCAAAACTGCAATATTCGATAACGTTATTATTTTCAGAGTGGAGTTCTTCAATTGGAGCTTCCGAATGCTTACAACCGCTGGAACCCGATTCCAATTGGCAACTACTGTGTGGACTTTCGCATTATGAAGAATGCTAACAAAACTGAGCCACGCTTTTGGGCAATACTGCCTGGAGGAGATTTCGTTCAGAGTAACATTTACTTAACATACGGTAAGACTACATGAAATATCTATCATGACGAAATGCAAACGTCGCTCGAAGGCTGAATCTTGAAAAAGTTATATTTTAACTTAAGCGCGATGTAACTTTTTTAGGACGGTATCAATAATGGGGTTGGGTTTAAAGTAATACCTAATACCAAGAAAACGCATCAACTTTTATATTCAAAACTGCTGAATCACTTAACTTTACAACCGCAGATCAGTAAACAAATGAATCATGTTAATAATAACACTATACATCAACTTTATAAATTACAACAGTATTAATTCCCAGGATTTTTCCAGTCCATACTATAGTATTATAATTGCATTAGTCGTATTTACGTCAAACAGATATCAGTAATAGAATACCTACCTATTATTGTGACCCGTATTTTATGCGCTTTTAACCCGTTCTTAAGCACCAAAATACAATTGCTTGTTACTTGCACATAAGTATGCAAGTAACTTTCATGTCATTTTGCCTGTGACTGTGTGCCAAGTAATATTATACTTTTAATTTTATATATCACTAGCTGACCTGGCGAACTTCGTTCCGCCTAACAAATTTCTAAAATAAAAGATTTTTATTAAAATAAACGTAGCTTAAGTTACTCCTTATTACATCAGCTACCTGCCAATAAAAGTTCCGTCAAAATCGATCCAGCCATTTCAGAAATTATCCGGCACAAACAGAAAGACAGACAGACAGACAAAAATTGTAAGAAATGTTATTTTGATGTATATACCGTATATATATTCATATACATGTAGTAAAAAACGGTTATTTTAATATTACAAACAGACACTCCAATTTTATTTATTATAGATTATTTTCTTTAATATATTAAATTCACAGTCCTCCTGATCGATTTTGCAGCATAGCAGAGCAGTTATTGCTATTCTGTAAGCTTAGATAAAGTTAACATAAATTAAACGGTCAGTCAATCAAGGTTTAATGATAGTTCACTTCCAGCTTACTTCACCTAAGTTTACAAACACTTTGTCACAATATTGTGACAGCCGCTATATGAGAGCCGGTGTATTCTGTAAACAACTCACCGTGAATTGTTTGCAGAATACACCGGCTCTTATATAGCAGCTGTCAGAATATTGTGAGTCTTTTCTGTGAAAAATATATCGTATTATCATGTTATAATAAACAGGGCTCTGATAGGTGAATTTTAAAAAGGTATCTAAGTAACTTGCATATTCATAAATTCGTGCTAGCAACAGGCAAGTGTACTTGAGATTTTATATATTTGTTTTATGCTTTATTGCACAACATAAAATACATGAATAAAAAAAATCTTAATACTTATACACATACAATGGGCGTCCTTATCGCATTCCGCGATCTGTTCCAGTCAACCTGATATAGACACTAATTTCCTGGACATGAAATGGGGCGTCATTGGTGTGACAATAACAGTGCTCAAATGCTATATTAAAATAGATACACAGATAAATACATAAGATATGTAAAAGATACATAAATAAATACATGTCCATTTAATATAGAGGCAAATAAAAAAAATACAAAAAATGACGTAGTATCTGTTTGAAATAGACAAGCTAAGAAGAAGTTTAAGTATTTACGTAAATGGTTTGCATCGGCATCAAACGCAACTAAATATGGTTGAATATCAGCATTGCTCACTGCATACGACTAAACATCACACAAAGAAGACATGACACAGTAATCATTTGTCTTGGCGTTTCCCTATTTTACAAATTATAAACTTGCAATGTATGTATGTATGTTCGGGTAAAATCTTGCCACTGAATTTTGATGCAGCTATCCTCAACCGATTAATATTGCATACACGTTTGGGTGGAATGAAAATGCAGGATAATTGGAAAAATATTGTTATAGGGCTTCCACCGGATGCTGCTGAATACAGTACTCGCTGAAGAATACAGTACTTGCCCGGGGTGAACATACTTTCCGATGCGAAAGGCCTAACTAAACAAACTCGACGACTGCAGAACTTGTGCAACCGCTTTATTTTTGGCCTCCGCAAGCACGACCATGTGTCGGCATTTCGGACCAAATTGAAGTGGTTGCCAATTCAGCGTCGGCGTGATACCCATATCCAATCCCTTCTGTATACTATCCTCCACAATCCAAATTCTCCTCAATACTTTCGCGAACAGTTTGGGTACCTCGTTCCGAGGGGTAAACCTTGTTGTATGGCCACTTCGCTCCTCCTTCGAACTCCGCGTCACACTTCCAGCCGTTGTGATGGCTCCTTCTCCGTTACTGCAGTGCATCTCTGGAACTCTCTCCCACACTCACTACGCTATAGTCCTTTCAAGAGGAAAATTAAGGAGCATTTTCTTTCAAAGCAATAAATAATATTAGCAGATTTATATAATATATATATGTATATATTATATTTGTATTTATACGTAGATATTTTATGTATTTATTATTATTATTATTTATAATTATTATATTTCTCTTATATTGTATACTATATTACTGCCCTCTATTGTTCTATGACCTTCTAGCACTCAAAGGATTACAGGAAAAAATTATCTCTATTTGGAGTTAAACTCGCCTTTGTACATGTCTATAAATGTTTTTGACACCTAATAAGGCTTCCGATAACGGAGGAGATATCTTTTCAGTTTTTGTAATTTTATTGTTTTGGTGGACACTAAAGAATTAAGAATTGATGATAGTGTCTTCTAAAGATGCCACAATACCTAAACTTAATAGATGCCTTCAAAAACTAATAGTAGGTGACCTTACTAACCACGTTTTGGTATTTTGGTATTTCAATTACTAAAGTTCAAGATTCCTTTGTCAACAGCTACGCTGGTATCGTGCTTCTTCATGTTCCTGGTGCTGGTGGTTTACTTCATGCTGCCAGAACTTCAGAACCTGTGTGGCTTGATCCTGATGGCGTACGTCTTCAGTCTGTTCATGGCCTTCTTGCTGCTTTTCGTCATTCAAATAAAGATTCACAGCACAAGGATGTGTATTTGTCTGAGTAAGTGATCATTCATCATCATCATCATCTTCAGCCTATTAATGTTCCCACTGCTGGGACACAGGCCTCCTCTCTGTGAGAGGGAATGGGCCGTAATCCACCATCCTACCAATCCAGTAAAACCGGCTTGTATTAGAACTAAAAATTCCTTCGATTTTTTAGTTCTAGGACAAGCTGCTTTTCTCACGATGTTTTCCTTCACCTTTTTGGGAGCAGTGGTGCTGAAATAATTTACACGAAGTAAAGCGCCTGCCTGGACTCATTACAACACGACCTACAACTTGTAAATCGCGGCAAATATCAATGATCAATATGGAACATTATTATGTTATTTTAATCTGGCAAAAATATGAGTAAAAACCCGAAAGAACGGCTAAAAATCGCATGGTTGGCGCAGTAGTTAAGCGATTGGTTGCTGCGTTGCTTCTCGCGGGTTCGATTCCCACACGGAACAACAAATTTCCCGCTTCTTAGTGTGGGAAAAAGTATAAAAAAATAGTTTTAACAAAAAAAAAATAACCGACATCAAAAACAAAACACTACAAATCGATAACTGTTTTTTCGGAAGTGTTTGGTAACAATTTTTTTCCGTTTGTGACATCATTATTAAGGATAACTTAAAAAACTACTCGTCAGATCTTGATCAAAATGACCTCATTAAAATGACCAGCATTCAAATTAAAAAAGAATCATCAAAATCGGTTCATAATTTGCGGAGTAATCGCGTAACAAATGTACAAAAATATACAGTCGAATCGAGAACCTCCTTTTTTTGAAGTCGGTCGAAAAAACAAAAATGTATGGGAATTAACTAGCTGGCTCACAATAAACTAATGAAAATAGTCATTTACATGATGTTTTTGTTTCATTCCAGCGATGTCCATATATTACTTCTTCCTGGCCACTTTCTGCTGGATGAGCGTCATGTCTTACGATATTTGGTGGACTTTCAGGTAATTTTTACTTCGCTACAATAAGTTACCGGTTTTTGGAATATTACCTGTGGATGAATGGGCAAGGCTAAGCCTAAGTGACCTAAGGGAGGTTACGCACTACACGTCCGTGATCTTTGTCTGTGATCCGTGTCCAAAATCCGTGTCCGTTATCCGTGTCCGTGATCCGTGTCCGTGATCCGTGTCCGTGATCCGTGATCCGTGTCCGTGATCCGTGTCCGTGATCCGTGTCCGTGATCCGTGTACCGTGTCCGTGATCCATGTCCGTGATTTGAGTTCCGAGTTCAAAATGTTCTGAATTATCAAAGATTATGACGGATACAGTCCGGATGTAGTGCAATGCTACGTATCTCGTTGACGGCACACAGGACAAACATCTCGATATTGCAGGACCTCAAAATTTAAAAAAAAGCCTGAATTGTCAAATGTGTGCCTCCGCAAGATATTTGACTTATATTGCCATATTGCCCGTAAACTAAAGGTTCACTGGCAAAGTCGAGGGTAAACAGCCTAGAGGCAGAAGTCCTATACGCTGGTCATACCAAATTCGAACCTCGTTGAACATCAAAGCCTCAGAGGCCGTGCATGTTGATGAGAATAGGAGCAGGTGGAGAAACATCATAGATAAAGTTTTGAAACCAGCATAGGGGAATCGACGCAGGGAGGGAGGTAGTGCATAAGCTACCCTATAAGAAGTACTACGGCTAGTTTGGAACCAAAATTTCACGGACTCGAATCGCATGTAGTGCGTAATCGCCCATAGGCTTGTGCGGGCGCACCTTTTTGTGGTTTAAGTTAACTAAAGCGGTGTACCATTACCCAGTATTTTTTTTTTACAAAAAACCACTTTCTCCCGGATCTAAAATTTACTTAGTTTTTAAGTTTAATCGTTGTTAATGATCATGGAATATTTTTACAGAGGTTATGCAAAAGCCCGCCCTATCCATCGTCGAGGAGAGTTCTTCAAGTTCCTGATGTACGCCTTGTTCGCCTTCGGCGTTCCATTCCTCATGACCGTAGGCCTAGCCGTGCTGAACATGATAAAGAATGACATGAGACACTTGCCTTGGTTCGTCACACCTCACGTGCCCGAATTCGGATGCTTTCTGGAGGGTATGTAACCTACATCCAATTTGCTGCGGATAATCTTGTGATTCGAAGTCTCTCATTTCGAAATCTTTTGATGTAGGCAATTAAAACACAGGATAAACATGAACAGACTATTCAAATGACACGGCACGGTTAGCGCCGTCGTCGTTGAGTTATTGACCGCTGCTCTGCGCGTCGTGGGTTCAATTCCCGTCCAGAACAAATACCTATGTGAAATTGTGTATGAGTTACAATAAGTTGTTTCGGGTTTTGCTGTTTGCATAGGTTTGTGAATTTAAATGTTTGTAAACTCACCCACGATACAGAAGAAATTCCAATTGTGAGGCAAAAGGTCAAAGTATAAAAAGATTCATTTTCGTATAGAAGGCTGCACTTCAGTGGTCACAAAACCAGTATAAGATGGCCTCTTGTTCACGAAAAATCCGTAGGTACTTCCTACGCTAGGCCAACTCAATTACAGTGTTACCGACTATACTTATTATATTAAAAAAATTCAGCGCTAATGTAATCTTCTTCTTCATCGAGTCAATGATTCCATTTTTACCCGACTGCGGGTGGGTAATGTTTTTCGAGCGTATGTATGTATGTACGTCCATTTCTATAGAACGCCCTACAGTACAGTCAAACGTCTTGACGGATTATGACATTTGTCGTTGGAATCGTCTCAATTGTGGGAGTGACATAGGCTATATGGTTTTTAAATTTGGCGTCTCCCCCTAAAAAGGGTGTTACAGTTTTTTTTCGATTTCGTTACAATATTGGTACCAAAGGAAAGCTAGTTAACATACTAGTCCAAAATATATATATCGTATCACTTTTGTATTAATAATTTGGCACAAAGAGAGAGATAAAGATAAATATATATTTATTTGCTAAAACACGATAACAAAAAACAACAACAATTCAAGATAACTAACTTTGATCGCAAAATAAATAAGGAATACAGTCACATTCCTTTTTTTATTCACTAAAGTCATATTATTAAGTATTAATAATATCTTTTACCACATAACTTAATAAAACTAAAAAGTTTAAAATAAAACAAATTAATATTAAAACAAAAAGCCCAAGTGCTAAAAAAAATTAACCGAAAAGAGAAAAACGAGTAGTATTAAAATATAAATTAAATATTGTGAGGTGCTGCAGGCGGGAACAAACAAAAATTATAGACAAACCTACCAAAACTTCGTTTGCCACCGCTGGCAGCATATTGTAATATTTAATGTCTATTTTAATATTACTTGTTTTTCTATTTTCAGTTAATTTTATAATTTAGATGGTGTGCTTCGACTAGAGCCACATCGACAGCCTTAGTGCTGGCCTTGCAAAATTCATTTATAGAGCAGGTGTAATGAATATATTTTCCCACGCAGGTGGTGTAAAATTGTTATACTTGTACATGCCAATGCTGATTTTGATTATCTGCAACTGGATGTTTTACCTGATGACCGCGTTCAACATCTGGAGGTTGAGTCGAGGAACTGCCGTGCTGGACTCAGCTGCTGCGGGCAGTCCGCAAGCACACCGCACTCATAGACACAGGTAAGTGTGCACATTGAAAGAAAAAAGGAAGCGAAATGCGACACACAATGAAAGATCAAATAAGTATTAAAAAAAAAAGTTTAATTAAATATTGTATCATTGTGTGCCTCACAACTGCGCCAAATAGGTCCATCCTAAAGGTCTTATGGTTACCCTCGAGTCTGCGTAAGCTACAGATGTATATGACTTGTATACAGCTGTTCCTTTTCCCCAGTCGCACCATATTAGTTTTAATATGTCATGGTACGGGGGCAGTTCAGCAAAATTTCAGAAAATTATTATTACCTAGTGCCTGACTCTGGTTTTCAATTGAACTTAGGTAACACTGTTGTTTGCAACATGTAGTCGTCAGAGGCTCTTCAACATTATTTATAAAACAAATCTAACCATATGATTAGTTTAAACACGGATTAACAGATTGTAAATTGTAGCTTTCCATAGAAATTTTGAATTAATCATAAAAATCATCATGCATGTTTTCCCCGATGGGTAAGTATGGTCCCACACTGCATCCGTTCTGAATATAAAGTTTTAGATCCGAGTTCTACTTAATTCTACCATTATTCCTAAGAATATCTCGGTTAATGGTAACGTATCATTCAGTGATTGGGCTACCATTGGTATTCATAAAAGTAGGAAACGGCTTTATGAGTTGTACAATGAAAGAACTTATATAAACACTGCTGAATTTAATTTATATGTTAGAAATTATTCAAAATTATTTAAAAAACTTTTGGAGTTTGGCCAAGTCAGGTTATTTGAGTTCAAAGATTAAAAACAGTAGTAACGTTATTAAAACGACTTGGAATATTATTAATAGTAAAACGGGAAGATCTTATAACCAAAATATTGACTACAGCCTGTATATTAATGACAACATCATACAATCAGATTCACAAGTCGCAGTGGCCTTTGAAAATTTATTTTCAGTTATTCCCATTTCAAATACTAAATCTCTAAGCTCATCTCCTTCTGTTGCTGAGTCTTTGCTAGAAGAAAATGTTAATTTTTGCGATTTCTTTCTGAACATCTTACTTGTAGAGACATAATTAAAAACTTTCACACTTTAAATGTTAAAAATACTGCAGATCTGTGGGGTCATTCTGTAGAGGTTGCTAAGTCTATTATTGACATAGTTGCACCTAGTTTAGCCAATATCTTGAATAATTGTATCGACTGTGGTGAGTTTCCTGACCTTATGAAAAATAGTAAAATAATAGCATTGTTTAAATCAGGTAGTACATCAGACCCTACAAATTATAAACCTATTTCAGTACTACCTACGTTTAGTAAAATATTTGAGAAATTAATTTTAGAGCAATTGCAAAGATTTTTTTATAAACATAAATTATTACATAGCAAACAGTTCGGTTTTACATGTGGTCGTTCAACTACTGATGCCGGTGTTGAGCTTTTAGGACATATTTATAATGCATGGGAAGATAAGTGTGATGCCTTGGGTATCTTTTGTGATTAGTCCAAGGCATTTGATTGTGTTCTTCATGAAACGCTAATCAGAAAACTGCGCCACTACGAGATCCGGAACAGCGCTCTGGATCTTCTTACTTCATACTTTAGTAATAGGATTCAGAGCGTTGACGTTAATGAAAAAAGATCTTCGGATCTATAGTAACAATGGGCGTCCCGCAGGGCTCAATTCTTGGTCCTTTCTTGTTTCTTATTTCTTATTTATATTTATGACTTGCCTTACCTCATAAAGGATAACCATGATGTAGTGTTGTTTGCGGATGACTTTTGTTTAAACTTAAACGTCAGCAGCTGCTTACTGACGATGTAAAAAGCGCGATCACAAAAGTAGTTCATTGGTTCAATTTTAACAATTTACTACTTAAGGAAAAAAAAACCAAAAGCATTAAAGTTTACCCTACCTCACGTTAGGCAGGTGAAAACTGATGAGATGGTAAAGGGCGAAGAATTGAATCCTGAAAATAGCACAGTATTCTTAGGCTTGACTTTGGATGCTAAGCTTCAGTGGGGCCCACGTATAGATAAATTGTCAAAAAAGCTAAGCACCGCAGAATATGCTGTTAGGAAAATTCGTAATTTAACTGACATAGAGACAGCCCGTTTAGTATATCTTAGCTATTTTCATAGTGTAATGTCGTACGGTATTCTGTTGTGGGAAACTGCCTCTGACATCCTGACTATCTTTGTTTTGCAGAAAAGAGCTGTTCGATCAATTTATAAATTAAGCCCGAGACACTCTCTCAGAGAGAAATTTAAGGAGATTAATGTAATGACTGTGCCTTCTCAGTATATTTATGAAAATCTTTTATATGCCCATAAAAATATAAAATTGTTTAAAAAATACAGTGATATCCATAACATAAATACTAGGAACAAACACAAATTTGTAGTACCTACAACAAGGCTCAAGAAAATAGGTGGCTTGTTTAGATTTCAATGTGTACGCTTTTATAATAAGCTTCCAAGCCACGTACAAGATCTAAGTGTTAATAAATTCAAATCATTCATTAAACGTAAGTTGTGCCAGAAAGCGTTTTATACCACTAAAGATTACGTTGAGGACAAAAAGGCTTGAGATTGAGCTGCTCCAATTATTTTTGTTTTTTTTTTTTATATTTTGCACCGCGATTTTGCTTTTTTTTTTGGTTTTCTTGCAATGACAAGAATGTTTACTTTTTAAAGTATTTATTATATTATTTTATTTTATTTTAAGTTTATTTTAATTGTTGTGAATGTGAAGACTATATAGACCATACTTTTTTTTTGTTTTTAATTTTAATTTATCTAAGTTAGTTTTAATCATGGTCTGGCAGTTTGAGGAATTTATGCGGCCTACCCGAATGTCCTTTCTTTGGTATTGTTCGTAGAATCATTGAGCTGCTTTAATTATGAGTTGAGCTGCACGGTTATTGACAAATGCGTGCACTGACAGGACAGGTCCACTCAATCTGGCTGGTTCTTTCCTCAAAAGACCATTTAAGACTTCAGTCTACATGGTTTTCACATGATCCCACCAAGATTTTGTCTGGACTTTAAAAGTGACTGTGACCTCTGAGTTTGTTTCGGCCTTTCTTCTCAGAGTAGTCATTTAGGAAACGCCGACCTCATCTACTTTAATAAAGTACTTTAATAAAGTAAATAAAAAATATGATCGCCATGTAAAAGTGTGTGTACCATCTTACAGAAATAAATCATTTATCTAGTCGAATTACAATTAATGTTACTGTTTTATGACGGATAGAATTCGGATCTAGTGCGTAACCTCTTCTATAAGTAACACTACTTCGGACCGACATTTCTCGAATTTGGATCAGATGCAGTGCGGAACCGCCTTAAGAATTAAGAATCTGTAAATCAGTGCTTAAACTAACCATACGGTTAAACAGTTCTTACAAATAACGCCCAACGTGTCATTCTTTCAGCGATGGCGATTGTCGAATGCCAAAATGCAAGGGATTAATCAATTCAAATTTCGACAGCGATTGGCATTCCGATACATTTCTTTTTTGCTGATCGCTTTCGCGACGTCTTCTTTTATAGAATACCACTTATCTAGATATCACCTAAGCGGGGATTTCTTGAAATAGACATAATTATTATGTCAACCAACTACAGGAATATATTTCGTTCACAGTAGCTTAAAATGTTACATTTGGTTTCGTATCGCTTAAAATACAGGTGGAGGCTGTCGCAGTCGAAATAAATGTGAATGGACAAGTGCGCGCAATGTACGGTCGCTCGGAAGTGGTAACTAATAAACTAAACCAGTATAGGCTGGCCTCTTATTCTATTGAAACTCAGTACTATGTCAGGCCAGGTAGATTATAGGTTTCAGTACCTACGTCATATAAACTATTTTCAATAACGATATCATTTTTACAGGTTCATGGTTTACCTGAAACTGTCGGTAGTGATGGGCCTGAATTGGTTGCTGGAAATAGTCAGCTTCCTGTACCCTGGATTCAAGATATGGTGGTTGTCCGACATCTACAACATCGCCATAGGCCTAGCGATTTTCCTAATATTCGTTTGCAAGAAGAAAATTCTGAAGAAACTGTGTAAACGGTATGTGTACATCAGAGTAATCATTTTTCTGCCCCCATCGTATTTGGGCCCGGTGCATTACGTATTATTCTTCCATAGGTGTATCTTTATTCTTAAAAGTTAAAGGGGAAAATCTACAAGTCCGTGATTAGACCTGTCGTACTGTATGGATCAGAATGTTGGGCTGTGAAAAAGATGGATGAAAAGAGATTGCATGTAGCACACAGGACGGTATGGTATGGAAGAAGAAAACGTGTTGCGCCGACCCCAAGTAACATGGTACAAGGGCAGAAAGAAGAAGAAGAAGAGGTGTATCTTTATTAGCCATCTTTAAAATCCATGCATGGTTTTGCCTTTTCACACTCAAAACTGCAGAAAGTTTTCCTCAAAATATCTTTCCTGTGTAATTAAAACTACATTCTTCTTCCGACAGCTACTTGGGAAGGCAGACAATGCGCTGGTATCCATCATCATCGAAGAGTTATGCCAGCAGCATGTCAGATTCCAATCAAGAATCTGCGACTCTTCAGTCGAAGGTGTCATCTCAACCGAATGGACTCAACGGATACGCACTGGTGTCTAAAAAAGTAATGGACTAATATTAATATAGGGTGGCTAATCCGGTTGTTTACTACTTTTTTGCTATATCATTTCGACTTGAGGTCAAATTTTTAAAACATCCAATTTTTCAAATATTCTGTCTCTCAGGATACAGGTTGCCCTAGTTTGAGAGGCAGGGTTCATTACTCAAAATGGTTACAATGGAACAATTCTTACATTATAGCTGTACGTAAACTATAGTGTAACCTTTTTTGCACCAATAAACTATTTTTTTTTTAATTTTTATTAGCCAAAGTGTTGCATTTTGTTTTGGATAGTTTTTGATAGATAGACCATGAATTATGCATTAACTTTAGTAATCTAAAGTTCAGAGGTAGATTGAAAAAATAATGACTAAATTCCAACAGCAGAAAATTCATAGAAGTCTTTGAGCCCGGGAATCAGATTTGGTAGAACCGGTGCCTTTTTCTGTGGGTAATCTAATAATGTAGGTATGCAAAAAATAACTAAATGAATCGAATATTTAGGCAGAAAATTGGTGGAGATATTAGTAAGTGTTTTTATTCATACAAAATTGCAACGCTAGTATAATATAACTGTAAAAATTCTCTGCTAATTCCGTTTGATTAAAAAAATATCTTAATTTAAAATTTGACGTATACATCCGAATAGGCCATTCTGTATAATGTTTATTTATATAATAAGACCAGAAGTCTTACAAAAATACGATGACGTAACGATGATCACAAGTGGCATAGCAACAAATAAGAAAAATACTGACAAAAAATGTTACGATTTGGAAACAAGCATTTATTATTTAGCTTCGTTTGATTAGGTTTTTTTGTTATGTTTTATAGACATAGGTTTGGTTGGCTAAAGTTGACTGGTTACCTAGAACTATAAAAAAGGCTATGACCCCTGCCTGATTAGTGTCATATGTACTTATCAGTTGGATTAAATGGCAGGGGGTGACTTGCACCTCATAAATGGGCCCCAAAAACGTCGTAAGCACGTACTGGTCGGTCAAAATAACTGTACACCTGACGCTGTTCCA
The DNA here is from genome assembly GCA_947562075.1 of Orthosia gracilis. Lineage (NCBI taxonomy): Eukaryota > Metazoa > Arthropoda > Insecta > Lepidoptera > Noctuidae > Orthosia > Orthosia gracilis. The sequence continues at coordinate 37,780,413 of OX387275.1, read as the reverse complement.
ACGGGGCAATACGTCTTAATATATCCCGAGCTGCTTGAGGAGTGGAGAGTTACCTACCTTGCCTTTTAGGACAATTTAAGAAGTATGGTCAAGCCACCATTTTCCAGCATTTTACTAGATAATTCTTCTATCTTCCGAGCACGTTTGCTCCTGCGTATCACCACTTAAGCCGGCTAATAATAGCAAGAGAGGTGGATGGTCTGTTCTCTATCAATGTTAACTCGGGCCGTTCAATTAATTATACCTATTTAGCCAGAGGATGTAACCATAAGCTCTTACAGCAAGGTTATTTCCATCGTGCGTAAGGGAGACTTGTAAATGACTTGTATGCATCTGTCCCTTTTTCACATTCGCACCTTTAGTTTTGACACGTCATGGTACGGCCCCAGGAATACATACCCACAAGCATCAGTAGAATCTCCAGTGATATTGTTATGGGCCATTTTGGCATACTATAGGAATGTTATTCCTTTGTTACTGTTCCTGTGTGCCAAGTCGCTAAGGAGCGCCTTAAAATCTTCTTTTTCTTGATTAGTGTATAAAAAGTGTCTAGTACTACGTACTACGTACTGCATACTTTTATACACTTACCTGTAACTTGGCATATGTATTCCTGGATTCATAGTATTAAAGACATTATGATTGTAAGTATACTGATAAATAATTATATGATATTAATTAGGAATACGTGGTATTGTGCACTGGAGAATTATATTAATATACAGGGTGTCTTAGACACCGACGCAAAAAGGAGTTGGTACCCCGGATTCTGTACACGATTCTGGACGCGTTAGAATTTTTATTACATACTTTTTACCGTAATCTGTTCGAAATCGTTATTTATAAGTAACCCAATTAGATTTTAAAATATTATGATTGATTTGTGTAGGCCGGTGGCGTTGCTCTCGTGATAGGCAGCGCTTTTGAGTTTCACTAACACAGCTGTTTTTGATAAAAATGGGATTGAATCTTTTTTTTTCTAATATTAGGATAAAGCCGACAAAGAAGTCCAACAACAGAATCATGTACTGAATCTATGGTACTCATTTTCGTGTCCTATACCTATAGCTTGTTAAAATCTAATCTTTTAAGAAAAATACTGAAGAATCTGATCTAATCTTACCTACTATTATTTGTAATTAAGGGTTAAATCACATTGACGATGACACTTATAGAAGAAAAAAAACGCGCAGATTCAACTATCGAATATCAACGTTTTTTTATATGGATAGAAATGTGTAAGTTTCGTTGTGGAGATAGGGATCTATTTCTTGTGTCTCCGATTCAATGTCAATCAATATGGCTTGACCCTCAACAACTGGTTGAGTTAACAGGTTACTTAACGAATATTTTAATACATGCATCATCCATTTATTACATTACATTAGATGTAATAAATGAAAATATTTAATTTGTACTGCTATATTTACTGGTAGGTACGTTATTCGATTAAGTAATTTGTGAATTTCAATTCATCGGAATATCGGGGCTAAAGAGCACGTTTCTTCACGAATGTGAGCGTCCATGAAGTATTGCATTTTATTTATTGTGGTTGCTTGTTAATAATTATTAGGGAACTCATGGGCGTGCTTATGTCAAATGTTAAATAAATGGATGGACGGAATATCGATTGAAGTCAAGAATACTCTTTATAGAAACCTGAACTAAAGTATACAAGTAGCTTGCTGTTATTGTGATATGCTCGGGTTCAATTATATTACCAATAAGAAGTTGTTATGGCTCAACAGCATGCAAGCAACAATTTGCATACTTTGTGTAAAATACTAGTATTAATATTTCTGGTTTCAGAAATATGAACCACATACTTAATCAAAGTTATAAGATAATTCTACTGCCCATTTTAAGTACCTATAAGTTTTTAGAATTTACTATAATTTTAAGTAAACTTTTTCAAAGATTTTACTTAGATATAAGAAAATATGTAGGCTTCAAAGGACACTTCCTTTTAGACAAGATTATACAATGTTTTTTTTTTTTTAATGAAACGGTTTATACAATGCTCATACTTTTATCATTTAGATTTTTGATAATTTTCTAGCATGCCAACCACAACTCAGCTCTGACGTCACTTCAACCTACTCACTGCAAAATAATAAATTGTTGTTTGTACTACTGGCACATCTCTTGACGTATCCGTCAAAATTTTATTTTTTTGTGATAATACCATAATCTGTCACATATGGAAATGCATTTTATATTAAAGACATAAGAATAAGAATAAGAAGAATAAGAATAAGAATCTTTATTTGTAAACATAGGTAGTTACACGGTGTGCGAGATGTTACAATACTAATTAGATTCTCTATGTTTTGCCGTGGAGCGTACAAATATTATAACATTTAATTTCATTAATTTACACAAAAAAAAAAATTATATATCAATAAGAAGTCATTTTCATTCATAAGAAGAGCTTTAGGTTATTATTAACATTTGTTTAGATGAACATTAAATGCAAATATAAATTGTCAATAAATCAAAGAAACGTTATAAAAATTAGACATCAAATAATGAATTATCCATTAAATAAAACAAATAATTATATAATTAAAGATTAGATATCCAGTAATACTGAATAAGTATCATCATTAAGTACACAACTGGATGTCGAAATCATATTGTAATTTAGTAAAACAAATTAAACTGAGGTCAAAAATAAAAATATCACAAAAGTTAGATGGTAAATAATAAAATTATCAAAGAAATATCGCAAAATAAATATCATTAAAAACTTTGATGTCAAGTAATAAAGTAAACAAAGGTCAATAAATTAAAATAAGAAATACTAAAAAAATGTCAAAGATGCAATCTTATTTTGTCAATACAGATAAATAAGATGTCAAATCAAAAAATACAATTAAACAGACATGTCAAAAATTAAGAAATTACAGTGATATTTTATCCTTAAGAAACTCAGTTATATTATAATAAGATCTACTGACAAGAAAGTTCTTTAAATGTTTTTTGAATAGGTGAATATTTAACATTTTAATTGACTCCGGTATATGGTCATAAATAGTTGGTGCCATACAAAAAACACTATTATGCATCAGTGCTGTCTTGGACTGTCTCGAACACAACATATTGACGTATCGTCGACTCCGTCCATTTCTATCCGACAGCTTGGGAAATCGATTTGGGTTGGTCTTCACAAATACTGCAACTTCGTAAATGTACAAACAGGGCAATGTCAGTATTTTACATTTAATAAAGAAAGGTTTGCATGACTCTATACATTTTAACCCAAACATTGCCCTGACGCACCTCTTTTGGGCTTTAAATATGAGTTCCCTATTGGATGAGTTTCCCCAAAAAACAACTCCGTATCTTAAAATAGAACCAGCTAAACCATGGTATGCTGTAACAATAGCGTCCGTTCCTGTGACTGGCGCAAGTTTATATAAAGCATATGAGGATTTGCTAAGTCGTTTTGCCAAATCTATCGAAACAAACACAAATATTTTCATTCGGGAAGTCAGGCTTTCTAAAAAACAAAGACGACTTGAAAAAGCTATAGACCCAATGAGTCTTTAGACAAGAATATAACGGTTTAGAGGAATGAGCAACAGGGTGGAAAGCTCCTCATCCTCCATAGAATTTCTGTGACTTCAAGTCAAAATTCTAGTTCTTATGTTTTGACATAGATAGATATCATCACAACAGTTAGACTTTTACCGACGAAGTGTTGACGCTACATCCAAGAAACTCAGTTTACTGACACTGCCTGATGGGAAGACCTTGGCATCTTTATTTCACTTATTAACCTCATTATCACATTCTGTACTAATTAAGCGTTGGTCTTGTCGCATAGACAAGGAGATCTCCTTGCGAAGGCAGCCAGTGAACTGGCATACAGTTTGATTGCGATATAATTTTGTGCCAAGCTTTCATTAGTCCAATATCATAATCATCGTTTCTACCCACTGCCACTTAAGTTTGGCAATTCTTCGCGCTATATCTGAAACCCTGGTTCTCTTGCGGATCTGAATCGCCGAGCATATCCAAAATATACTTTACTTTACGGCTTTGAGTGTCTTTCAAGTTTGGTTTAGGTAGTTTATCTGGTGAATACTCGGTTCTAATTTTTTTTTCTTTTATCACTTTCTTGATGCCACTTTTTAAGCCTTATAGTTATAGTTTATTTTCTCGTTCGTTTGTATCGATCTCGATCGTTATAGTTTCTGTTAATAACGCTGTTTGGGGTGACAACCTCTGAACTGTTCCCATATTTCATTCACCTCATTGGAAGTAACTCATGTTATTCTATCCATTATGTGGCAAAATCTAATTTTACCGTAAAAGTAAATTTTTGTCCATTTTCATTTCTTACGCCGTTGCTAAAGTTGTTAAGTGCTGGGTAGTATCTATTTAAAATAATGTTAAGCAACGGTTTTGCAGCATTGTTTCCCGTAACATCGTGACTTATTATTTTGTGAAAAGATAATAAAAAAAATATTGAGTGTAGATAGTACTATGTGTACTTACACCATAATAAAATAAAATACTAACAGCTTAAGAGACTGAGGAACCTGATGATGATCCTGATGGCATTACGCGATTCGATTTATATCGCACTGATAAGCAATGTTTACTAACAAAGTTCACATTGACACAGTGCTATGCAATTCAACCGATTTGCAGATGCAATTTTCTTAAAAAAATCGTGCGCGATATCGCCTATCGACGGAATTTAAATTACGTCATCAGGAAGGGCCCAATGTGTATGCATACGATGTAAAAATGGACAGTCTTATCGCTTATCTTAGCAAATAAGCGCTTCCCGAAACATGAAACATAACAACAAACATTGTGTAGAAAGTGTTATGAAAACCATAAAAAAATTATCGATTAAAATGAGAAAAAAAATAGTTCAATATTTTAATAATTATAATTAGTTTATGAATAATTTGATAATTAAAATAGAATGTCAAATATATAACTAAAAAAGATCAATAATGTTATGTAGTAAAACAACAAATTTATAATAATAATAATTTACATGCCATTATAAATTCATTCCAGTCAAATAAATAAATAAAAAAACAATTCAATATCTTATTAATTATTATTAGTTTATGAATAATTTGATAATTAAAATAGAATGTCAAGTATATCACTAAGAAAGATCAATAATGTTAAATAATATGATAACACATTTAAAATAATAATAATTTACAATCCATTTTAAATTAATTCCAGTCAAATAAACAACAAAAATTTAATTCAATAATAATTATAAAAAGATCAATAATGTCACAAACACAACAAAAATATTAATGATAATAATTAAAATTCAAAATAATTGCAGGAAAAAAAGTAATCTCAATGTTTTCTATGTATTGAATGCTAGAAGAATATTGAATGAATGTTGTGTTTAGGACAAAAATACATTTTTTTACAAGTTGATTATATAATCACACAATGATTAGTCTGTTCGTAGTAGAGTAGTTACTTTGTATTTAAGTATGCTTGATAATTATGTTAATGTTACCATGAGTAATTTTCGTCTTAAAATATATTACTTATTAAGTAATTTAGTCATGTGTCCCGTACCAAATAAATCAAAAATATATACTAGTTGTTAGTGTTATTTTTTTAAGTCTTATAGAAGGTTAAATATAAATAAGATAGGTACTAACACTAGTGCACTAAGTAGCATTCTGTAGTTGGTTTCCGTGTACCTCTATGGGATAAAGACGCTATGATGATTACAATATAAAAATGGTCGAAAATTAAATGTCAAATTTGATAGATCACGTGGCATATCAAAAGCGCTTGAGAATTGCACTGGTTAATTTTGACATTTTTCCAACCGCTATCACTTTGTTTTCGTAGATACAATATCACTTGTCTAGAGCGTCTGGTACGCTTTAAACAAAATCATGTTGATTCGCGTTTTATCTTTTTCCTAAATCAACATAAAGTTCAATAGTTTAAATTTACTACTAACACTAGGTTTAGGTATACGAACCAATTAGTAACATAACGTTTCTATAATAATTATTAGTTTAAAATTATGTAAATATATTTTTAAGAAGTACGAATATAATGTATAGGTACAACGAGTACTATGTATACGAAACAATTACTTAAATAAAGAATACCAAACGTAACGGAAAGTTCGTTTTATTAAGCTGAGTTTTCCAAAAAGGAGGAGGTTCTATGTTCGACTTTATGTTTGTTTCTCTTTTGTGTATGTTTACCTCTAAAATATTTATATTTACCAGTTACATATTATCATTATTTTATATTAAATCAAATTTAATACCATTTTATGTTGATTTTAATTTTAAATTGTGATGTCTGATACGAATTCAAGCTAAATACCGTTTTATTTTTATTTTAAATTATTATTATTCAAATATAATTGCATCTTACCTATTTTAATTTTAAATTGTGATGTTATATTGTTCGATTATTCACCTTTCGTTAATCAGTTCTCCGATTGTGATGTTAAGAAGAGCATAGAGTCAATCTCGTCTAATTCTGTTATTTTTGAATATCCTCAATCATTCCGTATCTAGCGGTGTTTTTCCCTCTTCATGGAAATAAGCCCAAATTACCCCTCTTCCTAAAAAGCGCAATCCTGTTTCCTTCTCTGAATTCCGTCCTATCTCCATATTACCATTTCTATCCAAAGTCCTTGAGCGCCTTATCCATAACCAACTTAGTACATTCCTGTGCAAGAACCACCTCCTTAATTTTTACCAATCCGGCTTTCGTCCAGGACATAGTACTACAACAGTTCTTGTCAGCATTACTGACGATATTAGACTTGGTATGGAAAATGGAAATCTGGCGGTCCTCTCCTTACTAGACTTCAGCAACGCGTTTAACACCGTCGATTTTGACATCTTACTTGGCATACTCAGCTCTCTTAACATATCTCCAACGGCAATTGATTGGTTTCGTAGTTACCTGTGTGGCCGCCGAAAAAGTATTTGCATCGAAGGTTCGTCCACGAACCACAGTAAAAATCTACGGTCATCACATAACCGCCTTCTTCAATGTCCCACTCACCGCACTGACTTCATTCACCGTTCTTTCTTCGTTCAGTCTATTTCTCTATGGAATGCGCTCCCCCAAGAAATCAGGATGGCAACCGACCGGTTAACCTTCAAAGTTAAAGTTCGCGAGCACATTCGTAAGAAGTTGGCAGTAGTATCGTAACAGCGCTAATGTTTTTCAATTATTTATCTATTACTACTAATGTTTAAGTATATTTATGTAATTAGTTTATTATTTTGAATATATATGGTATGATTATATTGTATTTATAGTTTATGATATGTATATTTTAAAGAATCCACATAACTTTCATTATTGCACCTACCACTGTTTATCTCTCCATCACCCAAAGGTCGACTGGTAGAAAATGCCTAAGGCATTAAGTCCGCCTCTGTTCTTGTGTGCATGAAGTATTAAATAAATAAATAAATAAATAAATAAACAAATAAATAAATAAATAAATAAATAAATACATAAATAAATAAATAATTCTATTTACAATGAACTTCTCTCGTCCTACCACCTTTACGCCGACGATCTGCAAATATTTTCTCAAGCTCCAGTAGATGAATTGTCTGAGGCTGTTAACATGGTCAATCAAAATTTAACTCGTATTTCTGAGTGGAGTTTGGCTCATGTTCTGCAGGTTAATCCAGCGAAGACTCAAGTCATTGTTGTCGGCAGTCCTAGGTTGCGCTCTAGAATTAACTGGTCGCAGCTCCCCCGGATTGTTTTTTATGGCTTAGCTATTCCAAACAGCGACTCGGTGAAAGACCTGGGTATTTTAGTTGACAAAGACTTTTCGTGGGGTCCTCAGCTGCAAGAAGTAAGCCGCAAGGTGTTTGCGTCTGCGGGGTCTTTACGCAGACTGCGCAATTTCCTTCCTACTGCTACCAAAACTGCGCTCGCCCAATCTCTTCTTCTCCCAATCCTCGATTATGCCGATGTCAGTTATTTAGATCTAACTGAAGTGCAGCTGGATAAACATGAGCGACTCCAAAACTTTTGCATTCGATTCATATTTGATTTACGCAAATATGACCATGTTTCTGATTTTCGTGTTAAGCTCAAGTGGCTGCCAATCCGCCTTCGCTGGAATGCCCATATTTTATCATTACTTTACAGTATTCTGATTATTCCTACAACCCTCTCTTACCTCAAAGAACGCTTTAAGTTCCTTCATGACACACATTCAAGAAACTTGAGATCATCGGAAAATTTGAGACTTTCGATGCCTGCTCATTCCACTAAGTTTTACGACAAATCGTTTACGGTCCAGGTTGTGCGATTATGGAATGAGTTGCCCTTGTCAGTAAGACAAGCCCAGTCGCTGGCTGCTTTTAAGAACCTGGTTAGAAACCATTTCCTTTCTCTCTAACGTTTATCTATTTAGATCTAATTTATTCCATCATTATTCAACCTTTTTTAATTTTTTTCCATCTATGAATATATGTAACAAGTAATATTATATATGTATGTTTATATATAAGCTTATGTATAGTATTTTATATAGTGATATATTTTTAATTTATGTATTTAAATTTTAATGAAGCATTAGACCACAAACTACCCCCTGTTTTATTCTTAGATAATTATGTCCATCCAAAGGTTGTCTGGTAGATATCGCTGTCAGCGATAAGGCTGCCTTTGTACCCGTAGTTATAAGTATTATTGTAAAAGAGATGTGTAACTTCATTTTTAGGTGTACAATAAAGTATATTCTATTCTATTCTATTCTTATATATTAGTTTAAATTTAGTTTAATTTTATTTTAATTTTGAATTGTGATTATAATCTGAAACTTTATATCTCTAGATTTCAATCTATTTGCACCTCTTAATAAAAAAATATTTAGTGAAGATCTGATGAAGACGAGCTTTAATCACTATAATTGCTGAAGGCGAGTCAAACAATAAATTTAGATTTAATACTCCTCCTTACCATTCTAAAAAACAACATACTACCGCGACCGGGATGAACATTTGCCCTAATCCAGGAAAGATGCGCCCTTGTGCTAAGTTTTATGCATTTCAGAGTCACATTTTGTATCAAAAATGTGTACGCGAGCTAGAAAAAAGACAAGAAATATATCACACTCATGATGTAGATTCCCGCCACCACTTTTGAATGTCCGTCAGCGGGTGATAGAGAAAGTGCGTGCTCGATAAAGGCTTTTCCATCTAGTGACGTAAATTCAAAACGTGTACCCCATAAATACTTGACATTGAGATTCTGTGCTGCCATCTATATTTCCTGCATGCTGCCTATAAGGAAACATGCTCAGGGTAGACTCGGCCATCTAGTGACGTAACTTTGAAACCTACTCCATAAATAATTGACTTTGAGATTTTTGTGGTGCCGTCTATAGTTACTGCACCCTCTCTATAAGGAAACGTGCATGGCATAGACTCTGCTATTTAATGACGTAAATTCGAAACTTTTAACGTTTATACTTGATGTTGAAACTTCTGTGCTGCTATCTATAGTTCCTACACGCTGTCTTTATAGGGAACTTGTTAGATGTAGACTTTGCCATCTATTGACGTAACTTTGAAAAGTTTACCTCTTAAATAATTGACATTGAGATTTTAGTGGTGCCATCTATAGTTCCTGCACGCTGCCTATATGGGAACGTACTTAACGTAGATTCTGCCATCTAGTGACGCTAATTTGAAACGTTTTCCAGTCGGTAAACGGTATATGTACTCGTAGAAACATTGCCGCAATGACCGGAGTGGCCAGGCCATACTGAACATTTTGTGTTAAGTTTAGGGATGTACACATAGCAAATCAGATAGGTTTGCAGGTCACATCAACATAGATATTAGTATGCATAATATCACCGGGTGTATTACTTCTATTCATTAGTGTTTGCTTCACAATAATCTGTTGTCCACGCACAGACTTGCAATTTCGTGTCACTTTAATGTTGTGGGGAATATGAAGCATAAATTTAGCTAACGTAACAATCGTCTCCGTGACTTATTAGTCGAGCGTGTGGAATATAATATCTTACGCCCCGGCGCCGTAAAATCGAATCCAGTGTATGATTTAATAAAATATTTTACATTTATTTTTTTCAATTCATTGCTACACTATTAGCAAGTCTTCTTTTTATTTAGGTTGGAATATATAATTTTTTTACCCTCTAAAAATGACAAATCATATGTAAATTAGTAATTGTTCAACTTCATAATGCTATTGACTATCGGGCTTTCGTTTCGTTTTTAGACATTCTACCCTGTAAGTTTTGAGAAGTGCTTTTATTTGTGAATCACTTTACTACACTTATGTCTTTTAAGAGCTGAGATAATTATGTTGCATGAGTTTAATGATATCGCCATCGGTGAGAAACAAAATGTTTTTATTATGTTTAGAAGCTTAATATATTTAAATAATCCGTATGTTATTGATTGCTGTTTTTTGTAATAATATTTTATTAGTGTTCACAGAGTAAATCTATACAATTTTGGGTCCATCATTATGCAGATTTGGGAAGCATTGATCCTCGCCGACCGGGACCGAAGGCTGGATTAGCATACATAGATGCCAAAGAGTGGCACCGTGATATAGTTGCTTGGCATATGGCTGAGCCCTTCCTCACTAGTTCACTACTCGTTCCACGGCGACTAAACATGACGTGAAATTACAAACTGTACGGTACCACTTGCGTGTAGCTGGTGTGAAATGTAGTAGGCCAGCCATGATAAAAATATTTTTTTTGTGTCAGATATTCACAGACCAAACCGGATAAATAGAACATTCGAAATAGAATATTAGGCTTTCGATTGGTGCAATAATATAGGGATGAAAAATGTTTTAAGTCAGAAAAGGATGGTTGCAAAATATTGTGGCGAAAAGGTGGTGAGCGCTTTATAAAAAAAGTATTCTTCAATGCAGGTCTAGTGCCCGTATTACTTTGGGATATTGCGAGTGGATGTAATCAATGGGTCCCTATGATTTACTGTGCGCAGAGCATACCCGCAAAAACACATTTAATTCGTGCATGATAACTGCGCTGTGCATCGCGCGCGACTTGTACATAGTTAGTTAAACGTCCAAGAATATGTTACTGTTAGAATGGAAATTAAAAAGTCGTGCACCAATCGGCTATTTATAAAAATATCAGGGGGTGATTAAGTTTGTTTCATTTGAGTTATGTTATTGCTAGTGAGATTACAATTAAGGATACCTATATCTTAAAATCTAACTTAATAACATGTTTATTCATATCACTAATAAATAAATTACCCACTTGAGTATGAAAAATAATGTTAATTCTTGTAATGTACGAGTAATTTGTTAAAATTCAATTTTTGACATTGACATTATGATTCTAATAAACTTATTGACTATCTTGATTGTTATAATCCGATATATTTTCTAATTTAATGTTTAATTTATATAGCTGTAATAATTAATATATGTTTAATGCTAATATACTTATAAAGAATGTTAATTATGATGTGCATGGTGACATTTATGTAATTTTTAACTCTATTAGGCATGTGTAATTGTGTACCTACTCGAAACATTTGCACGACTGATAAGTCGAATATAGTGAGTCATATAAGAATTATTTCACCACCTTATTGTGTACCTATATTCTGGCAAATAAATTGATTTCATTTCTTTTCATTTATAATATGTAATTATAATTTTTAAAAAAACCTAGTCAATAAATATTGTTGATTTCTTATTAAAAATTGTTTCATTTTTACTTCAACATATTTGTTCTCCAATAATGTTCTTATTATCTGGTAAATTACAAAAATTAAAATTTTACGAAAATGAAATTAATTGTTTTTAATACTTAATTCAAAAAGTTGACATGTTGGTGAGATTCGATCCTAAGATATTTGGTTTACCAGATGATGGCTTAAAAACTCATGCCACGGGACCAGTTAGTTACATAGTTTAATATATGCTTCATATATATTGTGAAGCAAACACTAATAAATAGGCTAAGTAATACACCCGTTTATTTTACGTACACGAACATCTATTTTGGTGTGCCCTGCAAATCTATCTAGTTTGTTTTGTGTATAATGAAAACGGTGGGAGCATAGAGCACCTTTAATAAAAGTAAATGATCGCATGAACGCTTTTTTATATTTATAGTTTTCGATGACATATTTCAGGATTACTATATTTTGAAAATTAGATTCACTGATTAGGGATTGAAGCAGTGGGTGCTTAGAGTTCTCGCCAGGTTTAACCACGCTTCGGAAACTTTTTACTCAATTAGGGCCGCTTGCACCACAAATAACTAAATATGATTAGCGTTAAACATAATTAAAACAGCGTTATCTTTTCTCCTTCCATTATTTCGTTAATTTTTGAGCCACTATAGTCTCTTCCTCTTTTTACTACTAAAATTATACATGGACAGTCCCTTTTCTTACCCATTTTAGACCATTCTGATGACATGAAATTTTCTTCATGAAAATAAGGAACTTCTTTCCCCACCCACTCCTTATTGATTGATGAATCATTTACTGTTCGTGCTGTTTGCCTTTTGAATAATTACGGGATAACCCTTTATTAGAGAATTTCAGAAAAAGAATAAGGAAAAATTTATTGTCAACATGGCCCATAATGGGTCATGTTGGCAATACATTTTTACTCAATATTTTCCTGAAATCATAAATATGATTGTTAGTAGGATTTTAGTTGGTATTTTTATGTAGCTACCTACATTTTTTTGTGTTTATTTAAAGTAGGTATGTCAATCCTAAGCCGTGGCAAAATACGTCAGCCACACGGGTTGATTTTCAAAGTTAAGCAACGCTTGCCAAGATCGGTCCGTGGATGGGTGACCATTTTCAGCATACCGAGTTTCCTTCATACCTCGGAAAGCACGTTAAGCCGTTGGTCCCGGCTGTCATTTGAAGATCTTTGACAGTCGTTACGGGCAGTCAGAAGCTTAAGATCTGAACCCGTCTTGCCAAGGGGTGCCGTGTTACCCAGTTACTGGGTTCTAGTTCTAGTTAGGGGGGTTTGGTTTCCGCACTTACTCGTAGTCCCTTAAGTGGACCATTGTGCGTCCCAGTTACTGGGTTGTGGAGGTCAGATAGGTAGTCGCTCCACGTAATACACTAGTGCTCCGCTGAGTCCGGTAAGACTAGAAGCCGACCCCAATAAAGTTTGGCAAAAGCTAGGCAGATCGATTGATTTTGATTAGATAAAAGCAATTAAGGACGCCCCAAAAAAAAAACACCGGTGCAGTCACCGGTGCTCAGCTAATTTAGATATAATTTTGTTATTCCTGATTTCAGAGTACAAAGAGTCCATACAGTAGTTAGGTTTTTACTAGGAAAGAGAACTTAAAAACTCATCATTATTATTTCAGTCGAAAGACTGCTGGACGTAGGTCTCCCCAAAATGTCGCCACATCGATTAGTCATATGCGTCTCATCATTCATCATCATCATTTTAATTTCAGCCGAAAGACGTCCACTGCTGGACATAGGCCTCGCCCAGACGTCGCCACATTGACCGATCCCGTGCGTCTGGCATCCAGCGCCTTCCCGCAACCTTAACCAGGTCATCGGTCCACCTAGAGGGAGGCCTTCCAACGTATCGTATTCCGGTTCGCGGTCGCCATTCCAGAACTTTTCGGCCCCATCGGCCATCCGTTCTGCGAGCAATGTGCCCTGCCCACTGCCACTTAAGTTGGCAATTCTTCGGGCTATTTCGGTAACTTTGGTTCTCCTGTGGATATCATCATTTCTGATGTGATCACGCAAGGAAATGCCGAGCATAGCCCTCTCCATTGCCCTTTGGGTGACTTTAAGCTTTTTGATAAAGCCCATTGTGAGCGACTACGTCTCGGTCCCATAGGTGACCTATGTGTCTCGCATCCAACGAATGACCTAGTTAAGGCTGCGGGAATCAGCCGTAACTAGGTCATCGGTCCTACTAGAGGAGGCCTTCCAACGTTGCACCTGCCTGTTCGTTGTCGCCACTCCAGAACTGCGAGCAATGTGCCTTGCCCACAGCCACTTTCGTTTGGCAATTCTTCGGGCTATCTTGGTAACCATGGTCCTTTAAATATATTTAATGATTATTCTTACTTATGCTAAAGTAATGCCAATGTACTTTTCCAAATATTTTTTTTATGAGTTTCATATAATTATCTCAAAATCAGTGACTGCTACAATTTCCTAAGGTATACATCCCAGCCTTAACCTATTTTATTTCTTGTTCTTTATAAAAAAAAATGGTTACTCCCCTACAGTCTTGAGTTAGGAAATTCTTATGATTGGTTTTATTGTTAGTTTGTTTTGTATCTTGGCTATGTAAGTATACGTCTTCTGCCTTCCAAATCTCCTAAAATATATATGAACCATAAAATAAGTCCAATCGAAACATTTAGATATGTTAAAATAGACCGAGGCGAACCGCACACTTTATTCTTCTCCGATCACAGTCACAGACCATGACACAAAGTAAGAGCACACACGTTGTGAACCCTGCAACTAATTTGCAAAGGGTTGAACGTCTGTGCAACAACCGTGATCACTATGCACAGTGCATGCAGTAGGACAACAACAAACAGCTCATCAGCAACACAGAGTACGATCTGAGAGCGAGCACCTATAGAGCGTTCAATATTTGTACCAATTTTTTTGGTAGGTTGGCACAGGAGGCTAAAATTAAATAGACAAAAATTTAATAAACTTTTTATTATGTGGCTATGATATAATATTTTTTTACAAATTGCTTACATTATTTTTTAAAGCCACAACAAAAGATTTAAAAACAAAAATTATAAGTATGTGTTATTAAATTTTAAAGCAGTTATGCTCCACCGATTAAGATGAAATTTAGTATATACTTTTAGTTTGAATGACAATGCATGGCTAGACAAGTGACATCATTCTAAATCCAATATGGTGGACAGCCCTAGATGGCAGATTACTTATTTTTTTGTGCACTGCAATAATATCTAATGAAACACTGCATTGCAATGATAACATACATACTAAAGGGTCAAAAGTGCAGTCACAGTCTCCCAAAACAGAAAAGGCAATTTTTTGTAGGCAGCAGAATTTCAACTTTTCGCGGTTAGTAGGAATAATCTATACTTTAATTTCTATACAAAATATTAAATCAGTTGTGGATAATTTAACTTCTTCTACAAAAACTAGCCATTTGAGTTTTGGGAGAGTATGACTGCACTTTTGATCCTTGACTGTACATAGACGTATAGGCGAAGAAGTATGTATTTTCTTCATATGTACACCCGCACCCGTGCAAAACCGGGGCGAACAGCTAGTAACTATGTAATATTATTTAGTTGTAATAAAATTATACAAGACAGTCAGATACAAAAAACTAGTAGTTTTAAGATAATAAAAATAAAATGTTATTAACAATGGCCCATTCTCATTTCATACCCATGTCGGGGTTTAGGATTGTTTGATTGATTTGTGAACTACACTGGCAGTATGGCAAAACAACGATATCCACACGAGGACCGAAGTTACCGACAAAGCCCGAAGAATTGGCAAATTTGAGAGGCAGTGGGCAGGGCACATTGCTTGTCGCAGAACGGACGATCAATGTTGCTGAAATGTTCTGGAGTGACGACAGCGGAGGCCACAAAGTTCAGAGGTCCGATGACCTGGATAAGATTGCGGGAATCCGCTGGATGCGAGATGCAACACTTGAGGGAAGTCTATGTTCGACAGTGGACATCTTTCGGCTGAAATGATGATGGTGATGATGGCAAAACAAAACAGATGTAACGACGAATTCGTAAACAAAAGATCAAACCAGAAGGGTTAATATATCACATTAACTCAAAATAGCACAGTTTAGATCGCAAGTTGTTTTTATTTGTCTTATTTAAATTAAAGAAAATCAGAACACAATACACAATATCCATTGCTTGGTACGGACAATCGACCAAATGGCCAGTCAAATGGCGAGATGCGGATTTTCGTCTATGTGATTGGTCGATTGTTCATACTCTTTGCCCTCTGCCTTGCCGAATTCATTACGCAAATAAGACTGCTGCATCGCCCGATGATCTTGTCACTATAAACGCACGAATGTTTAGCCTGAGTAGTGTGCGACCTGTTTCAGCAGTACTTGCTGTTAGCTGTGCACAAGTAGTCAAACTTTCGGTCACAACGTTCATAGAATTCGAATACACTGAGTACTTTTTACAAAGCAACCTCAAATCGGCCAAAGAAATATAGAGCTAGGTAGGAATGACATGATATCATTCCTACAATTATTTATTACTATTTATATATTATTATTTATGTAGTAAATCGTTTCAAATCACATGTCACATACACAGTCCATGACTACATATTTAGTTAAATGTTTTTTTCATTTTAGCTATTAATTATCTACTTATTTATTTATAGTCTTTTCCTTATTTATGTTATGTATAGGAGTAAAATAATAACTGATTCATCACCAGCCGTAATCCATCACGCGGGCTCAGTGCGGGTTACATATCATGTCACATATCTTCGAATTTTTTATTGTAGTTCATGCCGGTTTCCACAAGATGATTTCCTTCACTCAATAACTAATTGATGTCCCAGTAATAGTCGAATCAGGAGAAAGCTACTAAGGAGATGGAGGGATGAGATAAGATTAAAATGGAGCAGAGTGGTCCAAAAGAGAAAACAATGTAATCATCTAGAAGAGGTCTTTGCCAAGAGGCATGCTGAATTTAGAGATGTTATACTTGAACAGCACTTACAAACAGAGGAAAATTTACAATAGAAATTTCCTATTCATATTAGTAGTACTTTTATTCTCTTCTATTCTTATTCTTTATTTTTTCTATTAAGTGTTTCGTATGTACATAAATAACAAATATATAATTAAATAAAAATATGTTGACTGAACGTTTATATCTACGTACTGCTGTATGCTCTGATGCTTCATTCCCAAATAAAACATTATGTCAATCCAATGTACTGTTACTCGCTTGTCGGAGTTGACAAAAACTATAAAAATAGACCTAAGGTAGGTACTACTGCGACGGAAAAAAGAATCAGAACGGAACGGGATGCTCTAAAATTTTAAGTTTAAATTCATGGGCAATCTTTCAAGGAAAGAAAGAGAGAAAATGAGTTTATTTGTCCCAAACACGACGCATACAATAAAAAAATTGTCCCTCCTTTCTTTGATGCATTTATATATTTATATATATACTAGCACTTCGCCCGCGACTTCGTTCGCGTGATTTCGTTTATCCCATAAACGATTCTTATGTGCAGTTAGTGAAGGCGACTAAAAATAAGCTATATCGATAAAAAAATGGGGTATCGTAGATGTACAGGGTTTATTGGTTTGGGACGATTCGTTTTTTGACTTAAATAATAATAAATTTTAGGTTACCGCCACAAAGTAAAATCCTCCCCTAAAACATAATAACCAGAGTTTACCCCGTCGAAGGTAGAGTTTTTAACAACCCAAATAATTATGTTATTCACTCTTTTCTTCTCTCTTTTATTTTTCGTAGTTCGTTCTTAGTAGGATTCCGCAGTGAGATTCCTCAAAAAAACTTTAACACCCCTTAACCCTATCTGGGGGGTAGTTTTAAAAACGTTTTATGTTAATTTCAATTATTTCCTTTATCCCCAAGGAATTAGATTTTTCATACAAACAAATTCTGCCCTTTTTCACCCTCTTTCCAGGTCTTTCATGTTGAATTTCCGAAAATTCCTGCTTGATGCTCCCCTAGAACCCTAAGTCAAAAACAAAACCTGTCCAGTAAGATCCCTAGCTTAACCCGAAGATTCTCGAAAAACTTATAATGACAACCTTTATAATTGCTTACTTAGGTTGGTATTTATGTCAACTTTCAAATTTACTAACCTAAGAAATAAGATTCTCCAAAAACAATTTAATACCTCCTAAATCGTCTTTTGTTTTCAATTAAGTTATCATTGTTTCAAAAGACTAATAATGATAACTTAATTGTTTATTGAAGTTGGTATTTTGTCAAGTTTCATGTAACCCAAGAAATAAGATTTATCAAAAAAAAATAAAAAAACCCTAAACAATATTTTGGGGGTAGTTTCAAAAAACTAATAATGAAAACCTGAATTGTTTCTTTAGGTTGGTATTTATGTCAAGTTTCATGTTTAGTGACCCAATACATCAGATTCTTACATACAAACTTCAACACCCCCTAAATCATCATTTGGGGGTAGTTTCGAAAATCTAATAGTGACAAACTTTACCATTTACTTAGATTACTATTTGTACGAAGTATCAAAAATTTTGGCCGAAGGAATATGATTTTTCATACAAACTTCCAACCCCTTTTTTACACCCTTAGGGGTGGAATTTCCAAAAATCCTTTCTTATCGGATGCCTACGTCATAGAAAGAACACACCCTCTAAGTTTCAGGTCTGTACGATCAGCGGTTTAGGCTGTGCGTTGATCCGTCAGTCAGTCATTCAGGACAAAGCATTTTATATGTATAGATTTTAAGTAAGCATATGTGTATTATATAAGTTTATGGATATTATTTATTATAACAATAAAGTTTTGCATATAAATATAATAGCAGTCCACCACAGACTACTCCCTTTTTTATTCTGTTTTTTCAGTCCATCCAAAGGCTGTCTGGTAGATATCGCTGTCAGCGATAGGATCGCCTTTGTACCCGTGTAATTAAGTTTTTCTTGTAAAAGAGATGTGTTCTATATATATATATTGTACTCGTATATATATTGTATTATTGCGCAATATTGAAGATTCCGCAATACAAATTAAACTTTAAAGGTTATTGAAACGTACACTCCTACCAACCCGCGTGGCGCCCCGCGTACTCCTCGTGCGCCATTAGCAAGAGTCGAACATCAGAGTGATGTGAGTCACATCATGTGGCAGTGCCAGGCACACAGTTATTTTGGCCGAGTAGTAGGTAGGGGCAGTATTCGAAGTACTAATGCTAAGCAGACTAAGTCGCAGACAAAAGTGCGTTAACTTTTACTATGTAAACAAACATGAAATCACAAAAAAAATCAGTTGTTCCCTTTCTCGTGTTATGCAAACAAATTCAAAAATTAACAGCAGCAGTTGTCAAGGAAAATAAACATTAATGTTAAGAAGGACGGAATATGCGAAGCTTACCATTTCCTTCCTCAGTTAACAGGATAACTGTGAACAGCACTGATGTAAAGTAAAATGATTTCATCACAATGGTTATTCTCCTGTTCACAACATACTACAGTATAAATAGCTAATAAACACATTTTTCCTCAATAAATACCGAAAACTATACATTTTACTGTACCATGCAAATTGATTCTTGATATTTAACATTAGCTATTTGTAGTTAATCAAACCTACGCATAAAAAACATACAACCGAATTTAGAACCGCCTCCTTTTTTGAAGTTGGCTAATGAAGACCTCTTAATATCATTACTAGCTGTCTGGAGAGGTTTTGTAGTGAGAAATAAATTAACAATCACTGTGTATACAAATAACTGGAAGAGCATGGATAAATAATACCAACCGCATGGGTCGATCTTTAAGGTTAAGCAACGCTTGCAGAGGTCACTCCAGGATGGATGACCATCTAAACCACAGATATAAATCTAACTAGATGACGTGATCGTATGTACTTCGCGTGTCAAGAAACGGAGTAAAATTACGATCAATGATCGTAATTTAAGCTTTTCACTTGACATTATCGGCACCGGAAATCCACCGAAAGCCAGAAAAATGCCTAATTATACCATATTGAGCTGTATAAACTGTATAGAAAAAGTTGGCCGAAGCATTGGAAATTTTTTTTTTCATTGATAAGTAAATTTGTTTTTAAATTGTGTGTGAAAAAGTGGTACGCTTGGTTTTCATACAGATGGAGGGACTTGCGTTATCTAGTTAGATTTATGTCTGTGATCTAAACATACCCAGATTCCTCCGTGCTTCGTTAAGCCATACGAATACCAGTTCAGTAGTTCTTGAGTTTATTGCGAACAGATAGGTGGGGGACTTTGTTACCCGGCTGCAAGGAAAGGGTTAGTTTTTCGCGCGTATTTTGTATGTATGTTTGTAATATCTTTGTTAACTCAAATCTTTGAAACCACTTGAAAGATTTTTATAATAAAGATCGGTCTTGACCGCCCAAGTGCCGTTATTTAAAAAGGATCGTGGCGGATTTTGGGTGGTCCATATTGTGGTGGTGGCATTATATTTTTTCAAGTCAAGTGGGGTATCAAAATGAAAGGTTTTTAGAGGTGATTACAGAAATACATACCACTTATACGTTAATTAAGTTTTTCGAAAAATTAGCATAAAGCTCGTCGACTCTTCACGTGACCAGAGGGCTGGCCTTTTCTTCGGCCAGAGAATCAGCATTGCCATCCAACGTGGCAATGCTGCCAGCGTTCTGGGCACGTTTCCCATTGACATCGATGTGGACGAATTTTTTGATGCACAATGAGCTCTTTTCCGTCTCCCTTTTGTATTTGTATATAGGTTTGTTTTTATTTTAGAATATTCAATTGTATATATGTTAATAAAGAAAGTTATACTTTAAAAACATAAAAAAAAACTTATATGTTTAAAAGTAATTCGAAAAAAAAGTGTAACTAAAAAGTTGTAAATAAAAAAGTTAAAACAAAAAACCCGACTGCAAAGATGTAAACAGGAAGAAAATCATGCTGTGCAGTCAGAAGATTTTTATAGTTTTGGTCAGGCAACTCCTGAATATGTATCCTCCGACTGTACAGCATGATTTTCTTCTTGTTTCGGTACATCTTTGCAGTCGGGTTTTTTGATTTTAATAACTTTTTTTTAAATAATATTTAGTGATAGTGATTAGTATCCTGATCATGGCGCTTGGCAGGTTATGATGACCAATGAAGAAATCTCCAGATGACTGCCTCAGAAACACAAATTAAATCAATTAGATTATTTAAAATCCGCGGGTTATTAATATCTACGTTTACCTTATCTAATTAAGGAAAGGAAACGTTCGTTCGGGATCATGACGTGTTATTTCTTTATCGGAAACCACAAAGGCAAAATTAGTTTTAGCGATTTAGTAAATGCATATCTAGCATCCTATATGGTTGCATGGTTACAAAAATCTTCCTACTTATTTTCTTCAAAGGAATTAAAACAAGAGGTAAAATAATTACTTCTGTATTATAATAACGAATAGTGTCCAAGTGACGATATAAACTGAATACTAAGCAGAACTGTTATCAAAAAGAAAATGGAGAATTACCTACTTAGGTAATAAGAAGAGCCTAGAAGGCGATAAGGTGTAAGTACGTTAGGATAAGATTATGTATAGAATACAGATACGGGGGTTTTGTTTAGAACGTGAAGTGTGTAATTATTGTGTAATTATTCTTGAAAATGTAGAGTTTTGTGTGCTCATGTAATAATATGTCATGTATAATAAATGTGTTGTATGTTCGTGTTTCAATCATGCTAAATGGTGGAACGGATTTAAATTAAATTTTGCAAACTGACAGTTTATAATCTGGATTAACACATCAAATACTATTTATCTCTAAATTCGGTTTAATGAACAATTACCTCGTGAGTGAATATAAACAAAAAAAGTTAAAGAAATCATAAATAAACAGATGTATCCTCCGACTGCACAGCAAGATTTTCTTCTTGTTTGTCTTTTTAGTTCGCTACCTTAGCAACAAAGCGACGATTTTTTTTGATATTTTGAATTAACTTAATTTATAACTTTTAGTTAACATTGCTATTTTTCGAATTATTATCTATTTTGGAAATCACATCTTTAAACCCTTATTTTTGATATCCCACACGTTGGGTTTAGCAGAAAAAATAAATTGGGCCCCCACAATATGGCGCCCAAAAGCCGCCATTTCTCTATTTTCTAATTTTAAAGTAGCTAGTGACACTAGCGGTTAAGACGAATAGATTAACGTAAGGAACATCTAAACCGGCCAACGCGTTGTACAATCGGAGGATACATATGGTTTTGGTCAGTCAGCTCGCGATCAAGTATCCTCCGACTGCACAGCATGGTTTATCCTATCTTTTTAAAAGGAGTTGTGTATGATTTCAGAAATTTGGACAGGACAACGTCTAAAAGGAAAAAATAGTAAAGAGAAGAAAGGTCGGACCCACTCGAAATGGACCCGCGGGATCACTCAACCCAATCACATTCTAAATAGGTCGAATAGACCCACTGTCCAATTTCATTATTAGTACAGTCACGGAGTAAAGCCAAATCTTTTAGCAGCCTTTTAATTTTCCACTGCTGGGTCACAGGTCTCCCCTCTGTGTGAGAGAGGATGGCACCATAATCCACCACGCGGGCCCAGTGCGGATTGGTGGATTATGGTGTCACATGATTGTCTTTGAATTTTTTGGTTCAGGGACGTGCCGATTTCCTCACGATGTTTTCCTTCACCGGTTTTTTAGAGCAGTGGTAATGAAATAATTTACACAAAGTAAAGCACCTGCCTAGTTTCGAACCCACAGTCTAAGACACGTAAGTCGGGGCTGTTACTACTGGACCACCACCTCTCCCACATATAATAAAGTCGTAGAGACGTCAAAACATTACAACAAATATTTTTTTTAAAAATTTCGGGGTCTATCATTGAAGTATAGTATCTTTTTATAATTTTTTGTATGTTTATCTGCTGCAATGCATTTAATTGGCGCCAAAACTCCTGTACAGATCCTGTTAAAAATATGCGTAAATAATCCTTAGAGGTCAGAGCAAGAATTAGACTATAAATTATCACGGTATTCTTAATGGAGGATGAGCAATATTGTGTACATTTTCTACACTTTCCCGCGTTATTTTTAAAGGACCACAGAAAATGTATTGCAAATTGTGATTTCGATCCCCAGCTTCAGTTATTATTTTTGTGATAACTTTATACTAGCTGACCCGGCAAACGTTGTTTTGCGATATAAATTATTTCAAAGGATCTCAAAAAATTTGCATCGCTTATTATAGTATTTTTAACTGTCGTTTAATAATGGAATGATTTATACAGGTAACAAAATGGTTTTAGTTAGCGGGACACGTGACTCATGACACGTGTTGAATACTATTGATTTATATGAGTTCACTTAATTAACTGAACGTGAGAACTGTCTTGAGAGAAATGGCACCTAACTACCCTACCCCACCCTACCCTCCATACCTACGTACCCTACCCTACCTACCTTACTCTACCCTACATAGCTACCTACCCTATCCTACCAACCCGGGTAGGGTTGGTAGGACATACCGTACATACCTATCTACCCTACCCTACCTACCAACCTACCTTAGTCGACCTACCTACCCTACCCTACCTATCTACCCACCTACCCTGCCTACCTGCCCTACTCTACCCTTACCTATATACCTACCTACCCTACCCTACCCTACATACCTACTTACCCTACCCTACATACCTACCTACCCTAACCTACCCTACATACTTACCTACCAATTTTGTTTGTGTTCTTACACCATCTTCGCATTGTTTCTAATGAAACCAGTTTGGGGCATATTGGTTGGATGGCTTCAAAGTCTATATAGGATAAAGGTAGAAACATTTTTGTGTTTTATATATTAGAATTATAGGATGAATTTCAGAAAAAACCGACAACGCCATCTACTGGCAATACCGGAACCAGCAAACAACGACACGTTCTTTTTTGTGTGTGCTTTGTTTCTAACATGTATCAGAGATGTTGCTGGGTTTACAAAATGTATAGGAAAATGTTTTATTATCTTAATTTTTTCGATGTTTTATACCTTTTTATCCTATTCCGAACGAAGATAAATACAAAAACCAAAAAATCATAAAAATTGGTCCAGCCGTTCTTGAGTTATAAGTGGTGTAACTAACACGACTTTGTTTTATATATATAGAATTATACTTAACTATAAAATTTCCGAAATATTTTTTTATGTAATAGTTATCGACATTTTTATTCGATTTTTCGAAATATTTCTGTAGAAATTAATCCAAGTGTTAAATACAGGCCTGTGGACTACAAGATAAGGGGCAACACTGGGGCCCATGAGCAATGTTGTGACTCTTGGTTCCTACAAGGTCTATACCCGCGAGACCGCGATACGCGGCAGCGACAGCTAGGGGTTTGGCTTTTGGGATACCGACTCCCTTATAGGTGGAAAGTGATCCAAGCATGCACAACTTACCGCCACGACTCACATTTGTCCCCGTGGCTGTGTCTTTGTGGCCTGGTCTCGTTCGAACTCGTGCCCGGTCGAGGGTTATGGGGGGAAAATATATATAATAATAAGGTACAACCGACGTGGTCTGGACTGAGTCTCTGGCAGACAACCAGACACGCTCCCGACACGAAAATACCTCGCTGCGCGCGAAATATACAAACGCACGAGTGACTTACAATACTACTCGCGGATGGCGAACGTAATTTCGAGTAACGATGAGTTGAGTATCTGGCTATTCCAACAAAATCAAAGCAAAACCATCTTTTTACGTTTAGCCACATCAATCACATTTTTTCTAGTAAGTGTGAACTGTCAACCCAACCAAAACTGTCAAGTCTCGATGACAGCGAGTTGACACAGTGTTGTAACAAAATAACAAAACAAAAAGAACGAAACCTGTATTGGTTCCGAACACCAAGCATGTAATAAAATCAAAGTTGTGTAAAAATTATTGATTGTTTTTTTTTACAGTAAAAGATTTGTAATAACAGTAGGTACCAGTATAATTTAATTTTTGGAAAGAAAATACGCTATTATCTAAAAAGACCCAAGTGGCTATTTTGCTCAAATGTCAACGACGACCGTAGCGCAGTGGTAAGCGGTAATTTATTTATTTATTTATGAATAAGAGACAGCCATACAAAGTAACTTAATAATAAACACACAATAGACAAAAATCATTCAAAGTAATTTTGACAATAAAATTTAGGCAGGTCATTAGTTGGAGATTGTGAAAAGGTAGATGGTAAAAATGGTTTGGTTGTCTTTGGAGTGATTCGCCGTATCCTCTCGTACTAGTATAAAACTGTATCACGAGCGGATAGTCTTCCTCAACCTTAGAACAACAGATTCCCACAAGGTCCCAGTTACAGTTATACATAATTAGGTAGATTGATTAGTTAATGTATAGGTAATAAATTATAGTATAGTTATATTAATTAAGTTACATGATTGGAATTGTCTGTGTTGTTTTGTGTTTGGATATGGGTGTAGGGATATTTTAATGTATTATGTATGTTTCTGTATGTGTACAGTTATGTGTGCTTTATTATTTATGTGCCCTGTTATACCAAATTATTTAATACATTTTCAGTGCTGTTGTAATCTAGTGTTTTCAAATATATATCTATAGCTTTTTTGCATGTTTGGCTGTCAAGATTCTTCAATCTTAGATGTTTACTTACTTTGTTGTTGTTCCGTACTGTTCTTTATTTTGTAAACATTCTAAATATTAGTAGTTTTCTGAGAGTGTCTTATCAATTGTGTGTAGTAAGAACCAAATTACGGTGGATTTGAAACGTCCCGCCATCGTCTCTTTGGATACTCGCTAACCAATCCGAACGGCGAACCACAATGCAGCGCCATCTATGAGGCAACTTTTGAAAGCGTTCGTTCTTTTTCTTTAAAAAATGGATTGTCTACGCATGTCGAACGAGCGGCGGACCTCTCCGCGCCCTTTTTTTTGTTATCCCGGTTTTCTGGTGTTTTAGTAGTGCTCCAGGTGAACAATTTGAAGGACTTATGCCTATGGACTTGTTTTGATGACGATATCGTGTGTGTGAACGGCTGGATCCAGACCCTCGCTGCCTGATACGACGCCGAGCCCGAGGAGCGCGAAGCAGTATACCTACGGAGGCGAGAGGTGGGTGCTTTTCGAATCCACTGTTCACAAATCTTCTACACATAATTGTTTGATCATTCGAGCCGGATTGTTCATATTTTTTCACCTGTGAGGTTTTCCATTCCATATTCCCTTGTTGTTCGAATTTCAAGTTACGCCGCCACGCGTCTATCAATATGGCGGAAATCCAACAAGATCTTTTTGAACGAGAAATAATTCTCGATGAGCTTCAACGAACATTACAGTTCATAGATTCCGATGAACAACAATTTAAATCTCGATCTAAAGATTTAACTTCACAACAGCGCAAGTTTTTCAAACTTCAAGCTAAAATTGAAAAATCCCTCATTAAGTCTAATACTTTTGATAAAGAGGAACAGCTAAGAATTCGTAACAGTTTTAATGATTGCTATTATGCTATTGTGGTACATTTAAATAAAATTAAAGAAGATGAAATTGAACATAAACGTAGGATGTCGTCATTCGGATCCCCTAATAATTCTGTTGTTCACGTGCCATCGTCTAGTAGTTGTGCTAGTAGATTACCTACTCTTCCAATGCCTACCTTTTCAGGAGAAATAACAGATTGGCCTGCTTTCTACGATCTATTTCGGTCACTAGTGCACAGCAAAAATACCTACTCAGACTCGGAGAAGTTCCGCTATTTGCTACTTTCTTTGAAAAATGAACCCTACAATCTAATTAAATCTATTCCAATAACTGACGAGAACTATACGGTCGCGTTAGGTATGCTACAGTCTAGGTATGATAACGAACGAGTCATTGCTTCCGCTCATCTAGAAAAAATATTCGATATTGAACCTTGTCAGTCCGATAAAACCGACAAATTCGTTCAAGGGTTAAGAAATTTACTGAACACTTATCATGAAAATATCAAGGCTTTAGAAGTAATGCACTTTCCTACGAAGGAGTGGAGTTTCATGTTAGTGCTTCTTTTCTTACGTAAGATTCCACCAACATTACGTAGACGTTTCGATTTGTCGTTGTCCCAACCATCTAAGATACCCACAATTAGTGAATTAATAAATTTCTTAGAACGCGAGTTATCTGCAAGTGAATTTGCGTATCAAAACAAAATTTGCGTATCGAAAAGGTAGGTAGTTCTAGGACTCCGCCCGCATCGAACGCGCGCCGTGCGCTCTCGGCCGGCGTCGCGGCGGGCCCGGAAACAAAGTCAGACAATTCACAGTCCAACAATTCAAATAGTAAAAGGATATCTTGTATTAGTTGCGGTGCTCAACATACGTTGACGAAATGTGCGAATTTTCTAAACTTATCCCCTCAAGATAGGTATTCTTTCATAAAAAACAAAAATGTTTGTTACAATTGTTTAAGTGTAGGACATGATGTGAAACATTGCAAATCTAACTTTGTGTGCCGTTCGTGTCATAAAAGACACCATAGTTTAATTCATTTTAATCAACAGCATAGTTTTCCGGTTGTCAGTGAAGCAGATTCGAACGCTAGTGCTGTCTCACCTACCGTGCATCAAACGACAGAGACAGATGCGCCCGGTACCGCGCCAACCGTACTGACAGCGGTGAATCATACGTCGAGGGATAACGCGATCGCTCCGCAATCCATTGCGCCTTCCGTGCGCGCAAGTACAGTGCTTTTGTGTACAGCGCTAGTTAATGTACACGTAGGCTCACAAAAACACACCGTTCGGTGTATTATAGATACCGGTAGTCAAGCGACTTTTATTACCGAGCCTTGTGTTCAGCGGTTAGGATTGCAGCGTAGGCATGCGCGCGTTCCCGTGTTCGGTATAGGAGGTAGTGATCCTGTATACCCTAAGGGTGTTGTTTCTTTTTGCGTCACACCTACTCATGTTGATCAACCATCCCTTTCAGTTGATGCATTGATTTTACCTACACTTATGTCACGCATGCCTTGTGTAACATTACCATTTAGGGATTGGCCACACATAAAACACTTACATTTGGCAGATCCGAAATTTTATCTTCCACAGTCGGTGGAAATGCTTTTAGGTGCGGATGTTCTATCCCAGGTGATATTAGGTCACGTGATTACGGGCCCTTCCGGGTCCCCAATGGCATTAAATAGTATCTTTGGTTATTTATTAATGGGTGATGTTTCTTGCAACCAAAATACGCCTTCTTCGCTTCAAGTGTGTTTCAGTAGTTCTAGCTCATCCTACGATGACGTCATAAATCTGAAACGATTCTGGGAATTAGAGTCCCTTCCTGAAAAAAGAGTTTCCAGCCCTGACGAAGCCTTGTGTGAGTCTATCTTCGTAAAATCACACACTCGCGACGAAAATGGGCGATATGTAGTTTCGCTTCCATTTAAACCCGATGCACCTGCCCTCGGCGAATCACGAGATACGGCAGTATCTAGGTTTAGAAAATTAGAGTATAGGTTAGAACGTAATCCACAACTTAAGGTTGATTATCACGCGTGCCTCCAGGAATATTTAGATCTTGGTCACATGGAGCCCGTGAATTCCCCTCCTTCTATCAGTACCTATTACATTCCGCACCACTGCGTGGTCAAAGATTCTAGTGAAACAACTCGTACCCGTGTTGTTTTTGATGCGAGTTGCAAAACTTCTAATGGTATTTCACTTAACGATGTTTTATTAACTGGGCCTAAATTGCACCAGGACATCGTAGATGTTTTATTAGGGTTTCGTATTCATGCTATCGCTGTCACTGCTGATATTAAGCAGATGTACAGAAACATTTTGTTACAACATTCTGATTGGGACTATCAGCGTATTGTTTGGCGACAATCTCCAACCGAACCTTTGCGTGATTATCGGCTGCGAACCGTCACTTTCGGTGTTAGTTCATCACCGTACTTAGCACTTCGTACGATTCAACAGTTGGCGGATGATGAAGCTACTAACTTCCCGTTAGGTTCTAAGGTCCTCCGCGACCAAGTGTTTGTTGATGATGTGGTCACTGGCACATGTGACGTCACACATGCTCTGATTTTACAACGAGAGTTAGTAGGTATTTGTTCATCGGCTGGTTTCGAACTGCGAAAGTGGCAGAGCAATTCGCCAGCGTTACTCGCTGCTGTACATACATCAGAGGCTCATGGCGAGCGGCCCGATAATGTTTCATTTGCATTAATGGAAAGCGATAAACAAACAAAGGTTTTAGGACTCCAATGGAACCCAAAATCAGATACATTTTCCTTTAGTGTTCAAGCAACTTTAGATAAAATCTCCAAGCGGACCATATTATCCCAAATAGCGAAAATTTATGACCCTATGGGCTGGTTATCTCCTATAGCTATTTATGCAAAACATCTTATTCAGCTATTATGGATCTCCGGTGTCAATTGGGACGAGTCACCTCCCATAGATATAATTAATTCATGGTCTAATTTCATCAATGAATTATCATTACTATCAAGTTTTCAAATCCCACGTTTTGTTTTTCCAAATGTAAGTTCTATTCAGATTCATGGGTTTTCGGACGCATCTGAGCGTGCTTACGCTGCGTGCGTCTACGTTCGTGTGACTGATAGTAGTGATAACGTTAAAACATTTCTTTTACTAGCGAAAACTCGCGTAGCGCCGCTCAAACCGGTTCTCACTATTCCGCGTCTCGAGCTGTGTGCGGCTGTTTTATTGTCACAGCTAATTGATAAAATTATGAAGGTGTACGGTGACCGTGTGAACTGCAATCATGTCTATGCATGGACTGATTCTCAGATTGTGTTAGCGTGGCTTCGTTCGCCACCACATGAATGGAAAACATTCGTCTCTAATCGTTTGAGTGAGATTTTATCCCGGCTTCCTGTCGATTGCTGGAGACATGTTCCCTCTGCTGATAATCCAGCAGACGCACCTTCTCGAGGAATGCTGCCTGCTAGTTTTATTGAAAATTCTTCAATGTGGCTCCAGGGGCCCTGGTGGTTGTCACGTGATTTTAAGTGTTGGCCAATTCCTAAAGAGGTATCTAAAGTTACCGAGGAAAAGCGTAATTCCCCACTATCGGTGGTAACAAACTCGTCCATCACGACGCCGGCGCCTCCTGATGCTACGGATTACATAGAAAGATTTTCTAGTTTAGGTAAACTTGTTCGAGTCACCTCACTCATATTTCGATTTTATAATAGATGCAAAAAGGTTCAAATTCAATATCCAACCTACATAACAGTTCCCGAATTTAATTTTTGTCTAGGTCGACTTATTCATTTAGTTCAACATTCATCTTTTCCCGAAGATATAAAAAATATTGCATTAGGTAATTATCCTTCCCTTAAACTACGTAGGTTAAAACCATTCATTGACAAACAAAATAGTTTACGTGTCGGTGGGCGGATTCATAAGTCATTGTTGCCGTTTGTTTCTAAACATCAATTAATTCTGCCTAAAAGGCACCATCTCACCAATCTACTTATTGACCATGCCCATGTCAGTCACTTGCATGCCGGTCCACAGGCTGTACAGTACATATTATTGCAAAGGTACTGGATCGTGTCTGGTCGCGACGCTATACGTATGCGTATACATCGCTGTGTTCGTTGTTTTCGTGCGAAGCCCACGCACCCGCAGCCAGCTATGGGTACCCTACCCGCCGCAAGAGTGCAACCTGAGCGACCTTTTCTTAAGACATCTGTTGATTTTGCAGGCCCGTTTTACGTTCGGGCAAATAAGGTTCGCAATGCAAAAATAGTCAAATGTTACGTTGCGGTTTTTGTGTGCATGTCCGTCAAGGCCATTCACCTTGAACTCGCATCCGAGTTGTCAACTGATGCCTTTTTGGCAGTTTTGCGACGCTTCACGTCCCGCAGAGGTTTATGTTCTGATATTTACTCGGATTGTGGAAAGAACTTTGTGGGTTGTAATAATTACCTACAAGATTTATATAAATATTTACGTAACGATTCTGTCCAAACCGTTCTTCACAGTAAGACATTAGAACAGGGTATCACTTGGCATTTTCAACCACCATATGCGTCACATTTTGGTGGTCTTTTCGAATCTGGAGTTAAAAGTTTTAAACACCATCTTCATCGAGTACTTGGCACTCAGACTCAAACCTATGATGAGATGCATACTCTTCTTTGCCAGATAGAAGCGGTACTAAATTCGCGCCCACTTTGTGTGTTAAGTGCTGATCCGTTAGACCCTTTACCCTTAACCCCTTCTCATTTTTTAATAGGAGGTCCTCTGACGGCCTTGCCTGATATTTCTTTATGCGAAGACGTGTCAAATCGTCTCACTAGATGGCGTAGAGTGCAACAGTGCGTACAGCATTTTTGGAGGCGTTGGAGTCGTGAATATTTACACGAGATTCAACAACGCAATAAATGGTTTAAGGATAGCGGCTCTCCACTCCGAGAGGGTATGATTGTTGTCGTACGTGAAGACAACCTGCCACCCTTGCAATGGCGATTGGCTCGTGTACATGCTCTTCATCCAGGGTCAGATAATATCACCCGCGTCGTAACCCTTCAGATGGGCAAAACTTTTGTAAAACGTTCTGTAGTTAAAATATGTCCTTTACCTTTAGAATAATGAAGAATACCTATTTCTTACTGTTACGTTTCTTAGCTAAGTACCTACCTCTTAAGTATTAATTATTTTTAATAGAATTTATTTCAGTTTTAAATGCGATTAGCGACTATTTTCGTTTAATCTTTCATTATTTCAATATCTTTAACTTAAGGTTAAAAGAATTACATTCTTTTAAGGCGAGCGGCATGTTCCGTACTGTTCTTTATTTTGTAAACATTCTAAATATTAGTAGTTTTCTGAGAGTGTCTTATCAATTGTGTGTAGTAAGAACCAAATTACGGTGGATTTGAAACGTCCCGCCATCGTCTCTTTGGATACTCGCTAACCAATCCGAACGGCGAATCACAATGCAGCGCCATCTATGAGGCAACTTTTGAAAGCGTTCGTTCTTTTTCTTTAAAAAATGGATTGTCTACGCACGTCGAACGAGCGGCGGACCTCTCCGCGCCCTTTTTTTTGTTATCCCGGTTTTCTGGTGTTTTAGTAGTGCTCCAGGTGAACAATTTGAAGGACTTATGCCTATGGACTTGTTTTGATGACGATATCGTGTGTGTGAACGGCTGGATCCAGACCCTCGCTGCCTGATACGACGCCGAGCCCGAGGAGCGCGAAGCAGTATACCTACGGAGGCGAGAGGTGGGTGCTTTTCGAATCCACTGTTCACAAATCTTCTACACAGTTGTAAAGGCTAGGTCCGAGATAATTGTGAAATTTCTGTGCAAAAGAAATTCTATATTTGGGTATGTTATAAACTATATCTAATCGTCGCCTTTTTTCAAAGTGCGGTTTTACTTTATGTTGGCCATGATCTCTAGTTTAATGAACAATTTTCGTACCGTGAGGACTCCCAGTTCTGAGTAAAGTAGGTGTGTCGAATAAGTGTACTTTTTGCGGAAAATAACTTTAAAAACCATGCGTTGGGCTCTTTCGACAAACAACAGGGTGATTTTTGAAGTTCCTCCCCATACATTTAAGCCGTATATCAGTATAGACTGAAATAGTGCTAAATAGATTTTATTAGAAGCTTAATGTCACATATATTTCTAATCGTTTTAAAAATATAAATTAACTTTCTTGCGCGATTACTTAGTTTCATGACGTGTTCTTTCCAGTTTAAGTTATGGTCTACTCATCATCACACCGAGATATCTTATGGAATTAGTTCTGGTGATTGGGTTACAATGACAGGTACTTGGATTGTTGCAATTGTGGGTTTTTATAATTATTGAGTTAGGAGAAGGTTGAGTTCTGCTGTTAATTGTGAATGTAATAAATTTGGTTTTGTCAAGATTAAGTGTCAACAAATGATTGTCCAGTTACTAAAGCAAAACCTTCATTTGCTGCTTCGGTTACATTTTCCCACGTGTTGGAGCTGAACAATAATACTGTGCCGTCTGCAAATGTTATTATTTGACAATTTTGTAAAACTAAATTGCAGAGGTCATTATATTAAAAGCACCGTAGGACCCATTACACTACCTTGAGGCACTCCGAAGGTAATATTTTCCTCATGGCTTAGACTGTTACCAATTTTTATAACCTGTGTTCGGTTTGTCAAATAATCTTTGAAAAGTTGGAGAGGTATTCCTCGAATTTCCAAGGTCTCGAGCTTGTTCAGGAGGATGGGTACAGAGACGGTGTCGAAGGCCTTTGCAAGGTCTAGGAATATGCCTAGAGACTTCTTTCCCCTATCCATGTTTTCGACTACATAAGAAGTTAGTTTGTGAAGAGCGTCGGCGGTTGATATTTTTTCTCTGAACCCAAACTGATTACCTGAGAGAAGTTTATGCGTTTCTAAGTAGTGTTTTAGCCTCTTATTTATTAGTTTTTCAAGAATTTTTGAAAAACTAGGAAGTAAAGAGATAAGTCTATAATTCGACACCAAAGTCTTATCTAGTATATCTGGCAATGTGGTTACCTAGCACTTTTGAAGGATTGAGTTAAAATCTCACAATGTAATTTAATAAGATTCTTCCCCTAAATCGTCTTTTGGGTGTTGCTTGGAAAAACTAATAAATACAACCTTTACTGCTTACTTAGTTTGGTATTTATTTCAAACTTATCAACCCATGAAATAATATTCTTCAAAAAAACTTTAACACTTTGAAATCTCTTTTAGGGAGTAGTATTGAAAAATAATAATGTCACCCTTTATTGAATGTAAATATTATACTGATTTGATTAAAATATTTTGAATTGAATTCGGCTTTATTCTATTTAGTCTAGTCAATTTTAAGCTCGACTGTATCCACGATGTTTTTTTTAATTTGGATGTGGGTCCGGTTAACCAATAAAAATACAAAAATTAAATTATGTAGTCAAGTGGACTCGCAGGGCCAGTAGCGTGTGGGTCCAGCTGACCAAAGACTCAGTTTGAGAGTATAAATGAATAAATAATACAAAAAATTGGGTCAACCAGTTTCAAATCAGGTCGGTCTAATATGGCCCCAGCCATCAAAAGATAAGAATATACTGGTAGCGATGTGAAAGGTAGATGTTATCTAATGTCTGCTTGCTTGTTAACCGACTTCAGAAAAGGAAGGGTTATAGCACTCGGTGAGTTTTTTAATAATGTTCTGACATCGCTGGGTCGACGTCGTATAATGGATATTTATAATGGATTCTGCATTACTCACCAAAAACATTGTACTGTGAGTGGACACATATACCGAGATTTTACCATACTAAATATTCTTTATGACTAATAAAATTGATGCCGACGTAGGTAACTATATTGTACTGTAACAATACCAGAAACTACTATTGAGTACTGTACTCCATTGAGCTGTCACCTGTAAACGAAAAAAGTACCAAAAAACGGGAGGCTTTTTTAATTTAAAATTAAATCGATAAATTGGTCCCGTGCTTCTCAAATCCAGCGCAGATTCCCTTATCCTTCATCAGGTCATCGTTCCTCCTTGAGGAAGGCCTACCATCAACAGTCGTCACTTGATTCCCAGTACCTGGGCGACCGAGCTCTGCTCGGGTTAAAATAGAGAAAACGAAACCTACCGATTCATCGCCCCCGAAACCCCCTGCATATTAAATTTCATGAAAATCATTGGAGCCGTTTACGAGATTCAGATTTTATATATAAATATATACAAGAATTTTTCGTTTAAAGCGCACCTAATTGTTGCTGGCCGGGAAGACCGCCCTGCGTGCGCGGGGCGCCCAAGGGCCCCGTTGGCGTCTGCGTCACATTGTGACAGTGACTTTTTTCGTGAAAAATTGTGTCTTAATAACAGTTTGTTTTAGTTTTAAGTAAATGGTGTAGTGTAAATATAGTTTTAAGTGCGTATTTTATTGTTTTTATGACTTATAATTTTTTTATGCACCTAAGTAATGTATTATAGATTTTCTTTTTATTTTCATTGAGTTAATAATGTACTAATGTTTATGATAAATATTTTCGACAGTAGCGATGCCGTAAGAAGCGCTTGTCAACCCGTCACATCGCTGGATGCCCTAGTCAGATGCCCTCACTGTTCCCAAGCACGGTTTTTTAAAGGTGAACAAGGTTTGAAGGTTCATCTAGGTAAGAAACACAAATCCCACAATGTGCCTTAATCATGCCCAACAATACCCAGTACTGTTACATCAGATTCACCCCCTCAACCTCTTTGGCAAACACTTGCAAAATTAAAAACTTCAACGCCTGTCTTAAAAAGAGTTCCTCGTGGTATCGACCCTAGCACGCTGTGTCCGCCTCGCCGTCCGAGAGAACTCACTAAGTGCTTGGGAGCAACTACTCACCTTCCCGTTTAGAATCCTACATGTGCAAAAAAATCTGGCAACCTAAAAAACTTTAACCACTCAAATCAAAGACAACTATAATATTTCGGCACAAAGTTTCGAATCTAAATTAACTTCACACCTCCCCCAAAGAGGGTTATTGCACCATGTGGAGTCTAAACTAGGTGAAGATGATATCAGAGGTGCGGCTAGGATCTAATAAGACTTTTTTCCTTTAATATTTTGCGACTAAAAATATCATGTCATCTATCAGGAGACCTAATACACGATTCAAGTAAGAAATCGCAACCAAGATTTAGTACAAGGTTCAAAGTGTTCAAATCCAATAATCCCAGCCTAGCAGTGTCGCAGTCGGGAAGTTGAAGAGGTTTACGCAGTTAACCTATAGAGTCATCATTATTCATCATAACAGGAAAACTATTATGGACACTTGTCCAGTAACAAGTGTCCTGCACTTAATGTTGACAATTATTGTCAATGAGGGGTATTGTTGTTGGTAGAGCGAACGTGTGTCGTTCGAACTAAAGTAGTTGAGCGTTTATAAAATCTCATTTAACTAAACTTTTTTAAAATGATTACCCATAAAGGTTTTGTATTTCTTTTAATATTTAGTGTTGTAAAATGTGAAGTGGACTTCAAAACCGTGTGTAGAAACGATTATAGAAATATGAGCGATGATCGAGTCGATGTGTTGAAATATTGTTCTCACAATACGTGTATCGAGAAATGCTGTGTTGGAGGTGAAATGTTTGCTCCAAATGGTACATGCGTCAATACAACGAGGATGTTTGAAATATTTAAAAAGGTTACAAGGCTAGCTAAAGACGTTGACTATTCCAAGATTGATTTATATTCGTGGGACGGAAGTAGTAAACAAAATACGAGCAAGAGCTTTGTTTTCGTTCGAAATCACA
This sequence comes from Orthosia gracilis, assembly GCA_947562075.1. Classification (NCBI taxonomy): domain Eukaryota; kingdom Metazoa; phylum Arthropoda; class Insecta; order Lepidoptera; family Noctuidae; genus Orthosia; species Orthosia gracilis. The sequence continues at coordinate 37,744,381 of OX387275.1, read as the reverse complement.
GAAACATACAAAATTGCACGTCTGAGCATGCAATTACAAATGAGTTTTTTATCATAGAGGTAAATGTTTTTATTTTGCATTTCTTGTTTATTTCTTTATCATTGTATGGAAAAACAATATAGGGCAAGGTGCCTCCTCCTGCAGAACATTCAGAACAAGAAGGGATAAGGGCTTAGTACCATCTGAGGGGGATTCTGTAAATGTAAGGTGCGAAATAATATGAATTTCACTTGCTACCTTATGGTCCAAGATGCCAGACACTCCCAGACGTTAGCTTTCTACACGAAAACCATGGGATTGAGTAGTGTTAGAATGTGCACATATTTTCACTTTTCACACGGGCGTAGCCGCTGGCAGAAACTAGTATTTCTTTTTTAAAGTAAAAAAATAAAACTTTAAAACACGCTTTAAAAGAAAACCAAACTAATTTAAATTTATTGAAAGTTATTTTCTAGTTTTTAGTTTGGTTTTCTATTAAAGCGTGTTTTTTTTTGTTTTTTTAAACAATATCCTATTTATTTTTTTACTATTTAGTTCAATCGCTAATCCTGAAGATCCTGGTTAGGATAATGGGATAAACTAGTTAAATTATTGCACTGTCATCGGTCCTTGATAAATGAGCAAAGTTTCAAATTAATCCGATGTTTTGAAGGGGGTGAAAATCACGATCAAAGATTCCATTATATAGATTCATAAATACATACAAACCAAGCTTATAAAAGCGTGTTAATAAGAGCTGGTTGCTAACTCAAATGTTTACGATAGTACATAGGTACCAACAAAACTCTATCCCACACATTTTATGTAGACAGCTCTCAGTAACATTTGGGGCATCTGGGATCTTGCTCTATTAGGCTCTAAACAATGGGACATTCTATCAGCGGTAAAGTTTGTCAAAAATACTATTTTATTGGATAGACGAGAGGTGTGTATCAGAATGGCGGGTGTAATTTCCAGATTTGCCTAAATTTATTACAGTTATTTGGTACCTTCTGTGTACCTTTACGTACCTATCTTGAAAATCTGTGTACCTACACCCGTATGATGATATTTTAAAAATTAGGTACACCCGGCATCCTGATGTCAGAACCGCGGGTGTACTGCTAACCAATATATGTAGCCAAGCGTACTGTTTATGTAAATTTGGTACCTCTTGTGTACCTGTAGATTAAAGTAATAAATAAACGAAATACTGCAAGGTTACTGCAAAAATAAAAAAATATTTTCTTTCTTCGACGTATCTTTTAAAATAACAATCTACGTATTGATAACTTATCTTAAATATTAAAAAAAACTATATGTATACATAATTACAAAAACAACATATTGTCCATTTTAGAATTGTGAAGGATTTATAGAATTAGGATGTTTGTCTATCAGTGTTTCCAGAATCAAAATGAAACAAGAGACAGTTTTAAAGGATATATTAATTAATTTTCACGATAACGAAATAAGTAAGGATTATATATGAATAACGCACTGATTCCATGTGCATTTAACTCGGCCTTATAATTTGTTACAAAACTTTAATCAATGTAATAAAAAATACTATTGTTAGTTAGTATTATAAAATACAAAGTAACGTCGTGTAATGAAAAATAAAAAAAAATGTTTTTCGCAGCAACCTTATTATGTACAGTATTTCGTTTATTCAATACTTTTATCTGCAGGTACACAAGAGGTACCAAATTTACATAAACAGTACGCTTGGCTACATATATTGGTTAGCAGTACACCCGCGGTTCTGACATCAGGATGGCGGGTGTACCTAATTTTTAAAATATCATCATACGGGTGTAGGTACACAGATTTTCAAGAGAGGTACGTAAAGGTTCACAGAAGGTACCAAATAACTGTAATAAATTTAGGCAAATCTGAAATTACACCCGCCATTCTGATACACACGACGAGAGCTACCGAAATGTGACGTGGTCAATTCTTTTCATTTTTACTTTTCGACAATTGTTATGCCTGATGTTATGTCACTTTGCAAGGCATCACTTGACTGATCTCCATTTAAGCCGACTGAACTCGTCTATATGGCCCGCATTGTGAACATGGCTTAAGATGAACTAAACTTATCATTAGTAGATTTCAAATTAAAGCGGTAGGTATTGAAAACATACTTTCTTCCTACTATTTATGTTTGGGTGATGTCAAATTCCTCCTTTTCTCTTAATTTCACATTGTTCGTGACTGTGTGACATGACAGAGACAGAGAGTTAAAGTAGTACTGTCCAGCGTTACCGTAACTACCTATATACAGGTAAATGCTTGATTTCGTTCACTATAACCCGTGTGCCCGATGTATTTTCCCACTAGTAAAAATGAAGATCTTCCATACAATGGGACGGTATTATTTTTCTCTTTTTGCTTTACAAGGAAAAATATTTTACAGTTTCACCAAGTCCCAAACTCAGATACATAGGTCGTGGGTTACATTCAGTATACAGATCTTCTGTCTCCCCTTAGCGACCTTCTTGTTGGCTCGACGCGATTCGATTTATATCACATCGATAAGCGATTTTTACTAAGCGAAACCGCAAAGCCGTTCACATGAACGCAATGAGATGCAATTGAATTAATTTGCAATGTATTTTTTTTAAATACGTGCTCGATATCGTGACACTTGGGGAGGCCTATGTCCAGCAGTGAACAAATGATGGTAGGCTGAAATGATGATGATGTTGAAGATGTGCGCGATATCGCCAATCGATACAATTTAAATTGCGTCGCGCCATCAGTAAAGTCCGTTAGTATCTTTGTTATTTTAACTAATATTATAAATGCGAATGTGAGTTTGTTTGTTACGTTTTGAGAACGGATTCGGATGAAACTTGACATAAGGATAGGCCAGAACCTGGTTTAGGATTTAGGATATCCCAGTATAATTTTGCTTTGGGTAACAAAACACTTTAGACGCAGGTGAAGCCGCGGGCAGAAGATTTGAAAATATATTTTTGTGCATAATTTCATACTTCTAGAACAATCATTTGGGTAGCACGTTATCTATCCGTGAATAAATCTATGGGCTTAAGGCTTTTATTAAGTAGAAGATCATGCCGGGAACACCCAAATAATCCGAAATATTTTATTATGTTCTGGTTTTCAAAAGTCCGAATTTTATAGTAAGTAAGAATTATAATGTCTGTTATTAAAAATCACGAAACTTATTTTAACGAAAGTCGTAAATGCGATTTATTAGTTGCCCGATTTTCGTACGTTCGAAGAATCAAATCCTCGAAGGGTTCTCGGTCCGAAAAACGACATTTCGATTTTCAATACTTCGAATAAACTAAAAGTCAACATGTTGTGCTACGAAATTTAGTGACAGAAACGAATCGCTGCAAAGTCGATTTCACGCAGTCTTGTCTGTCCTACCCTAGAGTGTAATTTAAGCCCGCGTAGGCGTGGAGGGGTGGGGCGTCCAAGAGCGAGCAAAGCGAGCTTAGGCATCCCGACACGGACAGGATAGCTCCTTCGTATTAGGTTACTTTAGATCCTGCAGACAGAAATAGAGACCCGAGAAGCGGGGCTTCGTCGACTATGTTGCTTAAGGTTCCCCTAGTCGACGGCACGAACTACACGACACGCGTGCGAAAGAGATAGATGTTGTGATGAGCACTAAGAAGCTAATTCGCGTACGAATTAGAACTTTTGCAAATTTGTATCGAAATGGATAATGATATAGGACGAAAACGATTGTGCGAAATTTTGTAAACAGGCCTTTGGGATTCTAGATATTAATGTTAATCGGTATTTTAATAATCGGAATTCGTATTTTGATGTTTCGAATTATCATTAGGTCGGACATTTTGTTATTCGATCTATTGAAACTCGGTATTTTGAGAAAAGTATTTATAAACGTTAGGAATATCGACATTTAGGAATTATTAAAATAGGAGTAATGATAAGTCGGAGTTGTTATATTCGGTATTTTGAACCATTCGGCATTATGATAATCGGTATTTTGAAATCCATAGTTGTGACTGACGGAATAAAGTTTTTTTATTTATGTAGTGTACCCGATCATGCCATATACTAAAATTTTAATATGTACAGGATGGATCGATCAGAATGCAAGATACAAGTGGATCGAAGTCATGGTCACACATTAACAGAGTAGAATACTGCATAGACTTCAAATTAACTGTTTTAAACAGAAAGCCACAAGTAAAACTTCTCGTGAGAGAATATAATGCAGATCCAGAAGATGAAGCCAAGAAATCGATATTTGTTTCAGTAGGTGAGTAAAACTTCTGCCGATCTTTCTGATCTGGAGCCATATTCTGAGACTGTGAAAGACGGAGAGAAGAGACGAAAAGTACTATCCATTTTTTACAGCGGAATCATGATGGCGTTGACATGCAATATGTACCCTGATGCGAATATATTCTATTCTATTCTTCCTAAACTTGTTTGTGATTAACACGTCGTTTTATGTATTACTAGCAGCCCGTCCCGGCTTCGCACGGGGTAGACAATTATTTACGGCGCTATGGCGGTTTTGTTTACTGTTTGAATTTTTTAATTCGTAATATCTTTTGAATGGAAAGTCCAATTTAAATAATTTAAACACTATTTTATAGGTAGTTAAATGGTCTTGACCATAAAATAATTTATTTGGATAAGGATTAATATAAACACATAAATAGCATGGTTTGAATTTGGTTAGCATTTTCATTAATGTTTAAAATGAAAAAAGTTGTTGTAGTGACATAACTACAATAGTTGGATATATGCTACCGCGGAGTTTTTTGTAGACATTATGATGTTCTTTAATATTGTTGTACATTATTTTGTTCTATCGCTAATACTTTCGGCAGCGCATTCGACGAAAGACATTTTAAGACTCATTTTTCTACACCTTCGGTTACATTGTTCAAATTTTACCAAGGATCCCTAATTTTTTCAAAATCAAAGCAGCATAACTTCAGTAAAATACTTGCCACAATATTATTGCGTAAAAACTACACGCACATTAAGAATTTCGCACATCTACAATTAATTAAATCACGTACATTTACAATTAATTTGCACCTTACCAACCATATTGTCAAAAACCTGGACAGTAAGAAAAAAGTCGTCACTATTTTCCTGGATCTTGCTAAGGCATTTGACACAGTTTCCATTCCCCTCTTGCTCTTCAAACTAGAAAAGATCGGTGTTAGGGGTCAATCTCTCGCGATTTTAAGTGATTACCTAAATAAAAGAACTCAGTGTGTTACTATGGATAATCACATGAGTAGTGAACTTCCCATAACAATCGGAGTCCCACAAGCTAGTGTGCTCGGGCCGACGCTGTTCCTTGTATACATTAATGAACTTTGTCAAATAAAACTAGATGACACCAAGGTAACGGCGTTTGCGGACGATACAGCGCTTACATTCATTGGTGATTCGTGGCCGGAAGTCTTTAGTAAGGCGCAGACTGGTTTTAATGTCATTAAAACGTGGTAAGCGGCCAATTCGTTGACCCTAAACACTGACAAAACAAACTACATGACTTTTTCGTTCCGTGAGTCTGCCCAACCTCCGCCCTCACTATCACTTATCGCCCATTTGTGCTCTTTGTCCCCTAACCAGACATGTGACTGTCCCAGACTAACAAGTAAAAAATACCAAATATTTAGGCATAACAATTGATATTAATCTTTCATTCTCTCTCCACATTGAGTTTCTACAAAATAGAATTAGAAAACTAATCTACATCTTCAAAACCCTACGCCACATAGCTCCTGCCCGAATCGTTAAACAGGTTTATTTTGCGCTATGCCAATCTCTCCTAAGTTATTGCATATCGTCCTGGGGTGGTGCGCCAAAAACGCTCATTCTAAAACTGGAGAGAGCTCAAAGAGCCATTCTAAAAATCAGTAATTTAAAAAAAATCACGTTCCCGACTGCTGAACTATATAAATATTGTCAAGTATTGACGGTCAGACAACTTTTTATTTTAAATACTGTCCTTATTCAGCATGCTGCGACCCCATACCAAGTTATCACTAAAAGACGTAAGGATCTAATTTGTGAAAGTAAAAAATGTCATTTCACCCAATCTAAAAGATACAACTATTTCCTTGCTCCGACGTTATATAATAAAGCAAATAAGCTGCTGTCTGTTTATCAACTCCCTAGCCAGGCCTGTAAAAAAGATATTACTAAGTGGCTCCTTTGCTTAACCTATGACGAGACAGAGAGTCTATTGGTCTTTTAGATGGTCTTAGTGTTACATCAACGCATATTACCCTCATCAATTTCATATAAACCTACACAAACACACCATCTCTATCACACACGCACAAACCCACCACATTGGAAAGTTTTAAAATTTTGTTTTGTATTTTTTAATTATACTGACATTCAAATTTCAATTTTAAATAGGCTATTTCTGATATTTTAATTGCAAAATCATTGTAATTCCATTTCATGTTATTATAGTTTTTTTTTCAATGCATGAATTGATTGAATGTTAGTTTTGAAATCACATTGATGAATTAATGAATTATTTATTTTACCAATTGCGTATTATCATTGTTTTATATTAATTAAAATTTAATACCATTTTATGTTGATTTTAATTTTAAATTGTGATGTCTGATACGAATTCTAGCTAAATACCGTTTTATTTTTATTTTAAATTATTTTAATTCAAATATAATTACATCTTATTTTAATTTTAAATTGTGATGTTATGTATTGGTTTAAATTTTGTTTTATTTTATTTTAATTTTGATTATAATCTGAAAATTTATATCCCTAGATTTCAATCTCTTTGCACCTCTTAAATTGTTCTATCTATAATTTTAACCTTTTGGGGAACTGGCATCCTTAACACAGGTTATTCTTGTAACCTAGCTAGGATGTCAGTTGCGATTCTTATAGTGAACTCAAAACCAAATTTACTGTTCTTATGATTGTTTAATTATCTTTTTTTTGTAATTTGATTGTTGGTTTTTATTGTGTGTTTTAAACAAATAAAAATAAAATAAATTGAAATTGAATTGAATTTTAATAATGAATATCATCAGTACACAACATAATCACATTTATCACATTAGTAATAAATCAAGAGCAATCAAAACATACCTTACCCGTTAAGTCCGAAGTCAAACGATCAAGCCTCTTGCTCACTCTTTTATAATGCGGCTTGCTTGTCAGTGGCAGGGAGCGCGTAGTCAATACACAAACTTATTAAACAGGGAGTAACTAAAAAGATACTCAAATATCATAAAAAGTAGGAATTACATTATTTCTCCCACACATATATGGTATACCTTACCTACACTGTTAAATGTTGGTCAGATAAATACCGTGGAAGGTCATCCGGTACACGAAACAGTGCGGTTTATAAAGATAAAATAAAAAAATACATAAACTGACACGACTTCCAAAGCAAAACAATAAAAAGTGCTTAACTAACTTTCGTTTCGGCAGTCAGTTTTGCAAAATCATAAACAAGAGGTACCAAAGACACCGACTTCTGAAACGTAAGTTATTTTTGCCATTTTCTATGTTTTGCTTTGGAAGTCGTTTTATTGGTTTGTATTTTTTTCTTTATAAATCGGTACTGTTTCATGTACCGGATCGGCTCTCCACGGGATTTAAACGACCAAAATTTAACGGTGTATTATCTGTTACCTGATCAGAAAAATATGTCGATATTTTTTAATCCCGGACGAGTTATTTATTTAATGTTGCTAATTTTCCAGGTTTGCTGGTATCGTCGTTTTTCCTGGTGCTGGTACTCGTGGTCTACTGTCTGTTACCCAAGCTGCAAAATCTCATAGGCCTTGTACTGATGGCTTACACGTTTTCCATCCTCGTCACATTCTTAGTTAAAATTGCCATACATCTAAGCAACAAATCATTGACAACAAAGCACTGCAAAATTATATGTAAGACTAACATTTTCTAATCTTGACTAAAATAACAAGTTGAATTTTTAGTCAGGATAACATTTGCAAAAAAAATAACGATACCTTAGCTTAAATCATATATATATATATATATATTTATATATATATATGTCATATCATCTTCCTGCCCTCATTCCATGTTACTTGAGGTTGGCGCAACACGTTTTCTTTTTCCATTCCGGCCTGTTTTCTTTAATCCTATCACAGACTCCCTTTTCTTTTACTTCTACTACTTATCACTTTCAAACTTCTTCTAATGCACTCATTTCACAATTTATCCATTCTCTTCATGCTGCACATCCATCTCAACATTCTCATCTCTGCAACTAAACTACCGCCACCTACCTTAGCAAAAAATTGATGAACAAGTTTTAACATAAATTTTTCCTAATATCCTGGGAAAATGGCGTGAGTTTATGTATGTATCTATTTATAATATTGAAGTAAAATATCACTGCAACAAACAACGTATGCTTTCGTTATTTTGCGGTTTGATATTAATTATAATTATTTATTCAGTCATAGATTGTTTGATATTAATACGTATACTTAACTAAAGTACACTTTACATTATTCCAGCTCCAATGCTTTATTTCGCTGCGGTATCAAGTTTCTTCTGGTTGAATGTCATGTCTTTTGATGTTTGGTGGTCATTAAGGTAATTCATTAAACTTTCACAAGCCTCCAATTTTCTCTTTTTTGTTTTATCATGATAAGTCATATACTCGTATGGGCTGGAATGTTGGAACGGGGCATAACAGGACAAGTAGGTACTTTAACCGTTGCACCCAAACAAATGGTTTTAGGCTGATGTCCTCAATTTTCTGAGTAAACCTACATTCAAAGCATTTATTACATCTAAACCATTTCAAGGCACTTTTTAATGTTATAGAAGTTTATCAGTCAGCCCAAAAAAAATAAGCTACGAGCATTTGTATGTTCCAAAACGTTGACAATATGAAGAAGAACTCGTAAAACTCTCAGAAAAAGTGTATCAAATTAATTCATTATTCTTTTTGCTCCTTTATGAGAAAACATCATCTTCCTGACCTTATCCCATGTTATTTAACATCGGCGCAACACATTTACTTCTTCCTTAGTTGAATCGACACGCATATATTAACATAAATAAACAAAAGCCACTTGACTAGCGTATTAACAGTAACGGATAAGGTACAAGCCCTAACCTGTTTCCATGTACCATTTTTTCTCTTGCAGAGGTCATCGTAAAAGGTGTGACATAAACCGACGAGGTGAGCATGTGAAGTTCATGTGGTATTGTCTGTATGCCTGGGGGGTACCACTTCAGATGACAGCCATTGTCACCACATTGGACAATATAAACTTAGAAAATCTGAATATTATCAAACCACCCTTCGATGACTGCTTCGTTTATGGTATGTATAGGTTTAAGTAAAGCTTAAATTAACCACATCTCCCTAGATTGTGTGGTTGTACGACAGGTGGATAAAGTACCAATAGTGGCTCCTCAATTTTCAATTTTTTTAAATCAAATTCCACCTAAGACATTTTAAATTGTATTTTTCTTTTTCAGCAAAAAGTGTTGAATCATACTTTATTATACCAATAGGAGTAATAATTTTCGTTAATATCATATTGTTCTTTTTAACTGTCTACAACATATGGATGATAAAACGCGCTGTTAATAGATGTCAAGATTCTAGAAGCAGTAAGCAGGATACAAACAGGTAGATATCCTAGACATAATGTTACAGCGCCGAGTGGCAATACTCCAGGCTCTCTGGTCACGCAATCTTTCGATCTACATATTGGTTTAACGTTATCAAAGTGTTTCTAAACCACAATGCTATAGGATGGTGATGTCAAATTGCCACTAAACTAAAAAAAATACATCGAAATGTTCCTCTGCATGGCTATCGAATGGTATCTTGCCCCAAAAAACAGGCAGCATCAACACGAACTATTAAAATATTGAATAGTTTGACCATCGGCCTACAGCTTTGTAATAATAATGTTAAATGATTATAAGTTACACTGAGTGATTCATTTCGATAATAATAACAACCTAGTTCAATAGTATTTATATCCTAAACGCCTGATGAAATAAATAATATTTTATTCTATTTATGATTCAAAATATATTCCATCGTTCAACGGTTTTGTAAATAATCCGTTTGGTAAACATTTAATTTATTGTGGATTAAAGTTAAAAGCTATTTTCAACTATCTGTTTTTAGATTCGCCACGTACATAAAGTTATCCGTACTCATGGGAGTGAGTTGGTGCTTGGAGCTCATTCCTCCTGATACGACATTATGGCTGTTCATTCTGACCACTACGTACAATCTACTTATCGGGGTCGCAATATTCTTTTTATTTGTATTCAATAAACGAATATTCATCATGCTGTGTAAGAGGTGAGTATTAAATATCTTGGGGTACATATAGAACAAACGGCTGGCCAATTGGCATGCAGACGCAGAAACATAAGTTGGGAATTTGTAATTAGTACATTCCAGAGCGAAGGAAAAATGTGGTAAATATCACACACAGAATGCAAAACATTGTTTAACATAAGACTACCACGATTTACCTAATGTTACGGAATTTAACTTCTCATAGTTCTGTGATCAAACTAGTTTTCAGTTTTTTTTTTTTTTAAATTCGGTTCAATCCAGGTCTAGTTCCACCGTTCTCAATGAATAAAAAGTAACCCGGTCTTTTCATGTGCTTGTAACTAAAATATAACCTCATTAAAAATATTTTGAGGATCACAAATTACAAGATTATGCGATCACTGTATATTTTTATTCAAGCAAGCACAATGCCGGTTACTTTAATCAGCTAGAAGATACCAAATCACGACCTACTTATAACACCCAATAGCAATGACATCACTAATTGTCTATAAACAAACGAATATAGATATTTGTATTTTGATCGAAAATTACTTTCCGTATAACCTCAAAAACCGGCTTTATCATTATTATTGTTTAAAATTCGTAAAATTTTTTTGATTATTTATTAAAAAAAATCTTTAAAAGACACTTGCTTATTGTCGTAGTTTTCACTTTTACCTAATCTCTTGCAATACTCGATGCCACTTTTTTATTTGTAATACCACAGAAGAAGTAATACTAGTAATTTCAATTTGCCGAGACATTTTACTTAACAACCAACGTATGCGTTAGGACGGCGGTAGAGCGCCAAATTTATGATGATAAATCATAGGTACAATCTGCAGATGACCGATACATAGATTGTGATCTATCTGTCTTGCTATGAGTTATAATACTGAGTCCATCCTTTCCTTGTGCAATTTTAATACCCATGTGTCTTATTTTTAGATTTAACGTAAAGAATAGTTTCATCAAGAGTCCAGAGGAATCCCAGGGCACCAGAAGTGGAACTACCAGAACTACGAAAGCTGATACTAAAGACACAAGCCATGAAATGGACCTCTTGAAGGATTGCCCAAATGATATAGGATACCAAAAATTATATGGGAACAATAATCCGTAGAACACTGCAAAAATACAATCAAACATTAGTATTGATCAATACTTCGATACAAACGCATCTCTGGTCAAAAAAATAACTTTCAATAACTTTAACTTTATAAAAATATGTTAAAAACAGTGAATGGGTTGAGAGTTGTTTCAAATTGATACTTAATTAATTATAATTACAACATGATGATGGCAAAGAAATATTTGTTGTAGTCTGGTCATCAGTAAGCTAACGAAAAGCTTTTGAAAGTCGTTGTAGAAACACGAAATACTTGATGTATTTAGACTACTTGTCTAGATCCTCAAAAATAATGTAGCAATAATAAAGTACGCAGATATTATAAATTCGAGGACAGTTTTCGGTTTTTTTCGCCTAAAATTTAGAATATATATTGATGATAAATACTGAAATTGTGTCTAACTAAGGTACCTGTGTATTTTTTCATGACGGATGCATATCACTTAATAAATTATTTACTTCGATTTCAAACAGAGGCTACACCATGACGTATAATTTTACTAGCAGTAGCATTTATATTACTTATTATTCATTAATTTTATTTAGTGCCCAATAAACAATAAATATAATAAACAATAAATATGTTATATGTTCAACTTGCCGGTTATCGGGCTGACACGTATATAACCCAGTCTGGAGTGAGTCAGGGAAGCACTTTTGGCCCAACCCAATTCCTTGCAATTGTTGCCTTGTACTTCGCATTTGTTCGCAGTAGGCTTGAGTTCAATTCGATTGTATGGGATCCACACGAGACAAAGTACAATCTCCTATTGGAGCGCGTACAGCGTAAGTTCTGCCGGTACCTTTACAAGAAAATGTATGGGTATTACTCATACTTGTATCCATCTCTGTTCGTCTCAGGAATGGTGGGTATTGATACCCTCGAGCTAAGACCTAAATGTGCGCTCCTTTAATATTTGGTATTATTTGATTATTGTATAGCTATTTTGAAATTGAATTTATTTTAATTATTTATGCATTTTAATGTCTTACTTAGGGAACTCCTCAAATATTATGGGCAAACATATAGCATATTCATCAACATGTTAAGCACATTTGCATTCTGAAAGTATAATTTGGTGAAGTGGAATATCTGTGATCTTCCTCATCATTTATGAATCACAGAAACTGGAACTCCTTAGTGATAATTATGTCATGGTTATAAGATATCTTGAATAATCAACGAATATGACGAAGCAAATACATATAAATAAATGGTGCTGATGAAAATGGTACCATCAAAATAATCAACAACAAAAATATAAAATTAACAACTTTAAATAAAAAAAAAATAAACCAACTTTCGAAACAAAACCACTACCAAGCGAAAAATAACTTTCTTTTCCGAAATCGGTGTCGAAAAATGAAAAAGTAAGGTAAGTTAATAGAGTTATTTTTCGCTTTGTAGTGTTTTGCTTTTTAGAGTGCCCTAGTCAACAGAACCCTTACAGTTTCGCCATGTCCGTTTGTCCATCTGTCCACAGCCTAAACTCAGAGTACCTACTAGAATAGTATATTATGCAACTAGTGAATAAAGGACGGTTTTAAAGCGAGGGCCATAGATGAATCACGAACAAGTGAAGGATTCTAACAACTGAATCACGACCGTAGGGAGTGATTCATGATGATTGAATCACGAGCATAGCGAGTGATTCAAGTGTTAGAATCCTGAGCGACGCGAGTGATTCATGGCCCTCGATATAAATCCGTTTTATTCAAGAGTTGCATACTATATTTTATACCATGACTACGAGAAAAAGAAGGATTTAAGCCAAAAGCACAAGGAATAATAATAAATAAATAAATGGTTTATTACCTTCAAAATTTACAGAAAATGAGAAACCTTAGGACATCACATTTTTTGTAAATTGAAGCTGAGCCTTTGAGTTTGAGTTACCTAAACAGCACCTGTATTTCAGACGCCAGTGACCACCTCCGTTAAGTTACATAATTATAATTAATTAAACACCAATGCAATTAATATTAGAATTACATTCCAAATAGGTATTCACCAAACATCCGAGACCAAAATAAAATCATTATCAAAATCCTAAATATAAACAAACTCAAAATTAAATCGACGAAGGAGTTTGAAATTCGAATATTCTTTGCACAAGAAGTTTGTATCGAGTATTTTATGCGCAAGGAGGTTGTATACCAATGAGTAGGAGGTTGAATATGTATTGGTGTGTTCTAAATTCAAACACCAAAACAGTGATTAAAAGTGCTTTTTATTCACTGTTTTCAGTGAATAAAATAAGCTTTTTAGAGGGGGAATGGTATAAAGTTATTTATTGGCATGGATATACAAATTAATCACGCCGACAAAGTACTAAAATAAAATCATGAAAAAAAATGTTTTCAGGGTACCTCCTGTACACGTAAAGTGGGGATGTTTTTTTTCTTGTCTATCCCATGGTTTTGAGTATCGTTGGATAGGCCATTCAAAAATATTACGGGTCTGTGAAATCATTTTTTGATTCAGGGATTCTTTTGCGTAAAATAAAACTTTAAATTGAAATAATTCACGGTAGTAGTATACTATAAAGAAATTAAATGGAAAACTATCACAGCTAATTTGGCTTTACAAGTTTACGAGGCATGGTCAACCAACTTATAAAATGTAATTGGAAAAGTAAAAAAAATCTTTGCATTAGAGCAAAGTTCGGCGCTTTTTTTTTAGGAACTTCAGTATTTTTACTGTTAGTCTATGTAGCTGTTCGTAGGGAACCCTCGGCGCGCGAGTCCGACTCACACTTGGCCTGATTTTTGCGCCATATTTTCACTGCTCCATGTAAGATCAGAACTATAGGATGGGTTTACTGATTTGTTAAATATGTATGTCCATAATATTAATAAATTATTAGGAGTGTAATATTAGCCAAAATTATTTTATTTCTATAATTGGATGCAGCTGAAAACCAGTATTTTACGTGGAGCGACTGTCTATTTGATTTACACAACCCAGTTACTGGGTAATACTATACGCCATGGCAAGATTGGTGTCAGATTTCCTAGCTTGTAACTAACCGTAACAACTGTCAAAGACGTCGATACAAATGACAACCAGAAGCGACGGCTCAACGTGCTCCAAGGCAAGGAGAAATGGTGGTCTCCCATCCAAAGACCGATCTTGGCAAGCCTTGCTTAACTTAGAAGATCAACCTGTGCGGCTGTTATTATCACTAGCCTCGGGCTCCTCCAATAAAAAATGAACAGCATTGGCATAATTAAAAACATAGAAATAGTTTTTCTTCCGATAGCTACTTTACATAATACACTAATAGACATCAGACAGGCACAAATCCTGTTTTTAATTGTACTGAGAAATTAGAATTACAAAAACATAATAATACTTTTCCCCACCCGGTAATGGAACACAGGACCTCACGTCCAGCAGCAGTGCTAGCTATATTAGGTCCTATCATAATCGTCACCAACAGAGGGGCAGGAATTGGCAGTTGCCACCCCTAGGGCTCAAAAAAAATGTAGCCAAATGCAAAGAAATCAAAATCCTAAGTCCACTCACATAAAAAATCTAACCGTTGTTGATGTCCTAAAAGAGACAAAAATCTTTTTCCCAAAGTCTACAGTCGATATCCCAGAGGTCCTGGGATATCGGCTGGCGACGGCCTTTTGGTTCCTAGGAACAACGAGGCAGACAGGATATAGTTATGTGATTGTTTCTCTGACCTCAAGGCGTATGCATTATTGATTTGGTTTTTCTTGGCTTAGCTTTCTTAGTTTTACCCTAGTAATACCTCGTGTACCCAAAATGATAATCAAATTATTTCGAGTAACACAAACTCAAATTTTATTAATCCCAATATTATACACTAAAAGAAGTGCACATAAAAAGAATATAAAATCACAATACTGCATAGTTAAAATTGATACAGAAATAATTACATATTCCCCATTCATGTGATTGAAGCCGCGGGCGTTATGACGTGCATATAACAGTTATAAGACTAATTGCGGTTAAGGAAATTCGCAAATTTCATGAGGACAATAAATTATACAACAGAACTTATTTAACTAATTGGGTCGGCAGTGCTAGGAGCGTTTACATTCAACTAAATGTTGTTAAAATGCTTACCTGTAAAGCTTTTTTCTTTCTTTTAATACTGTGCGTTGCAAAAAGTGAAATGGACTTCGAAACTATGTGTAGAGACGATTACAGAAATATGGACAATGATCAAATCGATGTAATGAAACATTGTTCTCATAATATATGTGTCGAGAAATGTTGTGGTGAAGGTGAAATGTTTTCTCCAAGTGGTAAATGCGTCAATACAAAAATGATGTTTGAAAAATTTAAAAAGATTAAAAGGCTAGCTAAAGACGTCGACTATTCCAAGATCGACTTGTATTCGTGGAACGGAAATACTAAACAGAAATCAAACAAGAGTTTTGTTTTCGTTGGAAATCACAGAGATTTAAAAAACTGCACGTCCGAGTATTTAATTACAGATTCTTTTTTTATTTTAGAGGTATATATTTTTATTTTCTATTTCTTGCTTTTGATTTTATGTAGTTATTTTCTTTAAATCAAAGGGCTTTAAAGAAAATAACTACATAAATATATCATTCAATCTGAGCCAAATTAGGAAAAAGTCGACCAAACAGAAAATAATTATGTAATTCTCTTCATTAACCCCCGACGGAAAGAAATGGCTTTTATAAGTTTGGGTGTTATGTGTGTACTTGTGCGTTTGGGTATTTGCGTATATGTGTATTTGTCTGTAGCATCATAGCTCCTAAACGGATGAACCGATTTTGATTCCGTTGTTTTTTTTAACAGTCTTTATCGAAATTGTTCTTAGCTATTTTTAATGAAGATCGTTTCAGCCGTTGTTTCTCGTTCAACTTTCGTTTCAACTGTTTGAATTGGGGTGCTTTTGCAAGATATAGTGTCATAATTACTTGTTCAATAGGTTGTCGATCGAAGCGTCTCTACTACTAGATAAATTATGTAGCATGAACAAAACTGTAGGATTACAAGTTCTTTTATACGTGGTTGAAAAGTACTATTTTCAATATATTTAAGACAAAGGTATATTATTAATAAAATCCTTATGTAATAGATTTTTTACGCCAATAATTATCATAATAATAGTAGACAAAAAAAGTTTTTCATACTTATCATATTTGATATAGATCAAATTTAATTTAATTAAATTCTTTATTGTACGCCAACAACAATATTCAATACAATGTGATACTAAAGTCATGTACAAACACGAGCTTAACTCTGTAAAAAATATGTATATCAATATACAAATATATAAAAAAAAAATCTCCCTTGAAATATCTTTATATATATATACAGATTATGTGTTATTCTCATCTAAATGCTATATATAACTGCAAAGTTTTGTTATTTCATGAAAGAGTAACAAGCACCTATAAGTACTTAAATTTTTTCGCATATACTATGTACATGTATGCCATGCATAACCTACTATTCCAGTATAAATAAATTCTGTCCTACAGGTAAATGCTGTGTTTTGCCTCAGGAATTCCCACATGCAAAGCTAAAGCAGTTCCATATTCATTCATTCCTTTGGCGCCACAACCCTTTATGGGTCTTGGCCTCCTCAACGATCTTCTTCCATTTTGCTCTGTCACTGGCCTCCTTTCGCCAAGATGTTTTCTTCCTATCCTCTTCAAATCCTCTTCGAGGCAGTCTATCCAGCGCTTCCTGGGTCTTCCTCTGGGTCTTTTTTGAATCGGAGTTCACTTGGACATGACTCTAACGGCTCTGGTATCGCCCATTCTTTCCAGGTGACCTGCCCATCTGAGCGTTTGCGACTTGAAGAATCGTTTCCCCATTGATCCATATAGTGGGACGATAACGTTATTTTTCTCTTCGTTAAGAGTTTCACTCAATGTTTTACAAACAAGGAAACTTTATTGTTCAGCGGATTCTGTCCGTCCATCTGTCCATGGTCTCTTAAGCTTCGGTTCCAAACAGCGACCACTCACTGCGAGTGTATTCGCTGCAAATAATACTCGCAATTCGCTGCCTGTCTGTCACACACAGTGAGTTCTACTTGAGAATTTAGACAGTCTGTTGGTGTTGTTGGTCTAGAGCGGCGCGCTAAGTGGAATGGCTACTCGCTGCGAGTACCCTGTCACACAGCGAATGCTATAAAAATGTTGTAAAATTTAACATTCTACTACAAAAATACCAATAACCAGGTATTGTACCTACTGCATTCAGCATTACAATAATTTTGATTCAGTTTAGAATATTCTTCAAAGATTGTTGTAATTGTATAGTAGGATTAGTAAAGATTTCGTAATTAGTAATTTGATAGAAAATTACTTTATCATAATCATCACACCACACTAGAAAGTAGAAAATGATGTCATCATCATATCATCCAAAAGACGTCTACTGCAGATGGATGCTCTACCGACAAGCCATTTTTTACCTATTGCTGGAAGCTGTCACACGAAAACTCAATCTTAAAGGGCTCATAGACTACAACACATCTCAGCTGTGAGCATATGCGTATGACATTGTGATAACTAGTCGATCCAAAGTATGGTCACCCACGGAATTTTTGTGCAAAATTACGTGTTTTTTTTAGAATGACCGTACCGGTGATACTGACAGCGCGTCAGTAAAACCGGAAGCCGCTTTCCTCGAAAGTGAGTCTTAAGGTTGCACTAGTCGACGGCACGATCTATTTTGTGCACGGGGTTAAAATGCATGCTATATCATCCGGGTATCACGTGCGAAAGAGATAGATACTGTGATGAGCAGTAAGAAACTAGTTCGCATACGATACTCAATTTTACAAATTTGTAGCGAAATGGATGATGATTTAGGACGAAAACGAACGCTTGAAATTTTATAAACAGACCTTTGGGAGTATGGATATAATTAAAAAACAACTAAGTGTATCTGATCAAAATAAAATTATTTGCTTTGTTGAACTACTAATCTATCCCTGTATAGTGACTGTTTTACAATTTTCCTTCTTCTTATGGTATTTATTTGCGCTGTGAAAGATGCCTTAAAATTAATGTTGAAGTATGTAAGTTTTCGACGCTCATAACTTTCAAATCTATATATATTTTTATTTTTTTGTTTCCATACAGGCCTAGATAATGATGAAAGAAATTGGTTTATTTTTTTTATTTTGAACGTACTCCGTCAAACAGTGGAGTAATCGCCAGACTATGTTTCTATGGAAGAATGATAGACTAGGGCAATCTTAAGTTTTGAGATTTTTATTAGATAGAATGTTACATACCATGATCATGGTACATACTAAAACTTTCACATGTATAGGATGGATCGATAAGGATGCAAGATACAGGTGGATCGAAGTCATGGTTTAACATTAAAAGGTTGGGATATTGTGTAGACTTCAAAATAACTAAAATAAACAAAAAGCGACAAGTAAAACTTGTTGTGAGAGGACATATTGCAAAGCCAGAAGATGAAGACAAAAAATCGATATTTGTGTTAGTAGGTGAGTAAAGGGCTCATAGCCCTCTCCTTTTTATAAGCTTTTTATATAGATATAAATATTATGTTACATTTTAGTTTATCATTTTATTTTAGTGGAAATAAATAAGCTTATATTATATTTGACGCTCTGCATGTAGGACTAAACCCCCTTTTAGTTCAGAGAAAGCATGATCGATAATTAATCACCTCACTTGCTGAAAGCCGGTTGGCGATTTTTCATCTGGGCCATTTGCAGACTATCGTCAGGCACTAGATGTCTGGCATTTTTGCTGAACTGGGCCTTTTTGGCTCAGCCGTGAGGCACACTTTCCTGCTAACTTCTATCGTCAAACTTTACACTTTTCTTATGTTATTTGTATTTTATCTGATGTATAATATTATGTTGTGTCTTTTAGTCTGTGCTAAATAAATGTTTTTCTTTCTTTCTTCTTTATTTTATACCTATATTAGTATATCTAATCCTGATTTGAGCTCTTCCGAAACTTGTTTGCAGTTAACCCGATGTTCATGTAAATTTTGCTTTGATGTACCGTTTCATAAGGTAAATGTACATACTTTACAATTGAATGAATGAAATGACAAAGTGGTTCAGGTACATACTCGTCAGACAAAATTTGAGAATAGTAGATTCAAATTTTAAGTTCATCAATACGAATATTAAAATATGAAGAATTGGAACATTCGCTTAATCATTATAAAGATCCTCTGCACAATACGATGTATATCTATATATATAAAAGAAACTCGTGTTAGTTATACAATTTATAGCTCAAGAACGGCTGAACCGATTTGGCTGAAAATTGGTGGGGAGGTAGCTTAGAACCAGGAGACGGACATAGGATACTTTTTATCCTTTTTTTCTTTTTCTTTTTTTCATATGTTCGTCATTACGGTCGGCCAGATCTCTTTATTACTTTTACCATTATTAATTAGGGTAGAGTAGGTAGGGTAGGGTAGGTAGGGTAGGATAGGGTAGGTAGGGTAGGGTAGGTAGGGTAGGATAGGGTAGGTAGGGTAGGGTAGGTAGGGTAGGATAGGGTAGGTAGGGTAGGGTAGGTAGGGTAGGGTAAGTAGGGTGGGGTAGGTAGGGTAGGGTAGGTAGGGTAGGGTAGGTAGGGCAGGGTAGGTAGGGTGGGGAGGTAGGGTAGGATAGGTAGGGTAGGGTAGGTAGGGTAGGGTAGGTAGGGTAGGGTAGGTAGGGTAGGGTAGGTAGGGTAGGGTAGGTAGGGTAGGGTAGGTAGGGTAGGGTAGGTAGGGTAGGGTAGGTAGGGTAGGGTAGGTAGGGTAGCGTAGGGTAGGTAGGGTAGGGTAGGTAGGGTAGGGTAGGTAGGGTAGGGTAGGTAGGGTAGCGTAGGGTAGGTAGGCAGTTGACGGGAGCGAAGCCACGGGCACAGCTAGTAGTATATATGAATGAATGAAGAGGGACACCCTTTTCCGCACATAGACTCCCATTTAGTCCGTTGTGCGTGGGGGTTCTGGCTAAGGTAGCCAGCCTAAGTCCGTCCAAAAGCGCAGAAGTTCTTTGGGAAGGCTTCACAGCCTTAGGCGGTTGTCGCCTGGGCGCATCCTGAGACTAGGTTTTTTTGTGTTAGGCGCATCCGAGGACGCAGCCTTAGGTGTGTTGGTTGTTGTTGGCGCATCCGAGGATGCAGCCCGATTGTTTTTTGTTTGTGTATTTGTCTCATTATCCATTGTATTATGTACGTATATATAATGATACAGTCTTCAAACATATGTTATCATCGGAGGTCAAGTCTGGGTTCCTATAATCGGAAACGGTGATGAGGACTTAAAAGGGGCATTGAATAATTTGTTTACATTTATAATCACCCTCTGTAAGGTTACCAATTATTTCAAAGTCACTAATACCGATACCATGTAAAACACAGTTAAAAAAACTGTGCACACCCACGCGGCGCCCCGCTTTTGCCGCGTGGGCTGATATGACTCAAACGTCAGGGTGACGTGACAGCACAAAGTGCACAGTTATTTTGACTAAGTAATACTGAATCCATGGTATCAGTTGATGTTTCGTAGATAAAAGACAAATAGAGCATGTCGATATTATTATAGTCGTAGCCGGCTTATTAATTGAATGTTCCTTTCCAGGACTGCTGGTATCGTCGTTCTTCCTGGTGTTGGTACTCGTGGTCTACTGTCTGTTACCCAAGCTGCAGAATCTCATAGGCCTAGTACTGATGGCTTACACACTATCCATTCTGTTTACGTTTTTATTAAAGATCATCTTATATCTAATCAATCAATCACTGACAACGAAGCACTGCAAAATTATATGTGAGACTGTTAATAATATTTTCTAATCTTGACCAAATAATTAATATTTGTTCAGGAAAACTTTTGCAAAATAACGATATCTACTTTTTAGCACAAAATGGAACAAAAATTCTAATTTATGATCTACGTTTTTTGGCCGGTTTCCTCCGAACCAAAATTGAAGTTAAAACATGTTTATTCATAAATTATACGCTAAGGAATCAAACGTACCATTGCAATTTCATATTAAACATATTGCGACAAGAAACTGGCTGGAAACAAGACACTACACTGAAAAAAAGAGATTTTAAACGATTTCGTAATTTTAAATTAATGCAAACATTTAGTTATTTGAAACTAAACTTTAATAAAATAATACAAAAAGTAATTAACAATATTAGAAAAACTCAGTTGATAGTTAGACAAAGTTCGCAAGTCCCAATTAATTTCTTAAACCGGTTACGAAATTAGATGGTTACTTAGGTTACGAAATTATTGGGACTTGCGAATTTTAACTTGTTGTTAACCATAAGCTCTTAGAGCAAGGTTATTTTGAGTATACGTATGGGACAGATGTATCTGACTTATATACATCTGTCTCTTTTTTACAGTCGAACTATTATTATATATGTACTTTATTGTACACCACAAAAACATACAGGACAAACATTAAAAAACCAAGTGTACGATGGGCGGTCTTATCGCACTAGGCAATTTTTTACATACAACCTTTACAACTATGATAGTTTTGACACGTCAGAATACGGTGGCAGCAACCAAAACTATGTTGAATGTTAACAAAATATTTTTTTCAGTGTAGTGCAAAACATTTTGTCAATAAATTCTAAATAAAATTAATTTATCATTGAAATAATATACAGCAATTACAACATAATTTTATCATAAAATGTACTTTCGCGTTATTTTGCAGTTTGGTATTTTTCCTGTGTAAAATGGTGTTTATATTATTTTAGCTCCAATGCTGTATATCGCTGGGTTGTCGAGTTTCTTTTGGTTGAATATCATGTCTTTTGATGTTTGGTGGTCATTAAGGTAATTTATTGAAGTTTTGTAAGTACAGTAATAAATAATGATAATAACTTTATTTACAAAAATACAATTTTTACATTTTATAATTCAATTTATAAGTAAAAAAAAACATAATCATTATAAAAATTGCATGCATTACAGATTCTTGACCTCTGGCACCCAAGCTAAGATTTAACTTGTGATATGAGTGCCAGGGCTCTCTCGATTAATTGAATAACAAAAAAAAAATGTTTCCAAAAATAATCTACTTAGTATGGATGCGGATGTGCGAAAGTGTATGTGTGAATGTATATGTGTTGTGTGTATAGTTGTATTGTATGAAAAATCAGAAAAGCTTGCCTAACAACTTCTCAATCTCCTGGTAAGTAAGAGTCGTGGGCCACTGACTCACCCTCTTTTTACATTCAAATTTTATACTACCATGAATATTGCATTTTTTGTTAACTGCATTATAAACTCTACCACCAATGACTTGAAAGTGTCTCTCAGCCAATTTGGTTCTATAACGAGCTACAGGACAAACATATTTAGATCTACTATTAGCCCGATAACCCGCACTGTGTCCCAGATCCAGTGAACCATGTTTGCGCAAAATAATGCCGAGAACAAAGAGCTGCATGTCTAACAGTCATAACGTTGCAGTCTTTATATAATTGCACGGTGCTATACCGGAAATGTTTAAAAGTCATAATTTTAAGAACAGCCCTCTATGCCCTTTCCAAGTGCAGCATGTATGATTTTGGAGCGCCACCCCAAGCGGTTATCCCAAATGAGAGTACCGACTGGCAGTGAAAAGTAGACCGTCCGGAGCATATTTAAGTCAACACTATGTCGCAAGTTCTTGAAAATCGCTATGAGTTTCCTCACTCTGCCAGACGTTCCCCCAATATGCACCTTCCAGGACATCAGGTTGTCTAAAATGATGCCTAGGTACCTGACTTGATTTGCCCTGACTAGGGGAGTGCAGAGGCAATTATTATTTATTATTATATACTTTATTGTACACCACTTAAATAATTACAGGTAAAAACATTATAAAGATCAGTGTACAATTGGGCGGTCTTATCGCACAAGGCAATCTCTTCCAGACAACCTTTGGATGGACAAAACGAGAGGAGATAGACATAGGGCTGTCAGTGTACAAAAACTATATTAATCTATTTTATCTGGTTATTGCAGTTATGAGCCCTAAGAACATACGACTCATCCGGTTGTGTGGAGGATTTTATTGAAAACGGGACGTATTTCGTTTTATACGATTAAGAATATTGCAATCTAACCAAGACATTACAATACCGAGTGCAAAATCCGCGCGCTCTCGGACACTCTCTCAGTCAGGGCCATGCACAAGTAAAGCCGTATCGTCTGCATAAGTATATATGCTACAGTGTGGGATGGATATATTACATAGGCCATTAAAATATACCAAGAAATGGGTAGGTCCCAAAATTGAGCCTTGCGGAACTCCATATGTCAGTAAGTGTTCATCACTAATTTCTGATCCAATTTTGACGCATTGTGTCTGCTCAGAGAGGTAGCTCTCAAAAATTTTCAGTACAGGACCCCTCACTCCTATCCTCTCTAATTTAGTTAGCAATATGGGGACAGAGACACTATCAAATGCCTTAGACAAGTCTAAGAAAACACCCAAACACCTAGACCTTTCGTCTAGTACCCTTACTGTACTGTCAACAAAGGCAGCAACAGCGTCCTCCCACGATTTTTTCTACGAAAACCGTATTGGTTTACAATATATTATAGAAATCATAAATTAATATTTACGCCATCCCTTTTTGAGGTTTCGTAGTAAAATAACAAGGAACCCTTATAGTATCGCCAAGACCGTCTGTCCGTCCGTGGTTTAACACAGAGACTAATGATATTAAGAAGCTGTAATTTACCATGGTCGTATATAAGCACCAACTTGTATTTTTTTTTTTGGAGTGATTTGCGAATTATGGACCGTTCAAGTGATAATGTTTATTTAGAATCATGTCCCCCTGCCCGCGTACGTGCCCCTTATCACTAAACAATGTTAATTGGAACCATGGCAAGTGATAACGATAGTAGCATATATAACGAATTAAATAGGAATATTATTATAGTTATGGAGTAAAACTTAAAAAATATACTTATCCAAGTACATTTTATAATTTTAACTCCATATCAACATCCAACATACATCCATGTTAACATTTAGTTATCTTTCCATTGAAAACGACTTAAAATTTAATAGGTATGTGTAATAAGGATGGGGAGGCCTACCTTAATACCTTAGTTTTATTATAGCTTTTTTTTCCTTTTCCAAAGAGCGCAGAAGCCGTGTCACAGCCACTTATTGCGTGAAGAAATAATATGTGTTTTTTAGAACGAGGATATTTACCAAAACTTTTGGAACAGTTAATTTTAGTTTTAACATTTCCTTTGCCAATTTCTTAAATGAAAATTTCTTGTTGATGAGATAGGGTACGCCCAAATAAAATGACTAGTAAATATAGATCTTCTCCTACTATAAAAGCAGTTTTTTGACGTTTAGATTCATCAACAGCTGTTTCAATTATAAGAACATCCGTATCATCTCTGGCCTGTTTTGTTGTGATATTAACAGCTTGTAATTTTTCAATAAGAATAACAGTTAGCTTTTTTTGTTATTTCGATTTGATAGAATTTTTTTTTTTGAGTAATAGGAACAACCATGGTTTCGCCGAAACCAACTTCGTAAAAAAAGTAATAAAACATGCAAATTATTTAGAATTATATATTTATTAATAATTTATAAAGTTTATACGGCGTGGTTTTAATCGGGACTTCAGGTTGACCTCGAATCATACTCTAAATGGTTAAACCCTGCGCACGCTCTGCCCTCTATCTCAAAAATTTCAAGATAAAAAAAAATGAGTATACAAAAGTTGTAGAGAATTTAATCCTCTATAATATTTATAATTTATAAAAATAGCATAAAACCCATAGGAAACGAGATATTGGCAATATATATAAGTTTCAAAATAAAGGTTTATATAAGTTTATAGCTGACTATCTCTCATTTCGAAGTGGAACCCCAAATTATTCTGGACTAAAATGTCAAAAATTTTATACCAAAATTCATCGAAATTGGTTCAGCGGTGAAAAAGAAACTAACCAACAGAGAGACAGTTACATTCGCTTTTATTAGGCGTATTAGTACCCTCATATTAATTAGTACCTATATTTTACTGCTTTTTCTCTCACAGAGGTAATCGTAAAAGATGTGACATAAACCGACGAGGCGAGCGAGTGAAGTTCATGTGGTATTGTCTATACGCCTGGGGAGTTCCACTTCTGATGACAGCTATTGTCACCACATTGGATAACATAGACCTAGAAAATCTGCATATTATCAAACCACCCTTCGATGACTGCTTCGTTTTTGGTATGTAGAGGTTTAAACAAAGCTTTAATTAACCACGTCTCTCTAACCACTACTGACTCCCGAATTTTCAAAGTTTCAGAATCTATCTTCACCTAACTTAAATAATTTTCTTATTTTTCAGCAAAAAGTGTTCAATTATACTTTATTATACCAATAGGTATAATAATTTTCGTTAATATCATATTGTTCTTATTGACTATTTACAACATATGGATAATAAAGCGTGCGGTTGATACATGTCATGATTCTAGAAGCAGTAATCAGGATACAAACAGGTAGATAATCTTGACGTAATAATTTTAAAACATCTGCATCCAACGTGTCTTTTGTAATACGTTTCTAAATTACTGGTATATTTTTATAACTATTGGGTAGTATTATATGATAAAAAATGACAAATGTTACACCACAATCGAAACAGGCCAATTTGATAGGCGTCCTGAAATCACCAAAATCGAAACCTACCAGTTATCGATCCATTAGTTTGCTCAGTACCCTAGGCAAAATCTATGTGAGGCTTATTTATAAGTATCTCATCATCATCTAGACTATGTGGAGGCAAAGAGCCTTATCCCCCACGAGCAGTTTGACTTTCGAACCGAAACAGTCGTGCATCCAACAAGTCCACTGCATCGTCGAATACACGAGCGCTGGTTGTCAGTGTTGTTTGATGATGGGTGCTTTGTCCTTCGACATACCGAAAGCATTCGATAAAGTCTGACACAAAGGCTATAATTTAAGCCTTTGTGTCAGACTTTAGCTATAAAAACTCAGCGTGACCAGACCGTCGAGATCTTACGAAACCTTTTTTCGAATTGAACCTTCCGCTATCGCGTCAAGGGAGAATTCTCCTCCCCTCACCCCAAACGAGCTGCCCAGTAATATACCCGGAACCTTTCACGCTGTTCACCAGCGATATCCCATTAAAAAAAGGCCCAGTTGTCTCTAATCGCTGACAATATGGCCATCTTTCACACCGACCTAGAGACCAACGGCATCGCCCGCACCCTCCAACCGTCAACAGCCGTAAAAACACTGGGCAAGTGGTTCCGGGTTTAGAGAATCGAGGTAAAGCCCGACAAAAGCCAGGCCGTCCTCTTCTCGACGCATGACCGGCGTTATGATCGATTTCGAAACCCGCCTCTCCCCAGATCCATCAATATGTACGGCAAGTCTATCCATTGGGAGGAGCAAGCCAAATAACTAGATGTCATCCTTGACAACCATCTCACCTTCGCCAAGCACATAAAGGCGGCGCGTTCGCAAGCCATTGGTCATCCGTCGGTTTTCTTTTTTAAATTTCTTACACACTGACAACATTAAGATTGCAATAAGAAACACATTTATGCGCTAGTGTGAATTACTCTGATACAAATGTCGCCGCCCCTTTGAACACACGGACCGCGCTGGACCACGGTGTATAACATTAATTTGTTCTAATAACGATTTGATTATTCTCCCATTGTTACACTGGTTTCGTACTAATCCATAATTGCTTAATCTTTAATTTATTGTGCTAGATAACTGTTTCCTTATATCTGTTTTTAGATTCGCCACATACTTAAAGTTATCCGTGATCATGGGAGTGAGTTGGTGTTTGGAGCTCATTTCTCCTGATACGGAATTATGGCTGTTCATTCTGACCACTACGTACAATCTACTTATCGGGGTCGCAATATTCTTTTTATTTGTCTTCAATAAACGAATATTCATCATGCTGTGTAACAGGTGAGTAATATATTGTGTTACATACCGACGGCAGCAAGGAACAAACGGCTACCTACACAATCACTAGTATTAATCAATATAAAATTGTCTTTATCTACTTTGCGCAAAGTAAATTAGTTATTGTTTTAGGGCCCAAATTAAGAATAATTTATTTCGTCTAGTAAACATGGTTTTTATAATGTACTGTTATGAAATATAGAAAAATAAAATTGAAGTTTTAGGAATAGTTAAGGGCATTCTTAATGGTAAAAAACGTCGACCGCCCGTGATGAAACGGTCTACTGGAATTGTACGACGCACACTCAGACTACTACACTGTAGATGTGCGGTGTTGCTTTGTCAAAACAGGGTGTTGTTATCTTAAAAAATACTACTTCTAAAGGAGATTTTTGTTTGAAAAAAAAATCACTTAATAAAGTAAAGGATTCTAAATTCGATTACGGCAAGACGGAAAAATGTCGTGTTCGTAAAAATGTTGATGAGTCTTTGTTCTTTCCTGCCTTCGATACAGTACAATTACAGAGAGGAAAATGGTAAATACCGCATTCAGTATGCACGACCCTGCTTAATATATGACTACTACGACACTAAAATGTAACTACTGTTATCTTACTAATATTATAATGCGGCAGTTTGGATGTATGGATGTATGTTTGTTACTCAATCACACCAGAACGGCTGAACGGATCTGGATGAAATTGGCACAGAGATATATTATAAGACTGAGAGGCTTATTAACATAAGCCGCTGTCAGAAGCTAGTAATATCTAAAATTTGTTCTATGATGAAACCACGGCCGGTTTTCAGTTCATTCTAAGTCCAATCTGCATGTCTTGTCATCCTTTGTCTTGTTTTCGTAGGTAAAACAAAACCCCATGAAACATTTATTATACCAAATAAACAGCAGTCCTTCTGATAGCAAATTACATAATCATGCGATAATCATTACCTATATATTATTGTTTGAAACGATCACAATGCTAGTTAAATATTTTTTAACAGGTGTAACGGTCATCCAGGAATTCCTATGTCATCGGTATACTGAATAACTTGTCTTTTTATACGAATATAAATATTTGTATTTTCATGGAACTACTTCTTCTAACAAATTCTTCTTTGAGATTCGTAAAACATTTTTACAAAAAAAAAAAACAAAAGAAAGAAAGCTTCTTGTGGTAGTTTTCTCTTTTACCTAATCACGTGGGGAATCACCCTCTTGGCATATCTTTTTTAAGCGTAATGTTGTTCGGCATAACGTTTTCGCATAACTTTTATCAGCATAATAATATTGTGGCATAATATTACTTTGGCATAATGCAAATTTAACATACCTACTTTGGAGTTGCATTAAAATTTGAGGCTTAATATTTATTCGTCATAATATTTTTATGGGTTTTAACGTCGGAAATTAAAATACCTACAGGTAAAATCACAATTTTCAAGATATCGAATATTTTATTATCGATTTGAATCGATTGAAAATTGTTTTACTTAAGCTTAAAATATCTAATTAAATATATTTGATATAAGGACTAAAATTAATTAGGTTTAGGCGTGGCGGGGTGGCCCTTGGGCCACCCTTGAGCCGCGAATATGGTTGTTTTATTCCAAAGAACATTATGTGGAAATATCATTATGCGTTTATAACATTATGCTTTATAAGATCATGCATCATTATTATTATGCCAACCGATATATGGCAATATACATTATGGCAAAGCATGTATGCCTAATAACATTATGCGTAATGATCATTATGCTGAATTTCGTTATGCCAATATAAATTATGGCCATATATTTTATGCTTATCATTAGTAAACCAATCACGTGTACTCTTCGCCATTTTTTAGGGTTCCGTTCCTCACAAGGAAAAAAAGTTACTCTTATAGGATCACTTCGTTGTCTGTCTGTAGGCCTGTCTATCAGTGTGTCTCTGAAATTCCTGGAAGTATTATGTTAAAATTAATATGATATACTCAGATCTGCAAGCCACCAACCAAGCTTTTAAATCATCGCAATCAAAAGATACAACTTTTTTGTCGTATGTTTTATGAATCGGAGGGAATGAATTTAAAACCTAAAGGGTACTCCCGATTGATCGAGAATCATGAAACTTGGAAAATTAAATTTGTACCTGCAAAAAAAACGAAACGAGACCGTAAATTTGTACCAACAAAAAAAAACGATTAGTGACTTACTTGCAGTCGACAAACTGACCGCGACCTATATCGATGTATGGAACATTCATTTTCCAACGGCAAAGTTTATTTTGTTCCTACGTTGGAGCAATATTCGGTGCTTTCATTGTGAATAACCGTCAGTAATGTTAACTAATTATTTTGTTGAATGCTGCTATTTAAATGGAAGCCTCGGTGTGCGAGTCCGAATCGCACTCGGCCAGTTATTTTATTAGTAGCTAGCGGTGATAATATAACTATGAGATATAATATATAATAACACTGAGAGTCCATCCTTCCCTTGTGAATGTTCAAAAGTATTTTTTTACTTTTAGGTTCAAAATTAAGAATGATTTCAACAAAAGTTTTGAGGTACGAGTATCTCAGGGCACCAGAAGAGGAACTTCCAGAACTACGAAACAAACAAGCCATAAAATGAAGAGCATGCGAGCATGAAGAAATTTGTATATCATTAAAAAATAATAAGTTTCTTATAATTTATTTATTTCGATCTCAAACAAGATGAGAGATAGGAGTCACTGCAAGAAGATAGAATATATTTTATTGTACACCAAATTTACGCAACTCTTATCAGTACCATTTATATTTGCTCATATTATTTCCTCATTCATTTTAATTAATGACTTGTTGCACGATTTTGATGAGAAAAGAGGGATGAGGAAACAATCCGAATCGCCAGCATTGAGCCGTTAGTATTATCCTCTTGTCACATTGACGCAAACCAAGTTTTTTGTAGAGACAACATAGCACTAATTAGCGAGGAAAATATCTTATCCTAAATATAGGTTTATTTTACTTAACACGTTGTAGTAGCAAACAGGAATTAGGATATCCGCAGGTGCACTAAAGTTATCACCATAGCCGAAGAATTGCAAGACAGGTACGACACATTGCTCGCAGAACGAATGGGACCAAAGTTCTGGAGTGGTGACCTCTTATCGGAAGATGTTCCGTTTGAAGACCGCCCACTATATGGGTCGATGACTTGGTTAATGTTGCGGGAATCCGCTGGATGCCATACGCACGGCAAACATCTACGGACAGACTGGCCGCCACATCGACCAGTCCGTCCGTAGATGTTAGCCAGCTGAAATGATGATGATGATGAGTGGCAAACATGCATATTAGCTTGTCAAAGTTAGCTTAGCTACCCACGACACAGCGGAGTAGGCATGCTTAGTTTGATGTTGATGAGTCACCTTTGAAGCTGGCACATAATAACCGCATCGGGCCGCGCAACATCGAATGCCAATAAACAAGTCTGTTTACTGGCTTTAGTGCGGTTGCCAAATATATTAGGTATAATACAGCATACAAGTTTCAACAGTATACAGGGAAAAGTTTTGTATGTGTACGTGATTGGCCAAATCCGAATATGGCCATGCAAATTGTAATCCGCATATTTTGTAAACTATTTTTAAGTATCTGCTGCTGTTGGTTACCTAAATAAATAAAATAAAAATATGAGGAAAAACGAAAAACATTGAAAGGAGTCTCGGGCCTGGTTTTAGTTAAAAAAGACACTAATTGGTACTGCTAATATGGATCAAATTCTGGGAAGTAATAACTTACGGCAAACTAAGGAAAGCTCTTATTTTTTACAATTTTCTTCAATGTATAACACAGGGCTACCGTCGACCACATCATCGCTTAACATCAAGAAAGATAGTGGTCAAGCACGAGCCCATATATAATAATAATAAACTACAATATTTTAGCATACGACAAAACTAAACAAATGTCTGTTTGTTAGATTTATTTCTGTGGTTACAACGATGAAAAAACGGCCTCCCACTAGGTCATCGAAGACCTGGTTAAGGTTATATATAGCTAAGTATCTTTACATCAAAAACAAATGATTAGTTTCGTTAAAATATTTTTGACGCTGATATCATACGCACACGCTGCATTATTCCCGGACGTAATAGGGTTTAAAGTATGAAGTTGCCGTTTCATTGTAATAGGTTCTTCGAATTGACATAGAACCTTCATGGTTTGAGATTTTTGAGTTATTTTTTTTTCACATGGTGACTATGAAGTACTTCTTTTAAAAAATGCGCAACATTCGATTATCGACTTTCGGTTGTTTTTTTTTTTATTCAGCTAAGACAAGAAAGATGGATGCTTCGAAAATTCGAGTGATTTTTGAAAACGAGTTCAGACGCGGAACTAACGCGGCAGAAACAGCTCGCAACATTAATGTTGCGTTTGGAGAGGGGACTGCTAATGAACGCACCGTGCGATTTTGGTTTAACGCTTTCGTGATGGAAACTTTGATTCGAAGAACGAACCACGTGGAAGAATAATGAATTGAAAGAGGAATGAAAGACACAGGTAAATAAGAATAAATTGAAAGAGATGTTGGAAGCTGGTCCGAGCCAAACTACTCTGGAATTAGCGGCATGATTTAACGTTACCTTACCAACAATATTGACTCATTTGCGTCAAATCAATAAAATAAAAAGATACGAAAATGGGTGCCTCATGATTTGACTGATCTGCAGAAAGAAACGCGTGTTGAAACTTGTGTTGCCTTTTTGAATCGATACAGAAATGAAGGAATATTGGATCGGATTGTGACATGTGATGAAAAGTGAATTCTTTACGATAACCGGAAGCGAAAAATGCAATGGTTGACCCCAGGTAAAACGCCGCAACAGTGTCCTAAAGCAAAGCTTACCAATAAAAAGTTAATGGTAACTGTTTGGTGGTCTCAGCATGGTGTTATTTACTATAGCTTTCTCCGATCTTGTCAAGCATTAAAAACAGATGTCTACTGTGCCGAACTCCGAACAATGATAGCAAAACTAGCTGTGAAACAGCCCCGACTCATGAATCGATCGTCACCATTATTGCTCCATGATAACGCGAGACCTCATACGGCACGAGAAACCGTTTTAACTCTACAGGAACTGCAATTAGCCAACCATTCGTCACCCTCCGTATTCGCCAGACCTTGCTCCAACGGACTACCAATTTTTTTGTGATTTGGACAATTTTCTACGTGATAAAAAGTTTTCTTCTTCAAAATGCTTTCACACAGTTTGTCGAATCTAGATCACCAGAGTTCTATCGCAAAGTCATAAATGACCTTCCTATAAGATGGCAGCAATATATAGGTAATAATGGTAATTGTTTTGTTTTTTTTTCTTTATTTATCAATTATACAAAAGAGTACAGGATTATTTGTATTAAATAGCAACCAAAAACCACTAAGGTTTAAACTTGTGCTATCATGAGTCTTTCAAAGTGAAATAAAAAACAAATAAATAAATATGTTAAATAAAAAAAACTAATTTGAATTTTTCAGTACATATCGGCAATTTTCATACTTTAACCCCTAATATTTTATAACAACAACAAGCTCACATACTAAAAATAGTTAAAAAAAACTTGATTTTATATTTCGAAATTGCGTTGTCACGAAAAACACACTTTTACAAAAAGGCTTTAGACACAGATATTTCAATTTTATTTATTTTATACTGTAATAAAATAAAATATAAACAAAACAGCGTGACAAATGAACAACCAACGAAATTTGCCACAGAATATTATTTACAATCCTAAAAAAACCCACCGTTTTCCTGTAATGTTATTGTTGTAAATGTACACAATTCTATACCTATTAAACCTCTCTGATAAGCTAAAGAAGAAATTAACAGTTTAAAATGATGTTTCTATTCTATCTATTGTTTTGACAATTCAGAATAAAATGTTCACAACAATAAGCCGTATTTTTCCCTAGAAATTCCGACAGTTGTACAAGTAAATGCATTTCAACGAATTTTTATTTGCTGTAAATTATTTCAATAAAATCACATTTTATTGAAACACTGATTTCGGAAATTGAAGTAATATTTCACTTTATATGGTGATTTCCGTCAATTCCTTAAGGACCCCATTAACAGAACTGGATTTTGTAAAACGGGATCAATCTGGAAATACATATTTTCAAAAAATAATAATTGCTTATCTGTTCATCGTCATAAATGACGGAAATCTCAGATAATGAAAAAAAAACCATAGAATTGAGAACCTCCTCCTATTTTTTAAGTTGGTTCGAAAATAAGATATTTATATCTACTCCTTTTTAACCGACTTCCCAAAGAGGAGGATGTTCGACATTATGTATGTATTTTTTTTTATGTTTGTTCACCGATATCTGCAAATCTCTCGGGATTGCTGCAATCGCATGTCTGTTAATTGTTTATACCATTTCATAACATAACATCACGCCAGTACGCTCTTAAGGGGTACGCAGATCTCTCATTTCACCGGTTATGTTCATGTTTCATGATATTCGGGTAATATATTCTGGCGTTATAGGTACCTTACTAAACAACTTGCCTATTAGGTAAGTACAACTAAAAAGTGAAAAAAAAAAAAAAAAAAATTACAAAAAAAATACTACCGACTTCCAAATAAAAAAAACTACAAAGTGAAAAATAACTTTATTTTTGGAAGTCGGTGTCCATAACGCAAAAAATGGTACCTACGAAAGACACCGACTTCCTAAAATAAAGTTATTTTTCACTTTGTAGTTTTTTATTTGAAAGTCAGTAGTACTTTTTGTTAAAGTTTATATTATTATTTGTGTGTTAAGGTGCATAACACGGTATTGTCAGTATCTCTTTGTACTCTTACAATAACCAATGAAGGTCCGGGTTTATGTGATCCCACTTTTTTCTTCTCTTTTTAGGGATTATGCACCATTGACTCGGCACCATATGGGTTACGTCCTGTCCACATTTCATCGGGAGTAGCCTCTTCGAGAGCGTTGGTTTGGTGATCTATTCATAATATAAGCAACTGTGGCAAAAGTTTTAGCCCAGGTTTACTTCAGTACCGTTTTTTTTTCAAATAAGCTTTAGATACGCTCATTTGCGACAAGGTAGACATTTCTCAAAAAACATCATTTTACAGGAGAGCAATTTTATAGTTTCAAGTTAAAATTATACTATAATAATTGATTTCTTAGGTAACTTATTTAGACAAAAATGTAGTGTGTTTATTATAGTTTTCTGTTAAATTACTAAAACTTATTTTTATAGAGCACAAGACATACTGTGCTATTTTTTCCGCAGCAAGGTACTACTTATGTCATTGTTGCTGATAAAAATATAAAAAAAATTGTAGTATTTTGATTTATGACATTACACTCAATAATCATTTTAAATTTGAGGTAAATTTAAAGTAATAATAACAAAATAGGTCGATGTTGAAAAAACTTTTTATTAATATAGGAACCAGAAGTGAACTACAACGTAGTCACGTTAACATCTTTTCAAAAAATCAACAACGCTTAAATCTAAATTATCACATTGAAATGGCACACCATCAGTCTTCAAAATCAACTTTCTTAACAGTTATCGTTATAGATTAAGTAATTAATATTTTTATCACAAAATCAGCCTCAAAAATTCAGTTCTCTTAATAATTATGACAATTAAGTAGTAACATAATTATAATGTTGTCACAAAATAAGAATCAACATTCTCTATAGCAAAATAAAGGTACATAAAAATCAAAACAATGTTAAAGAATACTATAGTTATCGTAATATTATTGTAGAAAAAAAAACCTTACAAAGAATTGTAAAACCGAGCATAGAACTGTGGAATTAGGTTTTTGTTTAACAATTCCAACAAATCTTCTTTCTTTCTGTCCGATATGCCTGGTGTACAATCATAAGCTTTCTTGACGTTTACGTCAATCCTTTTCTTTTTTCTGATAATTTCTGCTTTTTTAAATTCTTCTTCTCCGTAAGAGTTTTTGTAAAACAATACGCGTGGCTTATCCTTTTCAACCTTCAAAATTTTTATATCTCCAATCTTAACTGAATTTCCTTCTTCATCCTTCGTCAAATTGACTCCCATTTGAGTACATGCATCTTTCCAATCAACAAAATCCTCTGTGCACATTTCATTCACATGAAATGGTTCAGGTTTTTTTCTAGCCATTTTTATAGCACCGATAAAGGCTTCTGGCGAGTACATTGGTCCAGCTTTTAGCAATTTTTTGACCTGTCTATTAGTGAATGAGCTGCATCACCCTCATTTTGGGTATGCCCTTTTATGAGAAATTTATGTGTAATTGTTTGGAGGTTAGGCAACTTTTGCAGTGCGAATAAATATATTGCAATCATTGTCTTGTTTTTTTGCTGGCCTGCGCAATTGTCTGAGTAAAAGACAATGTCAAGACTCCTGTCATTATTAAGTAACGAAAGCTGTTCCAGATACTTGTATACGCAAGTTCCCAAGTCATTTACACCTCTATTAGCATTGGACTCGTCCCAAACAAAACATTCTACTTTGTTTGTTTTTAAATCGCAAATTGTAAAATTCTTGCCTGAAAAGTATTAAGTTAGTTAATTTTATAATAGATACGCGAGGATAGAAATATAATCGCAAAAGAAACCAAAAGTACACACTAGTTTCATTAGGCGTAACCACTTCATTGGGCGAATTATTATGCTTGTCAATCAATGCTACCATTTTTTTGCCTCTTGAGTTACTTGGAAACGCCATTCTTACCTAAAATGCAAAAAAAAATGTTTTAAGAAAAATACATAAATGAGAAAACGTGTCTTAAATTATTGTCTAAAACGTTTTATTACGAAATGTTGCAACATTTAACCATAAATAACGCAAATTATTTTAAAGTGTAATGACATAAGTGTAGATATTTTTTTTAAAATATTAATTAATTGTTTCCTTTGTTAACAACAACGTCATAATTCGTAATAATACTCCAATGGTTGTCAATTTTCTCAGCAATATCGTCATAACACGAAATATGTGTGCACTGATTTATTCGAATATAATCGGCATTAACGACACATTTATACTTTACACGTTATTCATGAAAACATTTTAAAATCAATTGTACTTAACTTACCAGCAAGAGCGTTGTTACGTAAAAAATGTCGTTCTTCAAGAGCGCAAGTACAACTAACCGCACGCACTGAAACATCACAACTAAATAATGTCGTTGCTGCCCCAACTCACCAAAACGAAAGAGACAATTCTATAACGACACAACTGTGAATATCTGCTCTCTCTCTCTTACTATAGAGCTTAGAGAAATGACGTTTTTACAGTCAACTGAGTGCAATTTTTTCAACTCAACTGTATTGATAACTAAAAAATCAACAATTTTGAGAAATGTCGACCTTGTCGCAAATGAGCGAATATGCATGCACGCCTTTTCAACTAGTGTTCTGTTAATTCTCTCTGCAATTCCATTATTCTGGAGATGAAATTAATACAACAGTATTCTTTTCCGCTATCCATTCTTAATGTTTTAGTTTATTCTCTACTGTCCTTTTAAAATCCTTACAGGTTTCTAGAATAACTTATAGCCTAAGATCCCACTGCGAAAATGTGCATTCAATTAAAGTAAATTTTCATGATTAATATTTTACAGTAGCATAGTTAGCACGGTTACCGGGAAATATCTAGCCGCAATTACCCTAATTAATTAAATTGAAGTTTTTTAAATGAACCCAACGTCACTTGAAAGAATGTGGTGTAGAATATAGGGAAAAATAA
The DNA here is from genome assembly GCA_947562075.1 of Orthosia gracilis. Lineage (NCBI taxonomy): Eukaryota > Metazoa > Arthropoda > Insecta > Lepidoptera > Noctuidae > Orthosia > Orthosia gracilis. Next base: position 37,707,254 of record OX387275.1, on the reverse strand, counting down.
GGTTACCAGCGCTCTGCAATTAGCCGCAATTTGTGGGTTGCTAGTTTTCCTGCTTAACCTGGCAACCCATGAATAGTGGCTAACTGAGAGCTAGATGATATTGCATACGCACCCACGATAAGAATTTCCTAGGCAGGGCAAAAAATATATAGATAGATCTGAATAAACCATTTCAAACGCATTTGTTGCTCTTGAACCAATATTTTGTTGTTTGTGTATGTGAGTACAAACTCACATATTTCTAAATACACCCACAATACAGGAGAAATTCCCAGTGTAGGGGGGTGACGTATTGTTGGGGTGAGGGTTAGGTTGCCGTTCTGCAGTACTGGCCATTTCAAATCAAAATATTTTTTATTTGGCTAAGAAACCTAATTTCAAATTTAATTTATTTTAAAAACCTGAAAGTCACACTTTGCCACCAAACAGTAACCATCATTTTTCTAGGGGTAAGTTTTCGTTTAGGGCATGAACCAGGATCCAACCAATTTCCTGAGTACTTGCGATTGTCATACAGAATCCATTTTTAGTCGCAGCAGGTAATAATGCGGTTCAAAATTTCTTGGTTTGTGTGCCTATTGAGCAGTGCAAGGCACGTCTCGACGCGTACTTCGCGCTGGCGATCTTTGAGTTACTGGGGCATCCATTTGTCAAGCTTTTTACCTTGCCAGTTTGACGCAAATGGACCAATATTGTTTTGATGCTGAAGTCGAATCCTGCTGCTAATTTAGTCGTAGATTGAGTATCATCAGATTCCACACTCGCCTTTAATTCGTCATTGTCGACTAAAGTTTTTATCACAGCTTCTTACCAAAAGGGATAAGTAATTACTGAAAATGAAGAACTGAACACAATGGTGGAGAAGCTCGCACGTCTCCAACCAGCTTTGGTCAATCGTTCGTCTCCGCTGCTCCTGTGCGACAACGCGCGACCTCATACTTCACAGCAGACGGTCTCCAAGTTACAAGAGCTGGGGTTGGAAGGTCTCCGTCATCCGCCATACTCAACAGACTTTGCGCCTACAGACTTCTACTTTTTCTAGAATTTGGATAACTTCTTGGCGGGAAAAAAAAATAATATGCGAGAGGCAGTACAACATGCCAGTGAAGAATTTGCTGATTTCGTAAAGGCGCATCAGTAAACTGCCAATCAACTACAAATCTGCCAAGGGAATCAATAAATGCAGATTGCATGGGTGAATATTATTATGATTTACTTTGATTTATAGAAATAAAAAGTATAGAAATAATGTTTCTATACTTTAACTTATTTCATAAAAAAAACTTCAATTTCATAGTTACATTACATGCCTTATATGTATAAACGGCCATGTCGCCACTTCCAATACTTATACATATTTTTTACACCATTTTTCTAACATCAAATTGAATTTTTGTTTAAATTGGCCGAGGGACCGAATAACCGAAACTATACGTCACTAAACCTTCCCTAATAAATGTCCTCCATAAACCGTTCGTAAGCTATACCGTCTGCATCGTTCTAATCGAGCTCACTTCATCTCCTATGAAATTCGATTCTGAGGCAGTACGAAGTTCGCCGGGTCAGCTTGTTTATCATTAGTGGCTTATGCCTGCAGCTTCACCCGGTGAAAATTGTTTTATTATACGTGGGAACATTATACCGGGATAGAGAGTAGCCCATGTTACAGATATAAATAAAATAAATTTCTTCCAGATCTGTTCTGACGTTCTGGCGTGATTGAGTGACAAACATACATCAATCCAAATTTTCACATTTATAATATTAGTAGGAAGGGAGATAGCTGATGAGCTATCCCCGATTCGAATTCAAATTTCGATTCGAGTTTCATTTTCAATTACCTACCTTTTTTTTATTACCAGCTTTATGCTATTTATGTTATGCTACAAGCAAAATAATACTTAATTTTAACTTTATTTTTTGTACTATGTTTTTGTTAGTAGGTAATTGTGTATTGATATGTTTTTTTAATTTTAATAATGTTGTTATTTTTATTTTATTTTTTTCTAATTTAGTTGTAAGTACATATATAATTTAGGTTACTTATTAGTTTTAAGTTCTTAGCTGTCGCATTAGGGTAAAACCTGTAATGATAGTTTAAGCTGTTATAAAAAATTAAAAAAAATATAAAAAAAAATATCTAGCTTTTGTATGTGTGTCCAGCAACTCATAATTATCGATTTTGAAGCTCTTCCTGGCAACCGAATTAGCTGAAATTTGGCGTTCCAAAGTAACTTTGAAAACATTGAAATAATATGGTACCATGGAGCTAATATCACTATGGAGTGGCCATATTAACTCATCAACAAGGCAAGATAACACCATCGTGTTTGGGCTCATTGTGTGTGTATTGACAAGTGGCATTATATTTAATACCAGCCTTTCTTTTCATGAAGCTTGTTTTATTAAACCTATTTACATAATTACTTATTTATCCTTTTACAATTATGGCCTTGAAGCGGAAACATTATTACCTCATCGAGATTATATTTAGTTAGTGAAGTTAGTCGTTCTCATACGGTTGTATTAAATTCTACTTATAATAAATGCTGATAGTGATAGACAATTATGAGTAAATTGAAAGCTTTTCTTTTTCTTATAACACTATGTGTTGCAAAAAGTGAAGTGAACAACGAAACTATGTGTAAAGACGATTTTAGAAATAAGAAAAATAAACAAATCGATGTTTTAAAATATTGTTCTAATAAACTGTGCATACAGAAATGCTGCGGTCCAAATAAAGTGATGTTTTTAAATCACTGTATAAATAAAAATAAAACTGACCTACATTATCCTTACCTTAAACCTCAATACAAATCCATCAACATTTTATCTTCTTACAACCCAACTAAAACACAGAAGAATATTGTTTTCGTTCAAAATAAAAAATATTTCGATTATTTACTCAATTGCACAGCTGAGGCCCCTGCACTATACGACATTTCCGAGGTAACCAATTATTTATTCTCTTTTGAGTTTTATGTACCTACTAGCTTCAGACAGTGGCTTTGCCACCGTGAATGTCGAAATTTATTAATGAGGGAATATATTCTCGGGATAAAAAGTAAAGTATAATCTACCTCTGTATATATTATTTTTTAAATAAAAAGTATCCTATGTTACTTCTAATACCTCCAAGAATATATGTACAAAGTTTCATGATGATCGGTTCAGTAGTTTTTGCGTGAAATCGTAACAAATAAACTTACATTCACATTTATAATATTAGTGAGGATGTGAAAGTTTGGATGGATGTGTGTTTGTTACTTAATCACACCAGACCGGCTGAACGGATCTGGATGAAATTTGTTACGGAGATAGATTACAGTCTTGAATAGCTTATATGATACTTTTATCCCGGGAATATGTACATTCACACGGACGAAGCCGCTGGCAGAAACTAATTCAAATATAAAAAGACAATACTTTAAAAAATCCAGGCGCAAACCAAATGTGTGTTAGATTTTATTAGTTGAAGAAACAACAATTTAATACTATCCTCACTCTCTCCTAGTTATCAGAAATGTTGCTGTGCCCGACGGGGTCCATAATTGATTCTTTTATTAATATTTACCACCTGTAAGTAAGTACAAGGTTCACAGTACTAAAAATTTCACCCCTTATGAGTTGGTATTCGGGCATAAAGTACTTATACCTTCATTCATTTACGATTCCGCCTTAGAATCTACCTATAACAACTACGTTAGGATCGTACAACAACGTCTACGAATTTCCAGAAAGAAAGCTATAGAAAATATACTGAAATCAAAAATAATATCTAAAGCATATTACGATAAGCAAACCAAACCAGTGAAGTATAAAGCAGGTGATATGGTTTACGTCAAAAACCACTTACGACTCCGTAAAGCATTATCACCCATTTGGAAAGGTCCCTATAAAGTGATTCGAGTAAACGGAAATAACACACTTACTTTATTGATAAACCGTCTGCATGTAAAACATCACTATGATGAAGTTAAACTTGCTGAAACGAAGGATTAGTTTTACAACGTTATAATTGGCTACGTAGACTGGCGCGGAGCGCACGGTTGGCACAGTGGTTGCGCGATATAAACTCACTATAAGTCTAGGTTTCCTCACGATGTTTTCCTTCACCGTTGTCAGCAATATCCAAGATAAACTTGGAAAGAACATATGAATTTCAAAAAATCACATTGGTATTTGCCCGGATTCGAACCCACACCTCAAGCACGAGAGGCGAGGTCTTAGCAACTGGGCCATCACGACGATATGTGATTTATGAGGCGATGGTCACCCATCCCATGACTGACCTTGGTAAAAGTTGCTTACCCTGGTGGGGTCACCTGTCCAAAAACAAGTGGACCAAAAAAAATTGGTCACCCATCCAAACACTGACCTTGGTCAGTATTGCTTACCTTGGCGGGGTCAGCCATCCAAAAACAAACGAAACAAAAAAAAGGTCACCCATTCAAACACTGACGTTGGTAAGTGTTGCTTACCCTGGCAGGGTCACCCGTCCAAAAACAAGCAATTAAAAAAAAAGTGATCACCCATCCAAAAACCGTCCTTGGTGAGGTTAGCTTAACTTGGCGGCTACACCAACACAGCCGCTCAAGATAAAATACTATTTAAAGTTACTGATTACGTTATAGCAGTGAAAGAAGTGAATGAATACCAGCTACGGTTGCCAACCGAAATAAATTGATGCCGATTATTCAATGTAACAAGAGATTACGTAATTTTTCGATGATTCAATGTTGGGAAACCCACTTACAACTGACAGTCGGATAATTTGTGACAAATTGTCAGCTAATTCGAAATGTAACAAGCGGCTGGGAAACTGGGCCTATCATAAAAATTCAGAATATGTTTTTTGAATTTGTGCGATTCACTTCTCAGCTCAGGCTTTTAAAGTTGATTTTGTTGTTATTCCTTTTTTATAAAAAAAAAAAACTAATGTTTATTTTGTGTAGAGTAGAGTTATGTCCTGGGCCCGTTTTAACTTGCCACCATGCCAGTTATTTTTAGCAATTTTATTAATTTATTTGCTGCAATTTTTTCTCGTTCAAAAAGTCGTAACTTAAAGTACGTAAAAGTTTTTTTTTTTTTTTACAGGATGGATCGTTATGGACACAAGATTCACGAACAAAAAAATGGTCTAAAAAAGAAAGACTGACATATTGTATAGACTACAATGTAGATATTGACCAAACAAAAAATCCCCCAATACTAGAGATAAATACCGTCATTAAAATAAATAAAGATGACCAAGACTCTAAAGAAGTGATGGAGATAGCAAAATTTGAAACAGTGGGTGCGTGATTTTTTTAGAGATTATTTAAATTACTAAGGCCCGATTGCACGAAAAACTTAACTCAGAGTTAGTTGCTATCACGAGGTTAAATTGACAATATTGTATAGCAAACTGTCAATTTAACCTCGAGTTAGCAACCAACACTGAGTTAAGTTTTCGTTAAAGTGTGCCTAATCGGTCAAAATCGTTAAATTTCATAAACAAAGTTAAAATTATACTGAGTAATTCGTTGTGATATAAGGCGTCAAACAGACAGAAACCGTTTTTCAACAATGAATAAATAAACTTATTTAGGCATCTAACTATATACTTATTGTTGATTATTTCCAGGAGTGTTGGTATCATCGTTTTTCATGTTGCTGGTGCTGGTGGTGTACTGTCTGCTACCTGATCTCCGAAACCTCACGGGTCTTGTGCTGATGGCTTACACATCTTCCTTATTCGTCGGTTTCTTATCTAAATTAGTTCTAACTTTTATTTTGGAGCAAGCCAATCCTCCACCCCAGATAACAATCTGCCAAAATTTATGTAAGAGAAAAGTTATAGTTTTAGCTGATCCGACCTGGTTTGGAATGGGATTGAATAAAATGCGCTTCAGAGTAACTAATATTTGATTTATTATTTCAGCTCCACTCCAGTATTTTGGGTTCGTGTCAAGTATCTTTTGGTTGAGTGTATATGCGTTTGACGTCTGGTGGGGATTAAGGTAACTTAAGATCATAATACACACATCAAAAGTGTCTAAGGATCAAGTGCATTTTTAACTATAAAAGATTATTCAATTAATATTTACCAAATCATCACTGTTTTCGTGACTGACTTTTCACTTAATTTCCTATATTAGTTAACAACTAATCCCTTAATTTCGTAAAAATTAAGAAAAATTTCAATATATGCAAATTGTAGGAAACTAACCTAATTTAATTTAAATGCTATAAAAGGCTAATAATAGAATTTTTAAAATTTTATTGTAAAGATAAAAAAAAATGATCTGTGTTTCCACCATTGATATGAACCATACAATCACAGCGATTTGGAATGCTTAAAATCAGTTCACCAAAATCACTTTGAGGAATGGCCCCCACGTTCGTCAGAAAGTTGATGTGGGTTGTACGGCATCCATATTCGGCAGAGCATTTCTTTGGAGCATATTCCATTCTCTCGTGATCAATTGGGTTGAGGTCTGGCCACGGCAGAACGTTGATGTGACCATCGGCAAGAGTGCGTGTTACGACTCTAGCCGTGGGTGGAAGTGCTTTGTCGTGCATTAATCGAAACGAATCACCCAACCGGCGTCACAAAGGGGTGATCACGTCTGAAACAATCCTCTCCGCATAAATCTGAGCATTGAGGTTGCCCTTGATTGAAATGAGTTCGGTTCTTCCACCGATCCAAATACCGGCCCAAACCATTATTGTTACCAATTATTTGAGTGAAGTACCTGACAAAATTTCAAAAATTAAATTTTTTAACCGACTTACCAAAAAGTAGGCGGTTCTATGTTCGACTTCTTGTATGTTTTTTTTTTATGTATGTTCACCGATACCTCCGTCAATTGTGGACCGATTTTGAAAATTATTTTTTTGTATGAAAGAGTATGTTTCGAAATTGGCCCCATTTTAATTTGGTGAGGATTTGATGAAGAACTTCGAAGATATACAACAGAACTCTTCAATAAATATCGGGAAATCTCTCGAGATTGCTGCAATCGCATGTGTGTTTATTGTTTATACCATTTCATAGCATAACATCATTTAAATACGCTCTTGAGGGGTACGTAGATCTCTCATTTCACACTTTATGTTCAAGTTTCATGATATTCGGCTAATCTATTCTGGCGTTTAGTTAACTTACTAAACAATTTGCCTATTAGATAGGTACAACTAAAAAGAGAAAAATAAAAAATAAACCTTTTTACAAAAAAAAAATACTACCGACTTTCACTTTGTAGTTTTTTTATTTGGAAGTCGGTAGTATTTTTTTGTAAAAAAGTTTTTTATCAATTCAATGGTCAAAAAACTACCAAACCTATTTATTGTGCATGCGTAATATATAAATCTAAGTCCTAAGTCCCATGCGAAGCGGGGCGCTTTAGTAACTTTATACGTTCGCTTTTGTATTTAAATTTTAATACATTCTCTAAATTTTTAGCTTTTCCGAAAAAGTCGACATTGTTTCGAAGTATTTCTGTAAGAATTTTTTAAAGAAAATCCCACCGGAGAGGATACGGTACACTAATTTCCAGTTTTTTTGATCCGTTGTTAAGACAACAAATGGTTAAATATGCTAATCAATGGTTACAAATTTCGGTAAAACGCGTTAATTCATCGATTGTTAATTTAATAAATGGCCAAATTATTAACTCTTCAACTTATTTGAATATTTGTGATGCCAAAAACTCATAACTACTCGTACAGGTCATAAAACTGGGCCAAAGTGTTCATGTATCAATTTTTTTTCATTCGCAGAGGTTTTCGTATGAGGCGTGGTTCTAAGCATGGCGATCGGGTGAAGTTCATGTGGTATAGTCTATATGCCTGGGGAACTCCACTCCTGCTAACAGCAATAGTCGCCACGTTGGATAACCTTCCTAATTTGAATTTAGACCCACCACCACCCTTCCAAAGTTGCCTCCAAAGTGGTTTGTATAATTTTTTTAGAACAACTTAATTTGATTCCAAAATTTGTTTGACTCCCCATTGGTCTCGAAATCGACTGTTGAGAGTTCTCGGTTTAATCCCAGTTCGGGCAGGGCTACTGGGTTTTTTCAATTAGGAATATTGGAAACCAGCGATGTTTTACTGAAAGCCGTTGTTGCTGCGCCGTCCAGTCTATTCTGTAAACTCATGATACATCTCATCATGAAAACTTTTCTATTCTATTTTTGATTTGATGGATTGATCGCTTACTTCATATTCACTCCACCTAAGATTAAATTTCATGGTGAGATTTTTTGGAATAGCACTACTGACCTCTCGTCGGTTGTAACTGCACCTGTGTTTGCACATACAGACATTGGCGCGAGGGATATTATAGTATGCTGTTAGGGATGCATCATATTTCGTCGACTAAAAATCGATATCGAAGATCAACCGATAAAGATATCGAAAAAATCTCAAAATATCGAAACGTAATACCGAAATTCCCTACCAAAATCTAATACGACCCGACTTTTAAGTATGTTTTTTTTTTTTTTATCGCATTTCAAAAAGGGTAAATTGTTATCGCATTTCACCCCCTCTGGGTGGCGGTGTTTGCGCTATTTTTAACAAACGAGATAAAACATCTGTAAATACAAGCAATCTGACAGCACATATACCTGAACTCAAATATCCAAAAGAACGTGATGTTATAATATATTTTAAAATTTTATTTATTGATTACATAAAAATTAAACATATTACTTGATAAAACTTAAGAAAAAATGAAAAATATGTAGGTATATAAAAATATGAATGATAATTTAATTTAATTTAATTAATCTCTTTGGCAAATTGACATACGGATGGAACGGGTCCCTCTATCTGGCAGAATCTTGATGCTCCGAAATTTATTTGGCATAACATACTTAGCATAATCTTCTTTAAACGAATATTCTTAAGGCGTAAAAATTATATAGTATAATTATTGTTTTGCCGAATGTTTATATGTCCGAATATACAATGGCTTAATATTAATATGGCAGAATTCTATTCTGTATAACTACTTTTGTCAAAGTTAAAATTTCGCACAATTTCGTTTAGCATAACGTTCATTTAAAGCAACTATTATTTGGTAAAATTTCACTTGGCATGCCATGGAGATGGCATTTCGAATAATTTTATTTGGCATCTTCTAAAAAAATGCATTTCTAACCCTAAAATTAAACTTAAAATATTGTCTTCAAAATACAGCTTCAAAAGTTAGTGACAGAAACGAATCGCTGCAAAACCGACTCCACGTAATCTTGTCTGCCCTACCCCTAGATTGTAATTTAAGCCCGCGTAGGCGCAGAGGCCGAAGCCGCGGTGGTGAGCGTTGAAACCTGTGGTGTTCTGTGTGTGGTGGTGGTGTTCTATAATGTGATAGATGAGTGGATATGAAACGTATGCCAAAAGATGATTCTAACTGTAAACTTTCTCAGATATGATAGTTCTGCCTTTTAATGACTATCGATAAGAAATGTATGCCAAAAGAGGATTCTGTCTGTGAAGTTTCTGCGATATGATGGTTATAGTTTTTAATGAGTGAATGCCAAACGATTTTATGCGAAATGAGGTTTATGCTATCCGCCGTTATGCGAAAAAATATTATGACATAAAAAGTTCTGCTATAAAGGGGTGACCCGGATGAAACTGTATGTCCCTTCATTCTTCTTACAACAGCTCTATAACCGTAACATCTATTTTTGCCCGTATATATAAGTGCGACTCTAGAGCTTGCAATTAACAATAGGTTTCCTGAAAAATAATGAGATCAATCAATACCTACAGACGACACTGCGCGCGCAGTCGTTTCTAATTCATGCCATTTTTTTATTAAACCCTCTATTAATGAAAATGCTTTTAATCTTAGTTTTTTTAACCATTATAATATTATAAATAAAATAACTTACACAGTACTAACCTACTAAACGATGGATCGACCGTTTGAAAATTGCTGAAACTCATGATTTTTTTTTCAGGAACTTCACTTGATCATTACTATAAGATACCAATAGGAATACTCATTTTCATTAATATCGTACTGTTCTGCATGACTGTATACAATATATGGCAGGTCAAACGTGCTGTTTCAAAATGCCATGAATCCGGAAGCAACAAGAAACAAAGTAACAAGTGGGTACCTTTTGTGGAATAAGTATCCTAACGAAGTACGGAGATTCAATAAAAAACGAAGACAGGTTACTGGTTTTGTTACCAGTGACGTGTGGCCCACCGTAGGTAAAATAAGCCAAATCCTACGAATATAAAATTTGTCTGTATACTCTCTTGCAATATTGCATTTTTTTTTGTATTCATGATCTTTGGAATAATCTTGTGGAAGATAATTATTACGCTTCGAGAGGTAGGCAGTTTCCCCTGCGTATTTTGCAATGCATGCGTTCAATTACTTAATTGTATTATTGAGAGCAGTTTTAACAGCTGGGTGTCTACTAGTTTGCCATACTCTTCGAAGCCACCTTTTTTCCAAAACTTGCCGTTTATCTTCTGAAATTTTGTTTTTCCTTGTTGTTAAGTTTGAAACTACTAGAGTACATTTCCAGAAAGCCGATTGGATGGTCATCGTGAATTTAGCTTTTGCTGGTCTATTTCATCTTCAGTTTTAGGGCCACATGTGGACTTAGTTCTGTTTTTATTACTTCACGAACGGCGTTCCAGTCTGTGTTTTTGTTGTATAATGACAATCGTCTTTCTTGGTTAATTCATTATTACTGACTATAAGTAAAACACGAATATAGTTTGACGATCCTTCAAACTGGATTCAACGTTTGTAGAAAAGACGTGACAATGCCTTCATTATTAAAAAAAACCAGAAAGTCCGGAAGGCTGTTTGGGTCAGTGGTCAAACATTTTTTATCTACGCTGCTTTTCAGAATTCTTCGTCGAGTTGTTATAGATCTAGAGCCCTAGTGTAGATGTTTGGCATTCCAGTCGCCCCCACCAACAAATACAGATACCAGACTTTCTAAGGCTCATTAAACTGCTCCTCACTTAAACTAAGCTTCAGAGGGTAGTATAAAGATGTAATGTTGAAGGTTCCATTTCGGTCCGATATTTCAAATGAGGTGCCCTGGATGTGCTCAGAGCGGAAAATTACGGGAGATCGTAATGTCCGATGGATGACCTTAAAATACCTGCTGCTCTCCCATCTGCTGTTCCATCAGGGTGGTTCGTGGAGTAGGGCCTTTCACTGTAACCAGACTGCTGGAGGCAAAGTGGGTTTCTGATATAAGGAGAATTTCTAGATCATGCAAGTGTAGTATCATTTCCACTTCGTCCTTGTTGGGTGCCAGACCATTGATGTTCCAGGTTGCTTTAGTTAATGCAGTCATTTTGACTGTTTGGAGACTAGATTAGTTATAAGTTGCAATAGTGTACACATTTGTTGTAAGGCGAGATATAGTTTTTCATGAGTTTTTCTGATTGTTTGATGAAGATATTTTCGATCAATTTGAATGAATTTTGTAAGGCATTTAAATAACTTATTGAGGCTGATCTGTATAAACAGTCTGGGCATAAGATTTTTTATATCGCTGCTTATTTTGCTTTTCAATTTCCCTACTGTTTGAATTGGCAGTATTCTCGGGTAGCTACCGGAAATTAGGTTCTTTTATTTATCCCTAGATAGTAGCCGCTGGAGGGTTTTGTGGCAAAAATATCTTTATAAACCTCGCAACCTCTATAGTTAACTGGATGAGATTCTAAGCACAGAGCAGTCACAGTCACATAAGCCTGGTCTCTTTCACAGGCTTCATCATCAGCCTTATTATGTGAGCTCATAATAAGGCTGGAACTATTGAAGCCTGGTCACTCGCTTCAATGTCGTGTCGTCGGTAGTCAATTTCACACTCACCCGCCCGGGTTCCAGACAGCGCCTGGGGTTAGCCAGATCGCACAACAAATCGAATTCCATATTCCTAGACATTTCATAAAAAGGGAGGTTGGGTAAATGTCCAATGGTACTTGCCCAAGATACCACAGTTTAAGAGGGTATTTAATGTCTCTTGGCTGGTGGTAGCCATTGACAGGTTATTATCCGGCATTGTCACTCATTTAGCACCACCCAAGGACACGCGTAGGGTGGGCCTAGAAGGTGGTAAATCCTACGGATGCAAGCAACAACACCCCCCTTGCAATATTGCTATTTATATGAGTACAATGGCAGTCTTATCACTGACAGCAACATCTACCAGATAATGCGATGTTTATTAATCAATCAAGTCTCGACGGTACACAATTTGGTCTTAATTTGGCACACGGACAGACCATTGTGTCGATAAAAGGTTCCTATGCCAAATTGTGAATCAGCTAAATATTTCAGGCAAAGTCAAGAGTGAAGTGGTACTTAAGAAAAAAATGTACTCTTTAGGTTTGGAAGAGTTCGATTTCACTTTTGACCCTCGACTGTAAATAAAAGTACAACAGTACACCAGCATAAACACAGTCGGAAATCAAAATACTCACGCTAAAACATTTATTTTATTCCAGATTCTCAACATACGCAAAGTTATGTCTGATGACGGGAGTGACCTGGTTCTTGGAGCTCCTTCCTCCTGTGGAGGAATTATGGATGTATATCTTGGTCAATGTATTTAATCTTCTCACAGGAGTCACCATATTCTACTTGTTTGTATGCAAGCAAACGATATTGCTACAGTTATGCAAAAAGTAAGATTTTTGTGTGCGTGTGGTGTGAGGGCCAAATTTGATCTTTGACAGATTATCATCAGCCTTTTTAATTTTCCCACTGCTGGGACTCAGGCCTCCTCTCTGAGAGAGTGAGAATAGAATCCTCACGATGTTTTCCTTCACCGTTTTTAGAGCAGTGGTGATAAAATAATTTACACAAAGTAAAACGCCTGCCTGGGTTCGAACCCACGATCAGCGACACGTAAGTCGGGGCCGTTAGCTTTGCGCTAACACTGATCGTGGCAGATAAATTATGCATTAAATCAGAACTTTTAGATAAAATCTAAGGGAACCCAAAATTTGTAGTTCTAAGATGCAAAATTGTGTTAGGTATTTCAATTTTTTTACAATCTTTCGCTCAGCTACCAGGACAGTACAGTGAAACTCAAAATGGGAAAGAAATTAAAAATTGAGATTTTTTAAATTCTTTGTTATTTTATCACCTTGATACAGTTTGTGCCCTTAATACTCCTTTTTTTGGTTCTTTTATATGTTTTTCATACAAATAAAGTATGAAAAAAGAACACCTAAGTTTTCAATTCTTACATACTAATAATTAATACTCGTACATACTCTGTGTGAGAAGAGGCTCTGCCCTGCAATAGGATAGTAACCGACTGGTTTTTATTAAAATTTTGTACTGGCTGAATCATTATTTTACCTTCCTATCTTAGATTTGTAACCTCTTGAGGTTAGCTCATACCAACGCGACCACACGTGACGGTCGCGCTGCGTTTTGAATTAGCGAAACAATATAGAATTTTATTCCAGCAGGGGAAGAATTTACTAAGATAGTCCAGAGTGTACGTAATTCCCAAATTGAAATGTGTAATGTTTTTGTACTAAGTAAAAACATTCTATGTTACTATTGTCATCTTTAAAAGTGCACGCAGCTTCGCTTGTCGTCACTTTCATAAATAGTAACGTTTCAAATTACTTGTGGTTAGTACGTGCCCACTTTGTAGCGAGTCATGGTCATGGTCTTAAAACTAAATGCCTACTCATATGTTAACAAACTTGTGTTACTTATAGGTTTAACATACAGAACAATTACATCAAAAACATTGAGTTGAAGCTCACCCAGAAGCGCAACAAAAATGGAACTACCAGATCTACGGGTCTCTCTTCAACCGTCAGGAGAAGGTCTAAAGGTCAATCTCAAGATAATGACCTATTGCAAAGCTGCCCTAATGGAGAAAATACTGTAGTTTGATTGTGTTACTTATTATACATATTACTTACGTTTGTCTTAGTGTGTATGTGTTTAATTTGTAAGTGCCCACCGTTTATTTTATGTGAATAGTATTAGTAACTTATTTCTACTTATTTTTTATACCTAATTCAGGATCGTGTTTATTATTTTTTTGACAACAGAGGAGCAAAGAGCCCACATTGTATTAAATAATTATCTAGTGGCTTTGAAAAGGTAAATAAAAGACATAAAATAATAACTATTAACTGACTTCAGAAAAAGGAGGCTATATGTATTTTACGGGTGTGTAATGTATGTTTTAATAACATAAACTATAATACCACTTGAAATAACGATCACATGATATAATTTTCATATGCTATAAAAAAATAACCTAATATCATGCGCTCTAAAGTTATATTTCATATAACTTTCATTTGCTCTAATAACATTTAGTATAACGTTCATTTACCTAATTTTCATATTTTCAATTTTTATAAAATAACGCACCGAAACACTAAAGTTGCTTCTGTATCATCACCGGCGCTGCAGGAAGTGCAACCCGTTTGCCCTTACGTAACAAAGGTTACTACTCAAGGTTACTCTCCCTTCGCGCCTCCGGTTTTTATATACACTCTAGGAGCAGCATCTAAAAGACTACGTGAAGTCGAGGTGCTCCGATTCGGTTTTGGAACAGATTTGACGAGAGAATAATAATAAATATCCGTCCACCCGCATAAAAGCAAACTCATAACAGGCAATATTTATGTGTGTTTTTTTTAAATATTCTATAGGCTCGCACTTGACCACTGTGCTGTGATGCTTGTTTTTTCTAGCACAAAAATGGCAGGCGTTTATAATCTAATCAGTTTTTGCAAAAATATTCAAAACAAAGTAGATGTTTCTAAATTAAATAAAACATTACTATTTGAATATTATTTCAAATGTGCGTTATATAAAATGTTGATTATACCAAATAAAAAAGTAAAAATTAAATTATACCAATGGTTTATTATATCATTTGATCGTTATAAGTATGAAATTATTTAACATAATTTAGATAAAGTGTATTTTTTATATTATAAGACAGGCTGTAGTCTATTGTTAGATACTTAATTTGATCAAACAAACATATTTCTCATTTCCTTCTAAAATAAGTAGCACGTTTGTGCTCTGTCATCTGTATTTATTCTTAGCTTTATTAAGTACTACCTTTTTTTCTCCGTCTTCGCTCCAGTGGCCCAAAATGCAGAACACTTTATTTTTCGAGATAAAAAGTAGCCAATCTTACTGGGGCATAATGTAGTTTTCCATAGGTGAAAGAATTTGTTTAATCGGTTAAGGTTCTTCCACCGCTTTAGTGCCGTAAAACGGTTACTTTCTAAAGCATACTTATAAAGTTTGAAAAATATATATATTTATTTTTGATTCATGTACATTATTTTTAAAACAAGGTTTTTTTAAAGTTTCGTGTAACTGATAGTTTTGCTTTAAAAAAAAATTAACGACACTATATTTTTTCGCAACTTGTCCAAAACGACTTTGATGTTTATAAATATTTTTACACAGAAAAAATGATCTCTGGAATTTCTTCATAACTGAAATAGCAAATGTAAATCAAATAATATTTCACAATAAAGCTGCAAACAACAAGCAAATAAAACTGTTCAAAAAGAAGTTCAATATTGATATTTTGGCTCCGAGCGGGCGCACGACCAGTACTGCGTTAATATTGGGGCGTATATATCGCCTTAAGTAGTTTTTGAGTGTATCCATTAAAAAAAAAAAAAATGTATTTTATCTACGAGTACAAAGAGGCAATTCTTTATACTCGTAGATAAAATTAGTATAGATTTTACGTCTACATTAATCCCACATTATAAATGAGAAAGTTTGGATGGATGCGTTTTTGTTACTCAATCAAGACAGAACGGCTGCACGGATTTGAAACAATTAGGCACGGTGCAAAAAAAAAGCACATAGGCATAAAATACGACCGAAATAATATTTTAATTCCGGAAGTATTTTACATTGGGATGATTCACGACTATCACGCGGGCAGAAACTAGGTATCAAATAAATATCAATATTTTACATAGATTTGCGGCACAAATATTATGACGCACGTATATTTTTAATAATGAAAACATTATGTCTACAGGAAACTTTTATAATTAAACATTATTCGACGATGTACGTACGCTCTTAGTATCTTATAGTTTGCTGTTTCTTTATTTACGATTTTGCCAATTTATCAATAAAATAAAACCAAAAATACTACCTATTGAATGTCGGCACTATGTTGGCTGTACAAACTTTTCTGTTTCTATTACTGTTTAGTTTAGCTAAAGTGAAGTCGACCATGAAACTATGTGTAAAGATGATTATAGTGATCTAAACAATTACCAAATCAATGTGTTGCAATATTGTTCTGATAAGTTGTACATAGAGAAATGTTGCGGTACAGGTGAAATTATTGGTTTAGAAAACAAATGTGTGAATACGATAATTTTTTTTAAGAAACGTCCTATGTTTTCATATCTTGCGCCACAAGTAAATTATTCCACCAATATTTTATCTTCTGGAGACGGAAATAACCAATCAAATAATTTTGTTTACGTACAAAATCACAGAGATGTCTTCAATTGCACCTCGGAGCTTCGTGTAAACGTCGAATATAAGATTTTAGAGGTAACAAGGCTTTTTTTATTTTCATTTCTTGCTTCTTTGTTTCTATAGCATAATTGGCCCCTCATAATGGGTGATAGGTCTTTCCTCTGTGAGAGCGAATGGGCCGTAATCTTCCACGTTAGTCCAATGCGGGTTAATGGATGTCACGACTCATGAAGTTTAATTGCCAAGAAATGTCGGTTTTTGATCCCGTACTCGATTATTATTTCACATGAGCAATTAGTTGTACTTCAGTGAAACCAACTAACAACCAACCAACCAATCACTCTAATCTTTTCCTGTTCCTATAGTTTATTTCTATAAACTATCTAATCAATAACTGTGTGATCAGCCAGTCGATGTCTAAAGAGTCTCGACTCGCTGTTCACAACAGTGGGCTGTTGCCTACACTTATGTATGGATGTGAAGGTTGAGTATGGTAAAAAGGCATGAAAATAGAATTAATTTAGTAGAAATGCGTTCCTTGCCAAGTATGTATGGTGTCATTTTAAATGATAGATATAGGAATTATGTGCTAAGACAAAGTTATGGTTTAAAAGAAGATGCCAAAAATTGAAAAGAGTATGCTAAGATGGTTTGGGCATGTTAAGAGGATGAATGAAAGGCGGTTTAGAAAAGGTATTACTAAGGTAAGGTAATACAAGGCAGACGTGAGTGGAAACGCTGGGAGAGGACCAACCTTATTGGTGATGTCTTTCAGAAATGCCAGGTGCGTGTATGACTACATGTATGAACGTAAGTGAAGCAATACAAATGTAAGGATCGTAGCAGGTGGCGTTCTGTAGTTTCTGCCTACCCCCATGGGAAAAAGACATGAGTTTATGTATTTATGTAACAGTTTGATCTGTTTGACTTACAATAAAATGGGCCATGGTGTAATAAGTTGCGTTTTAAAAGTGGTGACTTAGTCTATCTAAAGGTAGATTCAATAAATCTTTTGCTTTTCTTTATAAAATATAGCTATATTTTTGGCAATATAGGTACTCCATTCAAATCATCGACTCAACACTTCCAACTGGGGAACTAAATATTTGCACTATGTTTACAGGATGGATCGCTATTATATCAAGATATTATGGAATCAAAAGAATTGTCTAGAATTGAAAATCTAAATTATTGTATGGACTACAAATTAATGATAAGTGATAATAAACCAGCGGTAAAAATCATCATCCGACCAGTGCATTTGGATCCAAAAAAAATTAAGCAGATAGAAACATTTGAGACTGTGGGTGGGTTTTTTTTTAAGAGATGATTTTGAAACTGCCGAGACGGTGGACGATCGGTTGAAATATAGGTATTTGAAATGTGTGCATTGTGTTATTTTTATCCCATGGTAGCCTATGTGCTATTCCAGTCTATAATATATCTCTGTGCTAAATTTCAATCAGATCCATTTAGCCATTCTGCCGTGATTGACTAACAAACATATACATCCAAACTTTCGCATTTATAATATAAGTAAGAATATTAGTAAAATAGTAAGATTACGTGCCTCATCGTATTGTTATTTATTTCCAGGAGTGCTCATATCGTCGTTCTTCCTACTGTTAGTACTGGTGTGTACAGTCTGCTACCTGATAAAAAAATTATACACATCATCTGTATTTGTTCATTTGTGCAAGGCCAATTTGTAATTGAAGTCTACAATTTCCTAATTTTTTTTTTGGTACAAACTTTTCCCTCAAAGATTTCTGTTTCATAAGTTAATTTAATATGTTCTGGTTATTTCATTTTAGATTCGTCACATACGCAAAGATGACTGTGATGATGGGAGTGTTATGGACCTTGGAGCTGCTTCCTCCTGCAAAAGAATTATGGATGTACATTTTGGTCAATTTGTTTAACCTTCTCACCGGGGTCATCTTATTCTATTTATATGTGTTCGACAAAAAGGTATTGCAGGCGTTGTGTAAAAAGTGAGTGGTTTTAAGTCATCCGACTTCACAGCAAGTAATAATCTTCAATTACGTTATTCCTATAATTCGCTAGATTGTACGCGAAGACGTTTTGTTTGCATCCACCTTGTTGATTATTTGACGTACACGTACGTAAAGTTGACAACACGTCACGTGCTAAATTTGACCAAACAATTAAATGCTGGAGTGTTGGTTAACCCGGCAAAGTGTTAACCAACGCCTATTACAAATAGTTGCATGATAAAAAGCTCGATGGCATAACCATTCCACCCATAATTTTTGACAACGTAGGAATCCGTTTAGCTCCGAGGTTAAGTACTACACGTTGACACTTGCCTTGACTGACGGAGACAGGTAAAAATTTGTCAGTCAAAAAGTCACTGGAATGTTACGATCGCTGTATCGATTGAAAAATCTTCTTCCGGCTCACATAGAGGATCCCCCCCGGTGGGTGCCCGCATTGTCGAGGCGGGGGGGCTCAGTAGCCGTGGCTTGTTCACCCACGATGAAGTAAATCAATCAAAATAGTTTATTTCAAATAAACCTTAAAGGTACTTTTGAATTGTCAAACAACAAAAAAATATGACTCTAGTTGCAAATTCGCAAACGTCAGTAGATCTCAATGGAGAAGAATTTGCAAGAAACTCCACGGACACTCTTTTCCATCAGTTTCAATTACAAGTTTTTGGTTACATCATTCTTGTTAAAAAAAAAAAAAAAATACATATATGTGAGAACGATGCAAAAAGACGTGCACGTAAAAGCGTCTAGAGTAACAAACAATTTCAACATAAAAATGCAATGACAGGCCGAGGCAGCTAAGTTATGACCAATCCCAACTGATGGCGCCCGTTCACGAACATGACGCATGGATCGGCACCACTCAGCTCAACCATTATGGAGGGAACCGAATGATCCAACACATGTGCCACCATCAGAGAGAAATTAGAGAGAGCATGACACACTCAAATGCCAGGGCACACAGAAGTCAACCAACGACACATAGGTAGATTTACAGTCGGAACATAGTACTCACACATGTGCTGTGCAGTTATATAATACTAAAAGAAATTGAGTTTATACAATACAAATATATTCATACAGTCTTCAGCAGCTCCAACAATACTGCAACACTTTTCTGCCCATCACTAATTGTTTTTGCGCCCTAATGGCTGCGGAGCGGGACCAGCATTTAGCCAAGCATTTTTATCAGCGATGTAAACCCCCAACTTATAATATGCTTGCCTGCATAGTGTGCGTTTTATACAAGTTTTAAATTTCGTCTCATTCAGTTCTAGAATGTGGGGAGGTATTTTATTGTAACATTTTATACAGTACCCCATAAAAGATGATGCTACTTTAGCCAGCCTGAAACCTGGCTGGATTAATTGGTTCCTATTTCTAGTAACATAATTATGTCTGTCGCCGTTTTTACTGAAAAGATGTAAATTTTTTCTAACGTACATGATGTTTTCATAAATATATTGACAAGGTACCGTCATGATGTTAATGTCCTTAAACAGTTCCCTTAGAGAATCGCGCCGGCGAAGATTGTATATCGCTCTGATGGCTCGTTTTTGCAGAATAAAAATTGACTCAATGTCTGCAGCCCTTCCCCATAGTAAGATACCGTAAGACATTATACTATGAAAGTAGCTAAAATAGACTAGCCTCGCGGTATCTACATCAGTAAACTGACGAATTTTTCTAACAGCATAAGCTGCCGAACTTAGCCGCCCTGCAAGTGCTATTAAATGAGGACCCCATTGCAACCCTGAGTCTAGCGTGATCCCCAGGAATACCGTTTTATCGACAAATTCTAGCTTCTCCCTACCCAAGATAATGTCACAATCAGTACTTTTGACATTCGGCAAGGCAAATGTTACGCACTTAGTCTTTTTAGCATTTAAAACTAAATTATTAGCCGTGAACCAATTTTGAACCTGTCGCAAGACGTCATTTACGTCGTCAACGTTACTCGTACGTCTATTTATCTTAAAAATCAACGAAGTGTCATCAGCAAATAACACCATGTTTAAATTGTTATTCAATAGATGGGGTAAATCGTTAATGTAGACTAGGAATAAGAAAGGACCCAAAATTGAACCCTGGGGTACCCCCATTTTCACGGTTAACCCGGACGAATTGACACCGTTTATTTGAACTAATTGCTGTCTATCATTTAAATAAGATTTTACTAAACTCAACGCTGATTGGCCTAGCCCGTAATGCTCAAGTTTCATAAGTAATGTTACATGATTAACGCAATCAAACGCTTTCGACAGGTCGCAGAAAACACCTATAGCATCTTGTGCCTCTTCCCACGCATCAAAGATGTGTTTTAATAAGGTGACACCAGCGTCGGTCGTACAACGTCCTTTGGTAAAACCATACTGTTTATCGTGTAGGATGTTATTCGTATTAAAATGAATGAGCATTTGATTTAGCATTATCTTTTCAAATATCTTGCTGAAAACCGGCAGCACCGATACTGGTCTATAATTATTCGTGTCTTTACTGTCCCCGGATTTAAAAAGTGGTATAACCTTACTATGTTTCATTAGATCCGGGAAGACTCCTTGGTCTACACACAAATTAAAAATTAAAGCTAGGTACGGCGCTATAGTCTGAATAATGGAGGTACAAACTTTGATGGACATCCCCCATAGATCTTCGGTCAGTTTGATCTTGATTTGCTTAAAAGCTTTTATTACTGATATTGGGTTTATATGTGAAAAGTAAAATTCAGTCGGGCAGGCTGAAACGTTAGCGTTTAATAAACCAGAAGCAAGCGAGGGCGAAGAATTTAAGGTTTCAGTAGTTTTAATTGGGATACTGGTAAAGAAATTTACAAATTCTTGAGCAACTTTTTTTTTATCTCTAATAAGTCCATGTGTAGTTTCAAGCGTGTAATCAGTATTATTTCTTTTGTTCCTATTCGTTTCATTGTTTATAATTTTCCAAACTGTCTTGATTTTATTTTCTGCGGTTTTAACCTTATTGCCAATGTATAAAGCCTTAGCTACTTTACACGTATTTCTAAAAATTCTTGAATATGTAGCAACATACTTATTAAAAGTTTCAGTGTTAATATAAGGCTTAAGGCCATACAGCTCGTAAAGTCTTTCCTTACTTTTCCTGAGTCCTTTAGTCGCCCAGTCACTGAATAAAAACTTAGGACTTATAGTTTTAGTTTTCTTCTTAAAAGTATTATTGAACTCTGTTTGAACTACTGAGAAAACTTTTTTATATAAAATATTACCATCATTCACTGTGAGGTCTTGATCACTTAACTTACTAATTAAAATGCTTTTAAATTTATTTAATTTACCAGATGTTATTGGTCTGGATTGAATCTGCACTTGTTGTATTGATATGTTGGCCTCAAAGGTTACCAGTAGCCCACTATGATCCGAAGGCAGACAATTTATAATGGCTTTGTCTAAGTAGTCGCAACAACAAAAAACATTATCAATACATGTAGCAGTAGTCACAGTTGTTCGGGTTGGTTCCATAAACACATGTGACAAATTAAATGATTTGAAGAGATTTAATAATCTACTGCTCTCTGAATTATTTTCTAAAATATTTATATTAAAGTCACCACAGATTATGACTAGTTTATTACCAGTTGCAAGTTTTGCCAAAACATCTTCCATCACTGATTCAAATATTGAGTAGTTTCCATAATTGGGGGGTCTGTAAACGCACACTATAACATGCTTATCCAGCTCAACGCAGGACAGTTCAACATTATGTTCGACTGATAGATCTACAATATCTTTACGAGGTTTTGATTTGATACCATTTTTAATTAATATGAGTGAACCTCCACGCAACATAATATTTCGGTTAAAACAACTGCCAACGGTATAATTTTCATAGTTAATTAGCACTGCATGATCTTTCAGCCAATGCTCAGTAAAACAAACAATTTCAAACATTGTTTTTTCTAAAAACAGTTCTATTTCCAATTGCTTCGCAGAAAAACCTTGAATATTTTGATGGAATAATTTCAAGGAATTCTGCTTAGCCCCTTTTTTTAAATTAACTAAGTGTGAGCAAGAAGGTACCTTCTTGACGGTGGATGTACTCTTAACTATTTCGTTGTTGGTACCCTCCCTTGTCCTACAAACTAGTTTAAACTATAAATATTAATAGCAGAAGTGCTAACGTTATTAAAGTTATTGACAACCTGTAAATTAGTATTACTACTAATATCAACTACAGTACATGCCTTCGACATACTATTTATGTCTGACTCTATAGTAAAAGATAATAGCCTCGCTATTTGACGTCTTACCCTAATAGGCAGATACACTGTATTGCCTGTCGTTTTTAATTTATCAACAAAAATGTTGATGTCAAAAAAAACTAATTTGTCGCTGTAATGGCTGACAAGGAAAAGGTGAATGGAAAAAGTGATGCGGAACCCGAGGAGGTCAGGGCTTTTGCCGATTAAGTCGATGACGTAGCGGCCAACAAGTAGCTTGCGGTGCCGCTTGTACAGAGCTGACATCGCAACTGAGGTGGGCCCCGATGTCGTATCAGTTCTCCCATACCCATACAATATCGCGGCTGAGGGTTGCAGGCCGCGGCGGGATAGGATTGCCGGTATTGCGGTGCGCCGCTCTCCCTACCTTCCACAGCCTGAACGGGGTCACCACCGTCTGATGGCGGACGCGATGGGGATAGAGACCTCCCCTGCGGCCGAAAAGTGGTAGGGGGCGTGGCCATTGACCTTGACTCGTCACAAGGAGACCAAGGGTGCCATACACGGGGTAGTCTGGCCCCCATGTGCTAGTTTGGTCCCTGGGGTAGCCACGGTGCACAGTGTGCTCTGGTGCGCCGGTGATGATGGAGCTACTCCCCAGAGGAGGGTCCGTCGACGGACAGCCGCGGCGGGTTCGCGGTGAGTACTAAGCGGCACAGGAGGACACCGTGGAGTTTTAATTGGTTGGAGTCCAACATAGCTGCGCTATCTCCCTGTGGTAGCGCAGTATGCATAAGCATTTCTCCACGCTAAAAAAATAAAAATAAAAATAGCTCACATAGAGGATATATTTGTACAGTCCCTAATCTTTTCCATAATTGACTATGGTGATGTGTGTTGCTAAGATCTGAATGCAGATCTGCTCAATAAACTTGAACGCCATCTTAATAAATGCATTCGATCGATTCGTCTTCAATCTCCATAAGTATGATCAAGTATCCGCAAATCGATCACTTTTAAAATGGTGAACCGTTCGTCAGCGTAGAACGCTGAGGTCCTTGACTATCCTATTTTATTTAATTGATAAACCCATTTCTCCTTCTTATCTGGGTTCTCATATTCTATAACTTTGCTCTGTCAACAATAATAATTTTTGCTCCATCAATAATCGTCTTCTACAATGTCCCTCTCACCGCTCTGGATTTATCCACTCCTCCTTATTTGTCCTGGCGAACTCAAAAATTTCCAATTTAAAGCTTAATTTTACGCAAACGGATCTCTGAATCGAAAAATGATTTTAACAGGCCCGTAATATTTTGATTGGCCTATCTAGCGAAACCCCACATCAAAAAAAACTTGCCCACTTTACGTCTATAGGAGGAAACCGATTTTTTTTTATTGTTTTATTTTACTACTTTGTCGGAATTACTAATATGTATATATATGCCAAATTATACCTTACTAGAACTAAGAGTCTCAGAGCTAAGCTGCAAACGGACAGACGGACATAGCGAAACTATAAGTGTTCCTTGTTGATGTAACGGTTTCGTTACAATCTTCCCGTACTTAACTTCATCTAATTTAAATTAATAACTTAAAATATTCTAATTACAAATAAAATCAACCTTAAATTCACTAATAAATACTTATAAAATAAATCTAATCCTATTTATACACATAATTAATAATATCCTAATTCTAGTAAAATCCATACAGTTAATTACCTATCAACGCAAACGAAGTTTGCGAACGAAACGAGTTGAAGTTGGTGCGAGCTGCGAGGAACTAAAGTTCTTGAACGAGGATGTCATTGCATTTGACCGTGAGCGAGCAGACAAGTTGCACTGCACCGTCATTCTACTCACAGTTTTATCCATACAAAATAATTGTTGTAAAATATAAGTAATCCAACAATAATTGGCATTCTTACTTCTTATAATAAATACGAAGTTCACCCCATAGTGTTGGGTGAGTGTTCAAAATTATTATGTGTTATGTTTAGTGGTGGTATTGGTGAGTAGCTTTGTACCTTGTACCTAACGGCCAAATACTCAGCTGTCTAGTAATTAAACTGTTTTGCTTGTATTGCTTCTCATTGTAATTAGTTGTGTCACATACTGATCATCTTTTATTTTAAATCTTATTCATAAACGCACACAACTACCCACATCATATTTTTATACTAAAAATATCATCATGACTGTTACTTTTTATAATCACCTACAGCTATGTTAC
Organism: Orthosia gracilis; assembly: GCA_947562075.1. Classification (NCBI taxonomy): domain Eukaryota; kingdom Metazoa; phylum Arthropoda; class Insecta; order Lepidoptera; family Noctuidae; genus Orthosia; species Orthosia gracilis. The sequence goes on along the minus strand of OX387275.1, from coordinate 37,682,317 downwards.
AACCGTATAGACATTTACCGCTTTTATAGTGGTATGCTGTCATCTAACTAGAACATTTTTATTGTTATAAAATTTTACTAAACAGTAAACAAAGTTGATGTACGTTAGAATGGCGGAACCACTCTTTCTATTATTAGTGTTTCGATAAAAATATAGTTTTAACAACTATTTTCTGCCTTAAAACTACAAGCACTAATTAGTGCTAATTTGTAACAATTAGTGCTAAATATTTATTGTCATCTCCTTTCATGTACATATTATTATCATTTTCATTCCTACATAACCATTGTATTATTATCACTGTTTGACTGCCTCATCATCGATCACTATTTCATGCTGTTAGTTACCATTGCGCTTTTGCTTTGAGGATGAGATGTCGCAGTCAAACAGGGAATGTGGATTTTTCTTAAGTTGTCTGGAAATGAATTCCAGGGTTCCTATTCCGGCGTCAGGTCAGCTCCACGCTATTACCTAGCGCGTGTGTTGGCCTAACCCAACGCACGGTTAGCTGCCGAACCTTCTGTTGGTTTTTTCCTACTACCCTCGAGCTACCTGGTGGGGAGGTAATCCAGTAAGAAGCGTTACACTGGCGCCCACTTAAGGTTCATTCGTGTTCGAATTGCGTTGCCTAACTTTTCGCATTTAAATGGTTTTCATTGGTGCTGATTGGTCGTGAATCATAGTTTACTTTTGAAAAAGTTGATTTAAAGTGTATTTTCTATCGCAATTGATTCTATTGTAAAATTCTGTTATTTGTAACTAGCTGCATTCTGTTAGTTATTAAAACATAGGGCAAATTCTAAGTTGTTTGGTGGTGTACTAAGCTGATCAAATTTGTAATTGTTATTTATATTTATTCTGAACACTCACCCAATTCTTAAACTACAATGGCTTACGTGATTAAGTTCCTACCACTTCAAAAGTCTGAACTGGAGTATGAAGTAGAACTCCGCGGTGGTGTAGGGGAATCCGTTCAAGAGCTGCGCAAACAAATTGTTAAATTGTCTCAAGCATTACCATCGGAAGACATCTTTGAATCACACCTTGAGCCAAGTGACGACCTTAAAGGTGTGAAGGAATCACTTCTCAAATCTCAAGGCAATTTGACTATTCTGAAATCAAAAACTGATAAAAATTTACTTAGTCGTACGGAAACCTTATTACACCACGTCTATCACAGACTTAATAGAATAAATAAAATTCCGAAAGTTGCTGAAGTCTATAAAATCTGTTGTTCGAATTTTAATTCTCAATACAAGGAGTTATGTGGTCTACAACCACAAACATCTAATACCGGAAATAAGTCATCGACTTCAAATACTGATACTGCTGCAGAGCTAAGTACTGTCACTGTTACATGTGAGCGAAATCTACATGCGGATATAGGCAAATTAAAATTTTCTGGCAAGACATGTGTACGCTCTTTTATACAGAAAGTCGAGGAGTTCGTTCAATCTCGCGGAATTTCATATGGAAAAATTCTAACGTTAGCGTACGAAATTTTTTATGATGATGCCTTGCACTGGTATCGTTGTAACGCTAGTAGGATAAATACGTGGGATGAGTTGCGTCAATTGCTTAAGGAGGATTTTAGTAGCAGTGATTACGATTACAAGCTTGCTGCGGAAATTCGCTCACGCACTCAAGGTGATAAAGAGAATATAACAAAATACCTGTCAATAATGCACGGTGTGTTTTCACGTCTCGATAAACCTCTATCTGAAAATGAAAAATTTGACATTGTACTACATAATATTCGTCCATGCTATGCAAGCGTATTGTCTGCCTCTCCAGACATTAAAACTATTGATGCGTTAAAGACAGCGTGCCGTAATTTTGAGAATATTCAGGCACGATTTTCCGAATTTCGGGAGCCCCCTAAAGCGTCCAGTAGCACAATCGCCCCTGAATTTGCGTATAGATCCGTTAACTTCGTCAATGCTAAGCCTAGTATGTACAATAACACTAACTTTAATAAACAAGCGGTTAAGCCAGCTACTTATGTTGCGGCACTGGTTCCTACTGCTCATAAGCCTTTATTCTGTCCGCGATGCCGAACAAATGATCACACGTTGAGGAACTGCAGAGAGGAAAAGTTCCTTATCTGTTTCAAATGTGGTAGAAAAGACGTCCGTTTTTCAGAATGTCCTGTTTGTAATCCAACACGTTCCGATAGTTCAAAAAACTAAGTAAACAGGATTGGAGAGACAGCGCTACAGTTCTGCCGGCAGTTCATGATAATTTTGATCCTATTGAATGGAAGGACTGGTTAAAATTCATATCGCTTTTTTCCAACTTTAACGCTGTATCTTCAATCCGTAATAATAATACTATCGTAGACAGGTCCAACCCTTATGTTCGTGTCGAGATTAAGGGAGAATCGTTAATAGGTTTGCTTGACACTGGCTCATCTACTACTATACTGGGTAACGGAAGCCATGAGTACCTATTAAGGGCTGGTTTTGATTTAGAACTGTGTGATAAGGTTCAGTTTGTTGCTGCAGGTGGCGAGAAACTCATTATTTTGCTGGTCAAACCCTAAAAACCGTAAGCGGTTCTACAAGCCTGAAGTCTGTCGATGATAAATAGAGACAGGTGTAAAACGAAAGAGAGAACTAGGACAAAAATGAAATAGAATCCCTTCGCAGAGTGACTATCGGTCTATTGTAAAGACCTCCCATCGTAATTGCCACTGTTCCAGAATCAAGAGTAATCTTGATAAGACGAGAAATCGATGCAGAGAGTAGACTGTGATAGAACTCTCCTTTGAAACTAATCGAATCCTAAGTCATATCGTTCCGTATGCGTGTGATAGATTCATGAAGGAACTCCATGTAAAAGTATCGATACAATATGTCAAGATGGTCACTGGTTATTTACTATGTTTTAGAGTTCCTATGTATGTGGTGTATAAGGGAAAGGATTTATGAATAAAAGCACAGAAAGACAAGACTAGGTATTTATTTCAATTAGGCTTGTCAATTAATTCATACCGAGGCTCAAGAGAGCTTACCGCCCGTTCGCTAAACCTAGTTCTCGTGGAGAAGAAGGGCAAGAAACTCCACGGAAGCTCTTCTATAGTATTTATAGATATCTTTTATAATCATATAAATATTGTTTATCACAATAAAGATCTAATTCCACTATTACTATTATATGATGAATCTTGTAACATTTCACATGACGTACCATATTATGGTCATTAGGAATAAATACCATAATATGAAACGGATAGAGTTTCAACACAACCATTAGCAATAATCAAGTTATAATATGAAATAACTTACGTGTAGCTTGTAAAGTCCATCTTTCACAAAATATAACAATTCAGGAAAACAATATCACAATATAATCTCTGGTCTATACTGGCTTGTAGTTCACAACCAAGTGTTCAGTCAACATACAAATTACCCACTATTTATAGTAACGAGTCGACTTGTCTCAATATGTCAAATGCTAGAAAATGGTGCGGTATTCCCACCATTTTCCACACTGCTATAAATAATCTCACAATTAGGTCAAAAAACAATTCTTAAGTAATGAAACCTTTTTAAAACGTATCAAGTCAATTAAGGAATTTAATATCGCCCATTTAGTCATTCTTAATCAATATTCGAAAGAATATTGATACTAACCGACAGTCTTGTACCAATTGTCTCAAATGACTTATAATACTAAAATAAAATCTAGGATATATCATAATGATCATTACAAATTACTTAATACTTTATAGGAATATCATGACTGTGGCTTTAATGTAAATTTAGAGTTATTTCCTGTCCACACAACAATATTTACTTAAGTGGGTACTCTAACAATTGTAGGTATTTGACAATACAATAATAATTTAGATAGGTACTTCGACATTTGTCGGTAGATGCTAAATAAATATGACAGTTTGTATTTTGTAAAGAAAGAAAGAAAGTTCTACCAAACCATTGTTCTTAAAAAGTGAAAATTAATGATTTAATGACGTCAGACGTACTTCATATTCTAACACGGCCCCACTGACCTGTACTTCGCTCTCGAAGTACCTAATTAATTATATTTGTTTTCAAGAAGTCTCTGGCCTTGGCATATTAGTTCTATCATTTGCTGCACATGAATTTCAAACTAATATCAGGGCAGTGACCGACCAGCAATTCATACAATAGCCTCTGGCCTTGACATACCAGTCCTATCACCTGCTGCGAATTAATTTCAGACTGGTATCAGGGCAGTGACCGACCAGCAGTAATGTTAAAACTCAAATCAAACTCAGAGGTCACAGATCGTAGCTTAATCATAAAGATTCAGAGGCTAGTCTGGACTTGTTTTGACTGAATTTTTATTTTTTGTTTTGCCAATTGCCTAGACGTGTCAAGTCCCCTCCACCCGCTGCTAGTGGGTTAGACTTGCACCAAGCAAATGACCGACCAGCGGAAACAAAATTTCACTTTTGTTTTCTTTCTCTTTTTTTTCCTTTTTTTTTGGGTTTCACTTTATCTATACAAAAATAAACTATACATCACTATTCTAAATATTATTACACTAACCAAAAATACATCGCTCGGCCAATCTGACTATATCTTTGCAAATTGTACCAAACTTAGATATTTTCTTCTTTTCAACAAAATCAGATCAACAGAAGGTATATATTTAAATTATTATCTGGTCATAAAAAGTACCAACCATTATTTTTGACATTTAGCACCAGAATGTCAAGCTTCATTGTAATGACCGAACTTTTAACGACCTTTTTCTATAATTAAATGTTTATAAAACGAAGCAACCAATTTACATTCAGATAACATACAATGCTACTTGACATCGTGGTCACCCTCAGCTGCACCGAGACAGGCCATCAAAATTATTTACCAGATACTTCGACATGTCTACCACATTCACCATCGGTGAGATTTATCAGATACCAATTTAACGATCCATTAAAAAAATGGTTGAGCCAAATTAATAGACACGCCAATCGCTTTCACCCACTACCGGTGAGACTTCATGGCGCCAATAAAAAGGCCTAGTAGTGGATATATTATAACTGTATCATTGTAGCATAAAAATTCCGATTCCATTTACCGAATTGCGGAAAGATTTTTTTTTATTTTTTTTTTTACATTTCAATAGGTATTTCAGTGGTATCAAAGTCAAAATAAATGGGAAATCAATAATTGAATATTGGTAAAAATTACTATTCTGCCTCAATTAACTAATAACGATTCTTTGAAAATCCCTTGTACCTCTCAAAGTACATATGTGGCCATTAACGGTTTTTCTAACAAGTTGGGTACATTTTTGCAAAAATACCCTCCGATAAAAATTTCCATAAAAAAATCTAGACAAGTTTCTGATAAATAAACTGAAAACCTTAGGAATTATCGATTTACGCTGTTTCAATATAATATTAAACATAATACCAAAGATATTCAACAGTAAATAAAAACAAAGCCTCTGAAGGCCTTACCACTTTTAGCCGTTTCATGCTGCAGCTGTCAGCTGTCCATAGTCAGAATCCGATGCTCTGACCAAAGTTTGCAGATCCATGTCTTACAGCTTCTAGATCCGCAAGATAGGCAGCTCGCAGTGCCATCGGTCAGGGCAGCATCACGAGGACATCGTCTTGGTGCGAGTGGAGTCGATGACTCGTCGACAAGTTGTTTATGAAAATGACAAAATTATATTCATTAGAAATCTTGTGTAAGCTAGAGCTGAATCCCACTTCTGATGATAGATTCATGAAGGAACTCCATGTAAAAGTATCGATACAATATGTCAAGATGGTCACTGGTTATTTACTATGTTTTAGAGTTCCTATGTATGTGGTGTATAAGGGAAAGGATTTATGAATAAAAGCACAGAAAGACAAGACTAGGTATTTATTTCAATTAGGCTTGTCAATTAATTCATACCGAGGCTCAAGAGAGCTTACCGCCCGTTCGCTAAACCTAGTTCTCGTGGAGAAGAAGGGCAAGAAACTCCACGGAAGCTCTTCTATAGTATTTATAGATATCTTTTATAATCATATAAATATTGTTTATCACAATAAAGATCTAATTCCACTATTACTATTATATGATGAATCTTGTAACATTTCACATGACGTACCATATTATGGTCATTAGGAATAAATACCATAATATGAAACGGATAGAGTTTCAACACAACCATTAGCAATAATCAAGTTATAATATGAAATAACTTACGTGTAGCTTGTATAGTCCATCTTTCACAAAATATAACAATTCAGGAAAACAATATCACAATATAATCTCTGGTCTATACTGGCTTGTAGTTCACAACCAAGTGTTCAGTCAACATACAAATTACCCACTATTTATAGTAACGAGTCGACTTGTCTCAATATGTCAAATGCTAGAAAATGGTGCGGTATTCCCACCATTTTCCACACTGCTATAAATAATCTCACAATTAGGTCAAAAAACAATTCTTAAGTAATGAAACCTTTTTAAAACGTATCAAGTCAATTAAGGAATTTAATATCGCCCATTTAGTCATTCTTAATCAATATTCGAAAGAATATTGATACTAACCGACAGTCTTGTACCAATTGTCTCAAATGACTTATAATACTAAAATAAAATCTAGGATATATCATAATGATCATTACAAATTACTTAATACTTTATAGGAATATCATGACTGTGGCTTTAATGTAAATTTAGAGTTATTTCCTGTCCACACAACAATATTTACTTAAGTGGGTACTCTAACAATTGTAGGTATTTGACAATACAATAATAATTTAGATAGGTACTTCGACATTTGTCGGTAGATGCTAAATAAATATGACAGTTTGTATTTTGTAAAGAAAGAAAGAAAGTTCTACCAAACCATTGTTCTTAAAAAGTGAAAATTAATGATTTAATGACGTCAGACGTACTTCATATTCTAACACGTGCATGGAAAGCCTTGTTGGCTAAGCCCATTTTCATTTAAAGTTCCTACTTGCTGATGATGTTTATTGAATTTATTATATTTCTGACATGTACATAAGGATCCGTGAATTGGCTAAGTAACTAACTAAGCTATTAATGTGATAATAAAAACCTAAATAAACAGAATCTATATGTTGTCCGGCGACTCTGCTGGTAGCACACGTCACCACGGCCTGTACTTACCTCGACTGTCGGCATCATACATAAAATAAAATAAGCCTTTATTGCTGTGATAATATTATTAATACAACTTAGATTAATCAATGACGATCGGTTTTTTCCATAGCTTGTCCTTCGAAAAAGGCCTCCTCTAAGAGACACTTCTCTCTATCTTAGAGGGTAGCATGGCACTTTCTAGGAATGTTGGGTATGGTGTCTCAGTACTTAATAAAAACAGGTGGAATTTCAATAAAGCAGATTTCCTAAGATTATATCATTATTTTATGTTATTAGATTGGGAACTGTTGTTTGAAATTCATAGCTCAGAGATGACTTTAAATTACTTTTATAAAATAATAAATGAGGTCCTGGACGAGTGTGTTCCTAGGAGAAACCTTAGAGTTGGTGGGCAAGGATCTAGGTTTAATTATCCAGAGTGGTACACATCGGATTTGATAAGAGATATAAAAAAAAAGTGGCGTTATCATAAATTGTTTAAGACGACTGGTTCCCAGAGCGATTATGAAGTGTTTTCTCGCTTTCGAGCTCGAGTCAAATTTAAAATCGCTTCAACTTATGATGCCTACCAAAACAGACTTCAGAAAAACCTTAAAGCTGATCCGAAGTCGTTCTGGAGCATGATAAGGACTAAAAAAGCTAGTCGTAATAAACCGAAAGTCACGAAGGACGGCTTATTGTTGAAGGAGGAGGAGTGTGCGGAAAGTTTCGCCTCATATTTTCATTCGGTGTACAGCCCACAGCGGCCGTCGCTGGACCCGGGGGCTGCAGACTACACAAGCGGCGGAGCAGCGGGGGCGGCGCGCGTGCATGTTGACCGCGTCAGTGCGCGAGACCTGCGCGTCGCGCTTCTGCGCCTCAAGCCCAAGCGCTCAGTAGGCCCGGACGGCATTCCGCCTTACATTGTCAGAGATTGTCGTATGATTTTTGAGGAGCCTTTGTTGCACATATTCAACTTGTGTTTACAGGAGGGTCACTACCCGGACGAGTGGAAGATCACGCGAGTTATCCCAGTTCCTAAAGGAGGTGCGGGCTCTGACGTGAGTGGATACCGACCGGTGGCGGTGCTGTCGGCCTTCGCCAAGGTATTTGAGTCGGTATTGCATAAAAGTGTTTATACACAAGTGAGCGCTCGATTAACAGACGCACAACACGGTTTTCGGCCGGGCCGCAGTACGGGGGGCAACTTGCTGTCTTTTGTTAGCTACTTGTCGCCCGCTATTGACGCGGGAGGGCAGGTGGATGTGGCATATTTTGACTTCCGAAAAGCCTTCGATACTGTGGATAACGATGTACTTTTGTGCAAGCTCGCTGCTGTGGGATTCACGCCGCACTTGCTTAAATTCTTTGCTAGTTACCTTGGCGAGCGCCGACAGTACGTCGAGTATGCAGGACATGATTCCAACCCTTACTACACGTTCTCAGGGGTGAGTCAAGGGAGTAATATCGGGCCATTGGAATTTATATTGGTAGTAAACGATCTGCCAACAGTAGTCAAAGAGGCAAAGTGTCTGCTGTTTGCTGATGACTTAAAGTTATTTTTAGCTGTTAAAGACGAGGCAGATTGTAATCGGCTCCAATCAGACATTAACAGTGTAGTTCAATGGAGCAAAACTAATAAACTTAATTTTAATGTTGACAAGTGCTGTGTGATGAGTTACAGCCGTACGCGTGCTCCATTGCATTATCATTACGAGATGGACACGCAGGTAATACCGCGCGTCACACAGGTGCGGGACCTGGGCGTACAGATGGTGCCGGAGTTGACGTTCCGCAAACATATAGTTGAGGTGTGCGGCAGGGCTTTCAGAAATCTCGGTTTTATTTTGAGACAATGTAAGGATTTTAGCGATACAGCGGCTGTAAAAGTTTTGTATAATGCACTGGTACGGAGCCACCTGGAAACAAGTGCTATTATTTGGAATCCTCATGAGGGAAAGTACAGCCTCATGTTGGAAAAATACAAAACAAGTTTGCGAGGTTTCTGTATTTGAAAGAATATGGGGTTTACCCTTTTTATCCCCTCATGTACCCGAGTCTTTTCGTCCTGGGCATGGTTGGATATACCAGGCTGGCAGTTAGAAGAGATGTTGCGCTGGTCAAGTATGTGGCTAGCGTACTGCTAGGTTTGTTGCACCACCCAGAGGTGCTGGAGGCGCTGCGGCTGTGCGCGCCGGACGGGTGCGTAGGCGCGCGCCGCCGCCCCGCTCTATTAGACGTACCGTTGGCTAGGACTAACTTACTTAAGTTTACCCCTATGACGCGAGTCATACGTTTGATAAACGCTGTAACGTTATCGGAAGATATATTTTGCCAAAACCTGCCGAGATTCGTCAAAGTAGCGCAAAATGTAATTGAAAAAGGTCTGATCATTTAAATAATGATTAATGTTTTAGTATATCTTATTGTAACAATTGCTATATTGTATTTTAATGTTTTAAATGTATGTTATAACATCGCCTTGGATGTTTTTTCTTTTTCTTTTTTTTATTGTAAATAGGCTCGCGCTTGACCACTATCTCACCTGATGGTAAGCGATGATGTGGTCGACGGTGAAGCACGCTTGCCTAGAAGTAACCTATTCACTCTTGACTTAAAGACCCCTAGATTGTAGCTATCGGGAAACACAGACTCCGGCAGGAAATTCCACTCCTTAGCTGTACGCATAATAAAAGTGTCCCCAAAACGTTTTGTGCGTATGGGTGGGATGTCCACCATGTACCGATGACGCATCGCCGTGCGTCTGGTTGTCCCATGATAGAACGGGCTGGGCGGAATTAAATCATGCAATTCCATCGCACACTCCCCGAAATGTAACCGATAAAAAACCGACAAGCTGGCAACTCGGCGACGATGTTAATGTTATGTTATGTTATGTTATTAATGTTTCTGTAAAGGTGTTATAATAATTAATGAATTAAATAAATAAATCTTTAGCTATTCTCATCCATTCTGTACTGGCCACACGCTTAAGTTCATCTTCCCAACGTTTTGTTTGTCGGCCTTTATTTCTCTTTCCGTCCCGAAGGTACCATTCCGTTATTCTTTTTGTCCATTTATCTGATATTTTTGGTTTTCCGGTACCGGTGCTTGTTTCGAAAACAACATTGTGTCATTTACTCCAGAAAAATATTATAAACAAATAGAAAAAACATAATCCTAACGTTACACTTCGTCCAAGATTTAAGAAAACAAAATTTCGTGTTTTTGATAATAAACATCGAGTACTTATCGGATTTAAAGAAAGCTAAAGAAGAATAAAACCGAAGACATTATTGAGGTTAGTTATGTACTTGACATCCATCCACAGACAACGATAGTATCTGTCAACTGACGTTTATCGGTACAATGTTGCCAGGGTAAATATATAACCGTTCCCTTATACGTAAAAATGGAAGAAAAATTCCTACTTTTGTGTGACAAAATGAAAATCGTAATGCCAAATCAAACAGTGGAATTGACCAGCAAAATAATGGAAAAGATTGATGAAAAATTAAAACCTCTGCTAGAAGAAAATATTTTACTTAAAAACAAAATAGAAAACTTAGAGGAAAAAATAGAATATCTAGAGAGGGACAAGAAAATAAACAATTTAATAATTCATGGGCTAAGAGAGGAGAAGAAATCGACTAGAGAGCTGCTCAAAAGTGTGAAGGAAGTTTTTTTGGATGAACTACAGATAACTCTGGAAGATTGGGAAGTAAATAAAATACACCGTCTTGGGAAGGTGAATGAAGGGAAAAGACCAAGGCCGACATTAATTTCACTTGTTAGCGGATAGAAAAAGAGTGAGGTCTTGAAAAACCAAAAGAAACTACATGTGTGTATATTACTGAAGACTATACAAAATAAGTTTTAGAAAGAAAGAAAAGCACTACAACCTAAGCTACAAGAAGAAAGGAAAAAGGGAACTTCACGTACATTAAATATGATAAGCAAAAGACAACACGAACGCAAAATATAAAAGAAAAAGAGATATATCTACTTCCCCACAAGAAGACATCCAACCAAGAAAACAACAAGCTATAACCCCGTCATCTAACGGGCGAAGAAATGCATTCGATATGATGAGGATGCGTTATAACTCCTTTTCAATTAACTCTACTACAAAGAAACAATAGCAACTAGACACTGGCGATCGGAAAAACAAAAAAAAGTGCATAATAAACTAAACGAAATAAAACAAACAACGACATCATACATACCGAAGATTAAAAAAAATATCGTAAGGTTATTATTATGCATTATCTTCACGTTATCATATTCTTAGTTGCTCACAAACTTACAAACTATGATTATTGATTTTACTTTATTGATTGTTTGTATAGTTTCACCAAAATAATGAGATAACATTACATAAGCTGTAATCACCATACATTGCTTCTAAGAAAAGGTAAAAATGGATTATATGATGCACAAGTTAAATTTACCGTTGGAAAACTGTTGTCTATATTGGTTTCGGTCTGTTTACCAACTGCAAATAAGTTTGTAATCAATGAATTTTTTTTTTGTGATGTCATTAGAAATTTAAGGCCTTCGGATTTTTTTCTTTACGTGCTTCTTACCAAATTTTTATGATTCTAGGTTAAAGGGTAAGTAGTTAACCTTTAGGTTTTGATTCCCTTGCAATTCCTAAAACTTGCAATAAAAAAGACTGTTTCTTTTGATTGCGTTGATTTAGAAATATGTAGATCGTCCAGTCCTATTATTTTCCCGGGATGCTAAGAATCATTACCGATCATGTGAGAGCCTGTTTCGATTGTCAACAATATAAGGCTACCAATGACAAACCTTCTGGACTACTACAAACGCCCGTGATGCAGCAGCGGAATGAGGTCCTAGCTGTAGACCATTTAGGTTCCTTACCTGAAGGAGAGAAAGGTAAGAGGTGGATACTTCTAGTTGAAGAAACCGCCACACGTTGGGTTGAGCTCTACACCCTTCAAGAAGCGACTGCTGAAGCCTGCACCAGTACTCTTACCGAGGAATTCTTTCTCCGACACGGCTTACCGCGCAGAGTCACATCTGATGACGGCGTACAATTTGTCGGGGCTATCATGCAACAATGTACGTTCATCTTAGGTGTCAAACAAAACTTCATGCCACGCTAAGAGTAAAAATCGAGACCTCAAGGCGCAGCTCGCACAGCTCGTGGATAATGACCATTACTCTTGGCCTTCAAAATTCCCAGTGATTCGTTTCGCAATGAATAGCGCGGTATGTTGAACCACGGGTGTCACTCCCGCATATCTCATGTTTGCCCGAGAGATGAGGTCCCCACAGAAGCTCGTCATGATTTGAGAGCGATTTTGCACTCGAGGCATAAGAGAGATAGAGCGATAACGCAACCGAAACGCTCGCGCACCGATCAACGTCCGTCGCAAGAGTAGTACACGCAGGGACACGTCACTAAACGTCGCGCGCGGCCGAGCCCCAAACCGTCACGCGTTTTCTTACAATCAGTTGTTGTAGTAGAAATAGTTCCTTGGCTAATATAATAATCAATCCTTAAATAATCCTTCTAGTCCTTTTTATCTTAAAGAACGCTTTCAGTTCCTCTGTGACACACATTCTCGGTCCTTGAGATCATCGGAAAACCTAAAATTAAGCATTCGTATGCATTCCACATCCTTCTTCGACAAATCTTTCACGGTTCAAGCAGCTCGTTTGTGGAATGCATCCTCTCGTTTTGTCCATCCAAAGGTTGTCTGGAAGAGATTGCCTTGTGCGATAAGACCGCCCATTGTACACTGATCTTTATAATGTTTTTACCTGTAATTATTTAAGTGGTGTACAATAAAGTTTATAATAATAATAATTAATAATATAATAATAATAATAATTAACAGACTGAGCTCGACGCCCTCGACAGAAGAGTCCGGACACTGCTGACCGCAAACCGGATGCATCACCCACGATCATCGGTGATGAGACTGTACATTCCGCGGAAGTGTGGCGGTCGAGGCTTCTTAAACGCCAAGACTCTTCACAACCGCGAAGTGTGCAGTCTCAGAGAATATTTTTTAAAAGCTGAAGTGGGTATGCACCGGGATGTGGTCGCAGTGGACAAGGGATTCACCCCGTTGTCTATGGCTAAAGAGAACTGGCGCAAACCTGTAATACTAACTACTGATGAACGCAAAGAGGTATGGCAAGGCAAGGAGCTACACGGGCGCTTCTATCGGGCTCTCCATGGGCCCGATGTAGATTTTCAAGCGTCTGTGTCCTGGCTACGTTTCGGTGACCTTTTCGGGGAAACTGAAGGTTTTGTCTGTGCAATCATGGACGAAGTTATCCTGACGAATAACTATCGGAGACATATAATGAAGGACGGGACGGTTGACATGTGTCGGGCATGCCACCGTCCGGGTGAATCCATCAGACATATAGTCTCTGGTTGTTCTCGTCTGGCTAACGGCGAGTACTTACACAGGCATAACCAAGTGGCCAGGATTATTCACCAGCAACTTGCTTTGAAGTACAATCTAGTGGATTCTGAGGTACCATATTACAAGTATGTGCCCGACCCAGTTCTCGAAAATGACCATGTCACATTGTACTGGGATCGGTCTATCATCACTGATAGGACTATTGTCGCCAATAAGCCGGATATAGTGGTGATAGACCGATTAGCGCGCCGCACAATGATAATCGATGTCACCATCCCGCATGACGAGAACCTCGTGAAAGCTGAGAAAGAGAAACAAATCAAGTATCTCGACTTAGCACACGAGGTTGTCGACATGTGGAATGTGGACTCGGCGATCATTGTGCCGATTGTTGTTACGGCCAACGGCCTGATGGCCAAGAGCCTCGACGACCATCTGTCGAGGCTGTCATTACACGGTTGGATCAAGGGCCTGATACAGAAGGCAGTACTCCTCGATACGGCTCGCATTGTGAGGAGGTTCCTGTCTCTGGAGTCCTAACCACCGGTAGCTTGGACTCTGCTCCCGACACCGGTGGACCACCATTATTTTTTATATTTTTAAATGTTTTTTTTTTTTTTTGTTTTTATAAAGAAATATTTAAAAATGTAAATAGTAGATGTGTAAAAAATTGAATAAATGGCATAATAATTAATAATATAATAATAATAATATTAATAATATAATTCATAATCTGTGGCCTGACCTGTCAAGTGTGACATATAAAATTTTCTCTCCAAATTTTTCAATTTAATCTACTACAATATTAATATAGAATAATACAATAGAAAAATGACTAAACGCAATAAAACAACGACAAAAAAAAAGGTAATGCAAAAGTTACAATAGTTTCAACATAAACCAAGAAAAATGTTTTGACAAGATGAGACAGTAAAAATATGTTCACAAGAAGCCAGGCCCGAGCACTAACCACACGCCCAACATCTTCGGGTTCGTCGCTCAGCTCCGCCTCGCAGCCGCCGGGACCACCTACAATCGTGAGTCAAGCTTTCCCGGATGCTGCAGTTGCGTCGAGCTCGAGCGACGAATACTTCTCTCCGCCGACGACACCACCACCTGCGCGTCGACGGGGAGGACGCCGGCCGCCGGACAGCCTGGGACCTCGAGGCCCATCGGCCTCTGACAGGGTCCCCGCTCCCGGTGGAAGTGTGCAACGCATGCGATGGACGCAATCGATTAATGAAAACGTCATGCGTGCATACTTTGGGGCTACTGAGGGGGGAAGTAACCTGACTGCGTACCGTGGTCGAATGCTCTCTCTGTTTCAGGTGCTTGAGCCAGCTGTCAACGTTTCGGCCCAACGTCTATCGGATCAGGTGCGGGTCATCCAACGTAACCGTATGTTGGATGACGCCGTACTTGATAGACTGCGTGAGGAATCACGGAGTAGCCGTGTCTCGCCTGCCTTGCCACCGGCCGCGGTGCAACCCAGTGTTTCACCGCGACCCGACGGTGTTGGAGAGGATGACGACGACGGGGCTATATCCGTGAGTACCCAATGCAATGCACGACTGAGGAGCGCTTTGGAGTGTGCATTCCGAGAGTATCGGTCCACACCGCCTGAGCTTAGACCTCGATTACCTCGTCTGCCTATGCATAGAAAAAATAGGGCGCTGGTGTGTGCTCTAGATTCGCAGCTATCAAATGTTTTTGATAGCAGCAAAGACCTTACCGATACCCATTCGATCTTGTACTGTACGGCTGCAGCGGCATGTCGTGTAGCTAACGTCAAGTTTCCCAAAACTGACAGAGCTACACGACCAGCTATACCAGCTTGGCAGTGCAGGATTGAGCGTCGTATCGGTGAAGCTAGAGCACTCATCGGCAAGCTTATCTGCTTCAGGGAGGGCAACACTCGCCCTAGAGTGATGCGCTTTGTGAAGCGGGCGTTCTTGGGGACTGATATCAGTTCCCGAGATTATATGTCCCGCGTCGCAGAGCGTATCGACTTCCTGAAGCAGAAGATCTATGCATGGGCAAACCGTATTCGTCGGTACAAGCGGCGAGTGGAGCGATACACTCAGAATCGCACATTCCAGAGCAACGAAAGGTGGGTTTATAGGGATTGGGAGCGACCCGACCAAGGTGTGACTGATACGCGCCTACCGGATAATGACGCCATGTGTTCGTTCTGGCGCGATATCTGGTCGGTGCCTGTCAGTCACACCGAGGGTGACTGGACTCGGGAGGTCGAACAAGCGTGCGATCCGATACCACAAATGGGGGCAATTACCATCAGCCCCCAAGATGTAGCTCGTGCAGTCCGCCCGTTGCCTAACTGGAAATCTCCAGGGCCGGACGGACTGCACAACTTTTGGATTAAATGGTTCCAAAGGTCGCACGCTCGTTTGGCTATTCAGTTCCAGTCTTCCTTAGAGTCAGGATCGCTGCCCCAGTTCCTAACGACAGGAATAACCCACCTGCTCCACAAATCAGGTAGTACTACGGAACCTAAAAATTATAGACCGATAACATGTTTACCGACGGTCTATAAAGTTTTTACATCCATTCTGAGAGCTAAAATTAATCATCATATTGATACGAATTCAATCATGTCTGCTTCTCAGAATGGATGTAAGAACGGGTCCCGTGGTACTAAGGAGCTGCTCCTTATAGACATTGCCATAAGCCAGCAGGTTCGCCGTTCCCGAAGGGATCTGGCGACATGTTGGATAGACTACAAGAAGGCCTATGACTCAGTGCCACATACATGGCTCATGAGGGTGCTAGAGTTGTATAAAATTGATGCAACTCTGCGCACCTTCCTGATGTCGTGTATGGGGCAGTGGAGGACGGTCCTTCGCTATCCAGGATGTCGACAGATTCAAAATGACAGCGAACCTATAAGGATCGAGCGTGGAATATTTCAGGGCGATAGTCTGAGTCCACTGTGGTTTTGTTTAGCCCTGAACCCTCTTAGTACACTGCTGGAGGGTTCGGGCCTGGGCTATCGGTTGAGAAGAGGAGGTCAGGTCATATCTCACCTCCTTTACATGGATGATCTGAAGCTCTTTGCCCCCAACAACTTGCAACTGATGAAGTTACTGAAGGTGACAGAAACCTTCAGTGACGCCATCAGGATGGAATTTGGTGTGGACAAATGTGCAGTCATGCATGTAAAGCGAGGGGAGATTATGGAATCCGAGGGAATACAACTCTCGGATTCCATACACCTTCGATCCCTTTCCTCAACCGAAACTTACAAGTATTTGGGTATGTCGGAAGCATTAGGCATCAATGCTAGTGACGTGAAACAGTCGTTGAGGGAACGCTTCTTTGGCCGCCTGAAAAAAGTACTAAATAGTCTTTTATCAGGCGGAAACAAGGTGCGTGCCTTCAACGGTTGGGTCATGCCGGTGTTGATGTACTCTTTCGGCATACTCAAATGGACTCAGACAGAACTTGACGCCCTGGATAGGAGGGTCCGCGCGCTGCTTACCGCAAATCGTATGCATCACCCACGATCATCGGTTATGAGACTGTATATCCCGCGGAAGTGCGGCGGTCGTGGCTTTTTAAATGCTAGGACCCTGCACAACCGCGAGGTATGCAGTCTTAGGGAATACTTCCAGGCCGCCGACGTGGGTATGCATCGAGATGTGGTAGCGGTGGACAAGGGCCTTACCCCGCTCTCCTTGGCTAACGAGAACTGGCGCAAACCTATAGTATTAGATACTAATGACCGCAGGGAGGTATGGCAGAGCAAGGAGCTTCACGGACGCTTCTACCGGGTCCTACATGGGCCCGATGTAGATCTTTTAGCGTCCGTGGCCTGGCTGCGATTTGGTGACCTTTTCGGGGAAACCGAAGGTTTTGTCTTTGCGATTATGGACGAAGTTATGATGACGAACAACTACCGGAAATACATTGTGAAGGACGGCACGGTTGACATCTGTCGGGCATGTCACCGACCGGGAGAATCAATCCGTCACATTATCTCCGGTTGTTCTAGTCTGGCTAACGGAGACTATTTGCATAGACACAACCTTGTAGCCAGGATTATCCATCAGCAACTTGCTCTAAAATACAATCTTGTGGAATCGGAAGTGCCTTACTATAGGTATGTGCCCGACCCAGTTCTCGAAAATGGCAATGTCACGTTGTATTGGGATCGGTCTATCATCACTGACAGGACTATTGTTGCCAATAAGCCTATATATATAGAGCGTCGCGCAATGATTGTTGATATTGTCACGTTGTATTGGGATCGGTCTATCATCACTGACAGGACTATTGTTGCCAATAAGCCTATATATATAGAGCGTCGCGCAATGATTGTTGATATAGCGGTCCCCCATGACGAGAACCTCGTGAAGGCTGAGAGAGATAAGAAAAGCAAGTATCTTGATCTGGCTCGCGAGGTTGTCGACATGTGGGATGTGAATACAGCAGTCATTGTGCCGATAGTCGTGACGGCCAATGGCATAATAGCCAAGAGCCTCGACGATCATCTGAGGAGGCTCTCGTTGGGCAGCTGGATCAAGGGCTTGATCCAGAAAGCGGTACTCTTGGACACGGCGCGCATAGTCAGGAGATTCCTCTCTCAGGAGCCCTGACCACCGGTAGCTTGGACCCTGTTCCCGATACCGGTGGGCTACTATTTTTGTATTTTTAAATGTTTTTTTATTTTATTTTTATAGAATAATATTTAAAAATATAAAAGTATGTTTATAAAATAAATAAATGGAATAATAATATACAAGTAATATACAATAATCTGAAGAAAAAAAAAACCACAACATGCAAAGAATCAATGAAAAAAAAAACCTGCAATAGCACCTGATATTTAAACATGAACAATATAAGTCAAAGTCAAAGTCAAAGTATTTTATTTGTTTAACATAGGTAATATGGTACATGGTATAAAATTTGTGTTGTATCACTATGTTTTGCCTTGCAAGGCGTACAAAGTAGGTGTAAAAGAAAAATAAAAATAAAACGACAAACCAAACAAACAAGATAGAATAACAAGTGGATCGGACATTTTTTATTTTATGGTTCTATCATCTAAAAACTCATTGATAGAGTAGTAAGCCTTTTCAATCAATAATTTCTTTAATTGCGATTTAAAATGGTTTATATTGGTCATGCTTTTTAAGGTTTTTGGTAGTTTATTATAAATCTTTGGACCCATGCCAAGACAACTCTTCGAGAAAAGTGCAGTACTGTGTTTTTTTGACTTTAGTATGCTTTGGTGACGTCTAGTATTAAGTTTCTCAAATTTAGACAGATTCTCCTTAATAAATATTGATGTTTCATAAATATAGAGGGATGGAAGCGTAAGTATTTTTAAACTAACGAAAAATGGTTTGCAACTTTCGGTGGTTTTTAACAAACATATCGCTCGAAGACATTATTTTTGGGCTTTAAATGCCATTTCTCTGTTGGTAGAGTTGCCCCAAAATATTATGCCGTAACGAAGAGTTGAGGAGACATATGCATGATATGCAGTAAGGACAGTATTACGATTTACAACCTTATTCAAATTGTGTAGGGCATAGCAAAATTGATGAATTTTTTTTATCATAGTCTCCATGTGTGTTTTCCATGTCATGCTTTCGTCTAGCCAAATACCTAGAAATTTGGTTCGTTCCGTTTTAATAATCTTATTTTGGTCATAATTAATGTCAAGAATTTTAGAACTAGTTCTTTGTTTAAATGTCATTATTTGAGTTTTATTAAGATTAATCTGCAAGTTGTTATTATTTAGCCATTGAATTATTAGACTTAAGCTACTGTTTATGTCGTTTTCATGTGAATCAATATTTACACCAGAAAATACTATAGTACAGTCATCAGCAAATAGGGTCATAGGATGTGGTATGGTTTTCGGAAGGTCATTTATATAGCATAAAAATAATAAAGGGCCAAGCACACTTCCCTGAGGCACACCATAGTAAATGTGTCTCTCTCTCGATTGGTAATTAATTTCAGTTTTAGTTTGAACATCGACTGCTGAAATACAAGTTACCTGTTTTCTGCCAGTAAGGTACGACTTTATTAAGTCTAAAACTTTGCCCCTAATGCCATACTTATATAGCTTATTTATAAGGATTTCATAGTCAACAAAATCGAAAGCCTTAGTCATATCCATAAATAAGGCTGTTACAGGTATTTTTTGGTCCATATTTGTAACTATTTCGTTGATCAATTCATAAATGGCCATGTTTATGTTTTTACACTTTCTAAAACCATACTGCTCTTTAGCTAAAATGCCATTTTTTTCAAGGAACATGTATATACTGTTATAAATAACCTTTTCAATTATTTTGGAAAATATCGAAAGAAGAGCAATGGGTCTGTAGTTTTGTATATTTTGAGGATCATCCTTTTTAAGTAGTGGTTTTATTACGGACAGTTTTAAGTCTTCGGGAAAAACACCATGTTCTATACATAGGTTTGTAATAAAGCTAAAAACCAGTGAAATTTCAACAGCTACGCTTTTTATTATCTTAGTTTCAATGTCGTCGAAGCCAGAGCTATTCGTATTTTTCAGAGTCGTAATTATTTTATAAATGTCAATTGGTGCTGTGGGTGATAAGAATAATGAATTCATGTTCGAATATGTTACTGTTATTTTATGGTCAGAATTGTTTGTTGGCTGTATTTGGTCAATAAAATGATTATTAAATAGTTCTACAATGTCAGTTGGATTTGTTACGTATTTATTGTCGATAAGGAGTTTATAAGGACTGTTCTTGGGAATGTTATTTTTTGATGAGTTTATAACCCTCCAGGTTGCTTTAGTTTTATTTACAGCGTTATTGATATAATGGCTATTTTGCGATTTTTGGGTCAATTTGATAATTGTTTTTAAACGTTTGGAATAGGAATTATATCTTTGTTTATTGGCTACATTTGGATGCCGCCTGAAGGTCCATAGCATCTCCCGTTTACGTTTAGAGCACAGTTTAATTCCTTTCGTGATCCATTTCTGTGGTTTAGTAGTTACATTTTTTATTTTCTTTAAAGGGAAACACAGATCGTAAAATAATTTGAATAGGTTATGAAATTCTTTAAATGCGCTATTTGGATCTTTGCAGCCATAAACACCATTAAAACTAAGACTTTGGAGAGCATCTTTAAATTTTTTGATATTTTCCTGGCAAAAATCGCGTTTATAAGAGAACCAGTGTGTTATCGTGCAGGTCTTTTTGACGGGACATTTTATAATTTGAGCTGTATGGCCAGAGACGGCTAGCTCCATTACCTCACATACACTTCCTCTTACGTTGTGTATAATATTGTCGATGCATGTACCGCTATCTAGCCGGGTTGGTTCACGCACACCTAATTTCAAATTAAAGCTATGTAAGAGATTTTGAAACTGCATTGACATTTTCGTGTTATTGAGAATATCAATGTTAAAGTCTCCGCAAATCAGCACCTTTTTTTTGGAATTGAGACATATTTTCCTTAAGATTCCATCAAAGTTATAGAAAAATGAAGTTAAAGAGTCGATATTATTCTTAGGAGATCTATAAATACAGACTATAATTATTTGATGTTTAATTAATTCAATTGCACAAGATTCTAAGACACAAGAACTGCAATATTCTTTTAAGTCGAGAATTTTATAAGGATGTTTATTATTTACTAAGATGCATGAGCCACCTCTCCGCGACTTTCTTGCATAGAAGGTAGCAAGAGTATAATTTGGAATAAAAAGATTGCAATGGTCCTCTTCTGTCATATTGTGTTCTGTAACACAAAGTACATCCACATGTTTCCCAAGGCTAGCAAGATCATTTATATGTAAGCTTAATAAGTCCGATTTACTTATTAAACCGTTTGTGTTTTGATGAATAACATGAATATGGTTATACAAGAAAAAAATTTTGATTGTTCACAGTTTCAGGAGTATTAATTTTATGAGAGACATTGTCTATATTATTCGACTTGGAAAAACAATTATGAAAGATCATGTCAATATCATATTTTACATTGCAAAAAATATTGTTCATACCAGTATTGTTAATCACACCATTTAGCTTAGAAAACATTGTATAATCGTAGGGTAGATCGTAATTAGAGTCATATAGAAATGCATAGTTGTGTATCTGAATGTCATTGTATAACAGGTTATTGAACAATTCTACTCTTAAGTTGTACACATTAGAGTAATAGCTGTATTTATACGTAGGTAAACATATTATAATATTTGTGTTATTTACAGCTATAAGTGTTTCACGCAAGTTAAGAATTAGATCATGATAGTTATTTGTTGAGCTGAAGTCCTCTTCGCCGATGAGAATTATGCAGTAATCATCAGACGTAAAAGTGGTTAATTTTTTATCAATGTCGCTGATGAGATGCTTTATCCCACAATGTGGTTTGAGGTAGTGGCATATATTATAGTTTGATAATGTTGTTTCTGCTATTGATAAGATCTTGTTTGTCTTATTAGTACTCAGAATACACAATTTATGTTTATGTTGCTGTTTATTGTTAACTACCTCCATATTCGGTTTAATGGTGTGCGATGGACTATTTTGTATTGTATTATTCTGTTTCGTAACCAAAGTATTTGTATGTTTTGGAGTTACAGTTACTGCAGAACTTTCCAGTTTCTTAAGTGGATTTGAATTTCGAATAGGAGTGGCTTGCTCCTTATTAGGTGTCCCAAAGTCACTAATTAGCTTCTTAGTTACTTTTTTTACAAGTTTATGTTTGTTATTTAGCGAGTCAATCGTTCTTTTTAGCTCAGTGTTTTCACATGATAAATTATTTATTTCTTCATGGGCCGCTAGTAATTCTGAGTTGAGTTGGTCAATTTTTTGTTTTAATTGAGTGACTTCGTCGTTTTCATCATCCGATATTGTAGGTAAACTGTGTGTGGTGCCATCTATGGACGAGTCATTGGAATTATTACATTGTTCCACTATACTTTCATTAAGTGATTGAGTACGGTTGCGCGTCCGCCGAAGAGTAATATTCTCGAAGAAGTTCATTCTTACGCCTTGTTAGTGTTATTGTAGAGAATTTAAATAACACAAAAAGTATTTCACTTTCTGTGATTTGAACCGGCGACAGGTCGAGTATATCGAAGCTGCCACATAAACCACTCCGCCAGCGAGACTTAATATATCGTGGCGAAATTTTTGATCTTTATGCGCCGAGTATTGATGCGTAGGCGACAGCGGGGACAGCGCGGTCAGCGCGGGAGGTATCGAGCGCTCCGCGAGTTGTCGTAGGTCAAGGATAAAAGTTCGTTAACACTGTTTTCAAATTTAGAGTTTTTTCCACATTTTTATTTTCACTATAACTTTGTATAACTTAAGCCGATTATCATAAAAAATACATAGGTCAATAGGTCGTTTCACTGGCTTTAAGTTAACAGTATATCATTGCTAGAATATCCACTTTTTACCACAAAACTTATTTAAAAACTGAGAAGCAAAGATAACAACGAACCGTCTTGTTTCGCCGCTCGTCGACGATCCTCCACAACACCAAGATAAATAAAATGTAAAAAGACATGTTGACAAGAGCTGCAGCACGAAAAGCACGCCCACCACCTCCGGCCTCGTCGCCCAGCTCCGCCTCGCCGCCGCCGGAACCCAGCCCCATCGTGAGTGCTGTGACGCAGGCCGTGGCAGTTGCGTCGAGCTCGAGCGACGAGTACTTCTCGCCGCCGACGACACCACCACCTGCGCGTCGACGGGGAGGACGCCGGCCGCCGGACCGCTTAGGACCTCGAGGCCTACCGGTCTCTGATAGGGTCCCAGCACCCGGCGGAAGTGTGCAGCGCATGAGATGGACACAATCTATCAATGAAAATGTCATGCGCGCATACTTTGGGGCTACAGAGGGAGGAAACAACCTGACCGCGTACCGTGTCCGGATGCTCTCTTTGTTTCAGGTGCTTGAGCCAGCCGTCAACGTTTCGGCCCAACGACTCTCGGATCAGGTGCGGGTCATCCAGCGTAATCGTATGTTGGATGATACTGTACTTGATCGCCTCCGAACGGAAATGGGTGACCGTGTCACTGCTCCATCGTCGCAGGCTGTGGTGCCACCACAGCCCAACCATACTCCCATCCACGCTGACGAGGCGAGTAGTGACATGGTTACAAACGTAAGTACCCAGTGCAATGATAAATTGAGGAGTGCTTTGGAGTGTGCTATTCGGGAATATCGCTACATGCCACCCGAACTTAGGCCACGATTACCTCGTTTGCCCATGCATAACAAAAATAGGGCGCTGGTGGCTGTTCTGGATTCGCAGTTGTCAAACTATTTTGATGACTGCGAAGACCTCACTGATACACATTCGATCATGTACTGCGCGGCTGTAGCGGCATGTCGTGTAGCTCACGTCAAATTTGCAGATGACAGAGCTACACGACAGAAACCAGCCGTACCGGCTTGGCAGTGCAGGATCGAACGTCGTATTGGTGGGGCCAGAGCACTCATCGGCAAACTAATTTGCTTCAGGGAGGGCAATAATCGCCCAAGAGTGATGCGCTTTGTGAGACGGGCGTTTTCGGGGACCGATGTCAGCCCCGAAGACTATATATCCCATGTCACAGAGCGCATCGACTTCCTGAAGCAGAAAGTGTATGCATGGGCAAATCGGATTCGTAGGTATAGGCGGCGAGTGGAGCGATACACCCAGAATCGCACATTCCAAAGAAATGAAAGGTGGGTTTACCGGGCTTGGGAGCGCCCCGACCAAGGTGTGACTGATACGCGCCTGCCGGATGATGATGCCATGTTCACATTTTGGCGCAGCATCTGGTCGGTGCCTGTCAGTCACACCGAAGGTGATTGGACTCGGGATGTTGAGCGAGCGTGTGATCCAATACAAGAAATGGGGGCTATCACGATCAGCCCCCAAGATGTAGCCCGTGCAGTCCGTCCGTTGCCGAACTGGAAATCTCCAGGGCCGGACGGGCTGCACAACTTCTGGATAAAATGGCTGCAAAGGTCGCACGCTCGTTTGGCATCTCAGTACCAGGCAGCCTTAGAGTCTGGTTCGCTACCCAAGTTTCTTACAACAGGAATTACCCACCTGCTCCACAAATCTGGTAGCACCGCGGAACCCAAAAATTATAGACCTATTACATGTTTACCGACGGTCTATAAGGTTCTTACATCCATTTTGAGAGATAAAATTAATAAACACGTCGATAATAACTCGATCATGTCGGCCTCTCAGAATGGATGTAGGAACGGGTCCCGCGGTACTAAGGAGCTACTCCTCATAGATATGGCCATTAGCCAACAGGTTCGGCGTTCCCGAAAGGATCTGTCGACATGTTGGATAGATTATAAGAAGGCCTATGACTCGGTGCCTCATACATGGCTCATGAGGGTGCTAGAATTGTATAAAATAGATACAACTCTACGCACCTTCTTGATGTCGTGTATGGGACAATGGAGCACAGTCCTTCGCTATCCAGGATGTCGAAATATCCAGAGGAATAGCGAACCTGTAAGGATCGAGCGAGGTATATTCCAGGGCGATAGTTTGAGTCCACTTTGGTTTTGTCTAGCCCTGAATCCTCTAAGCATGCTTTTGGAGAATTCAGGGCTGGGCTATCGGTTGAAGAGAGGTAGTCAGGTTATATCTCACCTCTTTTACATGGATGACCTGAAGCTCTTTGCCCCCAACAATCTTCAACTGTTGGAGCTACTAAAAGTAACTGAAACTTTTAGTAGCGCCATCAGGATGGAGTTTGGTGTGGACAAATGTGCGGTCATGCATGTAAAGCGAGGGGAGATTGTGGAATCCGTAGGAGTTCAACTCACGGGTTCCATAAACCTGAGATGCCTCTCTCCAAACGAAACCTATAAGTATTTGGGTATGTCGGAAGCGTTAGGTATCAGCACTACTGACATGAAGCAATCGTTGGGGGAGCGCTTCTTTGGCCGCCTGAAGAAGGTATTCAATAGCCTTCTTTCGGGCGGAAACCTTCAACGGTTGGGTCATGCCGGTATTGATGTACTCTTTCGGCATACTCAAATGGACTCAAACGGAACTTGACGCCCTGGATAGGCGGGTCCGCACACTGCTGACTGCATATCGAATGCATCACCCACGATCATCGGTCATGAGATTGTATATCCCGCGGAAGTGTGGAGGCCGTGGCTTTTTAAATGCCAAAAACCTCCACAACCGCGAGATATGCAATCTCAGGGAATACTTTCTAAACACCGACGTGGGTATGCATCGAGATGTAGTGGCTGTGGACAAGGGACTCACCCCGCTCTCCTTGGCGAATGAGAACTGGCGCAAACCTGTAGTGCTTGATACTAAAGACCGCAGGGAAGTATGGCAGAGTAAGGAGCTTCACGGACGCTTTTTCCGGGCCCTACATGGGCCCGATGTAGATCAATCAGCGTCCGTAGCCTGGCTGCGTTTCGGTGACCTCTTTGGGGAAACCGAAGGTTTTGTCTGTGCAATTATGGACGAAGTTATCATGACGAATAACTACCGGAGATTTATTGTGAAGGATGGCACGGTTGACATCTGTCGGGCATGTCACCGCCCGGGTGAATCGATCCGCCACATTATCTCTGGTTGTTCTCGTCTAGCTAACGAAGAGTACTTGCATAGGCACAACCTTGTAGCCAGGATTATCCATCAGCAACTTGCTCTGAAATACACTCTTGTGGCATCGGAGGTACCGTACTACAGGTATGTGCCCGACCCAGTTCTCGATAATGGCAGTATCACATTGTACTGGGATCGGTCCATCATCACTGACAGGACTATTGTAGCCAATAAGCCTGATATTGTGGTGGTGGACCGAATCGAGAGGCGTGCAATGATTGTTGATATTACCGTTCCGCATGACGGGAACCTCGTGAAAGCCGAGAAAGATAAGCAAATCAAGTATCTTGACTTGGCTCGCGAGGTTGTCGACATGTGGGATGTGGACACAGCGATCATTGTACCGATAGTCGTGTCGGCCAATGGCTTAATAGCCACGAGCCTCGACCAACACCTTAGGAGGCTTTCGTTAGGCGGCTGGGTCAAGGGCCTGATCCAGAAAGCAGTACTGCTGGACACGGCTCGTATTGTTAGGAGGTTCCTTTCTCTGGAGCCCTGACCGCCGGTAGCTTGGACCCTGTTCCCGATACCGGTGGGCCTCTATTTTTTATATTTTTAAATGTTTTTGATTTTAATTTATTTTATAAAAATATTTAAAAATGTAATTTATAAGACACGTAATTAATAAAGGACATAATAATAATAATAATCAACATTCTTAGTATACCTTTACCGTGATTATACGACATCTATTACACAAGTGTTTCATTCCACTTCAATCCAATATGAACACAGTTACGAAAGTTTTTTTTTACGACGTAGGTATAAATTTACATTTTTCAGACTTTTTACTCGTACTATAAGACATTGCTTCTTGCCAAATTTCATGATACTAGGTCAACGAGAAGTACCCTTTAAATTTCTGATTCCCAAATTATAAATCACTAGCTTCTACACGCAGCTTCACCCGCGTAAAAAGTGTTTTATCATCCCAAGGGAATACAAACTATTCTACAACGTTTATAAATTTCAACTTGATACCTCCAGGCGTTCCAGAGAAAAAGGTCTTGACACACGGACAGACAGAATTCCAGACAGACAACAGAGTAATCCTATAAGGGTTCCTTTTTTCTTTTTGTGGAACGGAACCCTAAAAATTATAAAATCTTGACTTTAAATTTTTATACTATCACAGCTTTAGGCTTATTTTTTTTGACAGCTTTTTATGGCTTTGCGTCAATAAGATGCTTATACTGTGACTGTACCTCCAACCGTTTGGCTGTAAAACCTTCGTGACAGATGACGGACAGACAGTCAGATAGACAGTCGGATAGATAGATACGTGACAGCAATCGGGCTCCGTTTGGACCCTTCGGGTACGGAAACCTTAAAACCAGATCCAGCCTGTCCCTCGCTGTCCCCTAAGCGACGCCCTGAGTCGAGGACCGTACCCTACAGTGGGTGCGCTCAGCGCGGTCGCATAGTTTCTGAGTTTTTGTTGTCCTGGCTGGAGGCCTTGTTTAGTCTCCACAGGGAAGGCCGGTTAAGCAGTAGTCAAACACTCTGTTTGAACTGCATGACGCAACTTATAAAAAAAAATGTTTGAAATGCTAAAAAAACACGCTTTAATTAAAAAACCAAACTATAAAGTAGAAAATAATTTGCAATAAATTTTCGTTCAAAGATTCCGTTACATAGATGCATAGATACATACCAAGCTAATAAAAGCGTGTTAAAGAAACTTACTACTGCACACAAAAATTGTACTACTACTATTCACTTAAAAATTTACGTTTGGAACCCACAAATTGCTTACACACTAAGAAAAATCTGAGTAATATGTTTAAGAAAAATCTGAGTAGTAAGATACGAAGCACAATCAAACTACAGTATTTTCTCCCTCAGGGCAATTTTGCAAATGAACCATGGTTTGAGATTGATCTTTAGACTTTCTCTTGATGATTGAGCTTGAGAGAGTCGTAGATCTAGTAGCTCCACTTTTGGTACGCCTCTGGACGAGCTCCACCTCCAAGTTTTTGATGTAATTGTTCTGTATGTTGAACCTGAAAGCAACACAAGTTGTGTTAGCATAGTAGTGGCCATTTAGTTTTAAGATCATCCATAACTCGCCACAAAACGGGTAGGTAAAGGCTGTGGTAAAAGACAGTCAGTTAAGCTTCATTTTCATTTACAAAACGCAAATTATTTCCCTGTTCTAAACAAGGATTTAGGCTGTATGTACATATAACTTTTATTTAATGACACAGTGTAAATTAATCTTAAATTTCACGAAATTAAGTCAACATTATTTATGAAGGCGGGTGAAAATCGTTCCTTAAAAACTCACTTTTTGCATAACTGAAGCAATATTATTTTCTTGCATACAAACAAATAGAATATGATGACACCCGTGAGTAGATTGCACAGATTGACGAAAATATACTCCGCCAATGTTTTCTGGGGAGGAAGGAGCTCCAGGAACCAACTCACTCCCATCATCAGACATAACTTAGCGTATGTGGAGAATCTGAAATAAAAACAAATAAGTATCATTAATTAAATACGAGAGAATTTTGATTTATAAAATCTGAATGGGGTACCTAAATTCTTGTGCGGACCTGTTATATTTTGCTGATTCACAATTCCAGCACAATTCGGCATTCCACATTACCAATTCCCTATTTTTTTTGAGTTGAGGTACAGTCAGGCACAAAAGCCGAATAACACTTAAGTTTAAGTTAAAATCTTTGGTGTTAAGCAAAACATTTTATTTATATATTTCTCCCTTTGCCATTCTGCTGCCTTCTCGAGTATAATACGAAGAGCGTTACTAGAATAAGCGGTTCAAATGAAAACCCGCCTGCTCCTTGCGTAGAAGTGGCTCCACGGCCGTCCACAGCCTATCCAGGATTACCTCAAAGAAGATTTAAGAGGAAATCGACAGCAATGTAATGCGTCTCCAGTTATCGCAGCTACTGACACCTTTCTTAGGCACGGTAGGTTAATTAGAAGTCCTTTGTTCCAGTTATCCGGGAGCTCTTCTTCAGCAGTTCATATCTTTTCAATTAAAGGTGTCAACACGTCGACGGCGGGGGGCAAGTCGGCTTGTGACATTTCCACCGTTATCAGGTCGAGACCTGGTGCTTCGCCTGTCTTCAAGGAGAGGATTGCTTCAGCCACCTCGGAGATCCTCCACAAGTCCCTTGTGAACAACGTGGTGAAAATCGTGAGTGTGTCGATCAGGGTACCTTACACTCGGCATATCCTCAAGATATTCGCTAATGGTACAGGTCTACGCCTCGACCTCGGCACACCCCGAAGACGAGGTGGACACCATTTACGAGGATATCTCTAGAGCCATGCATGGTTTCAAAACATACTTAACCGTTGACATGGGGGACTTCAACGCAAAACTGGGCAAACAAGACAGGATGAGCTGCAAGTGGGTCAATTTGGAGTTGGACGTCAGAACCACTGGAGTCACCTACTGGCCAGTTTTATGGAGGAGGGCCTCTATATGATGAACTCCATCTTCAGAAAGCGTGAGCACAGGACACTTCCAGCCTCCAACCGCCTGCAGCCGTATTGCGTTAGTGAATACGGCAAAGAATTTGACCGCTATTTAATCGAACAAAACGACCAATCACTTGCGAGATGAATGATGTGATGTGGATTTCCATCCGTGTGACTGGTCGATTGGATAGCGGTCAAACTCTTTGCGTTGCCGTATTCACTTACGCAATACGGCTGCTGATGGTGCAACTAAAAACGAGACCAACTTCATCATGACAACCAAGAAACAAATGTTCGATGACGTCTCTGAGATCAATTCGGTTAAAACCGGGAGCGATCACCGCATGTTAAGAGGCACATTGAATATTAATATCAAGCTTGAAAGGTCTCGAGTGATGAAGCCTACGCTCCGTCCAGCACATATCCGGATTCAAAACCTCGAGAGTTATCAGGTCGAACTCCAGAATCGTTTCGAGTGCCTAGAGAGCTCCGTGGACGAACACGTACAGCGATGGGTTTCTGGAAACTGTCCATACAGTCGGGTCTAAGTTTTTCAAGACCCGCAGTACAGATTGTGACTTGCAAAATCATTTTGTAGTCTAGTGGTGACATCTTTGTGCTTCATCTTTCGGTACGTCATTATTGACAACCTATAACTTCAATAAAAGCAAAGAGGTGGCACCAAAATTGGAAACCATGTTAAAAATGGTTGTCTGTTTGTTTAATTATAATGTTAATTGTAAATTTTATTTAAAATTAATAATACAATTAACATAAATACATTGTTAAATTGCAAATATAAACTTGACTAAATTCTAACCAAACGATACTATTTGGTCTATGGTCAATATTGATCGATGGACCTTGTGTCGTTACAATTGAATTCGACATTCGTTGGGGAGATTGCGCCAGAGATACGATACTGGATTTGGTCGCGTTCCGCCTGGGATATATTCCACATGGAGTGTCTCAGTCTGACTTGCTGAACCGCAGAACGATACCTCTTGCTGCGCAGCCGCCACAGATTGACGGAGTTTCGCAAGCTGATTTCTCGGGTTCATTCCTGGATTTGGCGAGGTAAGTCGCACAAGGATTCTTTGTTCTTTGTCCTCTCGAGATTTGTTGAGTTCTTTGTTCCTTATGAGGGGGGATACTGTTGCAGATCTGGCACCGTTAGGCTAGCCTGAAGATGGACTAGCGGACGACCGTTTGATGCGTGCTGTCGGACCCGACGAGTGTGCGGACAGCGTGGCCGGCCCATTGCATACGCCTATTTCGCCCTCGTTCGAGGAAGCCCACCAAGGTACAAACCTCCTTCGCTATTGTCTGTTCCCGACCAGAGATTCTGTTCCGATATCGTCCCCGTACCTCGTCGTGTGGTTCTCGTGCTGGGCACGTGGAACCGATTCCATGGTGCTCGTATTCCGCTAACTAAGTAACCAAGTACCAGAAATCAATAACCAGCGTTATATTTTGAGAGAGTTAGTGACCCTCATAGGTTCATATAGGAAGATCTAGTATTGAGTGGTTGTTATCATTTTGAAGTGTAGGATGTGTTTTTAAGTATAACCCTATATGCTGCACTGAGCACGACTAGATCTATCCGAAATTAATATACTAATATATTTTACGATTGAGCAACAAAGAGAGTTTCTAATTGGTCATCTCACATATTCATATTTATTTATTTGCTCAAACATGTGTACACATACAAGAATACAAAAACGTGCATGCAGGATAACATAAAGCAAAAACACAGGTTCAGACATGTTTGCCACATATTGTGGCGTGCAAATATGGTAATTATTATAATTGTCAATACATAATTTATTTCAGCCAATATCATTAAATTAAAAATGTCAACAGCAAATAAAAAAGTAACATTAAATAAAAAAAAATAACTCTATGTCAAAATAAGAATGTATTTATATACTGTCAGAAATGCAGTAATATTATAGAATAATTATTGTAGAATGTCATGAAGTCAAATTAGAATTATATGTAACAATTTACTAGATAATATCGAAAATGTCTATACAATACATAATGTCAGAATTTATCTGTTAAAAAATCAGAGACAGTATAATAACATTTTTGACTTAGGAGAATTTTTAATTTTTGTTTGAATAAATCAAGAGGTAGAAGAGGTTTCTTTAGCTCCTTCGGCAATTTATTGTAAAATACTGGTGCCATATGAAAAATACTCTTAAACATTAAGACAGAATTAGTTCTACGAACATAGAGACAACTTTCATCTCGTTGAGTACAATTGTAAGCTTCAAATGCAACTGTTCTGGATTCTGTTTCACAAAGACAGTTACTTCAAATATATACAGTGAAGACAATGGTAAGATACTGTACTCTTTAAAGAAAGGCACACAACTCTCAATAGATTGTAAATCGAACGTAGCTCTAACGCACCGTTTCTGTGCCTTACAAGATCTTTGTTGGTGGAATTCCCCCAAAAAAAATATTATGACAGACGCAACAAGTCCATGATATGCAATTATGAGTGGTGGTATTATGAGTGGGAGGAGGGCTAGGCATCAACGTCGATAGCGAGTACCTACATCACTCACCTCCGTTGTGCCGACGATATAGTGGTCACGGCTGAGACCATAGAGGACCTCAGTACAATGCTCGATGACCTCAGTAGAGCTTCCGAAAGAGTGGGTCTTAAGATGAAATTGGACAAAACCAAGGTAATGTTGAATGCCCATGTTACACCCACACCTATCAAGGTCGGAGACTCTACACTCGAAGTTGTAGGCGACTATGTTTAACTGGGACCAACGATCCAGTTGGGTAAGGCCAACTTCGAGAACGAGGTCGACCGTCGAATTCAACTTGGCTAGGCAGCGTTCAGGAAGATGGGCGGTATCTTCTCGTCCAACTTATCACAGTGTCTATAGACAAAAGTCTATGACCAGTGTGTGTTGCCAGTGATGAGCTATGGCTCTGAGACGTGGTGGCTCACAATAGGCCTCATCAGAAAGTTTACAGTCACCCAAAGGACAATGGAGAAGTTCATGCTCGGAGTTTCCTAGCGTGAATGAATCAGAAATGTAGAGATCCACAAGAGAACCAGTGTTACCGACATAGCCAGAAGAATTGCCAAACTTAAGTGACAGTGGGCAGGTTATGCTCGCAAAACGGAAGGCCGATGGGGCAGAAACGTTCAGAAGTGGCGACCGCGAACCGGATGACGTTGCGCTGGAAGGCCTCCCTCTCCTCTCTCCCCTGGACCGATGACCTAGTGAAGGTTGCGGGGATCCGCTGCATGCGAGACGCACGGGACCGGTCAATGTGGCGACTCTTGGGGAGGCCTATGTCCAGCAGTGGACGTCTTTCGACTGATATGATGACGATGATGATGACTTCGTTAGGACACGTATTACATAAAAGGTACTCACTTGTTACTTTGTTGCTTATTGCTTCCGGATTCGTGACATTTTGTTACACCGCGTTTGACCTTCCATATGTTGTAGACAGTCATGCAGAACAGAACGATATTAATGAAAACTAATATTCCTACTGGTATCTTATAGTAAAGATCAAGTGAAAATCCTGAAAAAATAATCATGAATGTCAGCAATTTTCAAGCGGTCGATCCATGTTTTATTAGGTAAGTACTGTGTACAGTGTGTGCCACGAAAGATGAGACTAAACCACGCCTCCCGCGCTCTGCCCGCCGCCCCGATGACGCCCGGTCCCTTCCCGCACTCAGACCTCATACCGCTAAAGAGACCCATAAATCGTCTACTGCGCAAGTCAAACCACATGGTTTGTCAAGTCTCATCTTTCGTGGCACGCACTGTAAGTTATTGTTTACGTGTTAATGCTTAAAAAACAATTGAGCGTTTACATTAATAGTGGGATTGAAACAAGTAAAAATACTTTTTTTAAACAAGCTTTTTAGCTCTACGTGCATTGTCATCCAAACCAAATGTGTAAGCAAAATTTCAACTCAATTGGATGGGGACAACTGTTTTAAAATTCAGTTGAAAGATTTGACCCGAACACAATTACATACATAAATTGCAAGTTCAATAAAAGCTTGTAAAAAATGGCTGAATGAATATAAAACAACGTTCGTACAACGTTGTTCGATAAATGAAGGGACAAAGATACTTGTAGTAAGGAAGTGTCACCTCCCTGTGGATGTAAGGTATATAGGAAATATCGATACATATCGATTTATGTCGTTATAACTATATCTTATGAATATATAAAATTCTCGTGTCACAGTGTTTGTCTGCAAACTCCTCCGTAACGGCTTGGCCGATTCTTATAAAAAAAATTGTGCATATTTGGTACGATTAGGTCTAGAATCGGTCGTAAACTACTTTTTAAACTCTTTAACATACAATGTATATTAGAGGTCAGTGGTATGACCTAATATA
This sequence comes from Orthosia gracilis, assembly GCA_947562075.1. NCBI lineage: Eukaryota > Metazoa > Arthropoda > Insecta > Lepidoptera > Noctuidae > Orthosia > Orthosia gracilis. The sequence continues at coordinate 37,648,329 of OX387275.1, read as the reverse complement.
GGTGGACTCACGACCGACAAGAGATCATGCTACTGTAAGCTCAGCTGAGCTGTCAATCCTTCTATCAAGATGGAATGACAGTTCACATCAAACTCACCCCGTTTATGTTTTCATGGTGAGATTTTTACAGAAGAGAGTGGACGGTGCAGGACCAATGGCTTATAGTTCGGGGGTATCGCAACGCCGGTTTCCAAAATCCCTTGAGAAATTCGAAGTGGAAAAACCCAGTAGAAGTGCTTGAACTAGGAATTGAACCGGCAAACCCTAGCATTCGATCTCGAGACCAACAGGGAATCAATCAAATGTTAGAATTAAATTAAGTTATACAACAAAAAAAATACAAACCACTTTTGAGGCAATCTTGAAAGGGTGGTGATGGATTTAAATTCAAATCAGCAACGTTATCCAACGTGGCGACTGTAGCTGTTAGCAAGAGTGGAATTCCCCAGGCGTACAGACTATACCACATGAACTTTACCTGATCGCCACGCCTAGAACCACGCTTTATACGTAAACCTCTGCGAAAGAAATAAAATATATAGTTACTTGTACATGTAGTTTTTATACCATAGAGCGGTCACGCACTGCATCCGATCCGAATCCAAGAAATTCGGTAAGGGAGCCTAAGCACTGTATTCGAACTCCATCCGTTTGAAATGAGTACATTTCCAATTCGGATGGAACTCATATCTCGGCTCTTAGGTCGATTCATACTTATATAAGACTTTTTTTGTCGACTTATGCACAAAACATTAACCGCTCACGTGCGCGGGCCGCTGTCTGTTCTATAACTGACTTTGGCAACTTGTTATAAAAGCGTATACCGATTATAAGAAAATACTTGCTAGTTTTCGTTAATCTGAATTTCGGTATTACAATTTCGTGATTTCTTGCGTGTATTTAAATTATGGAAGAATTTGAAAAGCCTTCGATTTTTGCGGACATACAAATTTTAAGTCGTACAGCTCTAGTATTTAGTAGGAAATTCACATATCCATAGCATTTAGTTTAGTTCGTTTTGAAATTCCCCAATATATGAAAACACATATACTATAGTTCATAGAAGATAGCTGGATCTCTGCGAAATATGTCAAACTGACGTATACGTTATTGTTAGCCTGTCAAGTGCTATTGTTACTGTATTGATAATAACAGCTGTCGTTGAGATCAAGCTATCTTTTATGAAGTATAGTGAATAGAGTGATCGTTAGTTTCGACAGTGGTATGAATTGGATTTTTAAATATTTACGTTTGACATTTTGTATTTCGACGATCTTTATATTACGATCTTTATATTTATACTTCATAAAAGATAGCTTGATCTCTGCGACAATTATGTCAAACTGACGTATACGTTATTTTACGAAATTGTTAGCCTGTCAAGCGCTATTGTTATTGTATTGATACTGACAGCTGTCGCAAGGATCAAGCTATCTTTTATGAAGAATAATTGAGCACACCAAGTGATTTTTCTGTGTTGGCAATAATTAATTTGATATTTTTAAGCTTGCAACAAAGATGGGCTACTACTTGTCAACTTGGTAAACGATAAAGCTGGGAACAATTTATCGGACGCGGCTGACGGACGCGACTTACAGCCGCGACTGATATGTGTGCACAGTCGTTTGGGACGCGGCTTGCGGACGCGTTCGAGCGCTTATTCCATAGACAATATAGCTTATTCAACGAAGATTATGTGTACGTAGAAACATGTCGAATGTGAGGATGCAATTATCTGCTGCGAACACACTCGAAAGTTTTTCTTCAATTTTTATTTATATCCTCGCACGCATGTTCGAGATATAGCGTAGGTGTTCTGACGTCGGGACGCGTCCCGCACCCCGTGCACACCGTCCACGGACGTTTTCGGCTAACACAAACATCCAGCGGGCCAGATCTCTATCGGAACTTCGAACGCCCAAGCTCACGTCCGCGACTTACGTCCTATAGTTTGCACAATGTAATGTACATTAATTACCCAGATACTCTTTAAGTCGCGGCTGTCAGTCGCGTCCGTCAGCCGCGTCCGTCAGCCGCGTCCGATATTTTTTTCCCAGCTTAAGTTTGCACTTCTCATTTCCCGTCCATTCCAAGGTTATAAATAATGTGGCTCATGCCATCTAAGTCAGTATATCTTTGATCGAGGCGTAATAAATAACATGTAAGGGTAAGTGCTGCTCTATCTAAACTTGTTTAAGAAAAATGTGCGAAGTTTATTAACAGACAAATCTTATTACCATATTCATGACTTTTTGAATGATAATATAATAAAGTGACATTATTTTCTTTTATTTTTTGCTTATTATTTAATTGAGATGACATTCAAACTAATTTGCGTTTTGTTTTTGTTTAGTTTGTACCTGGCAGCTTTTTTTATTATATTTCATTGATATCTATGACATTCTATGATTTTACTGCACTTTGTTGACATCATTTGATTTTATTAATCTTGATTTTGCAAGACATTTTATTGTATTTGTCTTTGACATTATTTTATGATTGGATTGTACTTTTTTTGACATTTTATTCTTTTGGATTTTCATCCACCCTGATTTTTTATGACATTGTATGATTTTACTGCACTTTTTTGACATAATTTATTCTTGATATTGCAAGTCATTTTATGATTTTATTGTATTTTCTTTGACATTATTATTAGTTTTTATACGTCTCTGACATTATTATGTCGTTTATTCAACTTTGTACACATTTAATATTTACATGTTTAAATATTTCTTTATAAAAACAAATCATAAATAAAAACATTTAAAAATATAAAAAATAATGTTCGTCCGCCGGTGTCGGGAGCAAGGTCCAAGCTACCGGTGGTTAGGACTCCAGAGACAGGAACCTCCTCAAAATGCGAGCCGTATCGAGGAGTACTGCCTTCTGTATCAGGCCCTTGATCCAACCGCGCAATGACAGCCTCGACAGATGGTCGTCGAGGCTCTTGGCCATCAGGCCGTTGGCTGTAACGACAATCGGCACAATGATCGCCGAGTCCACATTCCACATGTCGACAACCTCGTGTGCTAAGTCGAGATACTTGATTTGTTTCTCTTTCTCAGCTTTCACGAGGTTCTCGTCATGCGGGATGGTGACATCGATTATCATTGTGCGGCGCGCTAATCGGTCTATCACCACTATATCCGGCTTATTGGCGGCAATAGTCCTATCAGTCATGATAGACCGATCCCAGTACAATGTGACATGGTCATTTTCGAGAACCGGGTCGGGCACATACTTGTAATACGGTACCTCAGAATCCACTAGATTGTACTTGGAAGCAATGTGCCTGTGATACAATGATCTTCATTAGTACAGGTACCAACGATTCTCTTTTTTCCGTTTTTACTATTAACAATGTATGTATTTATTTATTTTTTTTTGATCCTGTACATGTGTTTTTTCCTGAATAAACGATTTTATTATTTATTATTATTTATAATAATCCTGGCCACTTGGTTATGCCTGTGTAAGTACTCGCCGTTAGCCAGACGAGAACAACCAGAGACTATAATTATGTCTGAAGGATTCACCCGGACGGTGGCATGCCCGACACATGTCAACCGTCCCATCCTTTATTATATGTCTCCGATAGTTATTCGTCAGGATACGTCCATAATTGCACAGACAAAACCTTCAGTTTCCCCCGAAAAGGTCACCGAAACGTAGCCAGGACACAGACGCTTGAAAATCTACATCGGGCCCATGGAGAGCCCGATAGAAGCGCCCGTGTAGCTCCTTGCCTTGCCATACCTCTTTGCGTTAACATTATTATTTCGTTTATTAATTTTTTTACACATCTACTTTTTACATTTTTAAATATTTCTTTATAAAAACAAATCATAAAAAAAAACATTAAAAAATATAAAAAATAATGGTGTCGGGAGCAGGGTCCAAGCTACCGGTGGTTAGGACTCCAGAGACAGGAACCTCCTCACAATGCGAGCCGTATCGAGGAGTACTGCCTTCTGTATCAGGCCCTTGATCCAACCGTGTAATGACAGCCTCGACAGATGGTCGTCGAGGCTCTTGGCCATCAGGCCGTTGGCCGTAACTACAATCGGCACAATGATCGCCGAGTCCACATTCCACATGTATTCCACACATGTGTACCTCGTGTGCTAAGTCGAGATACTTGATTTTCAAAGTCAAAGTCAAAGTCAAATATATTTATTCAACTGGGCCAAAAAGCGGCACTTTTGAACGTCAGAATTAAAAGTAACAAATCATAAAATAAAAATTGATTATACCGTGCATTCAAAAAAGTAGCTTGTTATGGAGAAGAATGAACAAGAAACTCCATACTTACTCTTTAAAAAAAAAAGTGTTTTACAATATTTACATAAGTACATACATTAATAAATTCATATATGTGAGGACGATGCACCCAGAATAGCACTATACACTATACTACGTACAGGTATAAAGTATTCAAAGCATTAACAGGTAAATTTATTAATGTGATAAATAGGAACATGGTTCTCACATACTTACAAATATTGCAAACATAGGTAAAGTACCTAATTCAACACCAACGGAACAGTGTGTGAGTCAAATTCTAAAAAAAAAAAAGCAGTAACTATGCATAGGAATATAAATTAACAAATTTGATTTTGTCCACGCTAAAGATTGCCCTATGGAGCAGGACCAGCATGTTTCCAAGCATTCTTATCTTGAATATGTCGCATCATGGCTGGCCGATAGATGCAAACCATCGGGAAGTCAGGATGAATTCCCTTAGGTTAAGACATCGTGTATGGGCAGGTCGGTGGGTACAGTCGTGCAAATGAAATAACATAAATTATTCGATACACTGGGTTTATTTAAATAGTTCACAGTTACAATCTTGCTCACTAATATTACTGATCGATACCGATTCTACAACGTCTTAGCTCCAAGGCGGTCAATACTCAACCCTTATATTCGGTGTCCCCACCACACAGGTCGTTAGAGGAAGCGCGCCACAGCGTAGTGTTCTTGATTTGCCGACAGGTGGCGTGCTCGTGATTTGTTTTGACGTCCGTACTATTGACTAAACCCGACACGGCCATCCTGCGATACAGGCGTCCTCGTCTGTTCCTCATTGTCAGGTTTTAACAGTGTATCGAATCATGTGGAAATCCTCAATGGATGTCCTCAGCCCTTGGGGAAAGTTGAGGGGTCTGTCAGACTCTTACTGACTAAAACCACATGGTGATCTCTAGGCCGTAATTCCTATTGAGAGGCGAGCGTGGAACACAGCACGTCGCCTTCTCGGGCCTCTCTCAGGTGACAGACTCCCCAAATCTATCACCCGCAGGCATTATCTTCTTGTCCTTGCTCCATGCCATCTCATGTCGTGTTGCGCTACACGTTCTTAGTCCACTCCGTTCTACCAGTCTCCCATCATACAAGGGAAGTTTTCTGAAACACACAAAATCTCCACACAGTATTCGCTCGTCCAATCCTGACTCATACTCACGTCACCGACCAATGCAGGTGAGATTCCTGCAGCACCTCGAAAGGATCACTGGTCTAGGTATTTCTTTACAACAGAAAACCCCTACAGTTACAATCAAGCTGGTCTGAATCGTCACCCACTAAAGCAGGTGAGACTCCTACAGCGCAGTTACAGTCAAGCTGGTCTAAATCGTCACCCACTAAAGCAGGTGAGACTCCTACAGCGCAGTTACAGTCAAGCTGGTCTGAATCGTCACCCACTAAAGCAGGTGAGACTCCTACAGCGCAGTTACAGTCAAGCTGGTCTGAATCGTCACCCACTAAAGCAGGTGAGACTCCTACAGCGCATTTACAGTCAAGCTGGTCTGAATCGTCACCCACTAAAGCAGGTGAGACTCCTACAGCGCAGTTACAGTCAAGCTGGTCTGAATCGTCACCCACTAAAGCAGGTGAGACTCCTACAGCGCAGTTACAGTCAAGCTGGTCTGAATCGTCACCCACTAAAGCAAGAGTGATCTTGACATCCCATTTACAAAAATGATCATCTTCCACAAAAGTAGAAAAGACCACATACTAATTGATCATTCCAAAGATTCTATTATAGCTTCGGAATTATCTACACTTAAGGTGCGAGAGCATATGGAAAATGTTTCCTCCGACTCCGAGGGCGTATTATTAATTACAGGTACAAAAGACATACCGAACTCATCATCTGTCGTCACGGTCCATTCATCATCATCATCACCATCATTTTCGCAAATTTCCAAATAACCTTCTTGCCCTTTAGGAACTTACTTAAATTTTACTACCCTTAAATTTTTATTAGCAATTTTATAAATTCTGTTAATCAAAATTAGAATACCAAAATTATTTAAATTTTCGTAATGAGGGCTTGACGATTCGAACGTCATCAACATTAACATGGTGACCTCACCTCTGGCGTGACTATGTGAGTTTACCTTCTTTCAACGTCATAACTCAAAATGAACCTTCTGCAAGGTCTCTAACATAAACATGAACATTCACACCAGACATAGTGTCACACAGACTTACAGGTGCCATACAGGCCTTCAGTTGACACACAGGCTCACAGTTGCCACACAGGTCAACAGCTGCCACACAACGCTCGGCTACTCCTGACCAAAATAGATCATTGGGTTCGTGAAAATAGGGAAATTTTAGAACTCTACTCTTTAACTGAATCATTACCCTGGGCCATGTACCACAAATCCATCCAAACCAACTTTAAAAATTCTGCTGCTGCAAAAATTGTCAAGCTTAAAGAAACCCTCGAGTAAAATCTTCAACGCCACGGCCCTCTAGCCGACCAGCAATTGTATTGCTCTCACAACGGTCTCTAGACCCCGACCTCCACCAGAATCCACTGGTACGGTAATCATAATACATTCGATAGACTGAATTACTAGACACTTTAAGCTTGCTCATCATCATCAAAATTCCCTTAACATCAACATCGACTGGTACATGACCCGTTGGCATCTTCCCTAACCTACCGCGTGCATACTTGTAGGTCCTAAGCGTTCCTATTTAAAGCTTTCATTGTATAACTATCACTGTCCTGTCATAATAACCTATCGCGGACTTAATAAAGGGCCCATTTAGTTTTCACACTAGAGTTTCCCACACAACACTATTGATTAGAAAAAGATCCGACGATCAACAACTAAATAAAGTTATTGTAACATTTCCGTTAATCTTTACCATAATTCAAAGGCAAATGCATATTCAACGACACCTCTTCGTAGACCCATCGCCACATGTTACTCATGAGGGGCGGTCCAGAATTTGTCGCATGAATAGACATGTTAATCAGATTTGGTTTCACTACCAGTGTCATCAACTATGATGTCTAATTCTCAAGGAACTTGGTGATCGAGGATCCTTCCCAAAAGATTCGCACTTTTTACTCAAAGATTTACATACTGACTGCTAACAAAAGGGAAACAACTAACCCTGATAATATTAAGGAACTTCACGAATTAATTCGGATCAAAATCTTTAAAATTAAATATCAACAGTAACCATTTACTATCGCTCACTACCTCACCTTTTATGTAAGGAAAACGATCGCGAGATCTACTGCTATCCTAATGTTACTTTGAAAGTAAGCAAGTGAATTCAGATCTGAAGACGGTGGTTGTAAATCGTGACGCAACATAAGATTTGTTCTGAATACACGTAAATGACCAGTACCGTTACTAACTCGATACAATTGCGATGGCCCTACGTCATTACTAACTGGCTTTGTTACTGAAAATCTCCTTCTTATGGGATATCTCATCCTAAAGTTCGTATTGAACCAAATCTTGAAACTATACTGCCAATAGGAAACTCATTACCTAACTACTTGCTTTTTACAAGTGTGTCTTAATTACCTAGTGATAGTGCTAGATATAACCACTACCAATTCAGTGATCAAACATGAACACTTAAAACTCGAAATAGCATCTCTTCAGTAGAGAACTTTCCACCTCACTATCGAAATAACATGGAAGCGACTCACCGAGTATTCCATTTCAAACTTGCGCTCTCCCAACCTCAAACTGCTAGTCTGCCGTTCCTCCTAACCTCTAAGATGCTCAGCCAGGTCAGCCTTCGCACACAGCATCTGAACTGCTAGCAGCAGCAGAGGCTCCACTGCGACACAATATGGTATCTGAAACATGAAAAACACTACGAGAGTACTTGTTTACACGGTTATCTTAACCATACACAGTTTTGATGGAAATTAACCGGTGTAGTAACCTAAACCGGCACGGCAAAATGGGTTATTATGAACACTGAATGTGAATGCAGAGACCCTGTCCAAAACATGAACCACACATTACAATGTCCCAAGTGCCCAGGTAGGTATTCTAACTTCCAAACAATGATAGTCAGCCTAGGCCAGTCAAGGGCTACCGCCAGTGATCATGAAATTATAACCCAACACGGGCCCGTGTTAGGCAATAAGGCCGACCCCGACGATCCCTTGACCGCCAAAAAAACAGAATTTTGAATAATGAACACTCTTGGACATAGTCAATAACAAAATGAAAACGACTCACCAGATTGGCTTAAAGATCCATGTGTATGGACCTTTCCACACGTCCACACGCTCCTCCTTGACCTGTCCAGCTCCTTGGTTGTTGCTAGCTTCCTTGCTGCTCCGTTCTAGACTTTTTTTTTTTTTTTTTTATTCTAGACTGAGGGTAGTCGCAGAAACGAACCACAACGTTTTTTTTTTCTCAACTGACACCGCATTTTTTTGCAAGAATGTAACCGCCATTTTCACTAGCATTGTTTTTACGTGTGATCTCATAAGCACGACCGAATCCCAATTCTGATGTCGCATCATGGCTGGCCGATAGATGCAAACCATCGGGAAGTCAGGATGAATTCCCTTAGGTTAAGACATCGTGTATGGGCAGGTCGGTGGGTACAGTCGTGCAAATGAAATAACATAAATTATTCGATACACTGGGTTTATTTAAATAGTTCACAGTTACAATCTTGCTCACTAATATTACTGATCGATACCGATTCTACAACGTCTTAGCTCCAAGGCGGTCAATACTCAACCCTTATATTCGGTGTCCCCACCACACAGGTCGTTAGAGGAAGCGCGCCACAGCGTAGTGTTCTTGATTTGCCGACAGGTGGCGTGCTCGTGATTTGTTTTGACGTCCGTACTATTGACTAAACCCGACAAATATAATCATCTAATTTGTAATATGCTTGTTTACAAAGTGTGCTTTTAACTAAAGTTTTAAATTTACCTTCATTTAGTTTTAATATATCACAAGGTATTTTGTTATAGAATTTAACACAGTACCCCATGAAAGATGAGTTTACTTTAGCTAGTTTGTTTCTCTTTCTCAGCTTTCACGAGGTTCTCGTCATGCGAGATGGTGACATCGATTATCATTGTGCGGCGCGCTAATCGATCTATCACCACTATATCCGGCTTATTGGCGACAATAGTCCTATCAGTGATGATAGACCGATCCCAGTACAATGTGACATGGTCATTTTCGAGAACTGGGTCGGGCATATACCTACTTGTAATACGGTACCTCAGAATCCACTAGATTGTACTTCAAAGCAAGTTGCTGGTGAATAATCCTGGCCACTTGGAGTTTGGATTATGCCTGTGTAAGTACTCGCCGTTAGCCAGACAAGAACAACCAGAGACTATATATCTGATGGATTCACCCGGACGGTGGCATGCCCGACACATGTCAACCGTCCCGTCCCTCATTATATGTCTCCGATAGTTATTCGTCAGGATAACTTCGTCCATAATTGCACAGACAAACCTTCAGTTTCCCCGAAAAGGTCACCGAAACGTAGCTAGGACACAGACGCTTGAAAATCTACATCGGGCCCATGGAGAGCCCGATAGAAGCGCCCGTGTAGCTCCTTGCCTTGCCATACCTCTTTGCGTTCATCAGTAGTTAGTATTACAGGTTTGCGCCAGTTCTCTTTAGCCATGGACAACGTGGTGAATCCCTTGTCCACTGCGACCACATCCCGGTGCATACCCACTTCAGCTTTTAAAAAGTATTCTCTGAGACTGCACACTTCGCGGTTGTGAAGAGTCTTGGCGTTTAAAAAGCCTCGACCCCCACACTTCCGCGGAATGTACAGTCTCATCACCGATGATCGTGGGTGATGCATCCGGTTTGCGGTCAGCAGTGTCCGGACTCTCCTGTCGAGGGCGTCGAGCTCGGTCTGAGTCCATTTGAGTATGCCGAAAGAGTACATCAAAACCGGCATGACCCAACTGTTGAAGGCGCGCACCTTATTTCCGCCTGATAAAAGGCTATTTAATACCTTCTTCAGGCGGCCAAAGAAACGCTCCTTCAGCAGTTGCTTCATGTTAGTACTGTTGATGCCCAACGCTTCCGACATACCCAAATACTTGTAAGTTTCAGTTGAGGAGAGGTGTCTAAGGTGTATGGAATCAGAGAGTTGAATTCCCTCGGATTCCATAATCTCCCCTTGCTTTACATGCATGACTGCACATTTATCCACACCAAATTCCATCCTGATGGAGTTACTGAAGGTTTCTGTTAACTTCAGTAGCTCCGTCAGTTGTAATTTGTTGGGGGTAAAGAGTTTCAGATCATCCATGTAAAGGAGGTGAGATATGACCTGACCACCTCTTCTCAACCGATAGCCTAAACCTGAATCCTCCAGCAGTGTACTTAAAGGATTCAGGGCTAAGCAGAACCAAAGTGGACTCAAACTTTCGCCCTGAAATATCCCCCGCTTAATCCATACAGGCTCATCATCCCCCTGAATCGGTCGACATCCCGGATATCGAAGGACTGTCTTCCACTGACCCATACATGACTCAAGGAAGGTGCATAGAGTTACATCTATTTTGTACAACTCTAGCACCCTCATGAGCCATGTATGTGGCACAGAGTCGTAGGCCTTCTTGTAGTCTATCCAGCATGTCGACAGATCCTTGCGGGATCGACGAACCTGTTGGCTTATGGCCATGTCAATGAGGAGTAGCTCCTTAGTGCCGCGGGACCCATTCCTACATCCATTCTGAGAGGTAGACATTATTGAGTTATTTTCAATGTGTTTAACAATTTTAATCTCAGGATGGATGTAAGAAGTTTATAAACCGTCGATAAGCATGTAATCGGTCTATAATTCTTGGGTTCCGCGGGACTACCTGTCTTATGGAGCAGATGGGTAACGCCTGTTGTTAAAAACTGCGGAAGCGACCCAGACTCTAAACATGACTGGAATTGAGATGCCAGAAACGCGTGTGAGCTGCTATACCATTTTAGCCAGAAGTTATGCAGTCCGTCTGGTCCCGGAGACTTCCAGTTCGGTAGTGGACGAACTGCTTTGGCTACATCAGATGGACTGATGATCACTTTTTCCATTGATGGTATAGCTTCACACACGCGCTCCACATCACGCATCCAGCCGTCCTCAGTGTGACAGACGGGTACCGACCAGATGCTTCGCCAGAATGTACTCGTAGCGACATCATCCGGGCGGCACACGTCAGTCACATTTTGTTCAGGTCGCTCCCAGGTTCTGTAAACCCACCTCTCATCACTCTGGAACATGCGATTCTGCGAGTACCGGTCAACCCGCCGCTTATACCGCCGAATACGGCTGGCCCATGCACAAACTTTCTGCTTCAGGAAGTCGATGCGCTCCGTGACACTGGACATGTATTCTCGAGGACTGATTCCAGTCCCCGAAAATGCCCGCCTCACGAAGCGCATCACACGTGGTCGTGTATTGCCCTCCCTGAAACAGTATAGTTTGCCGATGAGTACCCTGGCCCCATCGATACGCCGTTCGATCCTGCATTGCCAGGCTGGCACAGCAGGCTTTGGTCGAATAGCCTCATTTGGGAACTTAACTTTGGCTAAACGACATGCTGCAACAGCCCCACAATACAGGATTGAGTGCGTATCAACGAGGTTCTCGCTGCTCTCAAAGATGTTCTCAAGCAGCGAGTCCAAAGCACACACCAGCGCCCTATTTTTCTTGTGCATAGGCAACCGTGGTAATCGGGGTCTAAGTTCAGACGGAGTGGACCTGTACTCGCGGAGCGCATTCTCCAGTGCGCTCCTCAACCTTTCGTTGCACTGGCTACTTACTGAAACAACCCTATCATCTTCCTCAACATCAACTTGAATGGACCGAGGCGGGACTACAATAGTGGTTGGCGGTGCCACGGTCTGTGTCGGGGTTGAAATGATTTGGTTGCTCAGCACTTCTGAGCGCAGCCTATCAAGTGCGGCGTCGTCCAACCTGTGATTATGCTGGATGACCCGCACCTGATCCGACAATCGTTGGGCCGAGACGTTTACCGTTGGTTCTAGGTCCCGAAACAGAGACAGCATCCTAACACGGTACGCAGTGAGGTTAGTTCCCCCCTCTGTAGACCCGTAATATGCGCGCATGACGTTCTCATTCATACCTTGAGTCCATCTCATGCGCTGCACACAACCACCGGCAGCGGGGACCCGGCTCGGGGCCGGTTGGCCCCTAGATCCCAAGCTCCTCGGTGGCCGGCCTCTCCCCTGCCGACGTACAGGTGTTGGCGACGTCGGCGGGGAAAAATACTCGTCGCTTGAGCTCGACGCAACTGCAGCCGCCGATGATACTGGTGATCCGAGTTCCGGCGGCGGCGAGGCGGAGCTGAGGACGAGTCCGGGGGTGGATGGCGTGCGCGATAGGCTGCTGCTCTGGTCAACATTCTTTAACTTTTTCCATACATTTTTCCATTGTATATATTCCTTAGTTGACGTCTGTCAGTGACGACGTCAACTGGTTTCTTGTAGTTTAGACATTTTTTATTGTATTTCTTGTGGATTTATTCAACTGTATATTATGGGTATTTTATAACTGGTTTATTTTGGTGTAAATGGTTTCTAAGTTTGATGTTTTTATGAGTTTGTAAATAAATAAACAGTGCAGAAAAAAAATTGACATTATTATTATTATTATTTTATTTGATTTTTTATGATATTTTTATGACTTGTTATAGATGACGATCTATTATTATTATTTTGGTTTTTCTGACATTAACTTACTATCAATTCATTTTTTTTTAATTTATAATCAAAATGTACTTAAAATCGATATAATTAATATAAACACTTTGTAAATTTTATATTTGTACGCCTCGATAGGCAAAACATGTAGGTGCTACAAATAAAGTCAACATCTTGCATGCATAAGTTATGTAAACACATGTTATGGCAAATAAATTATCTTTATAAATTGTCTTTTGTGTAACTGTGTATTTGATATGAGAATACACTAGGTGAGTAAACCCTCTTAATAAAAGCATTTTTATTTATTTCGCCAACCCCGCTGGAATACCTACACAAGGTTTTAGTCTTTTAAGTAAAAAACAACATGTTTTTTTGAGAATTTCATCAACTGCCTTTGAAATTATTGTTTATTATACATTGGTAACGTTTTAAGTTAAAAAAAAAAAAATATAAAAAAGATATTCCACAACATCGCCTCCGAAACCTGGTCTTCGGTTCAAATATCTTTATTCACATTAACACAAATTGTCACTTATGTGAGAGCAATATGCAAACATTTAAGAAATATTATCCCAATCATGGTAAAAGAAAAACAAATGGCTCGTTAGTTATGAAGTGAATTCAACACATTCCCGAGATAAGGCGATGGTCTAGTTAAAAGATTTCAAACACTGATTTTAGTTGATAAATATATAAAATTAAATAAAGATAAAATTATACCGTTAGAATTAAATAAAGAAATTCAATGCAGTGTCTCGTCATTGTACCTAAGGTGGTGCAGATGGGGCAGCCTGCCCCACCTTTCACTCTGACTCGTAACTAAAAGTCACTGTTCAAGAGAAAAAGCTACTTTACTGTGATATTTTTAATTTCATAGACTAAACTCCGTATGGTGCCGGACGTTAAGAATTTCACCATCCCATGTCTTCCCGTGGGTGTCGTAAGAGGCGACTAAGGGACAAACCAGAGAATGGGCAGCAGCGTTCTCTGTGCTTCTGTAACAACCCTACTGCGATCGCCAACCCCCCTGCCAAGCGTGGCGATTATGGCAAAACCCCCCCAATGAAAAGCACAAATAAAAATGGCCCCTAGTACCCGGCAGCCTGCCTACCCTCGACTACGGTAGTGGTCGAGGTTACGGCATGGCAAGGGGTGCAAAGAATCTCCGGACGAGATCCGGCTACCCCAACAATCACCGACGACTGGACCTGGCAACGTACAACACGCGCACACTTCGGACCGACGAGAAGATCACCGAACTTGAAGAGGAATTGAGCAGGTTGCGATGGAGTATTATAGGGTTATCTGAAGTCCGAAGAGAGGGGGAGGACTCGATAATCCTCAAATCCGGTAACCTGCTCTATTTCCGAGAGGGTAACCGGCAGTCCCAGGGTGGTGTCGGGTTTATCGTCCACAAGTCCCTTGTGAACAACGTGGTGAAGATCGAGAGTGTGTCGACCAGGGTGGCGTACCTTATACTCAGAATATCCTCAAGATATTCGCTGAAGGTCATACAGGTCTAGGCCCCAACCTCGGCACACCCCGACGACGAGGTCGAGAGACCATGTATGAGGATATCTCCAGAGCCATGCATGGTTTCAAAACTCACTTCACCGTTGTCATGGGGGACTTCAACGCGAAACTGGGCAAACGAGACGAGGATGAGCTGCAAGTGGGGCAATTTGGAGTTGGACGTCGGAACCACCGGGGTCACCTACTGGCCAGTTTTATGGAGAAGGAGGGCCTCTATATGATGAACTCCTTCTTCAAAAAGCGTGAACTCAGGAAGTGGACCTGGCAGAGCCCCGATGGTGCAACAAAAAATGAGATTGACTTCATCATGTCAACCAAGAAGCAAATGTTCAATGATGTCTCTGTGATCAATTCGGTAAAAACCGGGAGCGATCACCGCATGGTTAGAGGCACATTGAACATTAATATTAAGCTTGAAAGGTCTCGACTGATGAAGTCCACGCTCCGTCGTGGGCACAGCATTGTAAACACGTTCGCAGGTTAGAAGGAGAATACTTAAAACATGATTTGTATTTAGATAAACCTTTTATTATAGAAGTGGTAAGTGACACTGAAACCGAAAGCGATAGTGATAATGATGATAGTGGTACGGAAATAAGCGGAGTATGGCCTCACAACTAGGAAGAAGTTGTGTATGCAGGTTCATCTAAAGATCACAATTACTGTAAACCTGGTTTTCAATAAATCATTGTAAAGCATTTTGTTTTTTTTTTATTACACTACACTACCACTAGGTGCCACTGCTAATTATAATTAGTCAAATCTGGTTGTTAGGGGTTAGGTACGGTCATAACTAAATGCTAGATATCCAGGTACCTCTTGCAGGGTAGGTACTTACTTAACTTCGCATTAAATGAAAATTGTATCCCCCTCGTGGAACATTTGTCTGCTGAATTTCCACTTCATTGGATTACTTTTTAGATTATGCCATTGTTTATTGCTGAGAGACCAAACAGTTTTATCAAATTCTTTTTATATATTTTATTATTTTTATATAGGTATCATTGTTTTTAATTTGTAAAAACTGCAATTCTTATTAAACGATTATGTCTAATGTGAAATTTTTTTCTTGAAAACTTACTCAATTTTGGGCACCTTACATTAATTAGCAACACTGAATCAACGGTGCCGTCCTCTTTCAGTTCACAGATAAGTTGGTAGGACTGTAACGATAAAGTGAAATCCCCCAAATGTCAGTTTAGTCTACGAAATTTAATATCAAAGTAATTGTGTAAAAAGTCCTGTCAAGCGTTAATTTCGAGTTTCCGCACTTTCCTAAGCAAATGCTGGACTAAATTGTATACACGAATAAATATTTTTTTTACAAAAATATTAATTCGCTTCTTTTACATTTTTTGTAAGTTGATTATATTTCTCGGCTCCCCCATAGGTAATTTTACCATAGTTTGTTCTAATTGTAGACAATACATGGTGGTAATACGAGATGAGTATTTCCGAATTTAACTTTCTGTTGTAAATGTAATGTTTGAATGAATGAGATTGTGAGTTATTTCATGTATTCATGTTTTATTTATGTAAAAAGTTGTTTAATGCTTTGCAGTTTGGTCTCCTTGTGAATAGTTTTTGTATGTGGTAAAAAGTCGTAATTGTATAGTATTTTTAGTAGAGAGGTTTCACCAGGGCGTTATTTATTTGTAGCCAAACTTTTTTTGGTATACATCGAACAATTTTACGCAATGATGCCACAAGTAAGAAGAGTTTGTTTTTAATGCGTCTTCAGCATGCCAAACTGGCTCGAAACTGTTATCAGAGCCCGAGGAGGCAATACAATTATTATTAAAATGTAATGGCGTAAAACATACTTATATCTAAGATGTTGAGTTGAGTTTTTGCTAGTAAGTTAGAAATTATTATTTTTTGCTTTCCATCTTTTTATAAGTTAAAAACGTTACTAATCTATAATAAAATATAATTTCAAAGGAAGTTGATGAAATTTTCTAGAAAACTTTTTTTTTACGTTATTTCTTTAGTTTAGGAGAAATTGCAATTTTAAATGTGTGGTACTAAGCTTTGAAGGCCAGTGTAATATGATCATAAGTTACCTTAATCCCCACCAGACGTCAAATGAATATACACTCAACCAAAATATACTGGACACGAACCCGTAATATATGAGGGGAGCTGAAATAACAAATAAAAATAAATATTAGTTAGGTACTCCGAAGCACATTTTTAAACGACTTTCCAAAAAGATAGTTTGTTTTTTTTTTTTAATTTATATATACTTTATTGTACATCAAGATAAAACAATACATAAAAAAAATCTTAAAACAAAAACAATATCAATTTGGCTATCGACTGGGATTCTTGTTATTAATTAAAAATGTATATTTATAAATTTAATTCCAATTTATTTTGACATTGCGCTTCTGCCATGCTTGTGTTATGGTGTTATTGTTTTAATTAAGATTTATTTGTTTTATAAAACTGTTTTGCATGCCTTAGTTGCGGTAGAAAGTATAAGGATCACTTAATATCATAACATCTGTATCCTGCACCTACTTCCTGTGCAAATAAATCACTATTGTATCCTTCATGATCGCGACTACGTGTGTGATCAATTTTTGAGGAGCGTCTCTGGGAGTCGCATTTTATGACTACTTATGTTACATTGGGCAGGACCCAGTAACAACAATTTTACGTCTGAATGAATAAATAAATAAGATTTCACGTACTTAATTTTTTGCAGGTAATCTCGGGTGTATATTCGGCTTGCTCGAGAATAAAACTCACGATCAATTTAGCTATGAAACCGACGAGTCTAGAAAATGTGCAGGCCATCAATACAAGGCCCGTGAGGTTACGGAGATCAGGTAGCAGACAGTACACCACCAGCACCAACAGCAAGAAAAACGATGATATAATCAACCCTGGAAATAAAAATAAGTAATATAATAATTTAACTAATTATATAATTATTATTATTATTATTTTTTTTTCTTTTTTTTTTTTGTACCTACCTATATTAATTTATATTATTAACTCCTGAAAGCCAGAATCAACAAGGCGACCACCAGAAAAGCGCCGAGGCAATCAAGCTCGACGTTGTCCCGGAGAATGAATTTAACTGTTTTGGATCCCGCAACGAAATTAATCAGAAAAGAATAAAGGAGGAGTAGGACAAACATAAAAAAGCTAAACGCATACTAAAAGTGTGATGTCCACCATGTACCGATGACGCATCGCCGTACGTCTGGTGGTCGGATGATGGAACGGGCTGGGCGGAATCAAATCAGGCAGTTCCATCGTACACTCCCCGAAATCTAACCGAGAAAAAAATAGTATGATTCCTTCTCCGCACATTAATGTAAATTGTAAATGACATAATTTTGATGATGATTTACAAAAAAAACCTCATCTAATCACACAATCTTCTTGAAGCCATTATTTTTAAAAACCGCGTTAAAGACAAATGGAATTTATTAGTTTGCATGCCTAGTATTAATAATTCAACGTTCAACTCCGAAATAAAGTTATCTGAAGCGAATTCGTTTTTGAAGTAGTTTTAAAAACAATAGGTTTTCATTAATTAGTTAAAAAAACAAAATTATACTTTGACGACGAAGGTCGTGTGTTCGAACCCAGGCAGGCGCTTTACATTGTGTAAATAATTTTAATGCCACTGCTCCCAAAACGGTGAAGGAAAATATCGTGAGAAAACCTAGAATCAAAAATGCCAAGACACGTTGGTTGCGCCGGTTAAGACACAACGCAGATACGCGAACGGCTGGTTTCGAGAGATAGGAAGATATAAGCAATTTGGATCAAATGAAGGTGACTCGCTTACAATAGGGTTAGGTAAAGCACAAATCGCCTGCTGCCATGGCATTGTGCCGGAAAAGATAACGATTCCAGCCAAACAACTCGCATTTCTCTCCCTGCCCGCAAGCACGTTACAAACACAACCGACGTTAGGCGCAAACACACGTGACATCCACCAAACTGCACTGGGCCCGCGTGGTGGATTACGACCCATTTTCTCTTACAAATGGAGGCCTGTTTCCCAGTAGTGGGAACATAAAAACGCTGATGATTATGAGGACGCAAATCGACGAGTGTGGATGTAAATTATTTACTTCACTAAAATCTCAGTGAACCCTGTATACTTAATATGAATCCTATTATCTATCTTCAGCTCATCTTTTGTTTGTTGAAAAAGGTATTCTGTCTGTTGACGCTAATATCTCAACAAATGACCCTTTATAATAGTACCTTTGTTTATTAAATTTTAACAATCTTGACCGTTTCGTTATTTAAATAATATCTAAAACTTTACTCACCTATTGTTTCAAATTCATATATTTGCTTTTCATTATCAGAAGGTTTGATAATATTTGGTCTGATGACGATTTTTACCGCTGCTATTGGTTTATTTTTTATTTCGCCAATTACCACTACATTGTAGTCTAAACAATATGTCAGTCTTTCTATTTTAAACCATTTTTCTGATTCTGAATTTTGAATCCATAACGATCCATCCTGAAAACATAGAAATTTTGTGGTTACCCAGTTGGAAGATACGAAGTTTTGAATGAGGAAAGTTACAGCAAAAAACATAAAGACTTAACAAATTGACGATATAAGGTATTTTATGAAAAATAACGATGTTTTGATTATAACGAATTCTTTTGCTTAAGCCCAAAGCAAAACCGGGCTTGACAATATGTAAGCCAATTGTCACCCCCAGTTTTGTCACCACTGTTGAAATAACTTATCAGCCACCGTAGAGGCTTCTTGATTAGAGATTGCAAACATTTCCGGTAATTTTGTGAAGTAGTCCAAGAAGATCAAGACTACTTATTTCCACTTTGGCTTTCAGGAACGGCCCAGGAACAGTTAATGCTATACGTTCCCTCGGTGCAGCAACATTGTAAACTTTTAATGCATCTCTGCTACGAGTATGGGGTCCTTTCAAGGCCGCACAACTTGTGCATTGCGGTACCATTATATTAGTAAAATCGTTCTCGGATCTTGATTAAGGTCCTCTTAATTCCCATATAACTAAAGCTCAGCTGGCTGCCAAAAAATTGGGGATCCTCGCGAAGGTGAGACGGTACTTCACGCCAGAACAGTTGCTACACTTGTACCAAGCGCAAGTTCGATTATATATGGAGTACTGCTCTCATTCTGGGACGGATCTGCGAAGTACCAGCTGGATGCACTTGAGTCGATCGAAAGACGGGCCAAGAGGCTCATCGGCAATGAAGTACTGGTCGAATCTAGGCTTCAGAACCTCGAACATCAGTGCCGAGTTGGCAGCCTGTTACCGTGGCACAATAAATCACGACTGTACGACGAAATTAAAAGGAAAACTATCACAGCTAAGTAGGCTTTACAAGTTTACGAGTAATAGCCAACCAACGTATAAAATGTACTTGGAACAGTAAAAAAATTGTACAAATGCCATTAAAAATTATTTAAATAATGTAGTTAGTTGTGTAAAACAGATAGCAAATATATGCTTATGAACCATGTAAAAATATTTAAAAACTAAAATCATAACATCCTTAATAATAATGATTTCTACATTAATAATGTTTAAGCTCGAATAACGCATAGTAGTTGACGGGGTCGTTGGCCGGTGCATGCGCGCGGCAGTCTGTTTTGTGTTAGTGCAGAAGTATTTTTGACGTTTTGTAATCTAACAAACTAGATTCGATTACCAAGCAAATGCCGCTACCTGACCATAGATGGCGGTATTCTCAGTCGTCGCAATTACAAACTTAATTGCGTTTGCCGTGAGGTTGACATTCGTTTCATAGGTAGGTATACTCAATCACCTGGTCGCGGATAAATTTGGAAGAGAGTTACCGCGGCCCCGGCACAAGCAACTGAAGGAATACGGGTGGGTTTTAGTCAGTAAAAGTCTGACACGCCCTCCCGCTTCACCCAGAGCGGGAGAAGTCATTGGATGATTTCCCACACAAAAAAAATATATACTCAACTAAGGCCACATCAGTGCAGTATAACACATTGCTTTTTTAATTACTGTATTGATATCGATAGATACCCGATTTTTTAATTTGAAAAAATAAGACTCGGTTTTTTTTTTTATTTGACGGCTTATATAAATTTTATAAAAAAAAAACAATTTGAAATAATCTACTTATTTAATTATTCTCACTGAGGTGGGCCTTTTTATAAAATTATCTTATAGAAATATTATATTCCTTATTTTCTTTTGTCGATATCCATCTATAAAGTCAATACCCGACCCAACTACATCACTAATTGTGTAGCGAAGAACTTTCGAGAACGAGATACATTTTTTTTTTTTCAAATACCGAAAGAGAATGAAGTAAGGTGCGTGCATGCGAGGATCCAGGAATGAACCATATCATACCCCGTGTAGTATACACCCTGAAATTTAATTGGTTGTTTTCCCGCGGCAGAACGACTTGCCTTAAGGAGTACTTTCGAAGTATAGAGTTAAAGTAAATAAATAACGATGTTTCTGTTTTAAAATAATTAAAAAAATATTCATCAACTCGAAAAAGTGAGTAACAATAGTAACTCTGGACGTAACTTGTAGGTACTAGGTACTACTCGTGTCACCACCTACAGAGAAAACCGATGCACAAAATAATGTCAAACCAAAATAAACTCTCGCACGTGGTGATACGGCATAAAAGTTTGCACGCAAAACAAACGAGCGAGCCACAAGCCGACAAAGCAAAGACCGATTTATTAAATGTTTAAAGTAAAATAAGCTCTCGCGTGTAATTATACGGCATAATCTAGCCCGCGCGTAACATGATCAAACGGAGCCGCCTTCGAACCTAATCCTTTCGACGGTGACCTAGCACCCGGGTCAACGGCCTGCTGTCGTTCGGCCGTAGATATCGGGAGGTATACAGTACTATTGGTTCGTGATCGTTTTCGAGTTTAGTTTTTCACAATGTTAAATATGCCAGTTTTTGTTTCTAATATTTTATATAACTACGAAACGATTGTATTACATAGACAAAACCATTTCGCTGCGGGAAAACAACCATTTAAATTTCACGGTGTATAATAGTAGCCTGTCCCCGTGGCCCTTACGCGCGCTCGTATCGGCTCCTTTCGCAATTGACGCCATTATTTATTGCAACTTATTTACTTTGGTTGTATGTTCCTATCATTGAATAATTTGAATAATTTAATTATAGATAAGTAGGTTGTTTGAAAATACTCATATTAAAATATTTGTTTTCGATTTTTAAATATTTGGAGATTTTAACGAAAACTTTCTTCGTAACGGCAATACTGCAGTATTCAAATTATTAAGTGACGCTGTATATAAATCTTTATTACAAACACTTGACTCCATAGCGACTCCCGCGGTGCTACTCAAATAGATAATATGTTTTCTAACTTCACTTGTGAAGTTTGATTTTATAACTCCTTCAGTTACCATCGTCCTATATGTGTGCCCGTTTTAAGCATTCTTTGGCAAGGAACCAGACGCACTACCAAGCCTATTTTGGATTATATTGTACAGTCAACACAGTAATAAATAAAGAATTATATTGCTGAACTTTGCTAAGTAAATCATGAAATAAAAAAAACCGCAAACTTCAGAAATGGTACTCTTTATTAATATATTATTACTCATTAGCTGGAATTCAAAGTTGAATAAGTCCTTAAACAAAAATACTTTAACACTGTTACGCTTACTTAATGTACTACAAAAGTTTCAGAAAAACAGAATAATAAACCTTCAAAATTGTACCAATAACATTAAAAGAATTTAACGCATTATCTCTAACGATGACCATATCTTACACTAGCTGTTCCCCGCGGCTTCGCTTCCGTGGGCCACCCCACAGGATCCGTTTTCGGGATCAAAAAATAGCCTATGTCACTCAGGATTAATGTAGCTTTCTATTGGTGAAAGAATTTATAAAATCGTTCCCGTAGTTTCGGTACAAACAAACAGAAAAAATCTTTCCTATTTATAACTAGCTGTGCCCGTGGCTTCGCTCCCGTCAACTGCCTACCTACCCTAGGCTACCTACCCTACCCTAACTACCCTACCCTACCTACCCTACCCTACCTACCCTACCCTACCCTACCTATCCTACCCTACCTACCCTACACTACCTACCCTACCCTACCTACCCTACCCTACCTACCCTACCCTACCTACCCTACCCTACCTACCCTACCCTACCTACCCTACCCTACCTACCCTACCCTACCTACCCTACCCTACCTACCATACCCTACCTACCCTACCCTACCTACCCTACCTTACCTACCCTACCCTACCTACCCTACCCTACCTACCCTACCCTACCTACCCTACCCTACCTACCCTACCCTACCTACCCTACCCTACCTACCCTACCCTACCTACCCTACCCTACCTACCCTACCCTACCTACCCTACCTACCCTACCCTACCCTACCTACCCTACCCTACCTACCCTACCTACCCTACCCTACCTACCCTACCCTACCTACCCTACCCTACCTACCCTACCCTACCTACCCTACCCTACCTACCCTACCCTACCTACCCTACCCTACCTACCCTAACCTGGCTGAGGCGGCACTGGTACTGTCCGGAATACTACCTCTAGACCTGCGCATACAAGAGGCAGCCGCCCTGTATGAAGCAAAGAGAGGGTCATCCCGGTTTGTGCCAGGAGACAGGGATATTGAAAGTATGGTAAGATTTGCAAAAGCCCCTCATCCAGCTACACAAATGCCCCTGGAGTTCGTGTGCCTGACAGACCAGGAGCTATTGGATAGCAACAATGTGCAGACGGTGCGAATATTCACCGACGGCAGCAAGGTTGAGGGGAAGGTCGGAGCCGCATTATCCATTTGGGATAATGAGGGCGAAGTCCGGAAACTCAAGCTTAGCCTCGCCGCGTACTGCACAGTCTACCAGGCGGAACTCCTGGCCATTTGCAAGGCGACGGACGTGATCCTCACGCGGCAAGAGACGAGCTATGGTTTGTACAGCGACTCAATGTCAGCATTGCAGACGCTTGCAAACCATGGCTCTCTCCATCCCCTGGCGGTTCGCGCGCGCGCCAATTTGGTTCAAGCCCTGGGCCAGAGCAAAGCTGTGTCTTTGTTCTGGGTCAAGGCCCACGCGGGCCTGCCGGGGAATGAGCGAGCGGACGAGCTGGCAAAGGAGGCAGCATTGTCGTTACGGAGGAAGCCGGACTACGATCAGTGTCCGGTTTCATTTAGCAAGCGACAGATCCGTTTGGAATCGCTTGATGAATGGAATCGGAGATATGTGTCGGGCGAGACTGCTTCTGTGACGAAAATGTTTCTTCCGGATGCAATAGCGGCCTTCCGTATTGTTCAACAGGTGCGGCCCACAGGCGTTCTCACGCAGGTTTTGACGGGGCACGGTGGGTTCTCTGAATACTTGAATCGCTTCAAGTGTAAGGAGAGCCCATCGTGCGCCTGCGATCCAGGCGTGGCAGAAAGTGTCCAGCACATAATTGTAGATTGCCCGTTATTTATCAGGGAACGCTACCAACTTGAATGTGAGCTGGACATGAGACTGAAGAGCGAGAGTATCTGTGGGTTCATGACAAAGCAAAATAGGGAAAGGTTCTTAGCATACTGCCATAATGTAGCTACAGTGGTTATACACCGGAATAAAACATGATGCGCACTGTGCTTCATGAATATGTAACTATATTCAAATGTAAGCACAGACTGCAGCACAGTAATGTATAGCCAGTAGTGTGTTAAGTTAGTACCTAATTAGTTGTGTAAGATATTATGTGATAAATTATTTACTGTGATAACTGCACTTTTTTGTTTTTATTATCCCTAATGCTTTAATATTTTGATCTGTGATAAACAGCACCAACTGAATAAACTGTGTGATAAACAGCACCTCTGTATATTTGTAAGATTATTAGCAATTTGTATATTTTATTTGTAAAAACCTGTGATAAATAATTAAATTATGCCCTTAGATTAGACTATATAAAGTGGGCATCCCACCCACGGAATGAAAGATGATGAATGTGAGAAAGAACTAGTATGCGGAATGAAAGTACGAGAGGCATAAAAGAAGGAATGGAATGTCAGAGGTAAAGCACAGAATAGGCGCCAAATTTTGTGGCGGGGATTAGTGTTAAGTTTAAAAAAAAAAAAAAAAAAAAAAAACCTGGCTGAGGAAAAATGCCCGGTAAATGTGAGGAGAGTCATGGACAGCTACCTCGATAACCGAAGGGTCAGGGTCAGGTATGCAGGTGAAGAAGTCGTAAGAGCGACGTCAAAGGGCTGTGTACAGGGTTCCATCGGAGGACCAATCCTCTGGAACACCCTACTGGACCCCCTTTTAAAGGGGCTGGCAGAGCGGGGAGACTACTGCCAAGCCTTTGCTGACGACGTGGTGCTGATATTTGATGGCGACTCAGCGATCGAGATCGAGCGGAAGGCGAATGGAGCCCTCGCCCATGTTTATCAGTGGGGTGTTAGTAACAAGTTGAAATTCGCACCGCATAAAACAAATGCGATGGTAATAACGCGGAAACTGAAATACGACACCCCGCGGCTGAGCATGGGAGGGGTCGCCATTGGCATGACGCAAGAGATCAAAATCCTGGGGCTAACTATCGACAACAAGCTTACTTTCAATAAGCATGTAGCTACTGTGTGCCAAAAAGCACTGGGTTTTTATAAACAGTTGTCGAGGGCTGCTAAGGTCAGCTGGGGACTCCACCCCGACGTCATCCGCACCATGTACACGGCAGTAGTCGAACCGGTCATACTGTACGCGGCAAGTGCGTGGGCATCTGCAGCCACCAAGATGTGTGTAAAGAAGAGGTTAAATGCGGTCCAAAGAGGATTTGCACAGAAATTGTGTAAATCCTATCGCACCGTATCCCTGAACTCGGCGCTGGTGCTGGCTGGGTTACTACCCCTCGATCTCCGAATACGAGAGGCAGCTGCCCTGTATGAGGCGAGGAGGGGGGTACCCCAGTCAGTATTAGGAGATAGGGACGTCGAGCGACGCACCGCATTTACCTCAACACCCCATCCGGCGGAGCATATGAGTCTGCAGTTCATATGCCTGGAAGACCAAGAACAACTCAGTAACTACTGCAATCAAGCAGTACAGATCTACACGGACGGCAGCAAAATTGATGGAAAGGTGGGGGCGGCATTGTCTCTTTGGAGCAATGGCGCTGAAATCAAATTCCAGAAATTGAAGCTGTCGTCCTACTGCACGGTCTACCAGGCCGAACTGCTGGCCATATGCAAAGCAACGTGGGAGATAAAAAAGAGCACACACGAGTCCTTTGGAATCTATAGCGATTCAAGATCTTCACTCGAAACGGTCGCAAACCACCGCTCCTCTCATCCACTTGCAGTCGAAATCAGACAAAACCTGCGACAATGCAAATCACAGAACAAAGATATATCCTTGTTCTGGATTAAGGCTCATGCGGGACTGGAGGGGAATGAGAGAGCCGACCAGTTGGCTAAGGATGCGGCGCTTAAACTTAAGAAGAGGCCGGACTACGACCAGTGTCCGGTTTCATTCGTCAAGCGGCAAATCCGAAAGGATTCGCTTGCCGAATGGAACCGGAGGTACAGGATGGGGGACACAGCCTCAACAACAAAACTCTTCTTCCCGGACGCTGTTGAAGCATATAAAACCATAAGAAAATTAAAACCTACAGGGGTAATTACCCAGGTAATGACCGGACATGGTGGGTTTTCAGAATACCTGAACAGGTTCGGGTGTAAGGAAAGCCCATCATGTGTGTGTGACTCTGACCAAGACGAAACAGCGACCCACCTACTGACAGATTGCCCGGCCTATGGTCGTGAGAGGTATGAGCTCGAGCAAAAACTAGAAATTGAAATAAGACCAGGGAACTTTAATACACTCATCTGTAACAAAAAATACAGCAATGAATTTATCAAGTATTGTCTAAAAATCGCACAAAATACGATAAATAAAAATAAGTAACACCAATGCTCAAAATTGTATATAATTATATATAATCGGAAGCAAACAGTATAATACAAACTATAGATAAAATAGACACAAAGTATTATAATTAACATGCTGTATAATAAGTTAAAATAAGATAGTGTGTAAGATAAATAATTTAAGATACTCGTCATGTGATAGACTAAGACTGTTATAGAAAATAAGAAACTGTAAATGCTGAACTTGATTAAAGACGAGTCCCCAAGGTCTCGGATAATGTCCGAGGAACCTCCCTAGCTCGCAGACTCCGCCTTGCGCGGAGAGGTAGGCGCCAAATAAAAAAAAAAAACCTACCCTAACCTACCTACCCTACCCTACCTACCCTACCCTACCTACCCTACCCTACCTACCCTACCCTACCTACCCTACCCTACCTACCCTACCCTACCTACCCTACCCTACCTACCCTACCCTACCCTACCTACCCTACCCTACCTACCCTACCCTACCTACCCTACCCTACCTACCCTACCCTACCTACCCTACCCTACCTACCCTACCCTACCTACCCTACCCTACCCTACCTACCCTACCCTACCTACCCTTCTACTGGTAAAACCGTCACAAAGAGGACTCCCCCTAAAAAGCTGGACCGACCATCACCAGTGACACCTATATCCTTTGAGATCGGGAGCCCGCCTACCCAAAGGAGTAAAGTCGCCGAGGCTAGGATAGCCTCAAACAAGATCAAGGCCCTAATGACAACCTCCAAAACAACAAGAAACGACATTAGGGCGGAGGTCAAGGCGCAGGCAGACCGGCTCTACCAGCTGGTAAAAGAGCTCGAACAGGGAAGAGCCCCCCCAACCGCAAAGACCATGGCATCGATCGGGTTCCAAGTCCAGGAGGAGCCAAGGGTTGAGCTAGCCCTCCCCCCGTGCTCAGAGGCTATCAGTGAGGTCGAGACAAACTCCCTCAAGCGAGCTCTAGAAGAGCATAGCCGAAACTTGGCCGAGAACAGCCTAAAAATGGATAGGCTGAAAGAGGCGCTACAAGCTAGCCGAGACCAGATGGTCTCTTATGCTAGTGTGGCAGCAAGTCGGCCATCCAATCAGGTTCCGAAACAAACTACACTACATTCCATAGTAGTGTCGGCCAGGGATGAGAAGGAAACGGGGGAGCAAGTCCTGGACCGACTTAGGAAGGTCGTAAATGCCAAGGAAGGGGGTATAGCGGTAGAGAAAGTGAGGAAAGCGAAAGATAGGAGAATAATTGTGGGCTGTAGTACAGAAGAAGATAGAGAAAAATTGAAGGAAAAGATTAGGAGCGCGCCCGAGCTGGAAGCCCAGAATATTAAAAACAAAAACCCACAGGTTGTGTTGCGCGGCGTAATGCAGTACAACACAAATGAGGAAGTACTCAAGGCACTCAAAAACCAAAACGCCGCCATCTTTCGAGATCTCAAAGATGAGCAGGCGAAAATGGAAATAATTTACAGAAAGCGAGCCAGGAACCCGCACATGTGTCACGTAGTGATGAGGGTTGCCACAGAGGTTTGGCGGCGCATGCTCGAGGTTGGGTCGGTGCACGTGGATTTTCAGCGGGTGACGGTCGAGGACCAATCCCCGCTAGTCCAGTGCTCGCTATGCCTCGGGTATGGGCATAGCCGACGCCTTTGCACAGAAACTGTGTCAAAGTGCAGCCACTGTGGCGGTCCCCACATGAGGACGGAGTGCGCGGACTGGGCCGCTGGCCTACCTCCAAAGTGCTGCAATTGCGCGCGTGCGAAGACTGACAGCACAGACCATCATGCTTTCAGCTCGGAGTGCGTAGTTAGGAAAAGATGGGATGCAATAGCCCGATCTGTTATAGCGTACTGCTAAGGGCAACACGGAGACTCCTGCCCAACAAAACGCAAGACCATACCGTGTGGCCCAAGCAAACCTACAACGTAAGGACCTGGCAACGACCGAACTCTTTTTAGAGGCCAGTAAAAGGAAGATCGCATGGGCGCTTATCCAGGAGCCGTATGTGGGAGGGGCGCGAGGTATGAAAAACTACCGAGGTTCGCGAATCTACCAGTGCGAGGTTGGTGGAAGTGGGAGGGTGAAGGCGGCAATTGCCGTCTTTGACAATGACCTGGATGTCATTCCCTACCCGAAACTCACCACAAACAACATTGTTGTGGTGGGGATCCGGACCAAAGCCTGGGAGATCGCAGTAGTTTCTTACTACTTCGAGCCAGACCAACCCATAGGGCCATACCTGGACCAGTTGACCCGGATCAAATCGGAAGTGGCCACCGGTAGATTGCTTATAGGCGGCGACGCGAACGCTAATAGTCCTTGGTGGGGCAGCATCATCGAAGACTCCAAGGGCGAGGAAATGTCCGGAACCCTGGAGGACTTAGAGCTTCAGGTGCTGAACACTGGTGACGCTCCCACATTTGACACTGTCAGAGGTGGTCGAGTGTATAAAAGCCACTTGGATGTCACGGCATGCTCGCTTGACCTTTTTGACCTGGTGGACGGCTGGCGGGTCGACACAGGAGCAACATCCTCGGACCATAACACTATATTCTTTAACGTCAATGTTAAAAGGGAAAAAGGGATGAATATAGTTAGAACAACAAGAAAATTTAATACAAGAAAAGCGGACTGGGAAGCATTTAGAGTAAAATTGGGCGAAATTAAAATTGAAAGTAACGTAAATTTAAATAGCATACAAGAAATAAATAGTAAACAAGACTTAGAAGAAATAGTAGTAAAATATAGTAAAATCATAGAACAAGCATGCGAACATGCCGTTCCTAAAACAAATAGAAAAAGTAAAATTAATTGTCCGTGGTGGTCCGAGGAGCTCACTGTGAAGAAGAAGGAGTTTACAAGACTGAAGAACCGAATCCGCAATGCCGCGCCGGTCCGGCGAGCGATGGTCGTAGACGAGTACCTGAAGGCAAAAGAAGAATACGAGATGCTAGCGAAGAGCACCCGAGTTGGAAGGAGTTCTGCCGGAAACAGGATCGGGAGGGGGTCTGGGAGGGGATTTGCAGGGTGATTAAAAGGACCGCTAGAAGGCAGGAGGAACTGACCCTATGCAGCGATGGTGTATTCCTCAACCCAAGTGAATCGGCCGCCCTACTTGCAGATACGTTCTACCCCGAAGACAGAGTAGACCAGGACAACGCTGACCACAGGCGAATTAGAGAAGCAGCTAGTCGAGTAAATGAGTGGGTTCATGATGAATATCATGATCCACCATTTACCTCGCTGGAGCTGAAGACCGCCGTGGCAGGTTTCAATCCCAAAAAGGCACCAGGGGGGGATGGACTGACGTCTGACATCTGCAGTCGAGCGATCCACCAGGACCTGGATGCGTTCCTTGCCCTCTACAATAAGTGCCTTGAATTGGCACACTTCCCGAACATCTGGAAGGAGGCCACAGTCGTGGTCCTCAGAAAGCTGGGCAAGGACGATTACCTAAACCCCAAGGCATACAGACCAATAGGTCTACTGCCGGTTCTGGGGAAGGTCCTGGAGAGGATGGTAGTAGCGCGTATAAAATGGCAGCTTGTACCGCGGTTTAGTACTCGCCAGTTTGGCTTTATGCCCCAGAAAAGCACTGAGGACGCCCTCTATACGCTAATGGAGCACGTACAGGACAAGTTGAGGCTGAAGAAGCTAATTGTCCTGGTGTCGCTGGATATAGAGGGGGCCTTTGATAGTGTTTGGTGGCCAGCCATCAAGGTCAGACTGGCTGAGGAAAAGTGCCCGGTGAATATAAGAAGGCTGCTAGACAGCTACCTCGACAGTAGGAAAGTCAAGGTTCGTTACGCTGGGGAGAAATGCACGCGAGTGACTAGCAAGGGCTGTGTTCAAGGGTCAATAGGTGGTCCCATCCTGTGGAATCTCATTCTAGACCCACTATTGCAGGAATTGGAGCAGCGCGGTATCTTCGGGCAGGCGTTCGCCGATGATATCGTCTTGGTTTTGGATGGGGACTCAGCGACCGAAGTGTCTACATCTGCCAATGCAGCCCTCGCCCGTGTTCAGAGTTGGGGCGTCAGAAACAAGCTGAGGTTCGCACCGCACAAAACCTGTGCGATGGTCGTAACCAACAAGCGCAAGTATGATACCCCAAGGCTGAGCATGGCCGGGGTCGACATTGGTATGGTTGGGAAGATGAAGTTGTTGGGTCTAGCCATAGACGAGAAGCTCACCTTCAACGAGCACACCGCGAACGTCTGCAGGAGGGCAGCTAACATTTATAAGCAGCTGTCCCGCGCCGCTAAAGTGAGTTGGGGATTGGACGCACAGATCATACACACAATCTACACTGCTATGATTGAGCCCATAATAACGTACGCAGCCGCAGCCTGGGCTCCCGCTACAAAGAAGCTGGGAATACGGAAGAAGCTAGACTCGGTCCAACGAGGATTCGTCCAGAAGATCTGTAAATCTTACCGTACCGTCTCCCTGAACTCGGCACTGGTACTGTCCGGAATACTACCTCTAGATCTGCGCATACAGGAGGCAGCCGCCCTGTATGAAGCGAGAAGAGGGACATCCCGGTTTGTGCCAGGAGATAGGGAGATCGAAGGTGCGGTAAGGTTTGCAGAAGCTCCTCATCCAGCTACACAAATGCCCTTGGAGTTCATGTGCCTGGCAGACCAACAGTTGCTAGACAGCAACAATGTGCAGGCGGTGCGAATCTTCATCGACGGCAGCAAGATTGAGGGGAAGGTCGGAGCCGCATTATCCATTTGGGATAGTGAAGGCGAAGTCCGGAACCTCAAACTTAGCTTAGCCGCGTACTGCACAGTCTACCAGGCGGAACTCCTGGCCATCTGCAAAGCGACGGACATGATCCTCACGCGGCAAGAGACGAGCTATGGTTTGTACAGTGACTCAATGTCAGCATTGCAGACGCTTGCAAGCCCTGGCTCTTTCCATCCCCTGGCAGTTCGCGCGCGCGCCAATTTGGCTCAAGCCCTGGGCCAGAGCAAAGCTGTGTCTTTGTTCTGGATCAAGGCCCACGCGGGCCTGCCGGGGAATGAGCGAGCGGACGAGTTGGCAAAGAAGGCAGCGTTGTCGTTACGGAGGAAGCCGGACTACGACCGATGTCCGGTGTCATTTATCAAGCGACAGATCCGTTTGGAATCGCTTGATGAATGGAACCGAAGATATGTGTCGGGCGAGACAGCCTCTGTGACGAAAATGTTTCTTCCGGATGCCATGGCGGCTTACCGTATTATAAAACAGGTGCGGCCCACAGGCGTTCTCACGCAGGTTTTGACGGGGCACGGCGGGTTCTCTGAATACTTGAATCGCTTCAAGTGTAAGGAGAGCCCATCGTGCGTCTGCGATCCAGGCGTGGCAGAGACTGTCCAGCACATACTTGCAGATTGCCCGTTATTTATCAGGGAACGCTACCAACTCGAATGTGAGCTGGACAGGAGACTGACGAAGGAGAGCCTGCATGGGCTCATGAGTAAGCAACACAGGGAAAAGTTCCTGTTGTACTGTGTTAATGTGGCTTCCACCGTCATTGCACGAAACCGAAGTTGAAGCGGCACTATGCTTCACTAGTATTATAAGAATATTTGTAAGAAGCATAGAATACCACGCACAAAACTGCAGTGACGAACGGTGCACTGGGGTAGTACCTAGCAACAACAGATTGTCTGTATGATGAAAAGCACTGTTGTGCTTCTCATCCCTAGGTGTAAGGCATTATTTATATTGTGATTTTTTCCTGTGATAAACAGAAATTCTGTACCTTATCTGTGATCTGCAGCACCTTTTGCATATTTTACTGTGATTAACAGCGTTTATGTTTTTGAAATCTTGTATACTTAGCACTTTTTGTCTTTTGACCTCACCTAAATAAATAAAGTTGCCTTTTAAGTATTTAAACAAAGTGGGATTCCCACCCACTGTATACAAGATGAAGTATGCAAGAAGAACCATGGTATGAAGAATGAAAGTACGAGAAGCATGAAAGAGGAATGGAATGAAAGAATTTGCACAGATTAGGCGCTAACGTTGTTAGCGGGATTAGTATTTAAAAAAAAAAAAAAAAAAAAAAACCCTACCTACCCTACCCTACCTACCTACCTCTGGCCGACCGTAATGACGAACATATGAAAAAAAGTAAAAAAATAATTAAAAAAAAGGATAAAAAGTCCTATGTCCGTCTCCTAGTTCTAAGTTACCTCCCCACCAATTTTCAGCCTAATCGGTTCAGCCGTTCTTGAGTTATAAATAGTGTAACTAACACGACTTTCTTTTACATATATAGTTATTGGTATAGATGAGCAAATGCAACTCATAAGTCCATGGTCTGGATTACCCAAAAACCTGACTGAAAATAATTTTTGAGGAAAAAAACAATATTTCCTACATCTGCCCCACAATTTTTATCAAATATATAAAAGTAATGTTAATGTAAATGTTTACTATGAAAAGAATTGTTTAAGCAATTTTAATAAATAGCCAAAAGACATTACATAAGATAATCTACTATTTGCAATTCTCACTACGCCATTTTTTTAAGATTGACTTATCATTTGACGGATCAAATTTTAGGCTCCCTCTTTTCTTCTTAAAACCTTCACTAGTGGCCATAAGCGTTACTACAGTGTCAGTATGTAGGCGATTACCATGCTCTGTTTTCAAACTCTTTAGGACGCTAAATTTTCTTTCGACAAATACGTAAGAGAAAAGTAGAACGAGCAATAGGCTTATTTTAAGATTTTGGTGGTCATGAATTTTGCCATAAAATGAACTCTTAAACCTTCCTGCCGGCAAAATTGATTTAAACTTGAATTGAATATACATTATAAATACTTCTAGAACTACGTTTTTTACTTCTAAATTCAATTCTAGTGTAAATGTCTGAATTCCCCGCGTTTTCCCACATATCGCTCTCCCTACAAATTACCCAATCGGACTGAAAATCCCCGCAGTATGAGGAATCCCCCACAGATTGACAACCTTAGGATTTATATTTCTGAACTTTCCTGTGTTGACTATACAATTTAATCCAAAATAGGCTTGGTATTGTGGTTATTGTAAAACGTTGTATACGACACTACTGGTATTGCAGCTGGTAGCGTTCTTGCCAAAGAAAGATTTGCAGCTGGTAGCGTTCTTGCCAAAGAAAGATTTTAAGACTTTGTGAGCCGCTGAAACCGTTTTAATGTTCATGTAACAACAAAAAACCCTCCTCTTTGTCCGCATTATTATGAAGCTACGGAACCCTATTACTACGCGTAGAAAAGTCGTTTTTATACATCGAAAATATTTCCAAAAAAATAGGCAGGGTGTTAAAGGATAACCAACAAAACCCATTTCCAGCATTTTTGGAACTTTTATCTGTTTTTCTGTTTATTTGTGCACGCATCACTTAAAACGTACGGAACCAATGTAGATAACGTTCATTTATAAAAAAATGTGCGTAACTTGAAGTATTACTTAGTTTTCGTTTCATCGCAATTGGTTTACTAAATCAAAAGTTAGATGAATTTAAAGTGTTCTAGAAGCAAAATATCACAACACACGCAACGCAATTCAGATACTCGGACAGTTGAACTCCATATTCGATAGATAGCGGTGTGCATTTGATGTCATTTTCTGAATGGCGGTGTTAAGATTCTCCGCGAAAGAATGAGGTAGTAAGGTATGTAGGGTAGGTATGGAGCAGTATAGAGCAGTTGACGGGAGCGAAGCCGCAGGCACAGCTAGTAACAAATATATGAAGTCAAAACCAAAATCAAAAGTGGCGCGGATGAAAATTTGACATTTCGTCATGAGTGTCGTTTTCGTGGGTTTTGGGTCGGCTATTACGATTATGGGGTCAAAAGTGCCCACCTCTTTAGCATGACTCGAACAAAATTTGCGACCAATTTTTTAATATTTTACAAACGAATCCTTGAATTAAACATAGTAGTAATAATGTCCGGCATAGCTAAATGTATGATAAGTATCAAGGCTAGTCAGAAAGAGTATTAACTTGATGTTACGTCAACGAATAAAATCTAATATATATTTCGTTGGCCTGGGTGTTTTAAGCGCTGTAGTTTTAGAAGTATTTGAATTGATAAAAAAAAATCGATAGCAGAAAATTCATGATTATATGTCAGTAGGCTTTTTACACAACAAAAATTTATAGAACAGACTGTACAGGTACATAAAACTCAAAAGGGAATAAATAAGTAATTACCTCTGAAATGTTGTAAAGTCCGTTGATCTCTTCGGTGCAATTCAGTAAATAATGAGCATTTCTTTGATTTAGAACGAATTTAAAATTCTTCTTTACATTATTTGGCTTCCAAGAAGATAAAATATTGATGGAATCGTATTGAGGTTTAAGATAAGGATGTTTTATTAATACTTCGTTATACCGCGTAGTTTTTTCACAATCTCTACCATAGAACATCAGTTCATCTGGACCGCAGCATTTCTGTATGCACAGTTTATCAGAACAATATTCTATCACATCAATTGGTTTGTTTGTCTCACTCCTAAAATCGGCTTTACACATAGTTTCGAATTCCACTTCACTTTTTGCAACACATAGCGTCACAAGAAATAGAAAAGCTTTAAATGTATACATAATTATCTAAATCAGTATCGAAATTTGTTTTAAAGAGAATTTAATACAACCGTATCAAAACGACTAATTTCAGTAACGTTAAGGTCTATGTAATGGTAAGAGGATAAAATAGCTGAAAATTAAATTGTTGTTTATCGAATTTGAGGCAACCGATGTTATCAATACTTATATGGGTATTAATTATTAACTAGCTGTTGACCGCAACATTGTTTGCGTGGATTTTAGTTTATAAATATATATAACTATATTGACTTAATGCCCTATGTCCCCTAGATGAGGCAGAGAGCGTCCATAAATATCTTCCATCGCGATCGGACTTGGGCTTCACGCTTCAACTCTCTCCACGTCATTCCGATGCGACACGGTACGAAGCCAGGATTGACCTGACGGCCACGCTTTCTTTCTCCCTGGGGATTCCAGTCCAAAGCTTGCTTGGGAATGTAATAGGGCCACTTCGGAGCTTGTGGTCAATCCATCTCCACCTGATGCTACGACGCTTGATGGCTCTCGTGGCATTTCTCCAACAGCTCTACTTTGGAGATGGTCTCGAGCTCGCAAATTCCGAACCAGTTAATTTTAAGTCCTGTTTTTGCCGCTTGCTTCCTTCCTTCCTGCTTAGCGCTAAAAGGCATTACCAAAAAAAAAAAAAACGTATGCGTCTCGGGACATCTGACACAAGTGAGAACTGAGAGAGAGGGAGGAAGCGTCTGTCCGAAAAACGACTATCGCTGTGGGTTAGAGTGAGAGAGGAAAATCTTGCCTACCGCTGCCGTATGCGTGAGAGAAAGGGAAGCCAACAAAGCGCAAACGCGTTACGTTACAAAGCGGTTTACTCTCCCACAAGAAGTTTTCACTTCAACCATCGACCACATAGCTACACTTCAACAATCACACACATTATCTTTCTCTGGGTTTACCCAGAAATACCAACAGTCAAAAGTTGTCACGTTCCTACTAGTCTATCTTTAAATTATAAGAAGAGAGAAAGTAGAAGGTGGCATAAATAAGTTATTATCTAATTTACAGTAATGCTTCTCTGTAACAAACACGAACACGATAAAAGACGTATAGCCGTCGAATATCAAAGCATAAAGTCTCCTAGGATTGGTGTGCTTAGATTTATAAGGAGCATTGTAGGTACGGCCAATTTTTTTTTCTTGTCTAGGGGCATTGAGAGATTCAAAAATTTTTATTGGATAATTAGTAGATTCTTCTTCTTCCATCCTTCTCTGCTAATAAGAAAACAAAGCAAAGACATTTATTTCTCTTACACAAAGGTATCTTATAAACTAAAACATAAAGTGCAATATTGCAAGTTCTTGGTATAATGTTAGTCTACCCGCATTGTCCAGGTGGAGGGGACATGTAGCCGTGGCTTGGTCACCCACAGTGAAGCGAAGAGGAACCCGAGGAAGGGCCGCTCGTCAGGGCCTTTGCCGATAAGTCGACGACGTAGCGGCCAACATGTAGGTTGCCGCCTGGGCGACATTGCAATTTTTTTTTTATGCCTACCTCTCCGCGCAAGGCGGAGTCTGCAAGCTAACGGGTTCCTCGGACATAGTCCGAGACCTTGGGGACTCAAGGTAAATTTTACACATTACATTATTCTTATTTTCTGTAAAATAAATGTCAATCACATATGAGTTTTTTAATTTAATTGTTTTCTACAGAATTATTTTAACTTATACACAGCTTTTTGTTTACTATATCTTACTTCTATTTTGTTTATAGATACTATTTCGTACTGTTTGCTACCTGCTATATATAACCATATAGAGTTTTGAGCGGGTGCGCCAAAGTTCACCCAAATTTTCAACTCCGATAATTGGAAATCCGAAAATGTTCTTCCTAACATTTTTCATCCTAACAATCACAATTCCTAACTACTCTATCTCTAATGTTCATAATTCCGAAGCATTCAACTTCATAATGTCAGTAGCAATATACATCTATTATACTTTTATTTGTTTTCCTATATTTTCTCAAAATAACCATCTTTTACACTATTATTCAAAGTCACATCTTTTTTGTTTAGATTTCT
Source organism: Orthosia gracilis (assembly GCA_947562075.1). NCBI lineage: Eukaryota > Metazoa > Arthropoda > Insecta > Lepidoptera > Noctuidae > Orthosia > Orthosia gracilis. Next base: position 37,611,224 of record OX387275.1, on the reverse strand, counting down.
TTTTATTCATAATAATCAGTATTATATACATTAATTTTGCGTAACTTTATTTTCACATAACATGTATAACATATAAGAATAATAGTACCATGGTACAAGTAGTTAAATCCATGTTTTCAAATACACATTTCAATTAAATTAGTTTAATATTAGCGGCTATAGCTTTCAAATAATCACTTTTATTGGTGTATTTTGCTTTAAAATTCAATATATATTTAATTCTATCATATTTGTCATTGTATTTTCTTTTCTTGGCGGCAGGGGGAGCCCCGTTAAGATGTTTTTGGATTTCTGCAGCCTGATGTTGTAATTCTAGAACAATTTTCTTAGATAACAAATAAAATCCTGCGTGGTGCTGATCTACGAACTGTTGAAAACGATTATGCCATGATTCAGCACTGTTTTGAGTACGTGGTATGTTTTCCTCGTTTAAAACATAGGTGCTCCATATATCGTCAAAATATGTGGGAATTTCTTCTGGTCGTAGGTATGCAAGTGCTAAAATACATTTGATTTCTGATGAAAACGATTCGCTTGTTCCATATAGTTTTTGGAAACCTTGGCACTTAACTGTGACGCCTTTTCGAAATCCATTAATATGTATTTTGGCGATAAAATCAAATTTAATTATTGACAATACTCGATCAAAGATGAGAACAATTTGTCGTATGTGCTTTTGTCTTTATTTGAACACAATGCTATAACTAAAGGAAACGTTTTCGTGTTTATACAGCCGTGTATTGTGTAAACTTGCTGAAATATTTTCGGGGCGACTTTAAATGTTTCGTCCATTATTAAATAAGTGGAAGCGCATAAAAAAGTAAGAAATTGTTTAGTTGTATAAAATACTATTCTCTTTTTTTCATGCCATTTTTCATCAATTAAGATCATATCGTCTTGACTTTTGTCAAATTGAAGAATATTATGATTTATTTCATAGTTAATAGTATCAGGTTCTGTATTTTTTTCTTTTTTGTTTCTTTGACGATATATTACTTATCTCAAGTTCAAGTTTGTTGGCATATTAGCACGTATACTTGAGGAAGTGCTTGCTTCGCAATCACTAATTATATGAATTGTTTTTTTTTATTAATTAAAGCTTCTTCTTTAATTTTATTTATAGCGGCGTGTTCCTGCAAAGATATCCATAGGTTAGGTTAGGTTAGAACTGTGACCAACTATGCGCGAGCCGAGCGAGCGAAGCGAGCGGTGCCGCGGCAGCAGCCGGCGAGCGCCACCTCGAAATTGGTCGCGAAATTTTTCTAAGTATTTTTTTCATAGTGCCCTTAAGACAAAAATCAGTGAAACGACCTTTAATCATTCTAAACAGTTGCTTTTTAGACATATTTATCTCAGGTATAGTTATAGTAATAAGTTTGTAACAACAATAACCAAAACTAAAATGGCTACATGTAAAAATGTGAACAGTTGTTTTGTAATCACAAGAAATAGTTTAAAAACAAACCTTTTCCTTCAAAGCATCTGGTTCATGATTATGTTCTTGGTGCGGTCCTTCCAGTAATTTATACTTATTGACTTCCTTATCGAAAGTGATGATTAATCTCGCCTTACACTATTATACTTTTTGTTACTTCTTAACTCACACGCCCAATATTGTTCATCCACTGTTATTCGGTTTTTTTCATATATAAATCCATGTACGTCTAATTTTTGACTGGTTTTAATGATTTTTAATAATTTTCCTCCATATTAATAAAGCATTAACACAAACATGCACGTAATGATGATACACCGACATGAACTTAGCAATAGACACAACTCAGTACGTTATGTAAAGCATACCCCAAATAATAATCATACCCTCAAATTAAAACTATAAATATCATCTTCTACCCACATATATTTTTTATTACACTTGGTAAATGCATAGACTAATATATAATAGATTGATGTTTCTTTCTGAGTATGAGTGAAAATATTATGGTAATTATGTTTAGGGATAAAAGCGTTATGATAAAAAATAGTAGGAGTTTAAATATATTTACAATAATGATATTATTAATTACAATTTTCGGAAACATGACTGTTATGAACATCGCCGGTAGCACTACAAATAGTATGAATGAAAATTTTAGGATGAAAAATTTTAGGAAGAGTGATCATTCGGATTACAAATCATTAGGAAGATCAATTTCGGGTAAAGAACTTTAGGTGAGCCAATATGGACCCGTTTTGAGCATTGCTGTTACGTTTTGTTTCTATTTATCGTTCTTTGTGCCGTGTTAACACAGAATTCGATAAAATCTGTGCTATGTTTTTTGTCTGCGATAAGCTTCTTTAGGTTTTCAGTTTTAATGTTTATGCCTATTTTTTGTTCAATTTCAGACCTATCCGGGTCATAGACCGGGCAGTCTGTCAGTAAGTGGATCGCTGTCTCGTCTTTGTCAGGGTCACGCGTCTTTGTCATGCGCATGATGGGCTTTCCTTTTACCTGAACCCGTTCAGGTATTCTGTAAACCCACCACGCCCAGTCATTACTTGGGTTAATATCCCTGTTGGTCTTATTTTTCTGACAATTTTGTAGGCTTCGACAGCGTTCGGGAAGAAAAATTTCGTCGTCGCGGTTGTGTCACCCATCCTGTACCTCCGGTTCCATTCGACAAGCGAATCCTTCCGGATTTGTCGTTTGACGAATGATACCGGACACTGGTCGTATTCCAGCCTCTTTTTGAGGTGCAATGCCGCTTCTTTAGCCAAATGGTCGGCACTCTCATTCCCCTCCAGTCCCGCATGCGCTTTGATCCAAAACAAAGCCACATGCTTGTCTTGGATGCTGCATTTTTGCAAGTTCTCCCTGGTTTCGACTGCGAGGAGATGAGAAGAGCGGTGGTTTGCGACCGTTTCCAGTGACGATCACTGAAAATGCAAAAAGACCCTTCTTTGTGCTTTTGTATCGCCCGCGTGGCTTTGCATATGGCCAGCAGTTCGGTCTGGTAGACCGTGCAGTGGGACGATAATTTCATTTTCTGGCATTTGGTTTCGGCGCCAATGCTCCAGAGAGACAATGCCGTCCCCACCTTTTCATCAATTTTGCTGCCGTCCGTGTACATCTGCATCGCTTGTGTGCAGTGGTGTGCGAGTTGTTCTTGGTCTGCGAGGCATATGAACTGCAGACTATATATGTTCCGCCGGGTGGGGTGTCGAAGCAAATGCTGTGCGTCGCACATCGTCCCTATCTCCCAGCGCCGACTGGGGCAACCCCCTCCATGCCTCATACAGGGCAGCTGCCTCTCGTATTCGGAGATCGAGGGGAAGTATCCCATCCAGCACTAGCGCCGAGTATACGGTGCGATAGGATTGGACCGCATTCAACCTCTTCGTTACGCACAACTTGGTGACTGCGGGTGTGGGCCGTGGGCCCTTGCCGCGTACATTATGACCAGTTCGACCACTGCCGTGTACATGGTGCAGATGACGTCGGGGTGGAGTCCCCAGCTGACCTTCGCAGCCCTCGACAACTGCTTCTAAAAGCCAATCGCCTTTCGGCACACATTTTCTACGTGCTTGTTGAATGTAAGCTTATTGTCGATCGTTAGTCCCAGGATTTTGATCTCTTGCGTCATGTCAATGGCGACCCTTCCCATGCTCAGTCGCGGGGTGTCGTATTTCACTCTTCGCGTTATTACCATCGCATACGTTTTATGCGGTGCGAATTTCAACTTGTTGCTAACACCCCACTGATAAACATGGGCAAGGGCGTCATTCGCCTTTCGCTCAATCTAGATCGCTGAGTCACCATCGAATACTAGCACCACGTCGTCAGCAAAGGCTTGGCAGTAGTCTCCCCGTTCCTCCAGCCCCTTTAGTAGGGGGTCCAGGAGGGTGTTCCAGAGGATCGGTCCTCCAATCGATCCCTGTACGCAGCCCTACGACGTCTCCCTTACTACCTCTTCGCCTGCATACCTGACCCTGACCCTTCGGTTATTGAGGTAGCTGTCTATAATTCTCCTCACATTTTAATTCTTTCACGATTTAATCACAAAAAGCCCGGTTTTTTCCTCGGCCAGTCTGGTTCTAATAGCTAGCCACAATGCGCTGTCAAAAGATCCCTCTATGTCTAGCGACACCATTACGATCAGCTTGCGCTCTGCTAACTTGCTGCCTATGTGCCCAACCAGATCATAGAGAGAGTCTTCCGTGGTCTTCTGGGGCATGAAACCGTACTGGCGAGTACTGAGTTTCGGTATAAGCACGATATAGGCCAGGTCCCGGGAAAATAGCCCAGCTCCAAGCACTTGTTAGCCAGTGCTAGGAAAGTGCCCGGATTATGGTCAATCGAGTGCTGACAGATATCGGCCGTAAGGCCATCCGCCCCGGGGGCCTTTTTAGGGTTAAAAGTGCGCAAGGAGGAGTTCAGCTCCTCTATGGTGAAAGGTGGGTTATGCTTTTCATCATGACTCATGACGTTCACTTTTTCAGCTGCCGCTCTAACGCGCTTGTGCTCTCTATCTTCTTCCCTTCTATCTCCGGGGTAGAAATGGTTCCGCCAGCAGTTCGGCAGAGTGGAGATTACCCAGTGTCTTTCCGTTCACGATCAGGGGCAAGTCCTCATACCGTTTCTTGGTTCGGCCTATGACCCGGTATATTCCGTCCCATAGCCCTTCCCCGTCTTGTCTCTCACAGAAAGCTTTCCAGCTTTCTGTTTGAGCATTTCTGACTTTCTCCTCATATTCTTTCTTTATTTGCAGGTACTCAGCGACGACGGCCTCTCTCCTAACAGGTGCTGCACAGCGGATCCTGCGCCTTTTTGTGGCGACTGCTCTCTTCAGCGTGGCGAGCTCCTCTGACCACCATGTTAAGTTGATCCTCTTTTTTTGGCTTTATAAGTGGTATACTTTTGTTGACTGCTTCTATTATAAAATTTTGATAATCCTGAATTTTATTTTCTAAGTCAATTTTTTCTATTTCTAAAGAGTAGATTTTTTGATCTATGAGCAACTGGGTCAAATTCTCACGAAATTGATCCCAGTCTGCTTTTTTACTATTATATTTACGGGTTGTTCTACTTATTTGTATACCCCTTGCCCTCTCCAAGGCCAACTTAAAGGTAATGATGTTGTGGTCTGAGCTCATCAGGCCCTCCACTACCTCCCAGTCATCCACCAGGCCGAGCAACTCCTCCGTGCAGACCGTTATGTCTACTCTGCTTGAGTAGATACTTCCCCTCGATCTCCGAATACGAGAGGCAGCTGCCCTGTATGAGGCATGGAGGGGGTTGCCCCAGTCGGCGCTGGGAGATAGGGACGATGTGCGACGCACAGCATTTGCTTCGACACCCCACCCGGCGGAACATATATAGTCTGCAGTTCATATGCCTCGCAGACCAAGAACAACTCGCACACCACTGCACACAAGCGATGCAGATGTACACGGACGGCAGCAAAATTTATGAAAAGGTGGGGACGGCATTGTCTCTCTGGAGCATTGGCGCCGAAACCAAATGCCAGAAAATGAAATTATCGTCCCACTGCACGGTCTACCAGACCGAACTGCTGGCCATATGCAAAGCCACGCGGGCGATACAAAAGCACAAAGAAGGGTCTTTTTGCATTTTCAGTGATCGTCACTGGAAACGGTCGCAAACCACCGCTCTTCTCATCTCCTCGCAGTCGAAACCAGGGAGAACTTGCAAAAATGCAGCATCCAAGACAAGCATGTGGCTTTGTTTTGGATCAAAGCGCATGCGGGACTGGAGGGGAATGAGAGTGCCGACCATTTGGCTAAAGAAGCGGCATTGCACCTCAAAAAGAGGCTGGAATACGACCAGTGTCCGGTATCATTCGTCAAACGACAAATCCGGAAGGATTCGCTTGTCGAATGGAACCGGAGGTACAGGATGGGTGACACAACCGCGACGACGAAATTTTTCTTCCCGAACGCTGTCGAAGCCTACAAAATTGTCAGAAAAATAAGACCAACAGGGATATTAACCCAAGTAATGACTGGGCGTGGTGGGTTTACAGAATACCTGAACGGGTTCAGGTAAAAGGAAAGCCCATCATGCGCATGACAAAGACGCGTGACCCTGACAAAGACGAGACAGCGATCCACTTACTGACAGACTGCCCGGTCTATGACCCGGATAGGTCTGAAATTGAACAAAAAATAGGCATAAACATTAAAACTGAAAACCTAAAGAAGCTTATCGCAGACAAAAAACATAGCACAGATTTTATCGAATTCTGTGTTAACACGGCACAAAGAACGATAAATAGAAACAAAACGTAACAGCAATGCTCAAAACGGGTCCATATTGGCTCACCTAAAGTTCTTTACCCGAAATTGATCTTCCTAATGATTTGTAATCCGAATGATCACTCTTCCTAAAATTTTTCATCCTAAAATTTTCATTCATACTATTTGTAGTGCTACCGGCGATGTTCATAACAGTCATGTTTCCGAAAATTGTAATTAATAATATCATTATTGTAAATATATTTAAACACCTACTATTTTTTATCATAACGCTTTTATCCCTAAACATAATTACCATAATATTTTCACTCATACTCAGAAAGAAACATCAATCTATTATATATTAGTCTATGCATTTACCAAGTGTAATAAAAAATATATGTGGGTAGAAGATGATATTTATAGTTTTAATTTGAGGGTATGATTATTATTTGGGGTATGCTTTACATAACGTACTGAGTTGTGTCTATTGCTAAGTTCATGTCGGTGTATCATCATTACGTGCATGTTTGTGTTAATGCTTTATTAATATGGAGGAAAATTATTAAAAATCATTAAAACCAGTCAAAAATTAGACGTACATGGATTTATATATGAAAAAAACCGAATAACAGTGGATGAACAATATTGGGCGTGTGAGTTAAGAAGCAACAAAAAGTATAATAGTGTAAGGCGAGATTAATCATCACTTTCGATAAGGAAGTCAATAAGTATAAATTACTGGAAGGACCGCACCAAGAACATAATCATGAACCAGATGCTTTGAAGGAAAAGGTTTGTTTTTAAACTATTTCTTGTGATTACAAAACAACTGTTCACATTTTTACATGTAGCCATTTTAGTTTTGGTTATTGTTGTTACAAACTTATTACTATAACTATACCTGAGATAAATATGTCTAAAAAACCAACTGTTTAGAATGATTAAAGGTCGTTTCACTGATTTTTGTCTTAAGGGCACTATGAAAAAAATACTTAGAAAAATTTCGCGACCAATTTCGAGGTGGCGTTTCGAGGTCGCCGGCCGCTGCCGCGGCACCGCTCGCTTCGCTCGCTCGGCTCGCGCATAGTTGGTCACAGTTCTAACCTAACCTAACCTATGGATATCTTTGCAGGAACACGCCGCTATAAATAAAATTAAAGAAGAAGCTTTAATTAATAAAAAAAAACAATTCATATAATTAGTGATTGCGAAGCAAGCACTTCCTCAAGTATACGTGCTAATATGCCAACAAACTTGAACTTGAGATAAGTAATATATCGTCAAAGAAACAAAAAAGAAAAAAATACAGAACCTGATACTATTAACTATGAAATAAATCATAATATTCTTCAATTTGACAAAAGTCAAGACGATATGATCTTAATTGATGAAAAATGGCATGAAAAAAAGAGAATAGTATTTTATACAACTAAACAATTTCTTACTTTTTTATGCGCTTCCACTTATTTAATAATGGACGAAACATTTAAAGTCGCCCCGAAAATATTTCAGCAAGTTTACACAATACACGGCTGTATAAACACGAAAACGTTTCCTTTAGTTATAGCATTGTGTTCAAATAAAGACAAAAGCACATACGACAAATTGTTCTCATCTTTGATCGAGTATTGTCAATAATTAAATTTGATTTTATCGCCAAAATACATATTAATGGATTTCGAAAAGGCGTCACAGTTAAGTGCCAAGGTTTCCAAAAACTATATGGAACAAGCGAATCGTTTTCATCAGAAATCAAATGTATTTTAGCACTTGCATACCTACGACCAGAAGAAATTCCCACATATTTTGACGATATATGGAGCACCTATGTTTTAAACGAGGAAAACATACCACGTACTCAAAACAGTGCTGAATCATGGCATAATCGTTTTCAACAGTTCGTAGATCAGCACCACGTAGGATTTTATTTGTTATCTAAGAAAATTGTTCTAGAATTACAACATCAGGCTGCAGAAATCCAAAAACATCTTAACGGGGCTCCCCCTGCCGCCAAGAAAAGAAAATACAATGACAAATATGATAGAATTAAATATATATTGAATTTTAAAGCAAAATACACCAATAAAAGTGATTATTTGAAAGCTATAGCCGCTAATATTAAACTAATTTAATTGAAACGTGTATATGAAAACATGGATTTAACTACTTGTACCATGGTACTATTATTCTTATATGTTATACATGTTATGTGAAAATAAAGTTACGCAAAATTAATGTATAAAATACTGATTATTATGAATAAAAAGAAATCTAAACAAAAAAGATGTGACTTTGAATAATAGTGTAAAAGATGGTTATTTTGAGAAAATATAGGAAAACAAATAAAAGTATAATAGATGTATATTGCTACTGACATTATGAAGTTGAATGCTTCGGAATTATGAACATTAGAGATAGAGTAGTTAGGAATTGTGATTGTTAGGATGAAAAATGTTAGGAAGAACATTTTCGGATTTCCAATTATCGGAGTTGAAAATTTAGGTGAACACTAAATTTAGGTGTCACAGGCCTTCGAGATATTAAGCGATACAGCCCTTCGCCCCAGCAGTGCTTGATCGCCAGTTCCGTGCGTGATCCCCGGCGAAAGCCATATAGACGGTCACTCACCAGATCATTGTCTTCAAGTTAGATCAGCAACTTACTGTTCAGTACCCTTTCCATAACCTTGCACAAAATGGAGGTAATGGCGATCGGACGGAAAATGGGCAGGGTTTGCACGGTCGCCCTTTTTGGGCACAGGTTGTACATTTGCAAGCTTCCAGGAGTTCGGCACCGTTCTTTTTACAAGAGAGAGGCGGAACAAACGAGTCAACACAATAGACAGTTTAGACTCACACTGCCTCAATAGTCTCGCTGGAATGCCGTCAGGCCCGCTGGCCTTTTTCAAGTCTAGACTGCACAATATTCTCCGAACCTCCTCTCCTCTCCTCTGTGTGAACTGCGATCTCCGGCATGTAAGAGACGAGAGAGCTTCCAGACGTGTATTGCTTGCAAAGACAGAATGCAATTTGCTTTCTCCATTGTAGAGTGAGCCAGCGACTCATCAGGTTTCATCATTGCGTCAACCATTAAACTAGTGTTGTTTGGCGCTCAGCGCGCAGCAAGAAGGTACAATTAATAGTAGACTGCAGCGCAAGCAGCTTTCTCCTCATCCTGCAGCTGTTGCTAAGCAGACTGTTATAAAAGGGGTGGTCGGGGTTAACCCCGGGGTTGCTAATTAACCACAGACGCTACTAATGTCTCTGGAAGATCCAAGCGACCACGACCGAACGACTCGCCTGGTAATGACGGCGCGTACGAAGTAACTGTAGGCGATCGCTCGGCCGGCCAGGATTCAATTCCTCAATCCCAAAAGCCGGACAGAACTACAGTTGCTGAGCTTGACAAAGAGTTTGAGTCTGTGTTGACTGTGAAAATACAGGCCTCGCTCAAATCTTACTTCGAAAATGAATTCCAGGTGTTAAAAAAATATTGCAAGGACTGGAGGCATCAGTTGAGTTCATGAGCAGGGATTATGATATTATGAAGATCGAGATTGACCAGAGCAATGTCATCAGTCAACTAAAAAAAGAATAGGAAGAGTTAAAAACCTGTTTCTGACTTATCTGTAAGGCTGAACAATGATACATTGATCAATGAGACATTATATCCATTAAATTACGAGTATTAAAGTTTTCATTGGTCATGTTTAATTTGTATATATCCTCTGCCTCTTTTATTTTTTTCATAGCCAATGTACATTCATTATCCCACCAAAGAGGTGAAGGTATTTGGCCCTTAGAAGCATTTTTTATTCGAAAGTATGTATCAGCTGCTTGTATCATTAGTTTGGTAAATTCTTTAGAGCATATTTCTGTGTCACAATTTTTGGGTAAATCTGAAATGTTAGTGTCCATGTAGTTTTTAAACTTAGGCCAATTGTCAGCTACAAGTTTATATTTAAGTCTGGGTTTAGTTGGACTAGCTTTGATTTTCTTGCCAGGGAATGATATAATTATAGGAAAGTGGTCACTGTAATAGGTAGAAGAGAGTGTGAGCCAAGTAAGAGAAGAAGCCAAGGAAGGTGATGAGATAGTATGACACACTAACATATACATTTTATTTATATTCCTAATAGAATAAGATTATTATATACAAACTGCATCCTCCTGACCACTATTTAAAATATAAAACATTTTTTTTTGCAATACGGAAAAAATATCAATTCAAACGTTTCTCGCGCTTTTTTCCTCTGATTTTTTATTTCGTAGACTAAGACTACTGACATTCTGGAGGTTGCTAGTTTATAGTTACACTAGCTGTTGCCCAAGGCTCCGCTCCCGTGGACCACCCCCACAGGACCCGTTTTCGGGATAAAAAAATAGCCTATGAAACTCAGGAATAATGTAGCTTTATAATGGTCAAAGATTTTTTAATCGGTCCAGTAGTTTCGGAGCGTACAAATAAACAAACAAAAAAAACTTTCCTCTTTATAATATTAAGTATAGATAAAAATAGTGTCGTACCCTGATTGATCTAAAGTTGATCAAAAATTGAAGTATATCGAAAATTCAACTAATTCACGGCGAAAACATTACATTTGTTAAGAAACTAGCGGCTCTTATTTAATCTCTTCTCATTTACGTCAGACTTAATTTTATCGAACGCATTTATTTTACTGTTGATTTTTTATGTATTACAATAAAAGTTCATGTATAATGTGTACCGATACTGTTATGTTTAAACATATGTCGTTTATATTCATAAAACATTCATTTACACCAATTAGATAAAATTTGTTGAGGGGACATGAAATATCGATTCGATGAATCACATATTATTGAGCATTACCTACAACACAATGCTCCGTACTTGCAATATTTAATAAAAATAAGGACATTGACAGCTGTCAGTTTAGTTTACGAAATAAAAAATCACATTAACTGCGGGTGCGGGTCGAAGGTAACTCACGTGCTTCTAATTCTAAGACTGGGGAGCTGGTGATTCTTAAAACTCTAAAATGGTGGCCGACGGCTTTTTGCTTATTCATGTGCTCACGACACTTTCCACAGGTTTTATATCCGCGAAACAGATAAGCGATTTTGATGTGTATCAAAGGGTCGTGGTCAGAGACTTTGTTTAGAATAGATCGAACATTTTTAAGACGCAAATTCATTATCATTATTCACTTCCGCACTAACAGATAACGTCATAAGCAAAAAGAGATAGATATACTTTTGTCTATACCATCTTTTGTACCAATGTGGCCGAGTATGCTATAGATACTTCTATATAAACATACAAAGATTACTATTATTTATGGGGGAATTATAAAACGATCGAATAAAAAAAAACTTTGCGACTGATGATGAGATACTGTTTTAATAACTTGAGTGGTATGAATTAGAGTAAGCGAAGAATTAACTAAAGTAACGACGAATATTGATTAATAATAAAATCCAGAACGAGCTTACAAAAAGTGGATTGTGATTATTCCATTCCCGACTTTAAAATTCTAGCCGTGCGACTAAATTACTAAGTGAGCGACTAGAAATGCGCGGAGTCCGAGTGTATTCGTGTTTTTAACGAATTAGTCCAAGAGCGAGCGAAGCGAGCTCGGAAATTTAGGGAACCCCGACACGGATAGGTTAGGTTCGAAGGCGATGACGGGAGCTGAAGTGAGCGAGCAAAGCGAGCGAACTCAGCGCCCGTCATCTCCTTCATGTTAGGTTACTTTAGACCCTGCAGACAGTAAAAGGAGCCCTGTGCAGCGGGGCTCCGTCTACAAACTTTTATTTTCAAGTCAAATATTATGAAGCTTCTCATTTTGTAATTTATGTAACTCAAATTAATGTTAGTAAGTTGCTGTTCTGTTCATTTCTCGTCACTCGCAGTCAGTCGCTCACTTAGTAAGACTATAACGTAAATTAATTATTTTTGTCACTTAAAACTTTAATTTACAGTCACTCGTTTAAATACTACCCTTATTTATGTAAACATATATCAGGGGGTGACCATAAGCTCATAGAGTAAGGTTATTTTGAGATCGCGTAAGTGACAGATGTATACAAATCATATACATTTGTCACTTACACACACTCAAAATAACTTTACTCTAAGAGCTTATGGTCACCCCCCTGTACTAGATCTGTGCCACTGTCTTTACGATATTTTATCGAGTGTAGGTTTTGCCCCGATAGAATCTACAAAATTCAATTAATAGTCTGTAAGAATCGTCCCTGAGTGGTGGATTTTTTTACATTTTCTTTATAGATTCTTTTTAATTATTTAAAGAGTGCACGTGTACTCCTACAAAGATTAAACTTATCACTCATTGTACAAGTAAACTTCCACTCTTTTGTAACTTTTCTGTGCATTATTCTTGTTGTATAAAATATTTAATAATAGCTAGCACAAAAACTACATCATGATTATTAAATTGATAGCTTTTTAAGGTCTCGTACAGGTACCGGCATTTTAAAGCGCTCTGCGAAAGTGGTGGAGTGATTTGCGCATGTGTAAATTCACGCATAAAATTACAATTAATTATTTGTTTGTAGGTAGTTTAAAGTTTGTGAAGAAAGGATATTTAGATAGCTACTTTTAACACTTTGTGGTTTAGGCATAGTAGCCTATCATTATATTAATAAATGCTTGAGTTTTACTAACGGATATAAATATGTTACTAAATTAAATATAGAAAGAAAGAAAACACAGTTTTATGTGAAATTATGTATTGTGAGTACTTATCCTAAACATATTTCTAGTCAAAACTGCGAGGCCCAACTAGTATACTAATATCTAATCATACGGCAGTGGAGTTACGCCTTCCATTAAATCTCTTCAATAATAAAAATATTTTTTTTAAACGCTATGAAATGGAACTTCATAATTAACACAATAATGCGCGACTGTACACACCCTACACTGTGTCACACTTCCTCCTGCACATTGGGGACCTGCAGAATAGCTTTAAATAGTCATGAAGAATCAAGTCTTTCATTTCCTACACAAGAAACCTTCACATCTCAACACATAGCAGCCATCAAACAACACTCCAGGACTCCTGAAACTGAACTATAGGTACAGGGCGTCCACACGCCAGTGCTGCCAACTAAGCGCTTTCAGCGCCAGATCTAGCGCTTTTTTGTTCAATAGCGCGTTCTAGCACCTAGCGCTTTTAGAAACTTTGGACTTTCTTTAAAAAAAAAGTAAATGCGCAAACTATCAACTCCCCCCGACGTGTAGAGGAAAATTACATCCACAGATATAAATATGAATTCAAATCCAAAACTGATCAAGACTAACCATATGATTTGGCGGCAGAAGCAATTGTAGTAGGATCGGACGATGATGAATTAATTTAATTCCTTTTCATTGATAAAATAATTACAGTATTTATTATTACTAAACAAGTACTATAATGTATGTAACTCAAATATGACATATACTGGTTCAATAAAAAAAAAAATACGTTAATATATCCCGAGTCCCAAATTATTATGCGTTTTGTTTGAATTTGGCGCCGACTACAACGATTTTTGACAGCGATCATTTAGCGCTTTTTTAAAGAGCTAACAGCACGTTTTTGCTTAGACGAGTTAGCAGCACTGCCACACGCTAGGGCTTAGGATTTACAACCTCTCGTACACAGCGCCCGGCGATCACGTCCGTGCGGTACAACAGTAGCATTGTTACGTAATATTATTCATTTTATCGTCAAATCATTATGAAGCCTTTGATTTGATTTTTGATTTTCCTTTTTTAAACTTGTACCAAAACTCGACTAAACTGTTGCTCGAGTAACAAACTGTCACACAGTACACCCCACGCGGCCCAACCCTAGAATATTTGTTATCTGTCGTATGGTGGAGGTCATTCATGATTGATTTTCGTCGCGAATTCCTCTGAAATCCCAGCTGTTTTGTTGCAATAGCTGCAGTGCGCCTGTCTGAACTGAATGCACCTCTGACCCCCAGGTCTTACTAGCTAGGGGCTAAAGCTCTTGTATAACCAGTCAATATGTCGTCCATCATGGATGAAAGGTGTGTAACCTGTTGTAGATCGTGAACTTATCAAATTCGGAGCAAAGTGATCGATATTTTGCATTTTTCAGAGTGTCGGATGAGATCGAAGCTCTAGAAGCAATTTTAATGGATGATGTTGTGATCAAACGTGTTGGGGACGTGCCGCATATCATCGAAACTGTCCTCCATCCATCAACGGGTAATGACGTCGACCGGCAGTACGTCTGCGCGACCCTGGTAGTGAAACTAACACCAGGGTACCCAGACAGCAGCCCTGAGGTGACGCTCAGAAACCCACGGGGACTCGACGATGAGATCCTGTCAAACATCCACCTTCAGATCCGTGAGAAACTGGCTGATTGCCTTGGTGAACCTGTAGTGTTTGAACTGATTGAGGTGAGTCCAATCATACTTTTATTTAATATGCTAGAGTGCATTTTTGTTTTATTTCTCCAGTAAGGAACCTTACTACATAATCATAAGTAAGCAGTCTATATTGCCAGTATTCTGTAATGGAAAAGCAAATCGATTTTTGCTCCCTAAACTTCTGGGCTGCCTTGCAGCAGGCTTTCCGATGCCCAAGGCACGAAACCGTGCTGTTTTTGTATGAGATTTACTACTGTGCAGCCATCATAGCCAACTTCAGGGCGGCCAAAAAGTTTGGCGGAACTATAGTGCTAATTCATTGCTTATTCAAATGTTGTAGATTTTCTAGGTTGTAACTTATACAAGTGGAACTGCAGGTAACAGTTAGTAGGATTAATAAAAACCTGTTATTAAAGTTTGATACAATATTTTTAATGAACATGTATGAAAAAAAAAGACGTGTGGCACTCGGGGACTGCCGCGGTAAAGCTATTGCATAGCAATTTGTATCAACTTATGCAATTATATTTTTTTTTTAATTTATTTATTTTATTCAGGCAGTATTGCTTTTTCTTTGATATTAATTCAAGTTACACTTTTTGAGCGTGGTGACCGATAAGAAAACAATTTTTTCTATTATTAAATAAATAAAAAAAGTTAAGATTGTTTATTTAAAATATTTTTATTATTTTACAATACATGTGGGTTTTATTATTGGATGGTTAAGGATTGCAGTATCGAAACGACGTTAGACGATGCACGGCCTTCAAGCCACACCTCCTTGCCCGTCGGAGTGGGGAGCGTGAGGTTTTTTCGTTACGGAATTTCTGGATTCGGTCCCCACGCTCAAGGCCCGCGATAGAAGCTATGCAATAGCTTAATAATTTTTTGAAAAGTACAGTGGAGCTTAAGCTTTGGTATCCTAATAAATATGCTAAAGCGGACAAAAGTTCTGTCAAAATAAAACACTTTTTCTTTTTGGGCCAAACTGTATATTGTCCTTTGACCAATCCCTAAAACTATTATTTAATTGATTTGATTATTAAGACACTACTAAAATACAGAAAATATATACCTACATTATAGAAAAACATTAAATTGTCTATGTTCTTAAAATTACATAGTATATCTCTCAATTAAAGCCAACAAACCTCATTTGGAATGTAATGTGCTTTGTTTTCTTTTTTCGTGGTGTATTGAGTGTCCTATAGACATACCTTGTCTTACCCTCCGGAAAATATATGTGTGATGTTATGTTTTGTTTTCATGGTGTTCAAGATGGACAAATACGGAATCCTTGCTGCCCAACATCCAATAGATAATAAATCATTCACTTAAAACAGGAATTAAATTAAATTGGGATGGTCTTTCCTCACATTTCATTTGAGTTGTTTTAAATCGCTGGAATGGCTGCAAATTAAAAAAACTGGCCAAGTGCGAGTCGACTTGGCGCACAAAGGTTTCCATACCATTATGACAAAAAACTGCAAAAAAGTCACGGTTGTTGTATGGGAGCTCACTGGGACTTTTTTGCACTTAAATATTTATTTTATTCTGTTTTTAATATTTGTTGTTATAGTGGCAATATAAATACATCATCTGTGAAAATTTCAATTGTCTAGCTATCACGGTTCGTGAGATACAGCCTGGTGACAGACAAACAGATAGACAGATTGCAGAGTCTTAGTAATAGGGTCCCGTTTTTACCCTTTGGATATAGAACCCTAAATTTAGATCCAGCTACACCAGTACGAGTAGCACTTAACAAGTTACATTCTGTTTCTGCTATATATTTGAAGATGTGCAGCTACTTCATCTTTTGGACTGACTGACTTTCATTTCACAAGTCAAACAGTTTAATTGAAATTAATATATGATTTGAGTAACTATCAAAAAGAAAATATCACTGACATCAGGTCAGTGATATTTGCTTTCAGTGATTTGTGTTACAAGTGTGTCTTAGTGAGTTTCTGAACACACCAATTGCGATAACACCTGTCCGAATTGAATAGGTAACAGAGCTATTTATTTTAAGCAAGTTGAAAAAGCCCAAATTGTCTTTAGATATTTTTCAATAATATTTAAAAATATAGCAGGCACTGGATGTTTTATTTTTATGATGATATTTTACAGCTTATCCGTGACTGTCTGACTGATAGCAACTTGCCAAGCGGTCAGTGCATGATCTGTCTGTTTGGCTTCAACAAGGGGGATGAGTTCATCAGGACCCAATGCTATCACTACTTTCATAGCCATTGCCTTGCTGCGCACCTTATTTCTGGCAGGCGTTATTATCAAGAAGAGCTAGAACTTCTGCCTAACTGGCAGCAGGTGACCAGGTCGCCATTTAAGGTTAGTCGCATTCATACAATCTACAAAATAGAATTGCCAATTACTTTTCAGATTCAAATTTTTTCTTATGACATCATGACTTTGTCTAAATTATTTTGCAACAAAGACATAATATCGTCCACTGTGATACCAGACCAGATAGTCAAATTCTGTGTTGAAGGCAAAAAAGTTCAAAAACAGACATATAAAAACACATTGATATTTCAAAATCGAATCACAATAAATCTTAAAAGAATAATATTAATTATTCTTTAAAGATATGCATTTAGGTACAATGTATATAATATCATTTAAAATAAATTTCAATCAAATAAATTGCCAAAACTAAAATTACTAATAACTACTGCTAATTACTTGAGTACTATCAAAGGTTAGATTCTGGACTTTGGAGAAATACAAAAAAAAAATGTTACTATTAAATTGACAAGTTGTCATACAATATTGTCAATTTAATCTCGTGTTAGTAACTCGGCCAAAAGGACCTTATTGTAATATCTGTGTATTAAGGAAATCTGCCCGGTGTGCCGTATCACGCTGACTACTATCGAGGTGGAAACTCTGGCTGATGCTCCGCCACCCGTTGCCTCCTTCACAGCAGCACCGTTCTTCTTGACGGATGAGATGAAAGTAAGTGTACTTGTCTACCTGATGTTTCATTTCATTTTATTTATTCATTTTCAAACCATTTTTTATATATAATATTGAAAATTTTATACACTACAACTCCGAAAATATATAAGTAGGTATTGAAAAACAATCAACAATTTTTTTTACAAAACAACTACATTGCTATTTCAATTCTCAACCATGAATTATTATAGTATTCAATTAAGTCAAATAAAAATGTCAATTGAAAATATAAAATCAAATCAATTCATTTTCCACTACAAATCTCAACAACATCTGATGTTACTTTAAGCCGCACCCGAGCTACAACAGTGCGGCGCTAATTTTGCTATACCGTGTGAGTGAAAGCGCATGATAAGCTCCTTTGATTGACCGCCATTTTAGTTCGTTTTTTATTTATCACTTTTTAGTTGTGGTACCTTGTAAGTTCTATAGTAACGTACCTATAATGCCAGAATAGATTACCCGTTTATCATGAAACTTGAACATAACCGGTAAAATGAGAGTGTACTACCTAAGGTTGAACTGTACACATCTGCGTACCCCTTTAGAGCTTACTGGCGTGTTTTTATATTATGAAATAGTATAAACAATAAACAGACATGCTATTGCAGCAATCTCGAGAGATTTTGTGTCATTTATTGAAGAGTTCTGTTGTATATCTCCGAAATTCTTCTTCAGAACTTAACCAAATTTAAATGGGTTCAATTTGGGAACATACCTACTCTTTCAAACAAAAAAAAAAGAAATTTCAAAATCGGCCCACAATTGACGGAGAAATCGGTGAAAATACACAAAAAAAACAAAGTCGAACATAGAACCTCCTCCTTTTTCGGATAGTCGGTTAAAAATGTAGTTAAGTGTCGATCGATTATAATTTGTCAAAAGTAGGCCGCTGCAAATATAATTTGTCAAAATGGGGAATTATTAGTCCAGTGCATATCGGGTGCGATTGCGGTGCTCCTGTATAGACTATGCCCCACTTGCTAGAGTGTTCCGACTGTCCATTTACTTGCACCTTGGAAGACCAGTCATCAATTTTTCTGTGTAAAAATATTTTTAAACATCCAAGTCGTTTTGGAGGAGTATCCAAAAGTTGCGAAAAATATCGTGTTGCTAATTATTTTTTTAAAGCACTATTTTTTATACGAAAAAACCATGTTTGAAAAATAATGTACATGAAATAATAATGTATTTCTTTTTTCAAACCTTTTATCCTAGAAAAGAAGTATGCTTTAGAAAGCTACCGTTTTACGGCACTAAAGCGGATGTAGGCCCTTAAGGTGGGTAAACAAATATTCAAGCAAGATACACAATTCTTATTCTCTTATTTACAACTTTTACACCTTAGAAAAGATTGCATATTCCAGCATATTCCCTACTCTCCAAAGTCCTTTGATCCCCACAAGTATATTCATTTCTTGAAGTTTTGACGCTGTATCTTCAGAATAATGTTTTTTTTTTTACAGGAGCTACAGAACAAGATGGCCAAGCTTCTGGCTTATCAGATGTCTAAGGGCGGCGTGATCGGATGCGGCGACAATGGACCGCCACCGCTGACCATAACTACTCCGGAGGACAATGAGAACAATGTACCTAGTTTCTTTATTTATTCTATTAGACTAGATTTCCATTACGCAACTATCTATTTTAAGGGAGAATGCACTTAGTGATTATTATCCCGTCCTTCTTGCTGAAATATAAGTTGAACACATTTATTTTTATAATATTTATAACTATATTTTTTTTACATAATAATATAATATTTGGAGAGCTGTGCGAGAAAAAATCTACATTACATATATTAATTAGTACGGTACTTAATGTTAGGTTTAATTGAACTCTGTGCTTTATTCGATAATCTTAAATAATAATAATTTAAATAATGAAGCCATTGATCATAGCCTCTTGTACGAGCGCACACGCACTTTATAAGAAGTTATATGTTATTTTATATCAAGAGAGTTGCCTCAAGAATACGCAGGTTCACAGATTTTAACAGGCCGTTTGACAAAATAGGACACCTACTTTTCAATCGTTCCGTCATCACAATGGATTTATCAAAAATATTGTCTAGTAGTCACAACTCGTGTTTCTTCTGTATTCGTAAATTGTGACGTAACTTAAGATTACAATTAAATATTATAATCTAACATCTGGGGTACCACAGGGTTCACAGCTATGGCCGTTACTCATCATGTTTCATTCCAGTTTTGATTACCCACCGTATCATATCAAATATTTACTTTGCTCTGCGTTTGATTAATTTGGTAAATAAGAAAACTTATTTATAGCCAAGCTTTATGTTATTTCATTAAATTAAGCTTTAATAAATTAAAATTAAATAATATATTCCAATACTCTATTTCAGTCTGCACATTAAAATTTTATCCATATAGTTGGACATCTGACATCATAGTCTACTATAACCACATGTAGTATTATGATTTAGTTTAGAAAGCAATTTGAGTTGGATTTAGGACCACATAAACACAACAACTAAACTAATGTTATTCCCATTTTCCCTCGCTGCAAACTCCATACTTTATTTAAAAAGGCTTACAACTAAAAATAAAAATGTTGACTAAAAATTACTTAAACCCACAGGCTAAAATTGTTGAAACAGTACAAAGGAAAAAGAACAACTGCATCCCGAAAATGATAAAATCATTAACGGTGTATAAAGCTTCGCATTCACTAGGCGACAAAATTCATCGCCTGAACGAATTCCCAAACGCAATTTAGAGTTAGTCTCTGTTCAATCTCATGCCGTATCTGTCATTTGAATGTGTAATAGCGCCGGATACAAGAACGACTTGAATACAAGTGCCTTTTGAGAATTCGGGTGGTTTATTGTTCAATTTTGAGTTCCATCCTTGCCACTCAGGTCTAGTAGTACTTCGTATCGCGACATTCCGTTTGTGGCCCGGTGTATGCGAGGCAACAACGTTGGTTCGCAGTAACTTAGAATATTTGTCACAGGTATGCAAATCTCAGGTTGATGTTGACATGCAAGAGATAACGCGAGCTCTGAAAAGGTTCGTTCATCATCTATCATATAAGACTAAAAATATTTTTTATTTCTATCGGCGCGAAAATATTTCAATAATAGGAATCATTGTGTAGCTTGCAAACTTGATTAATAGTAGGAAAAAAATTGATGTAAACTTACTTTAAGTACGATATATTGATAACTAAACTCTCACTACTCACTCACTAAAGCTGGCTTCGCGAGAGTTACAAAATACCACTGCTCAAAATAATGTTTCGCATCGTTTTCAAATGCGGTTTAAAATGGGTTATATAGTAAGTTACATTAATTTGTCTATTATTTTATATGGGACAGGTTAATTCTAGACACGCTAAGTAATTTTATTGTTTTTGTATCTAAATATTATTGGGTTTTTTTCATTATTTTTTATCAGTGATAAAACTGCACTAGTAAAATTAATTTGTTTATTGTACTAAATTGAGACACGATTTTTTTTTAAATCGGTAGCTTGTTTAAATTCGGACGTGTGAGAGTGAAACTAAACAGACCGCAGTGTTTTATAGACCCAAAAAAAGTGTAAAAAAGTAATAGTTCATTACAAATGCACGAGTAGTACTCCCATGTGCCAATTTTGGATAATAGTTTTTTTTTTTTAAATCGTAAAATTTTCGTGACCTTTAAGGTCAAAAGAACAAAAAAATCGTATAAAAAAGCTGTACATAATTGAGCTTTGTTGGTATTGCAGTTTTATGAAGCAAGTCAAGGAGAAAATTATGCCGTGTTTAAGTAATCAAAAACGATAATAGAACTCGCAATTTTTTTTTTACCGTAATCAGTATTTTTTTTTTTTTCTATCTCGAAGTAGAACCTATAACTACAAACAGATTCCTTGTACTAAGGTTTATCATCATATCATCATTGGCCTAGGTTTTGAGAAAATTATTTTCAAAAATATGTGTTAGGGTTGTCACTAATTTGACCTTTTGTGAAGATTAGTTTTTATCACATAAAATCATCAGATCTTTTAGCTTCTAAAATGTTATATTGCCAACAATTAATTTAAAAACACTTTTCATGTGAAATTGTACACAAAATATATAAACATACAAATGTAAAAAGACAGTTAATGTACAAATGCGAGCTTAGCCCATAATGGGGTTCCTGGCTTCTTAGTTTGTTTACTGTCTGATAAACACCTGCCTGTACTATTATAGGGTAGAGATGATAATAAATTAAGACTCCGTATAAGTCATGATATTCCCAGTCTACACATAAAAATGCAAACGAATGTATCCAGTAGTCTAGCCACAGGACATTGTTTTTCATTTTTAGCATTTTCTACATGTTGTATCTGTTAATAGGTGAGTAATTATAGTTATATAGTATTAATAAATGCTTATTTTATTTTATTCCATTTATAACACGCAATTAGAGATTTTTTCTTTTGACAACTGTCCCTTTAGTCCTGTCACTCTGGCTTCATTTTTGCTGACAAATCAAAAGTAACTTTTATACGAGTCAACTTGGATTAGTTGAAATAAAAATAATTTGAGTTTTTGATTTTGACCCGTACAAAAGTTGCTTCAGCGATGTAGAATCGAACCAACTTTGATGTACCTAGGCTGTAGGTTTGTGGAAGACATGTTACCTTCGCCGTACCTATGATGACGTTGTCTGCGACAGTCTGTCTACTACTTACCAAATAAATACACAGGAGTCCCCGCCTTGTGTGTTGAGTCTTTTTTATTAATTTATCAATAACTTTTTTTTATTTATCTTCTACTTAACCTATCTCAGTTATCATGGGTGTTATTGTTTACGATTCAATAGACTATATCTGCAACATGCACTATGATCAATAAGTCATAAATACGTTTAAACTAAATTATAATTAATTTTAGTTGATTATAAAAAGCCAATAATAATTGACCTTTGTGACACCCCTAAATTTGGAAATTTTACCTCGGTACATAAAAATCATTTTCTCGATACCTAGGTCCAAGTTGAAAGTAATATAATTGAAAGTAACATAATTGAGCTTTATTCGTATTGCAGGTTTATGAAGCAATTCATAAACCTGCAATACGAATAAAGCTCAATTATGTACAGTTTTCTTTTACGTCTTTTTTTTTGGTCTTTTGTGCTTCAAGGTTACGAAAACTTTACGATTAAAAAAAAAATCAAGTACACAAAATTGACACATGGGAGTTCTACTCGTGCATTTCTAATAAACTATTAAGTAGAAATAGCCAATAAAAAGCCGATGCAACTTGTTTTGGGTCTATAAAACACTGTGGACCGTAACTAATGAATAAATAGTAGTGGCCTAATTTTACTGTTCACCAGTTTAGACAGAAAACAGAAAGAAGTCGGTTAAAAACGTCTAACAGTGGAGTCACCCCGCATCACGTGTGCAGTAATCATTCCGACTAGTGTAGTGTCAGCCGGCGGTGAAATTACGAAAACCTTAAATTGACACAATCAATTCAAATTTGACTTGAAGAATATCGGATGTTTATTCATTAATATGTAATTTATTATTTTATGTCTACTTTTTTCTTTATTGTGTGGTCTAAATTTGTTGCTAACTTAGGATGTTTTTATTTATGTAACATTAATATACAAAGTTGATACGACAGAGGGGCTTTCCTTGATACTGCCTATACTAGGTACCATTCTCAAGCTCTGTACCAAAAATCAATTAAATAGGAGCAGTAGTTTAGTCGCAAATGATTTTTTAAGTTTTTGCTCCGATTGAACACGATGTATCTTTCCTAACAGCTGATTATGTCTATACGCATAGGTCATGCACCTTAAAACGATAAATGTGAGTAAAACCTACGACGCGTTGTTGCCGGCTTGTCGCTTTGTTACCGCCTAGGTATCTAAGGTCAGTTAAATTTGTTTACATAGGGTGGTTGCGTTTTATTCTGATTTGTAAGCTATTTAGTCTGTTTGAAAAAAAAAAAAACTCATTATGGTGCTTTTGATTTTTATACCTTATCGAATTAATACTAAACACGTATAGTATACGTAGTGTAATTTAATGCCCCTCTGTCATATCAACTCTGTATAAAAAAACCCAAGATGCACAGTCTCGAACAAAAGTAACATTCGAAACTGTCACCTCAAACAAACTCAAACTCACCAATCGGTATATAGGTACTTATTGTTATACTATAAACATATTTTTTTTTGCAAATTCTACCTTACGCGGATCGTTTAAATATGTTTTTGCAAAGCATTGTAGAAAAGGCCATACAATTTACGACCGAAGTTAGCCGGTATAGGACAAGACGTGATGAGACGACGACGTTATGGAGTGGAGACGTATATCTTTTAAGTATACTTTTTTTTATAAGACATTAAGTTAGTCGCACGGAACAAATATTTGTATGGCCTACAGATAATTGTTCCGGATCTGGGTGTCTTGTGTATGTGAGTTTAAATGTTTGTAAACGCGCCCACGATACAGGAAGAAATTCCTAGTGTGGGGCAACATTTTTTTAAAAAAAAAAGAAAGAGAAAGAGAAATATTAATTGGTAAAATTGTCGAATTGACGTCCTCTTCTCCTTTTGGAATTCGATTAAAACTATATTATAATATAAAACGTATAAATATTTGTTAAAAACGAACACAAAAAGTTCAAAATTAAGTAAAATTATTAATTAAAATTAAGCACAATAAAAAAAGAACTCCTTTGGGTAGTATTATGCGATTAAAATAATAGGAGGGTGTAATGAATTGTTTTTACAATGACAAAACGGCCATTGAAATATACAGTATTATACTTGGACCGTTGAATGAAGTTTTGAGACAAATTAAATCAAAACCACATATTGCTTTCTATATTATGTCATAAAAACAAATCAATACTTTTTACTTACCGAAAATACGATATCCCATCCTTTTTTAAAGTTATCGACTTACGTCGTCTTATTTTAACATTTTCTCAACGCACCACTTTGGCATTTTAACGAGCGTGCAGTGACGCTAGCGATACGAGACTATTTGAAATGAGCGCACAATTTTTGTATTTTATGCGGATGGTTTTGAGACGCTGAGTGTGTATCTTGGGGTTTTTATATGGTGTATAAAGACAATTTTTGTATGTAAAACAGGAGAATACTAACGGATCTCCTGGGGCCTCCAACGAAGGAGCGAAAGCTAACAACGGCATCGTCAATGGACGACAGAATGGAAACTCATCCAACGATAACTCTGCTCCTGGGTCCCCGGCTGCTCGCGCTGCATACCGCGGCCCTTACAGGTAACTACACACATCATCAGCTTTTAATGTTCCCACTGCTGGGACACATGTCTTTAACATTTTGGTTCTAGGGCATGTCGGTTTCCTCACGATGTTTTCATTCACCGTTTTTTGAGCAGTGGTGATGAAATAATTAACATAACGTAAAGCGTCTGCCTGGGTTCGAACCCACGACAAGTAATTGCCACCACTGCTCTTCTAAGTACACACGCCACTCACGAACTCAGCTGTTTGTAATGAACACTGTTCGACCGCTACAGTCTATCCGTAAAAATATTAGCGCCCCGTCAGAAGCTGCCACGTAGCGCGAGCCATTGAACTTACAACCAGATTGTCTCGGCGCTTGCAATCGCTGAAAGATTGCCAGTCAGCTGCCTGCTTCAAGAAATGAAGTTCACCTACTTAAAATGCTGTTATTTCATTTTGCTTGTATTGGACTCTGCATTCTTGTTTTGGTCTCAGTTCACATATCAAGTGGAAAACGGCCTTAAATGATAATGCCTTGGTTGACTGGTAGAGAATGCGTAAGGCATTAATGCTTTCAGCAAAGGCCCTTGTGCATGAAGTCTAAATAAATTAACCAAAATAACTGTTCCTACTGTCACAAAATCCAATTATGGGTTGAGCTCGCCTTTGTACTAGAGTTGTAAAGAAGACCTTTGACAAAAAATTAAAATAAAGTCGCGCTATCAGCCAAAAAACTATGAAATTTGACATTTTGAGGACTTCACTGTACACTAGCGCCCCTAGCAGAAAATTCAAACGTGTTAGCCCTCATTGTCAACTTTAATATACCTCCGTTACAACTCCTAAAACATTTTACGGATGCGGTGGTAACATTATTTTCGGAAGTGCTTCGGAACATTTTCGGAACTTCGGCTCCGCCTAGCCGAAGTTCCGTTACAAACCTACTTTGTACATAAGTTGTCCTTTCCTATTGTAATTTTTGTACAATAAACAATCATCATCATCGTCTTCCTGCCCTTGTCCCATTTTACTTGGGGTCAAAGAATATGAAATAAATGATGTTATCTTGCAGGGGCTTCAACCGGCGCGGAAAGCCAGGCCGGCGAGGCCGCGGCGCTGCGCGGTGACCCGACCAGGCAGCAAACACGCCGCGCGCCGCATAGCGCGCACCCAGCCCCCGCCCCACCTGCCCCACCTACACCCCCTGCCCCCCTTGCCCCGCCCCTCCACCTATACTGAACTCTGTTGCCAACCCACCCCCGATGAACCCCGGCAAAACATCTGTGAAGACACAACCTAACTATTGGCGAGCCATCTTTTCTAAACACGCGTTGTACCCGTCCGCGTTTATTACATTTTTTGACGTCCCCTGTCAGTTTCCATTTTATCATCCACTAGGCAAAACATACTGTGATTTGGATTTCTACTCTATGGCAAGTATTGTTTGTGTCACTCTTACATTGTCAGTGTTCACGTATATGACAACAGACGGAGTAGAGACTGCACAGGGGAATGAAAAGATCTTTTATCAGAATACAGGGTATAATTTGCTAAAACGGACTGAACCGCACCTCTCAAGACTGACGAATTACCCTAGTTACCCAATCCTATTTATATTTTTGAAGGCGCTCGGAGCGTTTTCGCCTATAATTATATACCATATCGATTGGACCACTGAACTCTATAATATAACCCTGCCAATATTTCGCGAATTTAGTTGCAAATTAGTTTTCAATTGTAACCTGTGATCATTGCCCTTTCAGATGTCTATTTTCGTTGAATATCTTAATTATTTGAGTCCAAAAGAAACTGTAATACAGATTAATTAACTATGTCCCTACACTAGAAATCTTATTGGTAGGGCTGCCGACTAAATCATTAATAGTAGAGTTTATCAAAACTTAATGATCTCCCCAATATGTACTGAAAACCAATAGTGAAATATCAATTAACACACTGCCATTTTGATTATTCACTTATATAATATACAAGTTTGGTTTTATATCAGTCATAAAAAAAATAATCTCGTTAACGGAATAGCAGATCTGAAAGGCTTCCCTTCTATTTACATTAAAATATTCTTATTTAATAAGTACCTTCCAAAACTTTCCCAAATACTCGTAATCTCTTTTTATTTATATTATTACTAACAAATAATATATGGAAATCGTCAGTAGATGCTTATTTATGAACGCAAAATCTTGTAAAGATCTGAAGATTCATAAAAATCATGAATTCGAAACTCTCAATCATCATAGGGTAAGATACCCAGTTATTGGCACTTTAAGAGAGTGCCTCCCCTAGCTTCGTAATCAAATGCTCAGAAATTTTTATTAAAATGCACTAGCATACAAAAAACATAATGACTTCGAAGGAAACATACTAGTCTTTATTTTAAGTGTTGTTTCGTCTAGTGAAATAGTAATTAAACATATATTTTCACTAAATTATGAAAAAGCTAAATAAAATCCTATTACTTGCATAGAAATTTGAACATAGCGTAATCTAACGTTTTCCTATTTTTGCCTATAAACTCGGAAGTGCCAATAACAGGAGGGGTGCCAGAGATTGGCGAGCGGGTTTACCCTACATGGCGCGTGTTGAATAAAATTCGGTTTACACTTAGATGAGTGAGTCAAATAAATATTCCTAGGGTCGAAAAGAAAAAGATACGTACGGAAAGGGTTGGTTCAATCTGGATAGCCCTGAATTTATTTTCACTTATATAGTCAGCAAATTTCGCGGTCGACCACTTCTCAAACAAGAGTCATGCAATGTGACCAAACGAAAATTTTCCGTATATTATCAAGGTATAAAACAAACTAGCCACAGTTCGCCACATATGTGTCTTCACAGATGTTTTACCACAGAAAAATGTAAGGCATTTTCCTCACTGCAACAGATTTCAGAACACACAACAGTAACGCAGTTGACGTCGATTCTGATGTATTTTCCAACACCTAGGCAAGCGTTCGGAATACAGCTGCTGACAACTCTTAAAGATTTAGGTGTCATTTTACAAGTTTAGCGACGCATTCAATACATATCTATCATGAAAGATCAGTTAATTAAACTTCATAAATTCAGACTTTAAAAAATAATAGGTTCTTTAAGTGTCTAGCTTGCGAACAAGCAATTAAAAAAAAAAATAAGTTCAAAGTTTCAAAATCTGTATTTCAAACGCTGGTCGGATACTGCAATTCACTCAACAGCTATTGCCAAAGTGAGATGGCACAAAATAATAATAATAAATGTAATAGTCGTTGAATGTACTCTTAGCTTAAGGCACGTTTCTGTGACGAGTCTAGTCAACATAAACTAGTATTCCACGTAATTAAATTAAATTCATAAATGTAACTACGTGTCAAATGTTAACATTGTTCGGTTTATTTAATGCAAAGGAGACTTAAGTTTACGTTGAAAGAAAAGATAAAAAATACAAAAAAAGACCCTACAAAAGTAAATTTAGGTCAGATGTGCATTACCAGCAACATCAGATCTCGAGGTATATTCAAAGTTTCAAACACATTAATAATACAAAAACCCTGTTAATAGGGCTCTTTTAGGCTCAATTTAGACATTTGGTGCGGGACTGCTGCGGTGCGTTTGACGTACTGCGCACGTCCCGTTGATTTTTCAGTACCAAACGCACCAGTCAACAGTCCCGCACCAAACGTCTAAATTGAAAGAGCCCTTAGTGTTCGCCAAACGATCTTGAAGTATTCACCAAACAATCTTGGACATAACAGCGATTCGGTAAAAAACGTCCAGTTTAGAATAAATGCGAACTCTATAATACAGCGACTGCTACTACGACCACTCTGGTTGTAGCATGCTGTACGACGAAAGTTTGGGCCAAACTCACGTCTACCAACATCGCAAAGTGGACATCTACACATCCGATTGTCTATGCGATATTCTATCCATAATCCTCGTATATTCATGGCAAATTGAATTAAATTGACCGAATAATAAACTCGTTTAAAATAAGAATTACTTATTATACTTACCTGTCTTACATTGAATAAGATTTTCATGTCACGTCATGACAAATTTTACTTACTCTTTTTTTTTTAATTTTGTAACAATACGGGCAAGTCCCGATCATTTTGATATTAATCTTTATGTTAAAATTTATCTTATGTACAAATAAGTTTTTTTTTAATTTGACTACGATATTTTGTGTGAAACAAATGAAATGTTATTTTTATTTAAATTATATTTGTTTGGACTGATTTATTTATATTGTAATAAGCGTATGAAAGAGACGATGAAACACATGTGTCGTATGTTTAGATATTAAGTTAGAAATCTACAGATATTATTTATTAATTACATTTTCCTTACGAAGGTTGTGTTGTTAACTCTTAAGCTTTCTAATCTCTCTTGATCTCTACAAGTCGCATGTATTACAATACAAATCCTAATTCAGCAAGATTTTTATTCTTCAGAAAATGGACAAACAAATGAGTAGAGAACTACTATTTAAAATCTCATTAAAATCGGCATATTATTTGATATATTTGTGTTATTGAAACACCAATCAAAAGTTAATAAAGATATATATGTATATATTATACCTATCTTCATACCTACTTTTATAACGTAAAGTTAAGGTAATTCCAGTGAAATAAAAACAAATACCTACATCTAGAAGTTTCACTCTTATATGGACAAGCGTTTAACAATACGATTACCTTAGTAATTAAATTTGTGTGTACCTTAAAAAAAAATATCCTTGCCATTTTCGCACCTAGATTTATTTTAAAAAATAAACTAATTTTATTGATTTGTTAAATTTTACATTCCACTAATGCTTGTTTAGGAGATTGTGTAGACATAAATCTTCATGTGTTTGGGAGCGAGAAAGGTTTGGAATGGGAAACGTACTTATTCTGCACAATTTCATGTTTTGTGAATATTTCGAGAAAAACGTTACAATATTGGTTATTTACTGTATTCGCATATAATATTGGAATAGTGTTAGTGCATGCATAGCATAATTTCGGCTTTTTATGGCGCTTATTAGCCAAAATAGAATTAAGGAATAGGAATTATCAGGGTTGTCAGATGCATTAGATTTGAAGAGACAAAAATGCTTTCAGAATATTACCTAATCTGGGCATAATTATAAAAATGCCCGAATTAGCCCTAAAAGGGAATAGCTAACATAGTTGACTAAAATAGTTCGTGCTTCAGGCTTATCGCGATTTTACAACTTATTATGTCTGGCTTTTTATCAAGACTGACAACCCTGAGATATTGGCAGTTGGCCCTTATCGAGGGAGGTTGATAACAATCGACAAGATGGTACATTTTTGTAATTGTAATTTTTATCTATATGTAATTTATGTGTAGTAGTAATTACCTAATAAACACTTACCAAAGAAATTCGTGTTTTGTTTGTCCCGCATTGCCTATTCCCGATACCTTTACATTTGTCATACTCACAAAAGCAATGAAGTTTGTTTTTTTTTTCTTATTTTATCACCAACAGCCATCCACTTTAACAACCTACAAAAATTGCAATCATGCATTTATTTGAGGAACAAGAACTTATTTGAAAGCGTAAACGGCTTGCTCCACATAAGGGCAAAGCCTTGATTTGCTTCCGATAGAAGTATTTATTTGCATGTCTGACCTACACACTTATGGACTCGACAGATGATTCCTGCAACTCGTTTGGTAACTGGCGACCTCGAGAATGAGGGTAATTGTGTTTATGGTAAGGCACTGAGTATGCGCGCGTAAAGGAATGTTTTTACGCGGTAATTATTAAAATTCGAACATGTGAAATGATTCTTCAGCTGTCAGTTAATAACTTTTCTTTGAAGTATAACTTCTAGGTTAAGGTTATATTCTGTTCTTTCTGAAAATCAAATGGCTATACTTAAATGCAAACCATGATAAAATGAATAGATACATATTTCACTATGCGGATTCATAGGTACCTATATATTTTTGCTGAAATGAGACTAATGACTTCATCTGAATAACCCACATTAGAGACATTTTTGATCAATGAAGAACACAAAAAGGAATTTTAATCAAGCTCTATTACCTATGTTAGCAACAAATCAAAACAATGTATTTACATCAAAATAAGTAAATATTGCCAATATCAATCTGGTTTGCCCACTCGACTCATCTTTGGTAAGAAATATTGAAATGAGTGTTACCTATGTCCTCATGAGAATCATGACTCACTGTCGGCGCGTGCGCTTATGGTGAAAACATCTGAAGGCGAGCGGTTTCTCGCATGATGAGTAATGCAATTATAATGTGAGGGAGGCTGAGCACTATGCAGTCAGTGAGATCAAACTGCCGATATGCAAAGGATATCGCAAGCCCGCTGGTTTTATTGCGGAAATCAAGTGTAGGCAGGATGCAGAAGTTTAGTTAACTTGTAGGTCGAATTAGAGCTGTAGTAGGTACCGTACTGACAAGTTAACAACGTTTACCACCTAACCAACCAATCTAATTTTATAGGTACCTGTAGCGTGCAATTTTACCCATCCATACCTATGCACTAAACGTTTAAGGAATATTCTTATTGTGCGTACTGGCGTACAGTTATGGAGTAGAGTACCCTGCTGGATTCTATGTTTCCTAATAGCTATAACCTGTGGGACTTTAAATAAGACTGGAAAGGTTATTGCCAGGCAATGCTGCTTCACCGTCGATGACGTCATCGCTTACCAGCAGGTGACAACCTGATCAGACGAGAGCCTACAAAAAAAATCTTTCCTTCGAGCCGGATATGAACCAGCAACCTATAGGTGCTGATCGCCCACATCCCAGTTCACATAGCCAGTCTAAACCTGTGAAAAGGGCCTCATAACAAGAAAATGTAGATATTAAAAAGGCTGGCCATTAATGGGTTCACTTCACATTTATAAGCATCAAATAAGCCTTAGGTACATATACCTGAAGCAGATTAAGTACGTATCCATATGGTAGGTTTAGGTATAAATAGGACAAAAAGGTCAAACCTATTATTGTTCGATAATTTGATCGCTACGGACACTTTTTATAAGTTAATAATAAAGACATCCTCAAAGCCGGATGCATCAGTCGTATCATACAAATTGGTAGAGTCATTAAGGTCATGACGCGGTCGTAAAGAAGACCTATACGCCATGTTGTAGTGGAACACATGTCTAATGTCAAAGTGCAGCACTTAGCGAGTATTATTGTGTTTCTAACATATTCATTAGTCTGAGTCTGAAAAGCTTTACCGATCCTACCATTTTTCATATAAAATTGTTCTAGTTTGCGAGTAGGTACCTAATAAGGTACCATTAGAGTTATGTATGAGAAACCCCTCACTTAAAGGACCTAGCTCACAATTTATTATAATAATAAAATTATTTACTCTTCTTATTTTTGTTAAAAACAATACTGGTCTACTAATCAAACACTACGCTATAATGACTTAATTAAAGTCTTTGAAACTTTTCTTGCATTAAATTTCTTCTCAGTTTCATTGCAATCAGGGATAATTACCATACAAAATGTACGAAACAAGTCAACTTTGTCAGACGTGCTAGTTCCGTGGCGTGAGCCATTTCCTTTAGCTTGTTATCGCACTTGCCCAGCCTCAGTCTGGTTTTTAAGCGGGCGGAGGCAGAACGTGTCCTTCCTTTGCCTTTATCGCTCTGTGACAAAAAAAAGTACGATAAAAAGAGTAATATTTGGCGCGCTTTGTTTTTTTTTAAATTTGGAATTGGAATAGTGTATATTTAGACGGCTTGTTCAGTTTATAGAACTTTTTATTTAGTTTTCTGCATTTTTGTGTTAATATTTTGAACGAATAAATAAATAAGTAGAGCGTCGTTTGAAAAAAAATAAAGTGCTCGTGTTTTTAGAAAATTATATTAAGTAATTAAGACTGTGGTGCTGGAAATTGTGGAATGAAAAAATGAGTACACTATTGAAGAACGTAACAAATTGCATCTGGCATGCTTTTGACTCCTTACAAAATAAAGACGTGGTGCACAAGTCGAAGTTAAAGGTAAGTCAAACCTAACAATTTTTTACACTTAGGTACTTATTTTTTTTCTCTTACATTTACATTTTTATTTCACTCAATTGAATTGTTTGGGTAAATTATAGATTAAACTAAGTAATTCGATGATGATGATTCCGTTTTCCGTACCTACTTAGATTCTCATTTGTTCTGTGTTGTGTTGTGCTAAACTTTGAGGTGAATTACAACGACTTCGAAGTTAAGCTGATGAAAACCTAGAGATGAACCGAAGTGACTGCGGAAAAGCAGATAATAGAACGAATGAAGAATAATGGCCTAGACCAGCAACTGCTTATTATGCAAAAGTTGTAAAAGTTAGTGAAAAGAAACGGTTTACTTATGCTACAATAACCAAATAAAAACTAGGTAACTTAAATTAAAAAAAGTTTAAGTATAAAACGAGCCATAGACCGTAAAGTTTTCTCTATCCATCCATAACATCTGCTCTAAGTGATTATACCTCAACGACTATAAGAGTTAAAGGTAGGCTCGCGATTGGGAGGTAGTGTGTTCTAATCCCATTTTTCCGGTTTTGCGACAACCATTCCTGTGACTAGCCGGGGGTGCTAGTATTATATTATCTGTGGTAGTATGTTATTTGTGCCTATCCTTACAATTTGTAGAGGTAATACTGCACTTTTGCACCCAAATTATAACCCAAAGAAAAAGTGCCTTTTTTTCGTGGAAGAAGTTCGATGACCCACGAATAGTTTAAAAAAATACTTTTTATATTAATAAGATGGTTACTCTAAATTAAATCAGTTTTGAAACTGTGAATTTCTTTTACCAAGCAATTTTAACTTTGGAGATCGTGATTGCAGTTTTGATCCTAGACTAGTTTTTCATGGCCACTGATCAGTGGTCCGTAACTACGTGGAGTAACTTGACTTGAATATTTGCCCAGCAGTGGGACTGCAATGGGTAGATAAAAAATAGAGACTATTTCTATGTAGGCACAACGTAGAGAGACATAAGCACAAAGTGTTTTTTTTTATTAGACTTGAGGGATTGATGTCAGGGTCCTTCAAGGAAAAATGGTACCTGGTAAATTCATATATCATATTGGCTAAAACTAACTCGAACTCTTACGCCCTTACATATTATCTATCGAAGAATATAGAATGTTCGTTAAATAATTGCTAAACTCTGTCGAGATTTTTATAAATAAGGCCGTTCGTGAAACAAGGAAAATCAGGTAAATATCATGCATTTACACATTAGCATTAGAATAAACACAGCTTCTCAAAAACATGTGGTTAAACACCAGAGTTTAATGTTATTAGAGTCGCTATGATTCATTAGTTTAGCTCCAATTATTATTAATAGACGAACGACACAGTTCTGTCACGGATTCTGTCGTAACAATCAATAGGTATGAAATCATAGTGTGTAAAATATTGACCTAATGTAAATATACCTACTCTAACTTATATAATTAGGTATAGATACCTACAGATAACAATATATTATAGTCTAAGTAATATTATTAATAAAAATTATTTATTTATCTCGACTTAAAAATACAGTGTCTGTCATAATACGTAACCTTGTAGAAGGGTGTCTGAGATAGGTAAGGCCCTGTGTAACAGATCACCCATTTTACATAAAGGAATAATTAACCATGAAATAATTTGTGTGTAGTTTACAAAATCGAAATTTAAGTTTAAAGAAGAATAGAATGAAATAAAATTCAAATTTAAAATCAAAATCAAAGAGAAAATGAAATATAAGAATTAAGCGAAAAATATACAAAACAATTATTCACTGAAAAGTATGTACAAACAATAAGTACCTATGTAACTATTAAAAGTGAATAAAACAAAAATGAGAATGGAGAAATGAAAAGTACGTGGGTAATGTAATGTGAGGGTGTAAATGTGTGAGTGTAAAAGTGCATGTCAATGATACTGGTTTTAATATTTATTAGTCAAGGTTTAACAGCCAATTCCTTAATTCCCTTTTACAAACCTCTTTTATGTGCGTGTATATAAATATAATAATAGAGTTGTACAGAAAAGTACCAAGAAAGCAGAAAAATCTTTGAGAGAAACTTGTGTTGTAACAGATGATTGGACAAATATTGGTTGATCTTCTGTTTTGTGTTAGAAGATCGGGATCTAGGGGTAGTTCAGCGTGTTTTTTAATACCGTCATGATAATGAATAATTGCCGGACTGTAAGTACTTGGCAGTGTTGATAAAGTTCAGAAATTGGGTACAGGACTGGGAAAAACCAACTAACTTTTAACACCGGTCTTTGGGCTCTTTCTAGATTGATCATGTATGATTTAGAGGAACCGCCCCATGTGGTAATACAATATGAAATAAGTGATTGGCATATTGCGAAATAAACTTTCTTAAGAACTGACGACTTGGAAATATGTCGTAGGTTTTTAAATATATAAATTAATTTGCGTATTCGTTAAACAAGGAATTCTATATGTTGTTGGTAGCTGAGTCTGGAATCTATAATTATACCAAGAAATTTAATAGAACTAGTTTTCACCAAGTCAGGACAAGAACACTTGCGGCCTAAGTGAGTAAATTATAACTTTCGTCTTATCCACATTCAGAGTAAGCAAGTTGTATTGTAATGCAGCCATTTAAAGACGGTATCAAATCCTTGCTGAGCATATTGTCTAACCTCGTGTCAAGTGTAAGCATTAAATATCAAGCCAGTATCATCGGCAAACGTGATAATTTTCCCGTTTTCTAAACCGATATCACATAAATCGTTTATGTAATCTAAGAATAATATTGAGCCGAGGATACTGCCCTGTGGAGCACCGTATTGGTTAGGAAGTTCATCGCTACTCCAATTTACAATTTTCGTTTTTTATGTTCTATCAGATAGATAGTCTGTGAATAGTTGCAGTGGCAGACTTCTAACTGCCATATTTTCGAGCTTTTAATCAACATGATACTGTGTGCTTTGGCTAAATCTAGGTAAATGGTGGTATAAAAAAATCTTCTTTTTACTATCTAACCAATTAATTATGTGATCTGTTAGTTCACGGACGGCTCTGTTAGTTTGACAAAGTTGGCAGTATGGAGATTGGTCTATAATTATAGACACAGTATCTGTCCCCCTCTGCTTTGAATACGGGTACAATCCTATAAGTTATGAAGGCCTGCGGAAATATTCCAGTAGAAAAGGAGAGATTGCATAATATATGCATTGCAGTATATTTGTGGGAGGATAATCATTTTGGAAAAACTTTTAAAAAGGATCCAGATATATTATCAACACCGACCGCACACTCGCTTTTTAAGTTACGTCGGCAGAAGAACAAAGGAACTTTGAGGAGAATTTATCAGATGGCTGTTGGCATTGTCATTAGGAAAATTTATATGTTGTGAAAGTAGCTTTTCTGACAGTTTCCTTCCTACATTTGCAAAATATGAGTAAACTGAATTTATAGACTCTATCGTATTGCCTGTTGAGATTTATTGTGTGTATTGCTGTTTTGTTTTTTTTGGTACATGTTACATTTTTAATTGATTCCCATAGTTTCTTGTTGTTTTTCCCTGCTTGCTGAATCAGTTCTTGTTCGTAATTTTGCATAACTTTCTTTAATAAGGTATTGCAAAAGTTCCTGTATCTTTTGTAAGTGGCACGTACTATTTCATTATCTGGATTTTTTAATACTTTAATTTGTAATTGATCACGGTTTCGCATAAATCTAAGAAGGCCCGGTGTTATCCAATGGCTTCAGTATTAATTTACGTTTAGATGTAGTGAATAGTTTCGTGTTATCATTTATGGCTTGACTTAGTGAGTCTATGAAAAAATTTGTTGCCTATTTGTTGTCTGAAATGTTGTGAATATATTGGCAATCTATATCTTTAACATCCTTTTCAAGTCCTGCGTCGTCTAGTCTTTAAACATTTTGAGACCTTGGCTTTTGTTACTGATATGCTCTAGAAATAGTAAAACGCTATTGTGGTCTTTAACTGAAGTTACTGAACATAGCACTTAGCTGATAATCTTGTCTTTATCATCATATGATCGAATCACGTGCGACTATGAGTAGGAATTGTGTGAGCTGGGAGCAAACATAAGAAGCGGTAATTTTAAAATAGGCGTAGGATCTGTAGTCTTGGGAATTTTCAACAATATGAATATTAATATCGCCCTAATATAATTTTTTGGAATGATGATAGTTTGCTTAGAAAACATTTTGGATTCAACTTCCAGATCCTCAATGCTGTACTGATCTATATTTTTGCAATAAATAACCACACCTTCATTTTGAGTTTGATTATTGAGCGTAGTGAATGAAATGTAACCATCGAATGTTATGTCATACTTATAAATTAATGATGTATGTATACAGCATTATTCTAGGTACATACTTTTATTCTACTGGCAGGCTGAAAAACCAAAGCTATAAAGAAATTCTTAACAATTTTATCTACAGATAAATAATTTTGTTTGTGTATTATTTACTACGTTTTTTATCCGCGAATATACCTACGGATTGCCGATATCAACACTAACATGTCAATCACACTGATATCGTTATTACTTTTTGGAGACTACAAAAAGGTTACACAGTTTTCTGCTGCCACGAAAAAAACTGGGACTTGCGAACTTTTTACTTACTAGCTAGCAACAATGGTTTTCTTGATAGTAAGAAAAACGTTTATGGTTTATCCATTTTTTTATATGTTTTCAATGTACAAAAACGACTTTTCTACGGATTAATTATATATATTGATGATAACCAACACATATTCGTTTCTAACCAACACAAGTTTTGTGACTTGAATAAGCAAACTTTACTTACCCATCGTGCGTCTAATTAGCAGACGCAATCGATAAAAAATAGCTTACGCACTAACGGCGTGCAAAAAACGCGTCATGGGTAAAATAAACTTAAATAAAATTATGCAAAACACTATTTAGTTTAGTAAGAAAAATTTCGCAACTCCCAATACTTTTTTTCAGTGTTCGTGCATTAAAATTTTTCAACAATCTTATCAGTTAACTATCTACTAGACTTAATTTTGATTCAACTTAGTCATCTCTGTTTACCCACCTATTAGTAAGTGTAAGCTAAATTTATGCTTAACCTAGGAGCCGAGGTAAATGCTCCTAGATCGGTTCACCGACCTTACAATAGGAAGAAACATAGCAAAGCTAGCTAGAGACTGCCAGTAAGGTCATGTCAAAATAAAAATAAACTTTTTACAAAAAAATACTACCGACTTCCAAACAAGGAAACCACAAAGTCAAAAATAACTTTTATTTTTGGAAGTCGGTGTCAATAACGCAAAAAAGTGGTACATACCAAAGACACCGACTTCCAAAAATAAAGTTATTTTTCACTTTGTAGTTTCCTTGTTTGGAAGTCGGTAGTATTTTTTTGTAAAAAGGTTTTTTTATTTTTCACTTTTTGGTTGTACCTAATAGGCGTGTATTAGTAAGGTACCTCTAATGCCAGAATGGATTACCCGAATATCATGAAACTGAACATAACCGATGAAATGAGAGCGAACCAAGCTGAACTGTACACATCTGCGTACCCCTTTAGAGCGTACTGGCGTGATGTTATATTATGAAATGGTATAAACAATAAACAGACATGCGACTGCAGCAATCTCGAGCGATTTGCCGTTATTTATTGAAGAGTTATGTTGTATATCTCCGAAGTTTTTCATCAGATCATCAACAAATTAAAATGGGACCAATTTCAGCACATACTCTTTCAAACAAAAAAGTATTTTCAAAATCGGTCCACAATTGACGGAGATATCGGTGAAAATAAATAAATAAAAAAAACATACAAGAAGTCGAACATAGAACCTCCTCCTTTTTGGTAATTCGGTTAAAAATTGGCATATAGGTCACACAGTGGGGTAATAACGAATATAACAATATGAAGTAGTTCTAAACGGATCATAAACTTTCTATTGTTATTCTTAATGCCCATAACAACATGGTTATATGAAATAATCATAAAGACCTACATTTGCGTTGAAAATTGCAAGTATCTGCTACCTTTCTAAGTATTTGCTGTGACCCGGTCAAGGGTGTTGAGCTGGCGACACCCCGTCGTCATCTAGACTCTAGAAGCCTAGATCTGAATACTAGATAATGTTTAATTATGGAAGTCATTGACCTCGAAAGCAACACTGTAGTACAATGATGTCACCGAGAAGTTCGCCAGTAGTCTTTTAAATTACTTCAGCATAATGAAAAAAATGCGACCATAATTAGTCTAAGTATCAAGCTGACACTGTAAAGGTACAAGGTGACTTTGAATTCATGTCGGGCAAAACTAATGCTTTTTTGCGTCACATAGAAAAAAAATCATATGCATAAATTGTTGCACGCCCTGAAATATTGCCAATAAATTGAATGTCTCCTGTTAACGATATATGAAGTCTTATTCTCGTCATATACTTAACAAATTTTTTTTTCATATTATTATTTAGTAAGTACCTAACTACATAGTTACAACTTCGCCAATTTCCGCATTAAAATGTGCCAAGTTTAGTAATTCATTTCGTGGATATCATAGGAACAAAAACAAGATATGAATACAA
Source organism: Orthosia gracilis (assembly GCA_947562075.1). Classification (NCBI taxonomy): domain Eukaryota; kingdom Metazoa; phylum Arthropoda; class Insecta; order Lepidoptera; family Noctuidae; genus Orthosia; species Orthosia gracilis. The sequence goes on along the minus strand of OX387275.1, from coordinate 37,571,845 downwards.
ATGAGAGACATATCTGTGAATCATTTCCTTTTATGCTAGAGAATTATTATAATTCTAGAGCAAAATGGGTGCCTGTGTTACAAAATATAAAGGCTACACTAGCCAAAAATAATAAATTGATTTGGATTTGAAATCTTTTTACGAAATCAAACTGAATAAGGTCCTAATCTGCGCCTACGCCTAACATTCTAAATCGGGTCGGTATTGCAATTGCCAAAGATAATCAAACAAAGATCTTTTGCAGTTATAAAAATATATCTTACCTTTTTCTTTGGGTAGAAACTTAAGATAGCTGAGGCTCTAGTCTAGATAAAGTGTCACTCCGCGAAGGCGATGGTCGAAATGCCAAAATGACTAGGAAAGAAAGAAAGAAAATATTTCTAACCTTTTTCTTTGGGTAGAAACTTAAGATAACTGAGGCTCTAGTCTAGAAAAAGTGTCACTCCGCGAAGGCGATGGTCGAAATGCCAAAATGACTAGGCAAGAAAGAAAGAAAATATTTCTTACCTTTTTCTTTGGTTAGAAACTTAAGATAACTGAGGCTCTAGTCTAGATAAAGTGTCACTCCGCAAAGGCGATGGTCGAAATGCCAAAATGTATAGGCAAGAAAGTAAGAAAATATTTCTTACCTTTTTCTTTGGGTAGAAACTTAAGATAGCTGAGGCTCTAGTCTAGATAAAGTGTCACTCCGCGAAGGCGATGGTCGAAATGCCAAAATGACTAGGAAAGAAAGAAAGAAAATATTTCTAACCTTTTTCTTTGGGTAGAAACTTAAGATAACTGAGGCTCTAGTCTAGAAAAAGTGTCACTCCGCGAAGGCGATGGTCGAAATGCCAAAATGTATAGGCAAGAAAGAAAGAAAATATTTCTTACCTTTTTCTTTGGTTAGAAACTTAAGATAACTGAGGCTCTAGTCTAGATAAAGTGTCACTCCGCAAAGGCGATGGTAGAAATGCCAAAATGTATAGGCAAGAAAGTAAGAAAATATTTCTTACCTTTTTCTTTGGGTAGAAACTTAAGATAGCTGAGGCTCTAGTCTAGATAAAGTGTCACTCCGCGAAGGCGATGGTCGAAATGCCAAAATGACTAGGAAAGAAAGAAAGAAAATATTTCTAACCTTTTTCTTTGGGTAGAAACTTAAGATAACTGAGGCTCTAGTCTAGAAAAAGTGTCACTCCGCGAAGGCGATGGTCGAAATGCCAAAATGTATAGGCAAGAAAGAAAGAAAATATTTCTTACCTTTTTCTTTGGTTAGAAACTTAAGATAACTGAGGCTCTAGTCTAGATAAAGTGTCACTCCGCAAAGGCGATGGTCGAAATGCCAAAATGTATAGGAAAGAAAGAAAGAATATATTTATTTGTGACCCGCACAGGAGACACGAGATAAGCAAAAACAAAACCCCGTGCGAGACCAAAAAGGTTGTATCTCAGCACATGCAGCAATATATAAAGGGATTGATCTCGTGACATCTATGACTCATATAATATAGACACGATTTCATTTGAATTATTCCTTATTTGATAAAATATTACGATGAAGATATTTTCCTGGTGAAGTTATGTATATTTCTAATATATCTAATATTAGAATTATACCTCCCTTGGTATGGAAGGTATGGGTATACCTACATTTTTGAAATTTTACCAATCGTTATCACGATGCTTCCGTTGATAAGATGACACTTTGTTTGAGTGAACATCAACATCAGAACCCCTAAATATTATAAAAATAAACCAGCAGTAATTTTAAATTTCAGCAACACGTGTGGCAATTAATTCTTTTACTTCGCGAAATTACCGTCACCGACATGGAATTTTACAAACAGCTCACAACAATTTTGCCGAAAGATCTTGTTCATTAAAAGTTCGTACAGTTAACTCAACACCTACTTAAAAGACAGCAGTTAAAATATTTAACATTTAATCTTCTTGTCATTCCGAGTCCGGCTCAAAGGGACAAAAAGTAATAATTGTCGTAAATTACAATCATTACAGGGCTGCTTTCTCCACAAGCATTTCTGTCACTTTCAACGCACTAAAACTGCTCGGAATTATTTAAAATTAATTTAGTTGATATTTCTTTGAAAGTAGGTCGATTGTGTCATACTTCATTGCGGTTTTTACTGTCTCTTGGGACTAGGAAAATAGGGCAGTGTCTACATCGACCGCATTATGGAAATACAAGGAAAAATTAACATTCATTCATTCTAGCTTACCTACGTAGTTTATATCTTATAATTTTACCGTAGTGTGGTAAGATGGGTCTCACTATTCGGTGCCTTATGTAAGGCTATGGCCAACCAAACATATACACACGGTAGAAGTTCTACCGTGTGTTAAAAACTTTGTCAGTTCTACCGTAGAACTGACAAAGTTTTGAGCCTATAAAAAACAAAAAACATAAGAAAATATATTGTATTGCATCGACACGAAGAGGAGCATTATATCTACTATAGAAAACTATAAGAATAATAAAAATCCCATGCATAATATGCCATTAACTGAAAACTAATTTTATCGCGTAAAATGGTTAAACAGTACTACAAAAAAACATAGCTACAACAATTTTATTGTCCGTATACCAACAAGTGCCAAGAAGAACGAAAACGTAGCAGAAAACAGTCTTCGTAATTGTATCATATCGTCTTAGATGCACGTAAAGGACGGTAGAAGTCTCGACACGATAGTAAAATCAAATTAGCTGAGTGCTCGTTCCGCATGCTTCAAATCAATTTATCTCATTATTTTATATTGCGGTGATATATTTTTTTAGCATATCGCTATCTCAATGTAATTGATATTGTGATAAAAATAGGATTAGCTTGAAAAAAGCCGTGTCCTCGTGGAGGCGATCGCTGGAACCGACCTCTCGCGTCCTGCCCTGGTACAGGCCATGGTAAGGAGCGAGAGGGCATGGGCAGTGTCTCCTCCTTCTGCAAAGCAGTAATGCTCTCGAAGGAGGAGGCGGAAAGAGTGAAGGAGACGCAGACTCTCTCATGCCCCTAGCATCCCTGGGCATCGGGAGTCGCAAGCCGATTCCCGGGCACCGCAGGCGCGGGCTTGCGGATGGCGAGTACCGCTACCCATGTAGCTCGTAGCTCGCCGTCCGATATGAACCAGTCCCGAGTCGACGGCGCGTAATGTTCCACGCGCGCCTCAAAGAGATGTCAGCAAAAATTGACGGAGTCCGCTAGGGCCGATGCTTATCTGGGTCGTGCACTGAGAAAAAAACTTGATAACATTGATCAAAAAAATGTTTGCAGCTATCAAGGAACTTGTTTGTATACGAGCGCATAAAGTATTATTATTATGGAAATAAAGTTATCTTGATTAAAGAACAAACAAGTTGTCTTGATAAAATCAAACAAAGTAATGGTCAATACAATACAGTCAAGTTTGGTTATATATTAATAATATATCTTGATTCCTTATATGAAGAGAATGATAGAGAAGAGTTGATCACTTTAACTTTATTGTAACAACAAAGAACAAACAGTGATTCATATATTTTTATAAGTTTTTGTTTGTTTCATTCATTTTTTTTTCTATCAAGCAAAATGTCATACTTGATTGGTCCGATTTTTCTCTGTGTGGATGAATTTGAAAGAGAATTAACGCGGTCCTGACACAAGCATCTGAAGAAACACGGATCAGTTTTAGTCAGTAAAAGTCTAAAACGCCATTCCGCTTCACCCAGAGCGGTAGAAGTTATAGAACGAGCCACTCAAAAAAACAAAATGGTTCTAGACAAGTCACATTCTATCAACGAAAGTACCGCAATATCGATTGGTAAAAGTAAAAAATGTACCTATGGGAATGCCAAGAGCTATAGAAATGTCACGTGGTCGATTCCATACATTTTGGCATCTCGACCATCGCCATCGCTGATATAATGACACAGTCTAGAGCATCTGGACCCTTTGTTCTAAGCCTACCAACATATATAACTATTTGCAACTTAATAAATGTCGCAAGTCTCACATTCGTGTTCACGCGTCGTTTAAGGTAAGGACGACATTCTCCTTTTGGAGACGATACGACACTCGACAGTATCGTGAACAGGGTTGTCTCATTAAAGTTTTGGGTATAATGATATTCATTACATCTATGTAAATGTTATGTTGGACGCGTAGGCACTAGCGTTGAAAATAACATGTAAAAAAAAAGTATCTTTCAAAAGCTCCTGTATTTTTCAATAAAATATTGAAAGTTTCCTTGCGGATCTTCGGTTGAATCTTACGCAGGTTTATTTTTTTACTTGTATTTTACGGTGTATTTTTTGCATTAACATATTATAAATAAAAAGATTGTAAATGTGTTCAATTAATAAGCAAGATTTTGTCATTTGCTTGTTAAATATTAAAAATATACAGTATAGAACAAGTATGATACTTGTATAATTGTATTTTCCAGATGATAGTCAATTTTTTTTCTAGAATTACATGTACTTTTATACATGTAATTCTAGAGATACAAAGATACAAAGTTTCGAAGGAACAAAATGTATCTTTCACAATTTACAACGCTAGTAGCCACTGTCTCGTAAGTGAAGAGATTTTTTATCCTTTTCGCGTCTGTTTGACTCAAAAAGTTTTGTACGACCAGTATGTAGCCACTTTGAAAGTTCTTGAAAACTATTTCAGCTGCTTGTACCCATGTCTCTCTGATGATGATGGCGATGATTGATACTTACTTTACACGATTGATTGGGACAGCCCTGTAAGTAACTCATGAATCATTCGCTAAGACTATGATATCTGATATTAAGATATCCATTGCATAGAAAACAACAGAAATTGTCCGTATCACACACATCATACTGCGCAACTTTACAAAAAATAGAGATATCTGTAAGTAGGTGCTAAAATGACCTAGACTTTTGTTTATTATTTTATTCAATTTAACATTTTGTATGCTTACTGAAGTGCTGTATTTTCGCTGGGGTTTGCCTTGCGATTGTCAGCCTTTAGAAGCAATATGTTTGTCCTTACCCACAATTTACGAGAAAGGGCCACGAAAACCGCATTTCTTACCTACATTACAAGAAATATCCATTCATCAACTTCAATGAAGTAAGTAAACATGATATTTACTGTATAATTAGCGAATTAATATGAAATTCCTGGCTGCTTTTGTGTGGTCTGCAATGTTTACACAATAACAAATAACTGTTATGAACTCAAAAATAAATTACATACTGCGATCAAGATAATAAAAATAATTACAAGCAATCGCTACCGTAAATTGGAAATTAAATACATATTAAAATATTATAAACTGTTATTATGAGACAGCCCTGACACTGCTGAAAATGTCAAGTTTGGACGCCTACTTTCACACGAAAAATGACATTTAAAATGTAGGTACCTACCGAAATAATAGAGTTGGAAAGTAGGTATACAGGTAAATACAACGATGATTACATAAGTAGGCAGTTAAATATTATATGTCACAATCTTTTTCTTATTTACCTAAGTTTAATGATAAACATTGCTTAAGGTGAGAATACAAATGCCTGTAACTCGCTCACATACAGTATACATGTCTGTTAAATAGCTTCTTGTATACCATTGTGGAATTCATCAATCAGAAGTTAGTATGGCACAATGGCAAGCAAGCTATTTGCACACTTTAATTCATGTTATAGACATGTGTATTTTCGTTCTTATGCTCGGAATGCTCGATAATATACTTGCAATGTGGCTGGCGTAATTGCTTGTTTTAATTATTGACATAACATGTTTTATTGAATGTCACACGCACGATTAGCACGTAGCCAAAGGAGGATAAAATCTATATACAAACGACAATACATTGAATAGCTTTATCTGCGGGTTTTTCTAGGTGAATACAGAGATAAACCGTATCTCCGTAGACCATGTTAAATTATAGTTATTTTATCGAATCTCCACATTAGCATAAAATGTTCTACTTTAGTTTCGTTCATATTTTGATTCGATGAAGGTCGTCACTAGTCTAGACAAAATTATCTGCTCTACTGGACATTTATCTAATATTATTATAGGAACACCATATTCGTGTGCGATAGATTTAGATACTTTCAATTTGGTTTGACATAATATATTACGTAGACATTATGTTCCTACTGGCTTCGCCTTCGTCAAAAGTGTTTTCTTATCCCAAGGCGCAGATAATATAATACTAGCATACAGATGCCTCATCCCATACAAAGAAACCGTGCCGACGTAACTAGCGTTTTTCGTCTGATTAATCGGATATTTTTAACGCGTTCGGTTCTGTTTCACGGTGATAGATAGATGTTGTTAGCAGCGACTTGCAAGTAAAAGAGTTTACTCGGTTCGTGAATATTTTTTCATTAAATACAGTGAAGGTTCGTTTTATACTATTTTCTTGCACGTTTTTACAGTTTTTTTGCACCAAAATTTGTTACAATGCAAATTTTATCAATCGAGTGGAATACCTCACAAATTTAAAAATGCGCCATCTATTGGCATCAACTTTTAAATGACCCGTTCAAATAATCTTTAAAAAGGGAATTAAGAGCCCAATATTCCAGAAGAGAGTTGATTAAACCAGGACATACAATTTTTATATTCAATTCCAGAAAATTTTAATTTTTTTCACATTCAATAACAGGTAGGTGCATATCGCGTCATCTAGTGAGATTTATATGAACCAAATTTTCTTTCTTAGCAATAAGACCCCGTGCCGTACCGGGATGAAAAGCCTATATGCTATTCCAGACTAAAATCTATCTAAGTGCAAAATTTCATCCAGATCCGTTCAGCCGTTCTGGCGTGATTGAGTAACAAACATACATCCATACCATCCATCCATTCAAACTTTCGCATTTATAATATCAGTAAGATTACAGTCCTCATTTAGCCAGGCTGTCACTTCACATACAGTAGTTTACATACTGAGTTACGTCCATTCCGAATAGTCTGCAGTGCAGTCTGAGGCTCTGGAGGATTGTTATTATTAGCTTTAAACTCATCATCATCCTCAAGCCCATGAACCATGTTACTTGTGGTCGTTGCAACACGTTTTCTTCTTCTATACTGTGCTTCCCCTACCTCTCAATGCACCCACATTTATATTCGTAACTCTTGTATCATGCGTTTCATCTACTCATCACATGACCATACCAGGTCAAACAGTTCCCTTTGTTATTAACTTTATACTAACTAAAATTAAGTATATAGAGGTAAAAATGTTTGTTTGTCAGGTGATCTCTGGCATTACTTATCCGTTTACAAAAATTATTTCACTGATGGAAAAGTTATTCCATCACTCTTTTTGTTTCTAAAAACTTTCTAAAATTTCTTTGAGCGCGAGTGCCCATGGGTGCAAAGCTGCGTAAAAAGGTCTTTACATATTTCATATCTCATGCATACAAAAATATATACAGAGGTGGACTTAATGACTAGTTCCAAACACAGCCACCTCTTTGACTACATAATCAATCATATCCATTAAATAAAAGTGTAGTGTCCAATCTAGAAATCTCTAAACCAACTGCGGACCCAGGTTGTCTGCTGTGGAAACAACCTGGCGAAATGGACCCATCCAAAACACAGTACCCTTCGCAAGATATGGCCACCTCCTTGTCTGCCCTTCATGCTCGATCACCTTCACCTTACGGGATTTAAAAGTAGCGAATGAAAGAGCTGTTCGAGTAGCTACATAATGGGATACGAAAGAAGAAGATATAACATTACAAGAATCTACAATTACCTATGAATTCATATACCTACTTGCTTAGTGCTATAGTTGTTTACCTAGAGTCTAGACAACATGAATAGCTGTAACGATGTCGATATCGTGATTGTGCTGCCGATTGAAGTCATCGCTCGATTTGAAACATGCAAAATTAATGTCTGTTTCGATCTAGATATTTAAATATAAGGCTTTAGAATTTTTGCTCATGGATTAAACAATGTAGTAGTACAGAATAAACTCACTATTACTTGAAAAGAGAGATCCATCTGTATCTTTCTACTGAATCTTGTTCTCAGAAAGAATATATTATTCTTTTCATTCTATATTTTCAGGGATTCCCTGAAAATGTAGGCAGAATTTCATTTTCTGTTATTTTTTATTTAAATTAATTGAAAAGCCTCCTTCCTTGCAGCAATCCTAAAACTACTGTAATTTATGAAGATGAATGATTATGATGTTTTCAAGGTATCACATATCACGGTAGAAATATCTTTACTAACAAAGGGAAAAGATTTACAAAGAACTTGCCATGAAGTGATTTAAATATATTTAACATAATAAAAGTAAAGGTCACATCCGGGTGACCATATTAGACCCTAAAGAGAACAGCTGTCCTTATTAGTCAATTTGACCCTGACGTGACCCTACACTCCTATGACCAATGACCAGTTGAGTGTACTCGTAGTGGCTTACCGAATGTTCTACTTGTCTCACTCATTTATACTAAGTAGGTATCAACATAAAAGTCATTTAATGCATTGCTAGTGTGAAGAATTTCAATTTATGTGATACTAGCTTCTGTCTGTGGCTTCGCCTGCGTGAAGAGTGTTTTTTTATCACAAGGAAAAAATTATACCAGAATGAAAAGTATGCCTTAATTCGAGTTCTGGTCTGTCTATAATATGCCAAGTTTTATACAAATTCATTCAGCCGTTATGGTGTGGTGTGAAAGCGTAAAAACAAACCCACTTACGCATCTTTAGGATTTTCCTTTAGCACGTATGAATCCAGCTTCAAAGAAACCAGTAAAAGAACAAGAGGACTGCTGTTTGTAAAAATGTAATCTATCCAGGTGGGATGCAAAAAAATTGCTTTGCTTTTTGCTCTGTCTTCCTTTAAAACTTACCAATATGCTATATCTCCCACAGTGTCTATATGTGTCGACGCAAAACAGACGCTTTCTATACATACATAGACACCTACTTGTAGACAATGAATTAAAAGAATGTCAAATCAACTTATCACTTACCTGTTAATGCTAAAAGGTAATAAGGGCCACAGAGTACATTGAAATATGATAAGGGCTTAGAAAACCGTGATCAGAGAATTTGACAAATTATATTTTATTTACTTAGTAATATTGTAACCATAAAAGACAACATAGTGTAAGGTAATTTTAATCGACAGTAATGCTAAAGAGCTTGCTGTGAGAAGTGTGGGAGTAAGGTCATTCTACTTCCTACAAATGAGCATAGTATTCGAGTAGTAATCACTATGATTCATAATATGATTGCGAGACGCACAACTGTGATTACGCCCACAAACGTTTAGCGTGCAATTGCTCACACAACTCGATGGCTTGTTAAAAATATTGTGACAGGCAAAGAACTTACTGAAGTCAATGCAAGAAAATCTTCATAAAGTTCAGAAAGAAGTGTTCTTGAAAATCAGAACTTTTTTTAATATTAAACAAACTGAGGTGGTTGATCCAAGTATAGATTTATGAAACTACTTTAGATTTTCAGAGTAAGTATCCCGATTTTAGCATCCCCTACCACTTTGGAAATCAAGGGGTTGAATGAAGTTTTTCAGCAAACATGGCAGCTGATATGATTAGGAATAGAAACGGCGGAGATGTAAATACAGTGCACAGATATACTGAGCAACAGCAGACATTAACTGTACTGTACATAAATTAGGTATAAATTTTGCGTCTATGAATCATATCTGCAAACTGAGAAAAAAGACTTACCTAAAAAAACAACGAGAGAAATCAAAAATACAATGGCCATATTTATTATTGAAATGTTGAATTATCCTTCACTGACGGAGGCAACGCTGTGAGCAACAAAACATTGCATGAATCACTAAGTTATCGCCGGATATTGAACCCGATCAGGGCTACCATGTTTTTTACCAAAATGGTAAGTAAAACGACATTGTAGTGACCACAAAACATTGTTATAAAAGATTCTTTTAATTATAAAACACGCACGGATCAATCTTCAAGTTTAAGCAACGATGGCCGAGGTCGGACTGTGTATGGGTGTCCGTCCATTAAGCACTGAGTCTCCTCCGTGCCTCGGAAATCAGGTAAAACCGTTGTTCCTGGCTTGTCATTTGAAGATCTTTGACAGTCGTCACGGTAGTCAGACAGAAGGCATAAAATCTAACACCAGTCTTGCCAACGGTATGCTACTATTATATTATCTTTGCCAAGGGTTATATTGTTACCCAATTACTTGGTTGTGGAGGTAATCGCGTATTTAGCTACATCCAGTTAGATTGGAAACCGCTTCTATAAAAGTTGGAAAGAGGTCAGGTAGATTGAGATTGTTTGATACTTATATCAGGTTTTTAGAAACTGGCTAAATCAAATCTGCCGTTGGCACAGCGCAGAAGTGAGATTTTTTGATTATTTTTTGACCAATTTTAATGTAAATGTTTTGGTGATTCGTGAGATTCAAAACAACATGCTGCGTTTAAGCATGTATGTGTCTAAGTATTTTGACAATCAAGCTTTTGTTTTGGTTTTATAAAATAATCTGCTTTACTGAACAAAGATTTTCTCTTCGCAACCGTAACAAGAAACAAAGTGGACCAAATACTGTTAAATTTTTGTTTGGTTTACAAAAAAAATATCTCGACTATTTCACCAAATCATCAACTTATGTAACGCAATTGACATTCTGTCGAATGATCGCTGTGGAAACCCTACCAAGTATCGGACAGACGCTGTATACAGTTTGACTAATAAGCTACTGAATAATAACGGATACATCGCTTGAAGCGCTGACTTGCATCGGAGACACAGTTCTTCACTGTCGGCATTTAGTTGCTTATTCTGTTTTTTTTTTACTACATATCCTTGTGTTATTTGACGTCAGTGTCTGTTATTGCCAGATATAGAAACCAGTCGGTTATTCATCGTCTGTCACTGTAAGTAGAGTCACCAAGACTAGATATCACGTTGTGTGTGAGACTTGCAATATGTATGGCTAATTAGATTGCACTGCACTGCTGCTACACTGTTTTTTTTAAACAAATTCAGAGCATTTTGATCAATATTAGTATAGCATTACGTCACGACTGTATTAACCGAAAGTTTAGGTATACGATGACAAAAACTGAACAAGGGATCGTAGCAAAGGTCTCGCCCTCTATTATAATATGGAAGTTGTGTACACTCACACTGCCTAACCTTTTGGGGAATATATATAAGTGTGGTTTTAGCCATGCTTTCTTGAACATTACATTTAGTTATTTATTGTATAGATATAGGTGGACCGATGACCTGGTTAAGGCGATACATACGCCCCAATGTTAACGCAGTACTGGCCGTGCGCCCAAAATATCAATATTGAATCTCCTTTTGAACAGTTTTGTTTCCAAATTTTATTTGATTTACATATGCTAATTCAGTTATGAAGAAATTCCAGCCATCAATTTTTCTGTGTCAAAATACTTTTAAACATCCAAGTCGTTTTGGAGGAGTATCCAAAAGATGCAAAAAATATAGTGTTGCTAATTATTTTTTTAAAACAAAAGTATTTGTTATACGAAAAAACCATGTTTAAAAAATAATGTACATGAAACAATAATCAACATATTTATTTTTCAAACCTTTTAACCTAGCCTTTACTAAGTAGTATGCTTTAGAAAGTTACCATTTTTTTATCGCTCCCTCACCACATAGGATTCTTCAGACTTTCAACAAGATAGACGCTACGATTGATAATATCATTCAACTTATAGTCAAGACTGAGTCATTCATTATCCCATAGAAATTAATCGACATTTCGATCGACAATCCTATCTCTACAAGATATAAAGTATTTTTTTTTTTTCAAATGCCTTATAAAATATGTGAATGTACACAAAGTATGTATGTATGAATTCTGTTATTAAGTGCCTTAAAAAAAGGAGAATGTAATATAACAACCACTAAACATGACGCACACTTCTTGCGAGGTTAGCAGACATATCTGGTTACTGGAGTGTCAATCAATGTAATGAGTTTGACAAACGAAGTATCAGTGGCTGATACGCCCATGGTGACATAATATCACACTGTTGTCTCCATCGATAATTTAAAGGCCATTGTAATATTATTTGTCTTTTCAGCTTGTTAAGATTTATTACCGAACAGAATTAGAGATCTTGCCATAATCATTACATGAAACTTGGCGAGGTCACATACCAAATTGAGTGTATAAATATTTCGGGCACAAATCTGTAGTCAGGGCCGCTAAATAGGTTCTGAATCGGTAATTTCCCACAGAAAAATGGCAATTACAGTATTAGTTGATTCGTTTTTAAGAATGATGGCTTTTCGATTTAACACTATCTCAGCTGATAGTAAGTGGTGGTCGACGGTGAAACACGCTTGCCTAGTAGTAACCAATTCACTCTTGAAATCTTTTCTTAAAGAACTCCCGGTTGTAGCTAACAGAAACACAGACTCCGTCATGGAAATCCACTCCTGCTGTACGCACAATGAAAGTCTTCCCAAAACGTTTTATACGTATGGGCGGGATATCCAATTATACCTACAGTTAAGTAATAAAGAAGGAAACTTCTGCTCATGCTGTTATCATTTTAAAATATTATTTTGTAGCTCTACAACAGATTAATTACGTCATCAAGCAACTAAATATAATCTCATCTCTGGTTTAATCATAATGACTCATTTGTCTACTATTTAGGCAGCTCAAGTGATGACCACTCATAAGATAAGTCAACGTAACCCATAACGCATGGGTTTACGTTGCATGTCCCACGGACAATGTCTTAACGACTGTGCTCGTTAGAATAAAGTTCCACGATCACCCTTGGGAAGGTTACAGGGTATTAAATATCACGCTACGACCCTAACCATCGGTTTCTCAAAACTCGATTCGGTATTGGATTATATATATATCGAAATCGATTATTCGTCGATTACGTTACCAGCCCGATGGCTGGTAATCACCGATCGACAATCGACGAATAATCACCGGAACCATTGAAAATTCATTCAACCAATCACAGCCACGTGTGCTTGAAAATTTGTCACATTAATTTTGCGATAGTTTAGCGTTGAGAAACCCGGCCTTAGTCGAGAAAAAATAAACGGCGGGTGTAACCTATGGGTTACTAATAGGTCGTTTATACGGGTGCTATTCGAATGATGCGTAAGTGAATACGGCAACGCAAAGAGTTTGACCGCTATCCGACGGAAATCCATATCGCGTCATTCATCTCGCATGTGATTGGTCGATTTAGTCGATTGGATAGCGGTCAAACTCTGCGTTGCCGTATTCACATACGCAATACGGCTGCCGTAATGCACAGTCAGCCCTAGTGCTACCAAGTTTTTGACTAATCTAAACGAACAATATACATTTTCAGACTAACTATTGTCTTAATGGGACTCGATATGATATCAAGAGATCTGCATCTTATTATCCGTCAACCTGTCAAATAAAACCATCAACGGACAGGACGACCATCACAAAGTTTGATAGTAAGGTTTGCTGCATTGTCTTAAAAGACAATAATGAAGCAAACTTTTTGAACAATGTTTGTATTGATTGATGTTGAAACCCAAAACGTGTCAGTTTGCGTTTGAGTTAGCTGATAGCGAGCAGAAACAATGAGTCAGAGGTAGCACAGTATAAATGGTAGTATGCTACTCGGTGATTTCATCTGTTTGTGTAGTGCCTTAGTGGCGGTGCTACTTCATGCTTGTATGTTATGTTTCTTGTGTGGTATAGATGTATAGGTACATGTATGGTACCATGTTTAGCTTCTGGGGTAAATAAACAGAGACTGGAACAAAGAAAGGCATGTGTTAATGAAAGTAAATACGGATTTAAATGGAATATTATTGATGTTTACATTCCATTTTCCAGGTACCATAGAAAATAAAATTGTAGGTATCTTATGCCTATTACAAAGGCAAAATCAGTCAGCAGAAAGTGAACTGCATTCAGTTATTCTAGAAGCCAATCCCACCCAATATTGCAATTGGAGAAAGGGTTTGCAGATGACGACTGTATGTAGCTAAGTACATACAGTACCTAAGTATTGTTGCCGGCTATAATATGTTCAGAAGTACGCTCGCACAGCCTACACAGTCAACCGCATAATCATTAGAGTCAAAGATCATTGACCTCTCCTAAGAAGTAGATATTAATGAACTCTATTAACCACAGTTACCCAGTTGGACTTAAATTTTATCACACTAATGACTCAAAAGTTTTTTTTTCCAAGCTATGATGTCCCACAGCTGGGCAAAGATCTTCCCCATAGCTTAACACTGTTCCTGACCCAAAGTTGAACTAACTTAATCATTTACATTATGCTTGTCTTGCCTACTCCTTGCTAACAGTCAACTATCCAATTATCCACTCAAAGGCTGTGGAAATACAAGTTCTATTTCTACTGTGGAGTGTGGCGATAAGACCGCCATGATAAAAACACATTCGTTTTTACCACGGAATAGATTCTCCCCATGCAACTGTTGTTTCTATGTTCTTACAATCTAAAATATTGCCCTTATATTATTTCTTCCTCTTTCCAGGTGCTGACTGCTAACATAGGAACCTTACTGGACCTGTATGGCGTTGAGAAGGGACTGGACCACTTCAGATCCTCACAGGAGCTGACCTTCGACGAGTTCCGCTATTACTTGCAGCATGAGGTCTTCAGCTCCTTGCCAAAGACCACCACCTTGCCCATAGTAAGGGAATATGAGAAGAAAATTAGTGAGGTATGTTTCTTTGTATAATTTAATTTCTATGTTTAAATACAGAATTATATGGGAGAGCAATGGTGGCCCAGCCGTAACAGCTGCAACTTATAAGTTGTAGGTTGTAGGTTAAAACGAGGCAGGCGCATTACTTTGTGTAAATTATTTCATCATCACTGCTCTCGGTGAAGGTTTCTTAAGAAAACACATGGCATGTCCTAGAACCAAAAATTCGAAGACATGTGACATCCACCAACCCGCACAGGGCCCACATGGTGGATTACGGCCCATTCCCTCTCACAGAGAGGAGGCATGTGTCTTTTACTGAGGAACATTAAAATACTGTAATGATATATAGGGAATAGTTTATCTGTTGTGAATTTTTTGATAGTCTGCAAGGTGCAAAGGGATGCATAGCTCAGGTTCTATCGCTGAAACTGGCTTAGGATGGATCAGTTTGGATGCAAAAACTTGGGTCATGACCGTCTTAAGACATCTGTGTATAGCAACCATGCTAACGTAAAGTCCTTAATGTAAATCAAGAGTATGCAAGTCGCCACAGATTCCAAGACTTTACACGGTTTGAAGATAATGCAACCGATCCTTAGTCTTGAATGTTGACAGAACCCTCAAGTTATGCACAATACGATGTGGGAATCTGCATTCAAAGCCGGAATTTATCCATTGACCTTTAGAAAATGCGGCAGAGGGAGAGACGGAAAACTCTCCGTAATAAATACGAAGATGTAGGCGTTCACTTAATATAAATATATTGGATTCGAACCCGACGAACGACGAAGTCAGGCGAGGGGAAGTTATGCGCATAGAAATAGGCTGCCACGTATCAAATTCAATTTACGGTGTTCGGCGCTGGTTACTTTATTATTTTCTTTATATTTTTCTAAATAGACTGTCATTTCTTTACTTACATACGAAATATATACATCATCCTGCTCTTAACGATCAAAATTCAAAGCCGAGTTATTGTTTTTCTCTCAAAGTTCCAATCGCATTCCAGTAATCAAATGCATATTAAACCTACGCCTCCAACACTCTTGATTAGTGGTTCCCCAATCAATTGATACGTTTGGTCGACACTAATGTACTACGACTATACTTCTATTGCGTGACTGTTGTCCCATGACATGGCTTTCTTCAGTCGGAGGTTCATTAGTGCGATGGAGTCGTTAGTGCTGAAATACACAATCAGTTTCAACAATGATTGCTACTGTTCTTTGAACCTAATAATCTATTAGCAAAATACATTTTAAATCTTCATCGCATAAATGGCACATAAACATGGGTTTTCTAATGACTGTTTCGAAACTTTTCTCGATAGTAGGTATCGACAAAAGTGGGGTTTTAGGTAAGAAACCACATATTGGCAATAAGGATAATTCGTTTTTACCCGACTGCCGTGTATGTGTGCGTTCTAGAGACCAAATGCGTTAACTGGATTTGATGGTTCTTACGTCAATCGATTCGTCTTAACCGTGCGAGTGTCACTAGCTACATTAAAATTGGAAAATAATGGTAGATTTTGGGCGCCATATTGTGGGGGACCAAATTTTTTTCCTTCCGTACCTATCGTGTGGGATATCAAAGTAAAGGGTTTTAAGAGGTGATTTCAAAAATATATAATTCTTATATGTTTAAAAGTACATAATTCCAAAAAAAACATAACTAAAAAGTTATAAATAAAAAAAGTTAATTCAAATACCTAAATCAAAAATCCCGACGGCTTAAAAAGCGAACTAAAAATAGGTAAACAAGAAGAAAATCATGCTGTGCGTCGGTGGATACATCTGGTTTGATTTTTTTTTTTTTTTTTTTTTTTATAACTTTTCAGTTATTTTATAGGTGTGTAAACAGGGTGGAAGGTCGCAGTCGTGGAAGTTAAATCATAAGGAAAACTTTAACATTCTATTGCCAGACGATCCTTTGTAAAAGTGATTAATTATGTGTTCCACGTAAATCTAAGACAAACAGTGAGATAAACGAACATGAGTCATGAATGCAAGAATTTCCTGTAACTTGTATAGGTTTATGTATATTTAGGAAACACATAGATAGAGATACAGATAGGTGCCCTCCATCATACATCCTAACTCAATCTTGCCAAAGAAGACGATTGTTTGCCACTTTGAGCTATCTTACTTCATCAGTTGATACAAAACCAAGTTGTAGAGTACCAAGTAGGTATGTATGTATTTTATGTTATTATGTATATGTATTATTGCTTAAGATATATTGTACACTTGTACATTGACAACCCCAAATTTCTCTCTTCTCTCTCAGTCCACCCAAAGGTTGTCAGTAAGAGATTGCCCTGTGCGATAAGACCGCCCATTGTACTCATGTTTGCGGTGTACAATAAAGAATATAATAAATAAATAAATATTTCCTTCCTAGATAAATAATGAAAATTTATGTAAGGAAGGAATAGTGCATCTATGACTAGAAGCACAAAATAGAAAGTATACAGAAGGGCCACTCCCGCCCTCTCGAAAATTGACAGCTAAACTTGACAGATTCACTAGGGATGCTACAATATGGATTCCGAATAAAAAAAAAGATTTGGTTGTATAAGTTACAAACAAAAATATATAGCATACATGTCTTAGAGGGTAGACAAAGCATCTAATTCCATTAAAGATCAAGAATCCACATACGACGAAGATTGGATGGTAACAAGGCGTAACAATGGTGTTATAATGAAAAATATTAAAATGTGAAAAACATCAGGCTCGATTAAATATTATTGTGAATAAAAAAGATAATTAAACCAAAAAACCCTACTGCTTACGAAGCGAACTAAAAAGATGTACTTAAACAAGAAGAACATTATGCTGTGCAGTCAGAGGAAACATATTTGTGAGCCGGATAAATTAAACCATATTATAATGACAAGTTTCGTAGCCGTCCCAATTTCGACTATGGACTTAAAATAATTTATTATTTTCCTACATATTGAGTTCCTTGGTATCTTGAAAAATTTAATGACCTTTATAACTTAAAAATGAATGAAAGAATGAATTTAAAGTATATTCGGTCTGTAACAACTAATAAAGGTAACCCAGCCAATGCAACCTCGTTACAGTACGCCCGCACAAAGTACTCGTGACAGCCGCGACTGAGTTCGGTCCAATATTGCCCAATATACCCTGTTAAATCGCAATGTCAATGTGTGTGTGTAAAATGACGCTTTGTTCGTAGTGGCCTCTCTGTCCGTGGCGGCCGCCCGCTTACGTACTTTGTGCTAGGAGGTGGTCTGGGAAAAAACAAGAGCAAGTGTGTACTTAACAATCATCTTGAAAAGAAGCAAGTTCAGAGTTCTGACTCCATCAGTACATCATATTCTTGAGAATGATAAAATGACAATATCTCCTGTGGTCGTTCTCATAAACCAATATTATAATAATTATAGTAGGTACGTTACAAGAAAGTTACGAAATCAGTTACAAAACAATCTATTAGCTAATGGCTTGTCGTCCTTTGTAATATTTCAACGTATTTTTACAATGTACATATTGTCTGCAATCTCGACAAAACTTCTTGAATGGTGAACTCAAAAACGGATTTTCACGTGGCTGAATAGCCCTAATAACGAAAACTATTGAATGATATGATAGATTTTATGTATATAACAAGTTTGAAGTTAAATCCTGTTAAATTCAATTTGTCATTAATTCGAAATAGAATTAAAAGTCTCAACTTCTTTGTGTTCTTTTTTTCTTTTTTGACGGTATCTTATAATAATAAAAGGTCAGAAATCTTTAGTTTTACTAAATTAATCAATGCTTTTGTGTTTAATTAATGAATTCCTAAATCTCTTAGAATTACCATAATAGTTAGCTTAACCTGTCCGAAACAAGAAAAATCTTGAAAATGTTGCTGGAAAAAGTGTATACCTTCAATTAAAATGAATAAAATAAAAGAAAAATATATTCGCATTTCTGAGCAAAACGAAAGTCCAGCTATGAATGCAGTCGGCGAAACGTACTCAAGTGTTTAAGGTTCTTGGCACCGCGGCCTCGGTATTGATTTCCGCTAAAGTTGTCTGGAGCGTGATATACCGTACTATGCCTGTCTGTCTGTTGACATAGAAAACACTTGCCCTACCCACTGCCTCCCTAATGTAGTCGCTCCCCTAGCCACAAAACTAATATGAATCTGTTTATCTGTATGTCTAAGTAAAGCAATCGCGTCCATCGTAAAAATTGATGTTCATTATTTATAGGATAGTTTTTCAGAATTTTCTCCAAGACTTTCCAGTATTTTTGATCACTATATATTTATAATTCTTCGTGTTCTGTAAGTAGACTGAATTTTATTAAGTTCGCCGCAAAAGCTGACGAAGGTATACAACAGCTCGACATTTTTTATGTCGATCAGCAATAACGACTTAAGGCGATATATATACGCCCCAATGTTAACGCAGTACTGGCCGTGCGCCCGCTCGGAGCCAAAATATTAATATTGAACCTCCTTTTGAACAGTTTTGTTTGCAAAATATTATTTGATTTACATATGCTATTTCATTTATGAAGAAATTCCAGCCATCAATTTTTCTGTGTAAAAATATTTTTAAACATCCAAGTCGTTTTGGAGGAGTATCCAAAAGGACCACGATCGCAAACGATCTTCGTATTTTTAATTATTTTTTCGTATAGCAAAACTATTTGTTATACGAAAAAACCATGTTTAATAAATAATGTACATGAATCCAAAATAAATATATATTTTTTTCAAACCTTTTAACCTAGCCGTTACTAAGGAGTATGATTTAAAAAGTAACCGTTTTACGGCACTAAAGCGGTGAAACTTGCTGAACTCTCCTTTAGCGTGAAAACTTATCAAACATTAGCATTAAAATAAAATTTGACTAGTTCTTTTCTCTCTTCAAGTTCACAATTCAAATACCCCGGCGAGAACCAACATTTTCGAACTGGATAAGATGGTTGCCAGTATTTTTATGCCTTGCCTTTCTGCCAACTCTGTGCTTATTGGGGCCACATGGTTTTGTATGAACAATGCTTATTTTTATAGGTTACAGGCAACTCGCCAAAAGCAGCTATTATCTTCAGTTTATTCAAAATGACTTATTGAATCAGCTTGGCATATATTCTTCTTTATGCAGCTGTGCAAGTAGGTCGAGACGAGTGCATGCCTATCACACGGTTTGTAATTACATTCAACCTACTGCCATACGAGTAAATAATCGAAGAACGTGCTATAGGTATCTGTGTGCAACAGCTACACACTTGTTTAAATACTATTATTGAGAAATTAGGTTGATTTTTTTATTAGAAACATGCGTTTTAATTTGTATTTGATGACTTATTTAGGATGGCGGTGGTATCAATGAGCTTTGCAGATAAATTAATAGGGAGTTTTACTCACTTCGCTTCCTCAAGGCGGGTTGATAATTTCAAACTTATGTTACTTACTTTACTATAAGTCGATTTCCTCACGATTTTTTTCTTCACCGTCGGCAGTGGTGTCAAAAATAATATGATATTTTTGAATTCAATAAGTCACGTGCCCTGATTTGAACCCCCGACCAAGTAAGAGAGGTGAGGTCTTAGCCACTGAGCCACCACATCCTTTATAATGCGATGGTGAAGGACAAAAAAATATTGAAATTCATAGACACAGTAAACGATGATGTCTTATTAAAGAGTTAGTTGCTTGCTAATTATCGCAATTCTGTTCAGCATTGAGAATGTAGGTGTGTAGGTATTCCATGACACACTTATTTTTGCATTATGTACACAGCTTTTCCTTGCTTATTTTATATTCAGTCATGTCATAATTCTCGCCATTCGCCGCCGTGTAAAAGGTCACGTACCTAACTATTAACGTACACAGACAAATCCATTTTAATTTCTTAACACGACTTGTACCTCTTTATAATTTATATTGAGAAAATTTGCAAGTTTAAAATAAATTATTAGTCCATAATAGATGTTAGTATGTTGTTGATTTACCTTGCCCGTGACCACGCCATCAAAATCAGCCTATAATGTCCCCACATCCCAAATTCACACGTCTTCGTATTTTTTGGATCTGGAACATGCCGATTTCCTCACGTTGTTTCCGTTCACTTTTTGAAAGAAGTGACTGATGAAATGAATTCCACAAAGTAAAGCGCCTCATCATCGTCATCAGCCTTTTTAATGTTCGCAATGCTGGGACACAGGCATTCTCTTTGTAAGAAGGAACGGGCTGTAATCTACCACAGCCCTGTGCGGATTGGTGGACGTCACATTTCTTCGAATTTTTGGTTCTAGGACATGCCGGTTTTCTCACGATGGATCACCGTTTTGAGCAGTAGCTGATGAAATAATTTATACAAAGTAAAGCGCCTGTCAAGATTTAAACCCACGAATTTACACACAACTAACCAAACGAAACTGGACTTGTAGGTTAACATTAAAATATCACAGGTGCAACCGCAAGTGCGGTAATTAATGCTTGTGTCTTCTCTGTATAAGAAGAGACTTTACGCAACGGTAGGACATGTTACAGACTGGTATGATGCTACTTGTATAAAAGAATTCTGCTATGCTACTGCAATACATATAAAATAATCATAACTGTTTTATACAAGCTTTATATTACCCTGTTTTTTTAATTATTTGTGTCTGGCAACCAGTATTTTTGAAGTACTTTCTGGCATTCGATTAAACTGAAACTTGGCTTACTTATAGAAAACATTGAAATAATATAGTACTGATGGAGCTGGTCTCATGATGGACCCAGAAGCTAGCCATAGCCACTCCTCAACCAGACAAGATAGCACCATCGTGTTTAGGCTAAATGGATGTGTGTTTCATTTCAAAAAGGTAGTGAAAAAAAATATACAAAATCAGGAAAGGACGCCCTAAAAACCTTATTGGTGATATTCTTCAGAAAGGTCAGGAATGCAGTACTTATAAACGGGGTTCGTAAATGACTAGACGTAGGAACGTAAATGAAGCAAAAGAAGTATGTAAGAATCGTTGCAGGTGGCGTCCTGTAGTTTCTGCCTACTTTAAGTATGAATATACCTATGTAAAAAGTTTTTTTTACTTCGTACTTATTATTGACGTGATAACGTCTTTAAAATCGTTTTAGTCGGGTGACATGTTCAGAAACTTGTGTCACACCAAAACCTCACGAGCGCGATCGCAGGTATAACGAGAGAGAGACGGACCGATCTCCCGTCTCATCTCGAGCGCTGCCAGTCATTCCGTGAAACTTGTCACGCGGAATCCTCACGAGCGGAGGCTGGCATAGCGTTCGAGTGAGTGGACCGATCTTCCGTCTCTCTCACTCTAGCGGCATACAAACGAATGGAGATTTTCTCGTGCGGTTAAGTTTTCGTTGAATGTTTAACAGTGAAACAAAATGTGTTTATCATAACATAGGTTTATATGTAGGTAAGACGTTATCACGTAAACATCTCGATCGTAAACCTACTTTACAAACAACCAATTTTGTGAGTAATTTTGTCCTTTATTTTATTACCAGGTGTGTTGGCTGGTGTGCCGCAAGAGTCTTCTGGGTCGTGACCCGGGAGTGTTCAGCGACGACTCCGTGTTTAAACTGTTCCGCATCTTCTGCCTGCTCGGAGACCTGGTGCAGGACGCCGACGACTCCAAACATTACGTGGTAAGCCTTTAAGTCGAGAGTGAATAGGTTATTTCTAGGCAAGGATGGTTCGCCATCGACAACATCATCGCTTACCATCAGGTGAGGTAGAAGTCAAACGCCGAGAATATCGTTAGTAAAAAAATGTCTTTTTACGTATATTAACACATCACAAATTAAACGCAAATGTTGAAGATTCTTGCCACCAATCACAACGGCCGGTAGGCATATTGCGTAAATTTTCAATTCAGCAAATGGGCTTAAGTTATCTATGAATGACTCATAGACGCCTCTTGTGTATTTTTACCGAGTTGCTGATCAGCAGCTCTTCTGATAGAATCCTCCCCAAATAAGAGAATTTGGTCTTACGAGCAAGTAACAAAACAGTTGTTAAACTCAGAGTCACCGGAACTTCAGGATTTTTATAGTTCTCATGCAGAGTTCCTCCTCTATATAGAAAAGAAGGATGGGTAGGTTCACCAGACATCAAAAGTATTCATAGCTAATAGTGAGGAGGCTGAGGATTTTGTACAATCCAGAAACATTAAACTTTTAATCGGTTCAAGAACTTTGCTTAAAGTGGTAAGTACTAAATAATATGAAAATTGAGTATACTTTAACAGTAATAAAAATTTTGCCATAACTTTGTTACGTAGGGAAAGCAAAGTCAAACACAAGACCTGCACACAACATGTTGACCATGCACTGTCATAAAATTATAGTACCGACATATTACATTCAATTCGATCGAAAGTTAAACCGTAATTATATTATTTTTAAAAATAAAAGTAAGAACTAACAAAGGAGTTGTTACTTATCAACACATTTTAATGTCGCCCATCGTTTCTTCATATGCTGGCCACATGTTTCCTAATTCATCTTCGATAATAAGGTTGTCGTCGTCAGTAGTTATCAGCGGATTGTGAGTTAGGTGATTATTAATATTATCATTAAAATCTTTACAATAGACTATGGACCGGTTACTGATTTGAGTATTTAGAATTAAGAACGTGTTAAACCCTACTTTAATGTCACTTTATTGAGAGCCCAAGGTATGAGAAAAATTCGTACGTCGGGATTCAAACATTTCGCGGTCGCTCAACCAATGCAACCGCTGCCTTAATCCACGGCGTATTGTATCACAAATAGGTCATTCATACTTCTTGAGTTGTACCAACTCATTAATACATTTTTCTCATGTTCAGATGAATCAGACAGAGTTTAAAATTAACACCGTCAATGCTTTAAAAAAAGAATTTTATGTGCCAAGTAATTCCTCTACAAATTGTTCTTTAGACCACAAAGGCCCAGATTTTTGATCCGTAGTTAACTCAACCAATGGTTAAATATGCTATCCAATAGTTTCAAATTTCGATAAAACGCGTTTATTCGTCAACTGTTAGTCTAACAAATGTTAAAATAATTGGGTAACTCCCCAACTTATTTGACCAATTGTGAAGCTAACAACTGAAGAAAAATGGTGTTTTACCGAAATTTGCAACCATAGGTTAGCATGTTTAACCATTGGTTGAGTGAACTATGGATCAAAAAAATTGGCCAAGACACGAAATTCCGAAAATAAAGTTTTTTTTGCTTTATAGTGTTGTGTTTTGGAAGTCGGTTTTTTAACCTTGCACAAAAATTTTGATTTGTCAAAAGTGTATATTTTCCTGATATAAATTTGTTAGAGTTGTTATCATGATAAATGTCTCACAAATGGTCAAATAAGTTTGAGAGTTAATTATTTGATCATTTGTTAGACTAACAATTAACGAATTAACGTGATTAACCGAAATTTGAAACCATTGGTTAGCATATTTATTCATTGTTTGAGTTAACTACGGATTATAAAACTGGGCGTATCTTCCTGATGGTTTGATGCGATTCGATTTATATCACCGATAAGCGATTTGCATGTACATTTACATGGACGCAATGCGATGCAATTCGAACAATTTACGCAGGAAATTTTCATAAAAAATACGCCCGCGATCCCGGCTATCCACGCAATATTATTGCGTCACACCATCAAGAAAATCTCTTACTTCTTCTCATTAGATAGCCTAAGGTATTAGAATTTCGTGTGGGTCGCCTCCAACACACAATAATACTTATATAAAATGCGACTATCTATCTTCCTAATACGTAAGCACTTAAGCGCTAATTAGAGTCACGAAGGCTGTCTCTTATGTATACTCAATATTGACATTTATTTATTATATAACTGTGTTTCTAGTGAGTTATATTTTTAGCCAATAGGTAAGTAATCTGTATATTATAAAACAAGCTTTTATATAATTATGTACACTCTTTTGCAAAAAAAACGGCCACCTAAGGAAATTTACATTCTAAGGTCGATTTGAGTTAATTAAATGAAATTTTATTGTTTGACGTAGTCTGTATACTTATAATCGTGTAAATTAATACGCGTGAAGTGAATTCGGGCAATTAAAAAAAAAACGATTTGTTCTTTAAAACCGATGTACACGGCCAAACAATAAGGAGTGGTCGGCAATAAAGACAAGAAGATTTTTTACTTTTTTTCATTAAACAAATGTAAAAACCTAATAACGAGTGTGACCTCCTCTTGCCAAAATCACAGCTTGAATCCTTCTGGGCATACTTTCCACGATGTTTTTAATAACGTTTTGAGGAATACGTTCCCACTCTTCTGCAATTACTCTTTTTAGTTTCCTGATGTTTTGTGGAGCAGGTTGCACTGATCTTACCCGTCTCTTTAGAACATCCCAGACATGCTCAAATGGATTGAGATCAGGACTTCCAGCTGGCCAATCTAAACGACGGATCCCAACTTCTTGCATGCACGCTACCACGTCGCCAGAACAGCATTGTCGTCCATAAAAATGGAATCTTCCCCAAGTGCAGTCAGTGCGGGTTGTGCATATGGAATTAGGACTTCCATTATGTACCGGTGTGCATTTAATGTTCCATTTTCTATGAATACTAACTCCGTAGGCTCCGTCGAATTAATTGCTGCCCAAAACATGATGGAGCCTCCGCCATAAGGAGTGATATCTTCGAAACACATTTCCGCATAGCGATACACAAAGATATTCTAGATACATTTTATATATTTATTTAATATATCAATAGTACTAGACCAAAGACTACCTACAGTACTGTCTTTCCTTTCATTTTTAAAATCCATCCAAAGGTTGTCTTGAAAAGATCGCTTTTAGCGATAAGGCCGCCCATTGTGTCACCCAGTGTAATCTTTTTGATATAATTTGCAGAAAATATCCAAAACGTTTTAAAATTTAGTAATCAATAAAAAAATCGTTTCAGCAATTTGCGCCATTAGTAAAGCAATTTTACAATAATCCACAATAACCAATTTTTTTTTTTTTGTTAATTTTTAAATTTAAATTTGGAACGTAAAGAATCATGCCAGGATGCTTCAAATAACATGCCAATAATTCGTCAAATTAATAAAGAGGTCTTATTGTTTTTCTTCATTGAAGTAGAGAAAAATCTAAAGTATAAAAGTACAAAAGAGTTTATATTTTTTTCAAATAAGCTTTTTCATTTAAAATTGCATTGCCATTTGCCAAGAGGAACAACCGTGCAATCAACTGTGCAATCAATCTTTTGCTACATCTGTCTGACCAATTCTGTATATTGGCGTCTAATTCGTCACGCCATCTCCTTCTGGGCCTACGCGTCACCGGTTCCTGCTGTTCAGAACCAATCAGTAGTTACTTTCGCCTAATTCTGTTGCGACACGCGACAGACGTGGCCAGCAACGTTTAGCGCTAAATTAAAGTGGATCTAAATTAAATTAAATAAGAGCTTGTAAAAACACGATGAACCATAGTCAGAGAAATCCGAGAATAAAATAATTGGATTGGAACAGAATAAAAATACATTAGGAAAGGATTTGTTGGAACTCTAGCGTTGCTCACACGGAGAGTTTGCAGCTCGTTTAAGCTTGCCTTACGCCCAATACACTAATTAGTAAGTCAAGCTTTGCTACACATTCATTATAATCTAGATCGCCTACGTGAGCTACGAAGTTTTGTTTACGCATAAGTTGGTAAGCTCTAAACCGTTATCTTGTGTTTTATGTGGTTTAATTTCACTTCATAAAGCTCTTATAAATTAACCTTTAAGCTAACCTAACCTTATGAGCTGATCCAACCGTGTGTGCCTAAGTTCCCTTACCTTTTGAGCGACTCTGAGCTAACCTTACTCTCTCCGTCGCTGTCTCCGTCTCCTTCTCCATCTCCGTTCCGTCTCCATATCCGTCTCCTTCCCCATGTCCGTCTCCGTCTCCGTCTCTATCTCTGTCTCCGTGTCGGCCTCCTTGTCCGTTTCAGAGTCCGTCTCCGTATCCGTCCCATTCTCCGTCTCCACGTCCATCTCCTTACCTGTCTCCGTCTCCATCTCCGTACCTGTCTCCGCCTCCGTCTTCTTATAAATTAAAGCAGAGTAAAGTTTCAACCAGTACCTAGTCTACAAACTTCACATTGGTCATACATTTTTCGCGGTTTTAATTTGGCGTAACTTTACTGAGTAATTTAGACAGAGTCAAGTTTGAGACGTTCGCGTTGAGCAGAATTCCCTAACACTGCTCAATGTCTACAAACATGGATAGGGTAAGGGCCGACATCGTTTGCATCAACAGCACTAGGTAATCATGTGACTAGGTTATATTAGATATACAAATTCAGGAAATCTATCAAATCAGCTTCCAGCCGCGAGTTCAGACACGTGCAAAGTGTTTTAATGTACCAAGGGATTATTATACCTGGTATATTAAGATTTAAGGAGCATATTATGTGCTATTCTAGACTATAATCTATATCTGTGCTTAATTTCATCCAGATCCATTCAGCCATTCAGACACGATTGAGTAACAATCATCCATCCATGCATACTTTCATATTTATAATATTAGTAGGAGGAGCATAAAAGGAGAATTAATTTCGCGCCATTAACAGGCGTTCGTGTGTAGATTTCAATTTCGCATATAAGAGTTTCATAACGCTTGTCACACAAACACAATTTGCGTAACTTGAACACTTTCACTTCTTTTCAGACTATTTGTCTAGCGGGTATATAGAAACTTTAAATTCTCTCTCATATCCTTGGAAGTTGTAAGAAAAATACACGGTATTGTAGAGTAAAATTTACAATTTCGTGTATAAATAAATGTTTTGCATCTACTTGTTAGATGCATAACTACGCGGAGAGCAGTGCAGTTGTGGACAGTGCTGGTTATGGTGCTGACTTACGAGTATTGTAGGTCGTGGTTTGGAATGGAACCCATGGCTGCCATATTAGTCATAAAGATTACATGATAAATAAAAACTGAGTTGTGTGCAACTGTGCATGTTTGCTACCTTCGGTTCTGTGTGCTTATGCCGAGTTTTTACCGTACTCTTATGTCAATTTGTATACAAAGGTTTCTCCTTAGAGGTTTCTCCTTACTGTCAACAGACGGCGCTTATCCAGTTTCAATACAAATTGACGATTACGTAAGGCAAATGAGAGTGAGGAAAAGCTCGCACTAAGCCCACTGTACTT
This sequence comes from Orthosia gracilis, assembly GCA_947562075.1. Lineage (NCBI taxonomy): Eukaryota > Metazoa > Arthropoda > Insecta > Lepidoptera > Noctuidae > Orthosia > Orthosia gracilis. The sequence goes on along the minus strand of OX387275.1, from coordinate 37,544,007 downwards.
CCTTTCTCAATTTTCTTTCAGGTGGTGCTCCAACCTTCAGAAGCGGGTATAGTCGCAGAGCAACTAGTCCACTGCCTCGGCCTCCGCTGGGACACCGCTGACTGGGAAGCCCTGGGCTCCTCCATAGGCCACTTCAAGTGGGCCGCGTTCCTCGCCGTGCTTGAAGCTAAATATTGCGGAGACCAGCAACTGCATTCAGAAGCCTTGGTTGAAGCTGTAGATGAGATATACGATGTGTTCATCGAGGATATTATTAAGAAGGTAAATAGACCTCGATGACCACAAGCAAATCATCAACAAGATAAATTAAATTTAAAGAAACCTCGATCGTCAATCAATCGTAATTAAAACACGAAATCATGGTGAAAATACCCCGATTCAAAGAGTAAAATACGCATAACTTTTGAACGGCTGAACCGATTTTCATCAAACATAGCTAAGAACACTCTCGACAAAGGCATCTTTCAAAAAAAAATCGGTTCATCCGTTTAGGAGTCATGGTACCGCAGACAGACCCACAAACACACAAAAACTTCAATTTTATAACACCTCTTTTTTTCCGTCGGGGTTAAAAATACCTATAATTCGTATAGAAATCGCGTTTTAAAGAAAATGTTCTACAATTAAACTACTCTCCCCAGGGTTACCTATTTAAACGCGGTTACCTCCTACCAACCATGCGCGAGTATTGGTGCGTCTTACAGCCGTGTGCCCTCACCTACTACAAGAGTTCCTCTCAGAAGGAACAATGTGGTCGCGTCGTCATCGACGAATACTGCTCTGTCGAGGCGGCCATCGGAGAGGGCAAAATACAACGATTCCAGCTCATCACGCCAGATAGGACGTTCGAATTCGGGACTCAGGATCACAAGTAAGTGTAGTCCAAAATAGACCATATAAAAAGGACCATGTAGATGACCTTTTCATTCAGGTACGAAGTATTCAGCCCTCAGCCTGACTTGTAGACCAAAGCCAGAGACTACTGTCCTTCCAACGGTTTATTGTTTTTTTTTTATGGAAACTAGTGATTGTAGCTACGTAACATTTCGATTATTGAGACTTTTATTGGTCTGCAGATGTACTATCGATTAAAAGTGGTTTCGGTTTCTGTGCCTGTTTATTTTTATTAAATACAAAAAATATGTATGAGAATAACTTGTATTCTGAACGTAAGCATACTTGCAAACTCGGCCCGAAGGTCAATTTACAGGGGCGAGGTGCTAAGAATACTACTCAATCAAATACAATAATTCAGGATCGTCTGGGTCTCTGGGGTCTTAGACAACTAGTTCTATCTGTCAAAAAACTAGTTGTTAGAAAGATTAAACCGTGCTATCTGTATAAAATCACAAAGTTTTCCAAATGATAATCATTATAAAGTATTTGTCTCGTTTTCACAGGAGTCGCCTACAATGGATATCAGCGCTCCGCCAAGCGGCAGCTGTATCAGGCGGGGTGGAGGGCTACCAGCGGCGGGCGCGCGCGGTGCGGCGCGGGGCGGGCGCGCGCCGCGAGCGGGAGGTGCGGGAGACCAGGGCGAGGCTCCAGCACGAGGTCAAGGCACGCCTGGCAGCTGAGGCACAGGCACAGGTCTGTATACCATCATCATCATCAGCCTTTCAATGTTCCAACTTCTGGGACACAGGCCTCCTCTCTTTGAGAGGGTATGAGCCGTAATCCATCACGCGGCCCCAATGGGTTGGATGTCTTCGATTTTTTGGTTCTAGCTCGTGCTGGTTTGCTCACGATGTTTTCCTTCACCGTTTTTAGAGCAGTGCAGTGCAGAGCAGTCTGTATACAACCTTACCTTATTACTCATTCCTTTTTTGTAGTCCATTGACTGAAGAGATGCGAAGAAATGGTCTTCTACAAGTAATGAAGCTATAGAGAGTGGATACTGTTACATTGATAACAATTTCACAAATATCTTGTCCCTTGTTCTTACACACTATGAAGGATAAGACTTCAAGAAAAAATAAAGACAACAAAGAAGAAAAAACTTATATAGGAAGCAGTGATATAAAGCTACACAAGCAAGAACACTAAAGAAATTGTTCCAGCTGTTGTAAAAATTCTCTACCTTGGTCTAAAAGACGATTTTCGAAAGCCATCTTATAACGACAATAATGCTTATTTTCAGGAATTAGTAGAATTAGCCCAGCAAGACAACAAGAAGTTAGAAGAACTGAAACACGCACAAGTAGAACTTGAAAAGCTATTACAGGATGAAACGCAAGCTAAAAGAGACGAAGAAATAGTTAGAGCATTACAAGCTAGGTAAGCGCAAATGATATTAAATTATTCTAGAAAAAAATTGAACACGGCAATTTAATAACGATAAATTTTATTTCTACAGAGTATTAGCAGAAGAATGGGAGCGGCGAGAGGAATTAGAAAGACTTCAAGAAGAACAGAACAAAATGCTAGAGGAAGAAAGATTAAAACGTCAGCAGTTTGAAATGTTGCAGGCTGAGAAGGAAACGCAGTTCAAAGGTATTATAGTAGATTATTGCATCGAGCACAAAGTAATTTATTATTGCACCGAGTGCCTGATTTAGAGCCCGAGCGTTAGCGAGGGCTCTAATCTAACAGGCACGAGGGCAATATAAATTACTTAAGGCGAGGTGCATAATCTGCTTTTCTTTCAACTATGACCTATAGGAATAGTAGACAAAAGAAACTCATATCAAAAATATTTGTTTTTTTCGATAAACATACCTTTGTAGCCAAATATATGTCATCAGGGGATTTATTTAAAAACATCTCTACGTTTTGAGCTGTAAAAACTTTAGATTTTTTGCTTTTGAACCCATCCGATGATCGTTTCAAAAACGCTGTGAGTTTTGAATATTCTTTGATATGCACATTGTGTCTTGTGCTAAGACTGGATTTTAGCATTAAGTATATGGACCTCAACGAAGATGGCTTCTTTTTTTTCGATAGTTCACTAAAGTAAGCCAAAAATACACTCTCTGAGAACGACTTTGCTCCATTTCTATCTTTCCAATCAATAAATTTCTCATAAGATTTTACGTATTGTACTCGAGATTTTAAGGGTAAATGATTTTCTATAACACTGTCGGCTTCATTTAGAATGTTTTCCGGAGTTAATGTGTCGCTAGATGATTCCATTTTAATTCGAAACCGAAGCACTCAAAATCAGATAGTATTACACTTTATCGTTTCCAAAAATATTGTCAAGCAAAATTAACAAAGTTCCCGCCAAATCACTTTTTTAATTTCTTTCATTTTTAAATCAGACTTAGCAGCAATATTTTTTTAAATTTGGAACAAGTAGGATAGAAACAAATAATACGAACGTAAAAAAAAAAGTATTGATATCGGCTGGCTGAATAGAGCTAATCCATTGAGATTGGCACCTTTTGGTGCGATTAAAAAATAAACTGTGCAATAATACAATTTCATACATTTTTATTGCTCTAGAGCATTAAAGACTCGCTTTGTACTGAGTTTTTAGTGTGATTGTGATGAAATTAAAGCATAGTTGGAAGAAAAAGTATGAATGCTTGTTTTTCAGTACATTTTTCAGTCTTGGCAGATGGTATGGTGATTTAAAAATCTAAATCTAAAATCTATTTGTCGTAATTTTGACGTGATCCCGAAATCTTATTTTACTATGTTTCATGTATGTGCTTCTTCTTACAGAAGCAGAAAAACGTTTGAAAGAACTGGAAGAAGAGAAACAACGGCTGGATGCTGAACTAAAGGCAGCTCAACATAAAATATCGAAGACTGAACACACGGCGCATGCGTTGCAGGTACAACTTAGAGTAAGTAACAATTTTACTTAACATTGACTAAGAAATGTTTGTGGAGTTTACTCTTTAAGAATAGATTTTCATATAAGGGATCGTTATAGAAATTTTATGAGGAGTAAAATTATTACAAGCGTTAACTGAAAGCGTTATGCGTGTTTTAAATCGATGGAAAGTAATAGTAGTTTCACCTGCCATATACATGTCATAACACTTAGGCCTACTGGTAGTTAAGTCTGCCTTCGTGCAGTGATTTTTACTTGTGCATACAGTTTCAATCAATGAATAAATAAAAGCTGCTGCTTATATTTTCGGTCGGTTTTCAGTTTTTTTTTAAAGTACCCTACAAAATACATTTGTCACCTATTTCGCCATGAAAGAAAATAGACTAATTTATTCTTCCAGGACCTGAACCCTGTCCTCCGTAACGGCGAGCGTGCACGTCGTGCTCTATCCTTTGTCCCAACCACCAAGAGCTCATCTGACACGCTCATAGACGTCAGAGCCATACGCCATCTGAAGATACTCGACGATGAAGAGAAATTATGATCTAATGATTAGATTTTACAAATTAAAATTGTGCAGCATTATTATAATCTCATATAAAAACGCTTGGGAAAGTGGTGGAATTTATAAAGCATTTGTAGGTACACGTAGATTAACATGAAATTTGACAGAAAGAGTTACAAAAGGGGTTTAATCAAGTAAGCATAGATACTCTCTATGGTTCTTTTAACCTGTTCTTCATTTTGTATTCGATGTCTATACTCTAATAAACTTATAAAGTTACGCTAATGTGGTAAAACAAAACAATACAGTTATATTATGCATAAAGATTTTATAAATCAGTGTGTTCAAATAATTTCAGCTTATGTGGATGATTCACTTACTTCGGATACTTAAATATACGTAAACCTCTTGAATGTGTTTTTGTTATTGTCATGAACACAAAATTATATTTTAATATGTATCATTATTAGATTATTATATTTCTTTATAAAATTATGTAAAATTAAGTTGTATTCCTAAGAAATAATTGAAGCAAATCTTTTATTTAAGTAAATAAAATGTATGTCTTGCTTAATGAGAGAATCTTTTATTCTCATTAAAACAGTAAAATTATATAAAAATAACCAGTTTGAATATGATGCGACAGTTTGATTAATTCTTCAGACCTACCCTTTCGTATAATAGTTATTTCTTCTTTTTCCCCTTTCCGTTTTCTGCCGGAGCTGCAGCAGCTTGAATTTTCTTCAATAATTTTCTCAACTGTAAGAAAGGAATCAGGATAAGGAATAATTGGGATTTTTTATTCTTGAGCAAGGGTCCAGTTGAGACTCTGGAGACTTTTGTCTTTGTCTTGTCTTAAGGAATGGGAGGGTAAGATCGTAGCAGGTGGCGCTCTGTAGTTTCTGCCTGCCCCCATGGAAAAAAGGCGTGGGATTTATGTATGTCTGGGTAAGTCTGGGTAATGGAGTATGTAGAGGAAACTTGATTTTGTAGGAAAATGAGGAGATTCGAGAATAAAAAAAGTAATGATCCAGATAACCTCTTTATTACACTTTCTTCTTTCCTTTTTTGGCCTTTCCTTTAAGCTGCATGAACAAAAAAAATATCGTCAATAACATGAATCACTTCGACATGCACTTCTCATAATCAACGAACCGAAGTGACAGAATAGAGGATATTACGTCACTCTGCATCTTGATTCTTGAAGCAACTGACTTCAGTATTAACAGTAACAGTATTAACAGTATTAAGCTCGTAGTGAGTGCTAAAGCATGTTCGTGTTCCCGCCATAAGCGGCACAGGAGGACACCGTGGAATTTTAGGGGGTTGTAGTCCCACATAACTGCACTATCTCCATATGCATGAGCATCTCTACACAAAAAAATAAAATAAAAAACTAGCTGAAGTATTGAATGTCATACCTTCTTCTTCTCCGCCCGGTTGGCCAGCACTCCTCTCCAGGCGGTCTGGATGACCCTCGCGCAATGGTCTAGCAGGAACTTGTTCATCTTGTCCGTCATCTCCTGGTGGTATTCCGCTTCTCGTTCCGCCATCAGCGGAATGTAGTCGATGTCTTGTACTGCTAACTTTTTCTGTAAGTATGAATGAAATTTATAGTTTTTAAATATTTATTTTAAAGACAGTTTTTAATATCAGTCTTTTTTTTCAATAGAGGGTAAGTTTTTCAACTGGGCGTGGGTGGCCAAATCCTTAAGTAAAATAGAAATGAAGAATAGCGAAAACACTCTTCACTGCGGCCCCAATTATGAAGAAAACTAAAACTGCTGCAATCGAAACCTTGAGTTTGAAGAAAAATACACGCCGTATTACTGTTTGCTATTACACCAACTGGTGTTCTTCTGTGTCTTAATCATTTCACATCACCTCTAATCCTTCGCAGAGCTCCAGTTCCTCTTCATACTTCTGCGTAAACTCATCCAGCTCCACCTGCTTGTCATTCATCTCGAGGTCGTACTTCTGCAGCCACGACAATAGCTGCGTCTCCACTTTGAATCTGTTGTTAGAAAATATAACATTGTGCTTAAATTTCTCAGAAGAATCTTTAACTCCTTTGCACAAAGCCAAGTTTGCTATAAATTAAAATCGCGCAAAAATATTGCCTCTTCAAAAGTACAAAATACTTACTGTTTTTTATTTGTATACGATGATTAGGAGCAGTATTTTTATTTTTTTAATTTATTTATTTAATTCATTTAAGAAGAGCCTGTTACCAAGTATAAGTTGCCGAGACGACGCTCTACAAAACTGGATATTTTTCGTTTTGGTATTTTCTGAATATTACCTGCGCGCCCTCTGATTCTTCTCCTCAATGAGGTGATGCCTCAACAACTGTTCATATGCCTCTCGTGTCTCCACTTCCTCTTCCTTTAACATTTCGTTCTTTACCGCATGACTTCGAGTCGCCAACACCATCTGGCGCTCCGAGTCCAAGCTAAACAATAATAAAATTATACTAGTAGTTAGTACTACTCAATGATATTCTAGTAAATAGATATGTTATGTTCGCGCGCATTGTGAAGACTCGAATACGTCCTAATTGGGACTTATAGTCTTTAGTCTATCCCTCAGTTTCCCAGCTTTAAATTTATCGGAGAATTAATGTGACAAATTGTCAATCACGCGTTATCTGGTGTGATTGGTTGAATGATTTTCAACAGCCAATCACAGCAGATAACGCGTGCTTGACAATTTGTCACATTAATTCTGCGATAATTTTTAGCTGGGAAACTGACGGTTAGTGTCGCATGGCGAAGGGCGATACGCTTTGTTGAAATAAAAACAAAATTAAAAAAAATGGTATCGTGTGTATGAAAGTGTACTAATTATGATACCAAAGTACATAAAACAGAAGGGATCTCATACCATATGTAAGTACGCAATACACCTCAATTTACATTTTTTTTTCCCTAATATCTTTTATTTATTCTGTGCTAATATTCTGATATTTAGAGGTTAGAAAAAGAAAGAGATGGTAAATACTTTAGTGGCCAGTATAAAGTTTGTTTACATTCACACGCAAGTGACAAACACTAGCTGTTTCTTTTTTTCTTGTTGGTTTTATCAAGTAATACCTTTCGACTTGTAGTGAAATGTCAGATGAATGTAAAAGTGTGCATGTGTGCTGCCGCTGCTGCGCGGAACACTTTTTTCGGTTGTTTTGTGAGTCTATAACGTATCTGTTTACTAGAATATCATTGGAACTACTACTTTAACAGCAGGTCCAAAGTTGGGCGCAGTGGTAACGGCCCTGATTTACATGTCATAGGTGGTTATATATTCGCAGTTACTTTATGCACAGATAATATAATACTACCATACTATATGTAAATTATTTCATCATCACTGTTCTAAAAACGGTGAAAGAAAACATCGTGAGGAAACCGGCATACCCTAGAACCAAAAATTCGAAGACATGTGACATCCAACTTCCCGCAGTGGGCCCGCGGGGTGGTTTAAGGCCTATTTATTCCCTCTTTCACAGAGAGGCCTGTGTCCCAACAGTGCGAACATTAAAAGGCTGATGATCATGACCTAGTAGGTACTCTTTAACAAGCCATCATCATTCCACGGAAAGACTTCAACTGTTGGACAAAATCTCGCCAAACGTCTCGTAACAAGGTCATTGGCTCGCCTCATGGAGGGTCTACCTACGCTGCGTCTTCTGGTACGCGGTACGACTCCAGGACATTTCTCCCCGTCAACGCTTCGTCATTCAAGCAATTTGATATTTTCAAAACATATTTGCGAAATCAAAACAGTATCTTACATTTTCTTCTTGAGCTTGACAGTAGCTTCATGATTGAGCATCACTAGTTCATGCTCTAACCTGGCTATGATCTCGTTCTTCAGCTCTAAGGTCTGATCGAAGCGTTCAGTCTCTTCTTTTAAAGTTGACGAAAAGTCTGATAAATGAAATGGTTATATCTGAATGGAATTGTCGTTAGGAAATATAGAGGTTACCAAACCTGGTAAAAAGGTCTAACCCTCTTCTTCATCTTAGTATGTCGACGACAAATAAAAAACAAATATACACTAATCCTAGAGAAATGATATTAGCTTGTTTATGGATTCTCTAAATTCTATTCAACGTGTTGTAAATGTTGTAATTGGAATGATACATATTCGAATGTACATTTATGACACTTTTTTTTTCTGTATAATGTTATTCGTTTATGATTTTTACTCCGAACCTGCAATACGCGCTAGGAGCTTTTCATTAGAAGCTTCCAACTTCCTGGTGTTAATCTTGGCAGACAGTTCCTCTGCTGCTGTAGTTTGCATTTGCCGCAGCATTAGTTCTCGAAAATGCTCCATTTCCAAAAGAAAGTCAAAGCCAGGTGTCATTAAATTAGCCTAAAAATAATTTTATTAGATAGAATTTAAAAACATACCTTTTTGGTGTTCTATGACTATCCAAATTCAAATATGCAAGCGCCATGTCTACAGCATAATTAGCAATCAACAAGGTAAATTTTATCTTTCTTACTAAGCACATATCGCGATGAATGATCCCACTTGCTAAGGATAACACTATTTAATTGAATTCTACGCATTACCGTATTTCTAATTAAAAATTGCTCTATCGAGGACAAAGCGTTTTGAGATTATTATAATCTTGTATCTTTGTAATCGAACTCACTTCGGTAGTTACGTCAATAGACTCTCTCATCTGAAATCAACAAGAAAATCATCACACACGATTGTCTTTGATGGAGTAAACAGCGCCAGCAACAATCATCATCAACATACTAGTTCCCGTCAAATCGAAAGAATAGCCAATTTCCATGGATTCATTAAAAACATATTATTTAATGTTATTATTGTGATCTAGCAAGTTCAGGGGCCTCAATTTGACATGACAAAGCTGTCATGGTTCCACTGTCAAAGTGAGACGAATCTATACAAGACAAATAGCACTGTCCCTTTTTCATGTCGTCATAGTAACGTTGTAACCTTATTATGACGTATCAACGGCATCATGATCTTCTTTTCTTCTTAATCTATATTAAAAGAACAACCGAGTATCCTTCGAAACAACTGCCTATTTTTTCATTTTCTATGGGGAACCTTCAAACACCACCTAGAGTTTGGGGGAACAGACCAGGTAGAGTGGGATTTTTATCTCACTAAAATCGACTCGGTGATCACTATCAGCACATGGAACCCTGTCATTTCTTAAAAGACCACCCCCGAACCCCCTCTGTGCAAAACCTGTTAGGGCACATCCCTGGGGAGAGAAGTCAGTTATTTTGAGTCACATGCTGTGCGGACAGAGTCCCAAATCTGAACGCCCAAACAGGCGGGGCTAAAGGACCATCGATGTCACGACACCCGCGTAGATGCGGCGAACTTCTTCCCTGGAATCCTACTGCCTACTAATATTATAAATGTGAAAGTTTATGAGAATTTTATGAGAAATTGTAACAAACATTCATCCATCGATGAATGTTTGTTGCAATTTCACGCAAAAACGGATTTTGATGAAACTTTATAGAATAACACGGGAGTAACATATTTATAGGTTATAATTTATAAAGATATTGTTTTGAAGCACTAATTCTACGTAGGTGGAGCCGCAGGCGGCAGCTGCCTATAAAAATATTTGAATATGGAAGACTTACCTTGGCTAACATTTCATCAACTGTGGGTCTGAGCTCAGGATAGCTGTTCAGGATGTAAAGAAGGTGCCCCAGTTCAGGGTTCAGGCGATTTTTTAGCGACAAGTCACCCTGGAAATTCAGTAAGGACTTACTAAACTATGTTTACAAAATGCAAGTCCCACTAAGACTGCTAATAGAAAACAATATTCCGTTTTTACGGAATTTATTTCTTTGATGACCATCACGGGAAGCTACAGTCCAAGAACATAGACTGAAATGTCAAAATGGTGTTCATTACTTACGAAACCACTAGCATTGCTTATTATCCTCACTTTAAGTTTTTTCCTTTGAAGAAAAACGGAACATTATGCAACGCTGATCTAACAAATAGATGACCTCACCTAAATAATATAGTAAACAGAACGGCTTAGTAGGCGTTTCGGCCGCTGAGTTTCGTCCGATCCGGTCGAAACAGGACAACAATTGACAACATTATCTATGTTTATAAATAAAAAGTAAAGTCCTGACTGACTCACTCATCAACGCCCAGCCCAAATCCTTGGACCTAGAAAGCTGAAAATTTGCACAGACGTTTCCTTAATAATGTAGACGAGAAATAAGGAAGGATTTTTGAAACCCCTAAGTGAGTTAAATAGAGTTTGAAAGTTTGTCATTTTTAAATTGAAATCAATGAAATGTGGCATTTAGCCGCTTAATATAAAATAAAAAAATACTTTTGTAAGGATTTTTGATCCCTGAAATGGAAGTTAAAGTAAAAGTTAAGGAGTGTTAAAGTTTTCAAATTCAAAAACGCGGGCGGAAAGCTAATAGCTAATCCAAAGATAATAGTTTGCAATATTCCGCCAGAACTGCAAAAAACACAAAAAAACGAAATAGCCAAAATCGAGTGGTCCACGCAAGCCAAGCTGCGGGCGGAAAGCTAGGTATTAATATTTTTTAGTGGTGTTTCGGACTATACTTTTTTTAAGAAAATTTTGTACAGTCAGAATTAAAAAACTTAAGTCAGGCATTTTTTGGAAAAAGATAAAGCTGCATATACCATTACAATAGTAAACATTATAAATCACAATAAACAGTCTTATTAATCAATTCAAAAGCGTTCAAAATGGCACCTGAGATATTCCACATACGGCACCTATCGATATTTTTCGCAGGTGCCATAAGTGGAATAATTTATTCTTTAAAATTTTATTTCACTTTTGGCACCTACGGAGCCAGCCAGTTAGCCACCGGAGCAGGCCTGGTTCCGAGGAGGATATAGCACCATAGACCACATCCACACAGTGCGGCAAATTATACAAAAGTCCGAAGAGTATAATCGGCCCGTGTGTTTTGCTTTTGTGGACTACGAGAAGACTTTTGACTCCATCGAAACGATCTCTTTTGTAGTCTATGCAGCGATGCCAAGTTGACTGGCGATACATCCAAGTGTATTTATGAAAACGCAACAATGACCGTCCAAAGTCAGGACCGGCAAACTAGGCATACGAGTATCTCACTGCGTCGAGAGGTTAGACAAGGGGACGTGATTTCCCCGAAATTGTTTAGTAACGCAGTGGAGGATATGTTTAAGACGCTGGACTGGGAAGGACGCGCAATTAATATAAACGGCGAGTACATCTCACACTTGAGATTTGTGGATGACATCGTCATAATGCCAGAGTCGCTGCACGACTTCTTCATGATTCTTGCCTCCTGGTAGTTTGGGTGTATAAATGCTTATAATGTTCAACATCCAACTTAAAATGCAAAAGAGGAAGTTATATTTTTATCATGTTATTAAACTCTGTACTGGTTTTATGTTTCTATCGTTACTTTGTCTCTAAAAAAGGATTCGTCCGAAACACCACTCAAAAATAATAATAATGATTAAATTTCTGTTTCGACCGCATCGGATGAAACTCAGCGGTGGAAACGCCTACTAAGCCAACAGAACAAGTTTAAAAATCGCGACAAAATGTTTCGGTTTTCTTTTTTATCTGTAACTATAAGTTAACAAAAGGTTAAAAATATGTACATGCGTATTTCAAACACAGGATATTCTCAAAACCAGAAACGGGATAGAATCCATTTTATTTTCCTTCGTGAATCATTGAGTCACCTAGCGGGTGAAATTGGCAGTAATTTTCCCTATTGAATGACGTGCAGATCCTGACTGGACTTAAACCATAGCCGCCCCAACAGTTAAAACTTGAATTCCAAACTTACAGCTTTCAAATCTTCCATAGCCCCCATGTTTAACAGACTAGCAGAGAACAGAGGATTGTCGTACTGTTCGAAGATGAAGATTAGGTCATCCATGTGCATAGGCGAAAGGACACTGTTGAGGAGCTGGAACTCCTCCACCAGGTCTGCGAGGCAGATGGCTAGCTTGCATTTGTAGAGGGCGTCATCAAGAATCTTAGTGATGCGTTCGCATTGGATGTGGCACTCCAGGTCGATTGGTGACGCCACTGGAACAAGAATTTTGACGTGTTTGTAAATTGTATGAGTTGGTTCTTGTGGTACCTAATTCAATGATTTTATTTTAGTGTAATAATAATATCGGTCCACTAAACCTCCTAAACCCATAGCCCAATCTATTTTGTCTCCATATTTTGCAATAGTTCTTCACCAACCGGGGATTGTCCTTGGGTGTTCTTATGGAGTGCATACAGGGATCTGGTTTATGAAACGCTAACGTTTCACCCTGCCCGACTGAATTTAACTTTTCACATCCCCTGGATACGAGAGGTGCGGGATCGGTCAATGTGGTGACGTCTGGGGGAGGCCTATGTACAGCAGTGGACGTCTTTCGGCAGAAATTATGATGAAGATTGTAGTAGTTCACTCCCGAAGTAACTCTCCTGCCAAGTTCAATGTTATCCCAATAAGACTGCACATTTTAATACATCAAGCGAGCATACTCTTTCGGATCAAATGCGCGGAGAAGATCAGTCGGGAAAATCATATGGCTCCTACTAGGTACGGTATTCCAGTACCTTGATGTCAGGGCCTTACGTTCTTGACCACAAAACTTTGGTGACAAAACCATAGCTATGTTGTGCGCCTATTGTGAGCCTAATGTGCGCTGCTGTCATCGAATTGTGAGCTCCCCGATACTCAATGCAACGCAATGAGGGCAAGAATCACAGGCACGAGCCTGTGATCCTGCACGTGCACAGGAATCAACTAAATACGGGCACAAATCTTTGAACGGAGCACCAAATTCCATTAGAGATATACTGAAAAACCGACAGGCCTGAATGTGTTATAGAGGGAAGTGGGCTGGCTGGAGTGACGGCCGCCATGGTTCACGCACAATGGTACTCACGCCGAACTAAATGCTGAAACCACATCCTTTAATAAGAAGAAGAAATGGAGAATTCATCAGGGTTCGACTCACCATTGTCTTTCGTGAGGTCGATCTCTTTTTCACTACTAGCCGCAGACTTCTGACTGCTGTTCTTCGAACTCCCAGAGAATGTGGACGAGGACAGGTACGTCCCCGTTACTGACGGGGCATCCATCTTGATTTTATTCCTTTACCAAAAAAAAAATTTCACTTCGTTTATCTCAAGTGTTGATGATGTGTTGATCAAATGTACTCTATGGTGTTATAATTGTATTGATTTTGGCCGCTTTGGTAACCATAGTAACGGTAGCTATGGATTGTTTAAGTTGTATTTCTTTTTTATTGACTGGTTTATTAATATTAATGCTGGTTGCATAATAAAATAATTTAACTGAAATAAAAGCCCGCTGAATTCGCTGTTAGCTACTTCTCGAATAATATTTAATAGGTTGTCCTGTACAGGTTATTAACGACTGTTTGAAAAAGAAATTGTGTTCAAGCTGAAATTAAAATGTTTCAAACTTTTTGTTATGTTCATGTTTGTTTTCCTTTGAGCTATACAAACTGGTTTAATTAATAAATTAAAATACCTATTTGGAACTTTTCTTGTTAATCTCACTTGTTAGTTAGGTAGGAGCCCTACTACATATTATGTAAAGCATAAAACTGCGTCACTATCACCGCACTATTTGAATAAAAATAACTAGGACTGTACCTATAATATAACAAGAAAACTAAGTACATAGAACTAATGAGTAGATTTTCAGTAGAATCCGGAATTTGTGTCCGGTTGATGGCAATGGGATCGCTAGGGCTCGTTCACACCGAACATCCGTATTTTCAGGATCGCTTTAACGGATCCGTCGCTACTGGATGTGATATTCACACCGCATCAGTACCATTTTAATGGATTTGTCGCTACTGGGGGTAACGACGGATTCACTCCGAAACTCCACCATTGTGATGGTTATCGACATCTCTGTGACGAAGTCTCGCTAGCTCATTTAAAGTGGCTCTTTTTTAATGTAGAGTGTACAGTAGATACAGTTTTAACGGATTCGTCGCTACTGGGGGTAATGGCATGCCGCACGTGGCTACGATCCGATAAAACGGATCAGTATTTTAACACTGATTTGTGTGTGAATTCGCTCATACGACTACCTACGCCATTGCCGAATAAAAACGTATACGATAAAGCGGACCTGTAAAACGGACTGCTGTATATTTTGTCGGATCCGTATTTGTAATGGATCTGGAATACTGTCATGTGTGTGAACTCGCTCATACAAATACATACGTCAGCGCCGAATAAAAACGTATGCGATAAAGTGGACCTGTAAAACGGACCATTGTTTGAACGAGCACTCACATGGGACTCAAAAAAATCTTTAAAAATGAGGGTGTTCAATAGTTACCTACATCTCTGCATAACCTCTCTGGAAAATGCAAGCGTGATGTTATATCACACTAATATTATAAAGGCGAAAGTTTGTGAGTGTTATGTACGAGTATGTGTGTTTGTATGTTTATAACTTCTTCACGCTCAAACGGCTGGACGGATCTGGATGAAATTTGGCGCAGATATAGATTATAGTCAGGGATAGCACAAAGTATACTTTTTTTTCCGGGAATATGTTCCCTCGGGATGATTACCAACTTTCAGAAGCAGAAGCTAGTTAGATATATAAATGCTATATCAGTAGGAATACCGTCAAGGCTTCCCCTAACACCGTAGCTACCCACATTAATTAGTTAATCAATATAAGCACCTCGTTGCCGTGACAGTCCTAGTTTGTTCGATAACTACATATCAGTGCCTATTTAGGGCTTGAAGCTACGACATAAAATCATTCTCCGTTTATTTTTCAAAGGTATGGAAATATTTATTTATTTCGTCTTTACTATATTTCTCATTATTTTAAGGACGAATTCCCCCGTGCGATACATACGCTTATAGTTACATTAGAATCATTTATAGACTCGTACTTAATTGTTGTCGTGTACACAATACACTTTGTTTGATTGTTGTGTTTTTTTAATTATAATAAGTATGCGTAAACTCCAGTGAGTATGAACAATTGACCAATCACATAGACGGAAATCCACATCGCTCGCCATTTGATTGGTCGATTGTTCATACTCTTTGCCCTTTGCCTTGCCGAATTCATTACGCAATAAGGCTGTGATAGTGTACTGTAAGTATTACTTGTCTATATTAGGCAAGCATCTTCAGATAACTTGTTGCGTCTTTAGTACACATAGAACTGCACCCTTTTATGAATTCTAATTAGGTGAAGATTTGATACCCTACCTTTGTATTGTGTATCCCAAAAATTATGCTTCCTCAATTATTATTCCTTGCATTCCAGAAAAAAGTGAGAAAAATGCACTATAACCACACTTTACAAACATTTACCTAACTACTCCGAATGCAGATTTCAGTTAAGTTAGATTTATATTATCAGCTGTATCAGATATTAGTTCAAATTCATTTTTTTTATTGCGAACTAAGTGTACAGAATTTTGAAGATGTTAATTTAAGGGCCTACATCCGCTTTAGTGCCGTAAAACGGTAACTTCCTAAAGCATACTCCTTAGTAACGGCTAGGTTAAAAGGTTTCAAAAAAACATATATTTATTATTGTTTCATGTACATTATTTTTTAAACATGGTTTTTCGTATAACAAATAGTTTTGCTTTAAAAAAATAATTAGCGACACGATATTTTTCGCAACTTTTAGATACTCCTCCAAAACGACTTGGATGTTTAAAAATATTTTTACACAGAAAAATTGATGGCTGGAATTTCTTCATAACTGACATAGCATCATAGAAAAAAAATTACTCTCATAGCATATGTAAATCAAATAATATTTTGCAAACAAAACTGTTCAAAAAGAGGTTCAATATGGATATTTTGGCATCGAGCGGGCGCACGGCCAGTACTGAGTTTAAATTGGGGCGTCTATATCGCCTTAAGGTAGGTTCTTAGAACTTAGTTGCCTGTTAAGGCATTGCAATTTAAATGGTCATACTCAATATTACAGTTGCATATACAGTTTAGATTAAATTATATTAATTATCATTATTCATACATTTTATTTTATATCATACAATTCTTATACTAATTTATATCACATTATATTAAGTATCACAATCATTTTAATATATTAAATAATTATTTTTCTTCAAATAATAAATCAATTATATACATACATAAACTCAGGTTTTTTTTCCATTGGCGTAGGCAGAAACTACAGCCTGTTAGTACTTAGTTATTCCACTCTGTTCTCAGCGAGAAACTAAAACTTCAAAATGGGGAAGAAGGGCAAAGTGAACAAGTTGGCTAAGATGTCCGATGAGGAGCGGGCGAGGTACCTGCAGCACCGCGCTGACTTGGAGGAGGAGGCTCGGAGACGCAAGCAAGAGCTCATTCACAGGTTCATCAAGGTAGGCTAATTACGTCTATCTCTTTTAACCCCATTATTGCCAGAACCGTGAATCCACGCTAGACACAATGCCTTTTTAACCTACTTCCCAAAAAGGAGGAGGTATCTCAATTCGACTGTATATAGGTATATATATTTTTATGTGCGTTCGCGGATAATTTCGTCGTTTATGAACCGATTTTTATTGTTCTTTTTTTTGGAAGGGAGATATCCCAAGGGTGGTACCATGATAAGGAAACCAGGCTCTGATGATGGCATCATAGAGAAATCGAGGGAACTCCACAAATATTATAGGCATACATGAAGCGATTTTAGTATTTTCATCAATAATGATATCATTTGCACTCAGAAAGTATCATTTGGTGAAGTGGATGAAAAAGACCACAATGGCCACTGGAACACCGAAATAAAACAATGTATCCTAGTCGTGTTTGGGCTTATTGGAATCTTCATGAGATGTACTTTGGCTATAAATGATTTTCATGTTCATTCTCAATTGTCAATTCTCAATTGGAGGTACCTACCAAAACTAAAAAGAGGAAAGAAAAAAAAAACTTATTAACAAAAAATCAAACCGACTTTCAAAACAAAACATTATAAAGCGAAAAATATCTGTCTTTTCCCAAGTCAGTGTCGAATAACGGAAAACAATGGGTACAAAAGACACCGACTTCGGAAAAGAAAGTTATTTTTCGCTTTGTAGGGTGTTTTGAAAGTCGGTTTGATTTTTTGTTAATAAGTTTTTTTTAATTGTTTCAGTAATTAAGGAATTAAACCGGTTCAAACACAAACTTTTATCACAACCGAATGGAGTTCCTAATCCATGGCCTCATATGTTTAAAAATCCGTCTCCACGACATCCTAAAACGCGCAATGAATACTGTTGAATTGCCAAAATGAAAGAGTTTGCGATCAATTTCTTGAATTTAAGTATATGTTACGCAACTAACCCGATTTTATTTATTTCTTATTTTAATATCTCTTGCAGAGTGGACATTGGTTTCATATGTATTGTATTGTACTCACGTTTGAGCAAATAAATGATTATCTAAACTTAGATGGCGAAACTCCACCATTGTGATGGTTATCGACATCTCTGTGACAAAGTCTAGCTTACTTAGTGACCCATATTGTAGAGCTTTACTAGAAACAGTGTACCTATTAAGTTTGAGGTTGTATAGGTACAAAGTCTCCGTTTACCTACCTAACAGCCAACTTTGATATCTAACAGTTTTATTTTATTATATTTTACAGTTTTAGGAAAACTTAGGTACCGTTACACAATATAACACAAATGAGAGTTAAAAAAATAAAGCCAATTAAAGTTTTCACAGATAGAAGAGAGCTTATAAACGAAAATACAACCGAATTGAGAAACTCCTCCTTTTTTGAAGTCGGTTAAAATATGAATCAAACAGCGTGTACTTCAATTAATTACTTTACGTAATCAAAGAAGAAATTACGAAGAGTCCTTTTTATATTATGAATTTTTAGTTTTGTACCCCACAATGTTCTAGTTTTCTCTATGTAGCAAGTCGAATTTTCTAACTCCAGATATTTTACTTCGCAGAACAAATTAGACAAAGAAGAAGCTTTCAGTCGTCTCAACACCGCTAAAATAAATCAACAATGGAGATTTATACTGCGCAAGATAAAATGCAAACAAATGGCGTCGGATATTCAGGTACACTCATTATTTATTTAAACTGTCATCCAAGTTCTTTGCGGCATAATCACCCGATATCTTTCCTGCCCTGATTGATTTAATGTCGCTTAGAAAGAATTGTGGCTAAGCATGAAACCGGGACTACAGACGAAAAATGAAAAGCAGCATGCTTGTTCGAATCTTCGAATGCAATCAACGCAAAATATTCGGGCGTATTGAACAAGAAAATGGTGGGTTTGCTATCATCGGAGCATCCAATACTGACCATAGGCCTGTTAAGCTAGATTTTTCCTTTGTAATTTATGAGATCTTAGTAATTCTTCCAATATGTATTTCTAGAACATGCTGATAAGCTTCAACTTCCTACTAGAGCGCAAGAATCGTCTGATCACCACGCTGATGAAGGCCACCGATGATTCCGATGAGCAACATCGAAGAGCTTTCCAAGCGCATACCGAGAACGTCAGTTATTTTCTTTGTAAGTTACCTTTTTTTTTAATTAGGTTTTAGAGCTTTGTAAAGAAGCTCAATTGGGAAAGTCATGCCAGCATTAACCTAGTTCTAAAGCAAAGGAACGTAGCTGAAGTTACTGTGTAAGCATTTCTCCGTGACTCCGTCAAGGTATGGGAGACATTATGTAGTATTTTAACATATGAAGCCTCACCTCACAACCTGCTGGTGATTTGTAGCGGGTGCGTGAAGCTCGCCGACTTCAGGCTCGCTAAGACTTATGATACGTATATAAAGCTTACAAGTGTGGTAGGACAGCTTTGATCATTCGAGAGCTGAAGCCTGTATGAGTAATGGCAACGCACCTTGGGTGTATCTAGTAATCCAGACGTTCTAAAGATGGCAATATCAACTTACTTACTGTCAGGAGGTTCTCTTTTTTGTTAGACTGGTAGCCGATTCCAATATAGTTGGGGAAAAAAGTCTAGACAGATTGATAGCAATCATTTGCTGATACATCATTCGGATTAGCGATTATTGCGCTCAAATCGCTATAGTTTTGCTCTTGCGAGATACGTAATAAGACTGTTGCCGTTGCGCTAGTGTAGTTTTACCTATGGTATCAGACGTAAGCTAAACAGCTTGACATGCAAGGCTGAGAAATATGCAGATATATATTTACGATATTACGATTTACTTAGTATAACAATATTTTCAGGCGTAGGCTCCCAACGCTTAGACAAGTTACAGGCAGAATACTACCACCAGAAGAACACTCTCCTAGAGAACTGGGACAGGGAAGAGATGGACCTGATCGACAGCCAGGACCGGGCTGAGTTCAAGCTGAAGCTGATTGCATACATACAGGACAGAGACTTCCAGGCTTTGAAGAAGAGCATAGAAATGCAGAGGGCTACGGAGAAGAATGATGCTAGGCTTGAAGTAAGGCGCTCTTTATCTGTTTAAACACAATTTAGCTTTGGTGAAATGACTGAAGCTTCAAAGCTTTGAATCGGCAATGTGGTTAGTCAAATCTAAATCATTCTCAATATGACTGCAGAGTTAGAATCTGTTTAAATTGTTTGAGCCCAAAAAGTTGAACCATCTTTCGAATAATCTTTTTTTTTGCTCAACTTACCAGTTATTTGTTAAAATAAAGAACAATATTTAATTCAAATAGCGTTTATTGATAAATTTGAAACCAATAGAAAATACAATATAAAATATATAACTTAGGTAATCTCACAGCTACCTAGAATTTTAGGTCATCTTTCCAGTCGTCACAGTTCGCTCTGCCTTTCTCTGACAAACATATCAGCAAGTTTTTGGAAAACTCGCACTTATCTTCTGTATTTTCTGCAATAAAGCACATACAGAACTACATTTTCTATATTTGCTACAAAGTTTTCGTGAAACACAAAATTAGTTGGTAGGTAATTCGGGGCTTATTCGGTAGAAAGGTTTTCCTTTTAAACACCAAATCAACGATATTCTGAGTTACAAAATGCAAACCCAAATTGACAAACATTACAAGTATGTTGGCGGTTCATAAAGCCTCCCGTAAAACGTGTTGACAATCCTTTATTTGTTATTAACTTAAAAGCTACTTCTTTTTCTCATTATTTTACTTACCATTATCCAAAATCTGGAAGCACTCTTCAATGGACTCCTGCAGAAAATCCCTCAAGTCTTCGTTCTTCACATCCTTGGTGATAGCATGCGTCACTAGATATCTGTTCGGCATTCCATCTTCCCCTGTCTAAGTAGGAATTAAGAAATTAATCTCTACAGCTGCTTGGAGCTCGTTGAAACAATCAAAAACAATTAGCCGGAGATTGTTATAATTGACCACATAGTTGGGTTCATTCATTTCTCTATTTGTTCCGTTTCCATAATTGAACCCAAACAATATCAAACTTGGAAAGCAGTTGTGATAGCAAATACATTTTAACAAATTGGCAAATACTATAATCATAGAGGTGCCTTTGTATCAATATATACACACGAGGCACGGTAAACGAGGCCAAGGGATCTCTATATCATGAATATTTTTACAAGTTACCTACCCCAAATTATCTGGTAGTACCTACCTAATTAAATAAAGATGCAATAAGCCCCGAGAAAGATATCTACCTAACCTAACCTAACTAGATAGATTGCAAATATTCTCCTATAGCAGAGCAAAAATCTTACTGGTAATTTTCCAAACAACTAAATTTTCTGCAAGAATACCTACCATCTCTAAATTCTCCAAGAAGCAGTGCAGCGCACAAGCTTTATTATCGGTTTCCTTGCTAGAGTTATTCTCAGTGCTGTTCTTCTCGTCTGAGCGAAAGCTAGCTTCGTACCCTGTAATTTTATGACTGTTCGGATTGTACTGACTCCTTTGACCTGAGTTTTCTGGACGCTTTTCTCTTTTGTACCTCCTCGGAGACGGGGTCGTGGAGTAATAGTTATTGTATTGACCCTGGCCCATGTCATGCTAGAATAAAAAGTTAAATAAAGTATGTGCAAAATTTTCTGTGAATGATAATAATAATACAATTTCGGAATTGACAAATACTCACGCCTCCATATTCATCGCTTTGAGGAAAGTTTTCTCTTCCGTTAAAATAGTCATCCCTTCCATCTCGACCCCCAGTCATATCGTTTCTATTATTCTGACCTCCCATCCTATTTCTGCTATCCGACCTATCATTGTTACTGCTCATTCTATCATCATTTCTGTTATGTCTATCATCGTTTCTATTCATTCTATCATCACTCCTACCCATCATGTCATCTCTATCTCTCATACTACTTCCTCCCTTTCTATCTTTGCCGCTCGTTCGATCATCTCTGTTATTCTTATTCTCTTTACTTCCTGTAGTGCGACCTCTTTCCCAGTCACTCCGTTGTATTTGACCTCTTGTCTCTTTATAGTCTTGCTCAGAATTTCCTCTGCTAGAATTTTTTCCTTCTTGCATCTTCAAGCATTTCTTGTAAATGTTCTTCAGCTCGGCTTCTTTCGGCCCGCCGCTTGATCGACAATTCAAGGCCTGTATAAATGAATTGATACTCGTTATGGCGATCTTTTCAGCTATGGATTAAGAACACCATACATTTATTTGCTTACTTAACTGACTGTAGGGCCTGAACTCCTCAATAATAAATTTAATAAACGACCTTACAGAAGAGTTCACACGATAAAGTTGCTCCCCGTCTCTTCAGCTTTAAGTAGCCATTAAATAGTCAACGCATAAAGCTGCTTCGGTTGGGTATTTAAAGCTAATCAAAATTCAGGTTATTCAACTAAATAACGATGGTGGTATTTATATTTATACTCACATAGCTTTCCAAGAGTAATAAACAGAATATCAACACGTGGTACTTGACAAGGCACATGGTCACAGCGAATGGAACTCTGACAATGTTGCTGGTGGTCAGGCCGCACCGTATTTATGACAACGGCGTCCACGCATCACTTGCCGCAGACACAAAAGGTGACAAGTTCCATCCAAATAATGAGTAATTGTTGAATGACATGCGTACTGAACTCAGTGCGCTTTTGAATTTGATAAACTCGATAATTTTTTGGTTATTTTATTTTTTATCGCTTTCACTATTTCTTTCTGTATATATTGTCGAAGTTAACTTGCTAAGCAAAAATCTTCAATTCCGTACTCACGTCAACAGTCGCCTTAGGACCACCCAAAATCCGTTGAAGCAATGAATGTACAATATAATAAACCCCTAATTCATCTATTCTACTAAGATATTTCTTCACTCGATTCAATCAAATTGACAGTTATATAACTTATTAAATAATGTTCATCATGGTGACTGAATCGACTAGAGTGGAGAATGTTTCCTTCAAAAGGACTTAGTTTCTATCTGTCTTCATCTCTTAGACTCTTAAATTCTCCATCAAATCAAATTTTACCGACCTACATTTTCAGTCATTGCATAAGAAAATCTCTTTATAATTTTCAAAAACCCTGTTCCATATTACATCATACATACTGGACTCATCCAGTATCATAACAAACAATGCTCATCAGTCATCAGTCACGCCTGTCAAGCTGTCAGCCTACATGGTCGGATGTGCGAACCAGAGCCAGTAATTACAGGAAAACCTCATGTAACCGATTGGAAATTGCAATATTATTCCACCACAATAACAAGTATATCAGAGATGAGTAGGGTACCTACAAAGGCACTATGATTTGTTTGTGGTGCTTGTATCATTTTTTATGTCTATTTAGCTGTCTCATTTCAGATTATAATCTTATGTTGTTAGCTTGTTTTGCTACGTCATTATTTTTACGACGTGTAGCACCATTCATTCTTTTATTTACAACCAATACAATCATGGGACTCTTCGCTTAATACAGTGAATTTGACGGTCCAAATTGTATAGCTATGGAGAATTTCAATTTCCTGTGCTTTGGTACCTCTCTGGCGATTAATTGATACATCATTTTCGCTACAGTCTGTTTTTTTCTGCTCTCTGACTCTCATATTTAAACAAATTATTTCGTTTTCAATTTACAATAGTAGTTGTGGAGCCTTTGACTAACAACTAAGACATTTTTCTTCAGATTCTTCGTCAGCTTTTTGATGTAGTTGTTTTTTTTTATAGCCAACTAAACAGTTGCCATCAATTTCTTTAAATTACAGCATGAAGAAGAACTGCGCAGCTTCTGCGTGCCCAAGCAGCTGGTGATCGAGACTTACTGGGCCAAGCTGCGCGAGGTATACACCTCGTACCAGGAGCAACACAACCCCATCATGGGCCACTACCACAGCCTGCGCGAGAAGGATGACTTCTACCAGAAGGAAATAACAAGGAACGACTTCCAGATACAGCTCGCTACTGTAAGAAGCTCTTCAGAATAAACACACACTTAGAACAACACTATTATTAGCATCCAGCGCTCTATGGCTCTTTTCACATTCAAAGTTTAGGGGAAACTAAATAAGTTGAATTTGAACGTTGAGTATTTAATAACTTATGAATTAAAACTAGTATAAATAGTCTGCTTTTAATATCAATTTTTAGGGTTCCTTGGTCCACAAAGAACCCTTATAGTTTCGCCATCTCCATGTCCATCTGTCCGTCCGTGCGCAGCTTAGCTCAGAGACTCTTAGTACTATAAAGCCATAAAATTAGCATGGATATATACAGGGTTACAGGAAAAGTCGACCTAGATCCGTTAAGGGCGTGTAGTACACGTCATTTCTGAATGATTTCACTATGGAACCCCCCATCCTAAACTTAACCGTTTTCGAGATTTTCGAGTTTTAATTTTTTTTATGAAAATGCCCAATTTTTCGGCTATTGAATTGAATATTTTGAAAAAAACCAAAACACCAAAAAAAAAACAAAAAAATTTTTCATGTAAAAAACCAAAAAAATAATCATAAGAGTCAAAAAAATTCAAAATATTCATCATTCAAAAATTTCAAATATTAGGATGGATATGGATGGATATTATTTCCATAGTGAACACATATATTAATCACACCGACAAAGCGATAAAATAAAATCTTTTTTTTTTACCTCCTATATACGTGAATTGGGGTTTTTTTTTCGTATATCACTTGTCGTGGGGTATCGTTGGATCATCATCATCATCATCATCAGCCTATTAATGTGCCCACTGCTGGGACACAGGCCTCCTCTCTTTGAGAGAGAATGGGCGGTAATCCACCACGCGGGCACAGTGCGGTAAATACTATACAAATTTAAAAAAGTTTATCTTACCCATGTTTTGTTAGGAGAACCTGTTAAATCTGCAACACGAATGGCAGAAGACGACCAGCACTATGTCAGACAAGCTGGCACGCATGGCGGCGCGTAAGGACGAACTGGCCCGAAAGTACCTGCAGATGAAGAGAGACTCGAAGATCGAGAGGAGCAAGGGCAGCCAGCAGCTGAATGTCATGGTTAATGCTAGCCAGGATGCTATCAAGGTTCCACTCCATTGTTTTCATAAATAACCATGACCCAATCTCTGATGGAAAGGCCTTTGTTGGAGCTCTCATTGCACGCGCTAAAATTGCATAATGTAGGTCACTTCTGCATAATAAGCATTAAACCAACAGTGGTGGCACCTTATTTACCTACCAGCAAAGGTATTAAAGACCATAAAAAATTGACCAATCTCATGCGAGTTGAAAGCAAGATGTGAATTTCCGTCTATGTGATTGGTCGAATGATGGGGTCAAATACTTTGCCTTGCCGAATTCGCATACGCAATAAGGCTGCTGGATATTCGGGGCAGCAGAAATTAAACTATATATGATCAGGTAGATATTCCTTTACAGCATCTGGAAGACATGCATAACAAGATAAACAAAGTTCTGCAACTGGCTGAAATCTGCAGTAAATACGAACACGCAGGGGATGAGTTGACTAAAGACGTGGAATACGACCTCGACTCGGTTGATTTCGAACACCTGGATAAAAATATGATTGTGAGTAGGTACTGAACGAAATAATTGGGTAGCATAATCTATAAGCCCATCATGTACCAATCCAATGCTGGGTCACAGGCCTCCTCTCAGTGAGAGGGAATGGGCCATAATCTACCAAGTGGGGCAGTGTGGGTTTGTAGATGTAGGTAACGATTCGTGACATCTACCAACCCGCACTGGGCCGCCCATAGATTTAGAATTTTTTTGCTAGGGCCGCCTTGTCGATTTCCTTACGATGATTTTCATCATCATTAGGGAGTAGAGGTTATGAAATAAATTACACAAGGAAGTGCGCCTGCCCGTGTTTTAACTCACGATCGTTAAGACATGAGCGGTGGTGGCCCAGTGGTTCCATAATCTACAGAGTCAAATTAAACTAGCTAGCGATCCTCTACGGATGTGATGGCAGTCGATATCTATGAGGGCCTTTTTTATCAAAAATAACTAACGAATAATATTATCTGACTCTATGGTTTGCAGGATATTTAAACTAAACAGTAGTTCTTACTGACTCTCCCACAGAATAAAAATGTATAATGTTCAAAATTACGTTTTTCAAATCTCTTGTCTACTCTTTCATTGTCATAGGATGAGTGCAAGGAATACAGCAAAATGGACAAGTTCTTGCTCAAAGTGAACAGAGCTAAGGTGCAGACAATCTGCTTGAGGACCGAGAAAGCGAAGCTGGTGAAGGAGAACATTCAGCTAAAGAACTACATCAAGCGGTACTTGACGGACCTGGCGCTGAAAGGCAAGGACCGGCCTCTGAGCATGAGGATCAGGACCGAAGCGCCGAAGATAGATACCAAAGCCTTGTAAGTAGATAAACAAATAGGTACTTAGTGACCTGTCCTGATGGCTCGATGCGATTCAATTTGTTTACACCGTTTATATGATTTTTATTAAGACGACGATTGTCGCCAACGACCTTGAACAAAACGCGCACTCGTATCACACCCGCGCGACCCAAAATTCAGTAGTTTTTTTGTACTTGCCTTATTATTCTATGACTTTATAAAAAAGCCTCAGATCAAAATTTAGATATTTAAATTGTCTTTCATATAGTTACAATTTCGTTAAAATATGCCCGGCGATATTGGAGCGATTGTCGTTATTTGTCCGTGTTAGACATAACAAATTATATTTTTTTTTATAATTTAATAATTTAAATAAATAAATTAGTTTTATTTTATAATTTATAAATAACAAATTAATCACATGTTATATATGTATGTTATACGAATAAAACTCAAAATTTTCTAACATCAAATTAATAAGACATTGGTCTAGTATAACATAATTATTATATTTTCCAAAAAAATACGACAAGCCGTTTAGACGTGATTCTAATTTTAAAATAAGGTACTGGAGGGTATCTGGGCTTTAAGACGACGACTAACGCTAACGACCTTGGGGAAACAAAACGCGCACCGTTTCACACCCGCGCGATCCAAAAAAATTTAGTTTTTTGTACTTTCCTTATTATTCTATGACTTTAAAAGAAAAGCCAATCAAAACGTAAACAGTTAAATTGTCTTTGAGTTGTTGTCGATTTCAGTAAAATACGCCCAGCGGTTTTGGTGCGATTGTCGTCTTTCTGTCCGTTTTAGACATATCTTTACAAATTAATTATACTATGTTATACGTATAAAACTCAAATTTTCTTAGATCAAATTAGTAAGAAAATGGTCTAATTTTTAGACGTGATTCTCATTTTAAAATCAGCTACTCAGGGGTATCTGTGCCATAAGCGTAATTGCACATAGGTTCACGAACGCAATGCGATGCAATTCGACAGATTTCCAGTTGAAATTTTCATGAAAACTACTTGTACAATATCGCCTAAAGACAGTTATATAAACACCTACTAGTATGCATACCTAACCATAGCATAGTTTGCTTATATCGTTCTTAATGCTAGGTCTCGGGCTTGTCTCGGGCCGAGTCGGGCCTCCTCTCAATTTGGGTGTCGTGGTTTGTCACCTGTCAACGAAATTTTTAATCCGTTTTAGGAATGATTTAGGCAACATGCAGTTACTTATCGTTCCTAAAGGTGGGTCTCAGGCTTGCTCTCTGTCACTCTGGGTGTTTTGGTCTTGTCATCTGTCTTTGAAATCTTTGTTCTTAGGACATGCAGGTTTCCTCATAATGTTAAAAACATAAACTGTTTCCTAAATCTAGGAGAACAATAGACAAAATTGATTCTATTTGCTCAATTTCAGTCAGTTTGAATTGACGTAACCGACAGAAAAAAAATAAAAAAACTCGACTGCTTATGAATATGGTTGCCATCCGTGCGGGTTTCCCCGGATTGTCCTAGTTTAGAAGGCGTCCGGGGAGCGTCCGGCAGGGTTTTATTTGTAGTCCGAGTTTTAAAGTCTTCAAATCACCAACGGCAATTTTTAACCGATTTCTCCGTCAATTATGGACCGATTTTGAAAATTATTTTATGTTTGGAAGGGTATGATCCCGAATTGGTCCCATTTAAATTTGATGAAGATCTTTTGACTAAATTATTCAACGGAACTCTTAAAAAATTACACGGGATTGCATGTCTGTTTATTTTACACTAGCTTCTGCCAGCGTTTTCGCCCCCGTAAAAAGTGTTTTATCATCCCAAGGGAACATTATACCGGGACAAAAAGTAGACAATGTATTATTCCAGTCTATAATCCACCTGGATGCCAAATTTCATCTAGATCCGTTTAGCCGTTCTTGCGTGATTGAGTAACAAACACACATACAAATTTACGCATTTATAATATTAGTAAGAAGTAAGATTATTATAGAAATTTACCACTAACGTGGCACCTACCACAACAAAACAGTGAAAAATAAAAACTTCTTTACAACAAAATACAACAGACTTCCAATTAAAAACACCACAAAGTGAAAAATAACTTCAATTGTGGAAGTCGGTGTCAAAAAACGAAGAAACGAAACCTAAAACACCAACTTCCGAAATTGAAATTATTTTTCTCTTTGTAGTGTTTAAAAAAAATATATTAAACTACATTTAGTTTTAAAAAGTTATGAAAATAAATAAAATGTTGATTTTTAACCATTAAAAATGTTACTAATTTTACTGAGTAGGTAACTTAGAAAAAAATATCTGCTAAATTTCCGGGTTGTAAGCTCCAAAAGCCGAGGTTTTCACGCTTCTTGTCCTGGTTGCCAGATTTTAGAAATGGCAAGCCTACTTATGAAGCGAAGCGAACTAAAAAGACGTAAACAAGAAGAAAATCATGCTGTGCAGTCGGAGGACACATATTCGCGAGCTGGCTGACCAAAACCAGATGAATTCTCCGACTGCATTTTGATAATATTTGTTATAATATTGAAAAATAATTGTGCCCCCACAGTAAGTATAGCGCCCAAAATCCGCCATTTTTCTATTTTCCAATTTGAATGTAGCCAGTGACGGCAGTGTTAGGTACTCGCAAGGATAAGACGAATAGAATGATGATTGACTTAATAAGAAAAACGTCATCAAAAGCGGCAATGCGTTTGGTCTCTAAAACGCCAGAACAAACACACATACACATACCTACTTCGGCGGTCGGGTAAAAAGGCCGTTGGATTATCTATCTATCTATATATATAAAAATCAATTGCTGTTCGTTAGTCTCGCTAAAACTCAAAAACGGGAGCACCGATTTGAATAATTATTTTTTTGTTTTGTTCGCCAGAATACAGGGAAGGTTTAAAAACAAAAAAATGGGTTGGTAGGTAGGGTAGGTTAGGTAGGTAGGGTAAGGTAGGTAGCTAGGGTAGGGTAGGGCAGGTAGGTAGGATAGGGTAGGTAGGGTAGGTAGGATAGGTAGGGTAGGGTAGGTAGGGTAGGGTAGGACATAGGGTAGGTAGGATAAAATGCAATGTATTCATAAAAATAATGTTTGGTGTTTTTATGGCAAAAAAACGTTTGCCGGGTCAGCAAGTGTTATATAAATAAACCTTTCTGTCTGTCTAGGAATCGTCCAGTAACCTGTATAGAAGGCGCGCTATCGAACGCGGTGCAGCACGAGAAACGCATGCGCACCTTCGAGCGCCGCAACAAGGACAGCGCCATCAGGGCGTTCCCTCGCGTGCAATGCTGGGTGCAGTCAACATAGACGCGCCACATACGAACTAATGACCTGAGATCATGTAGCGACATCTATGATGCCACATATGAACTATCCTGTCCTGCATCGCGCAAGCACATTCGTCGCTTAGCTCGATTTAGTACGATTCAATCTTAATGGCGGCTCGGAACACGAGGCGAGTCTGCGCAGTTGCAGTCACGTGACAACGGGGGTGACGGGCGGCGATTTGCGCACCTAAAAGCCGTCGTTAAGTTTGAATCGCACTGTAGTACTGCTCGGTTCAAATAACTGTGCACTTGGCGCTGTCTTCTTAGTCTGACGATCGACTCTCGCAATTGGCTTACGGGGTGAACGCAGGGTGCAACGCAGTTAGGCAAGAGTGGGGGTGTATTGCAATTATTTTGACCGAGCAATACCTACATGTATGAAAATATAGGGAGGAGTTCCACTTCTAACTTCTTCTTCTGTTCCACACCCAAAGTCCAGTCACGTCCAGCTATGCACAGGTACGTGGTTGGCATGAAATAAACGGTGCAGCTAATATGATAGATCTCTCCTTGCACATCCTACGAAGCACTGGGTGGTCCAAATCCATAGTAGGAGTAATAAAAAGATACTGCCCCATACTTTTACAATTTGTAGCATAAGTTAAAACGTACCTCGATTACTGATGTTTTGTTATGTTTACTTTTTACAGTTAACACTGAAAGTTATGAAGAAGGTACCTATCATTTTAATTTCTGTCTGTTTAATAGTTTCTTGGGGTTTATCACAAACCAAATCTGACCTTTTAATATAAATTGATATTGAGTGAAAATAGAAATCTATAAAGTTTTATCATACCTATTATCAATCAAAATAATCTTTGTAGGTAATAATTGTTTTAGATTTATAATTAACTAGCTTTTACCCGCGGCTTCGCTCGCAATTAAGGCATATTTTTTTATTTTTTTTTAATTAAAAGTTTCCTGTTACTTCTAATACATCCAAGAATATATGTACAAAGTTTCATGATTGGTTCAGTAGTTTTTGCGTGAAAGCGTAACAAACAAACTTACATTCACATTTATAATATTAAGTATACATAATAATCTTTATATGTATAGGTCCAGTAGTCTAATCACATAGCCAAACAATTATTTAAGAAGAGCCAAAGATTGTGTCAATTACGTTAATTCAGATCAAAAAATATCTTAATAGACACATTATAATCTGAATCAACTGTAAATGTATAGTTCTCGCCAAATTTCTTGGCCGCCCTGAAGTTGGCTACAATGACTGCACATTAGTAGATATCATACAAAAACAGCACCTTTTGTGCCTCGGCAATTGGGTAAACCAACTTCAGGGCAGCCAAGAAGTTTTCCGAGGACAATAAACCTTCAATTTACATTTATAAGGGATTAATAAAATAATAGACATGAATTATGTAAAATACTTATTTTAATATGTAAAGCTTACAGTATTAAATTAGATAATGTACAAAATGCCAATTCAATTGGCTCAATGTTTCTTATTACAAATCCGATGCTAACAATCTCTCTTGATGTATTATTACTGATCAATATTTTTATGGAATTAAAAAAAAATAGAGAAGTTCACTATGTTTGCACTTTAAATAACATGAGCACTTCATGAAACCAATCAATCTAACACCTTTATAGCTTGTTATCAGAAAATGCAACTTCTTTGAAGTGTAACAATTCACAAGAAAATTACACTTTCAGCATTGTTAGATTCCAATTAATAAAAAGTAACAGAAAGTTATTATATTTCTAACCAGCATAATTAATACTTTGATCCAAGTCTCTTGTGATCCTTATAAAATTGTGCCAATACAACATTAGTTCCAACAACTTAAACTTTCAAGTGGTGCATTACATGATGATGGAACTTCAACAGAATAGGTTATTACAAATATGGAATATGTTTTATACTGATTTTATTCTTATTTAATGACAATAATACAATTATTATTCCACAACTAACTTATTCTAATAAACTCAATAGTTTTGATCCATTGGTTCAACACCAGCCATGGAATAAGCAGAATCATCGCCCAAGTTCCAAGGTTCGTCGATAGCTACCAGCAGCCTCGCCAACGCTTTGTGTCCATCCAGATCAATATTCTTTGTCATTTCATCATTAAATGGAACATATTCATCACACAGCACTGTCTTCCCTTGCGAAACGCCGTAAATCTCATACCAACCTTCTAGCGGCTCATTCAAAGGCCTCTTCAGCTTTATTAGAATCTCATGGTCATCCACAGTTTTGACATAGAATCCTTCGCTGGCAGTAACTTTGGTGACTTTGCCCCATAGTGTAACTTTCGCGCCAACTTTACCGAGGTTACCGGCTGTCACGTACGGAACAAACTCATCGTTGTCGGGATACTGGTTGTCCTCGAAATCATCGTGGTCTCCCATTTTTTAATGCTCCAGTTATGTAGAATCAGCCAGTATTGAAGAATCACACTTAGTACAGGATTAAATATTCACAACATAGAATTCAGAATTTCATACAGGAATCAACTTGAACAAACATACTTTTTTATTTTATTTGACACTTTGTTACTCTGACACCTGACATTAAATTTGTTATTAAAAAATAAAATAATCCATGGAATTAGTAAGTACTTACAATAAGTCGATTCCATTCTGCTAATAAAATATGAACTTTGACAATCCAATAATATGCTCTGTAAAGAGAAAGCAAATTGAGAAAAACCGTGGGTCGAAAGTATTCGTCCAGCCACTTGGGAGGAGCCACCTGACGAAGTTGACTAAATCGAATGGGTATATCGTCCTAAGTTGTCTAGTGGTCAAGCGCGAGCCTTTCTATATTTATTTATTTATTTATAACAGCTTAAACTATCATTACAGGTTTTACCCTAATGCGACAGCTAAGAACTTAAAACTAATAACCTAAATTATATATGTACTTACAACTAAATTAGAAAAAATAAAATAAAATAAAAATAACAACATTATTAAAATTAAAAAAACATATCAATACACAATTACCTACTAACAAAAACATAGTACAAAAAATAAAGTTAAAATTAAGTATTATTTTGCTTGTAGCATAACATAAATAGTAATACCCTTGCGAATTCACTAAAACAACATGTAAACACATCAATCTTAGTTTGAAGTTCGTTGATGGTACGGATAGCTCTAGTAAGGGGTGCCTTGGCAAGCAGGTTAGTTCTGGCTGTAGGTACCAGTAGCAGCGGCGGGCTGCGCCGCCTCCACACGTAGCGGTCCGGCACAAACAGACTCAAGTTCTGCAATACTCCCGGGTGACTTTCCACTCCACGAAGCACCCTCACCAAGTAGGCGACCAGCGTAAACTCCCGTCGGACATGCAGTTGATTATATCCAACCATGCCGACAAACAGAGTGGGATACATCAGTGGGTAAAACGGATATACCCCATATAATTTCTTGTACAAATGGCGCGTGAACTTGTTCTGAACGCGCTCCAACATTACAGAGTACTTAGCTTCATGTGGAGCCCATACGACCGCACTATGTTCCAGATGACTCCTGAGTAGTGCATCATACAGGACCCTAACTGCTGTGATGTTTTTGAAGCTTTGTGTCTGTCTCAGAACAAATCCTAAGTTTCTGTACGCCTTCTTACAGATCTTGGTTACATGCTCACGGAATGTCAGATCGGGAGTCATGAAAACACCCAAGTCTCGCACCTCCGTGACTCGTTGCAGTGGCGCCGTGTCCACCATGTATTCATAGAGCAGAGGTGCACGAGCACGGGTGAAACTCATCAACGAGCACTTGGATACGTTGAAGTACAGTTTGTTTTCATGGCTCCATTGTACTATCCGATCGATGTCTTCCTGTAGGCGCCTGCAATCAGACTCGGACCTAATCTCAAGCAGCAACTTGAGGTCATCAGCAAATAATAAACAAGCGCCATGTCTTACGACTTCCGGCAAATTGTAATATAAACATGAACCCCTATTTCTCCTGGACACGCTATAACTTGAGAACGGCTTTACCGATTTCGCTAATTCTTTTTTGTTGTCTTTGTTATTGTTACGAGAAGGTTCTTAGATATAACAAATTAATAAAAATAAATAGTAGGTAGACAGGGTAGGTATGTAGGTAGGGTAGGTATGTAGGTAGTTAGGTAGGAAGGGCAGGTACCTAGTACCTACCTACGGAAGAGTAGTTAAGGTAGTGTAGGGTAGGCAGTTGACGGGAGCGAAGCCACAGGCACAGCTAGTCTATAATACAAATAAATTTTCTTCAGCCAATTACATCCATCGAATGCATCTCAACCTGATCCCAGACTCAAGAGCCACCTTAACCCGCCATTTCACAGAAGACCTACCTGAAGTTAGCCAAGACGAAATCGAGGCGGCTCTTAAACAGTAAAATATTGGAAAACCCGGGGCGATGACGGGATTACCTGGGAGCTCCTGAAACTTGAAAGTTTATGGACGTCCTATATTGAAAGAGCTTCGGGAGCTGTTCAAATCTGTCCTGTTCTTTGGGAGATCTCCTGAGGCGTGGCATAGGCGCGTGGTCATTATTTTCTTCATAAAAGGTGACAAGACGCGTTTCAAGAACAGAAGACCCATTTTGCTTCCTACCCAGTGGCGTATTTACCCTTAGGCCAAGAGGGCCTGGCCCGGGGTGGAAGGCTGTGAGGGGCGGCGCAAGCCGCTTCTACCAGCCTACCGTACTGACAAGTAACGACATGCTCTTCCACCCTACCGCCCCGTAACGTCTGGTCTGCGGCGAGGTGCTAAAAATTCTCGATCTCGCTTCGCTCGCTCTTTCATTCTTAGTTCTCCATATGTTATTCTTTTTTCAAGTTTACTGCGCTCGCTCACGCTTTTTTTTTTAAACCATTAATAAAGCACTAGTATTATATTATATGTGGCACAGATAATATAATACAAGATAATATTAGCATACAGATGCCTCATCCCATACAAAGAAATCCACGGGCTTATTACGTAAGGAACAGCATGCAGCAATAATTGTGCAATTATTACGCGATTAATTTAATGACCTGGTAACTGAGGCTGTCGCGACGTGTGGTTCGCGAAGTAAACAGGTAACAGAGTCATATTAATATTGTTAGGGGCAAAACTTGTAACAAGTTAGTCATACATGACAACATGAGGTGATCTGCTGGCAATACCGAACCAATAGAGCGATCACCATAGATAAAGAGTATTTATAGTTTATGGTTATAGTGCTTAAGTTATATCTCTAGATAGTCTATGGCGTTTGCCGCTTCGTTAGAGTCATTTGAACTAAATCAAATGTAACGTAGCTAATTCAATAAGTGCAAAGTAAAAGTGATTGGTGTATTGATGGAGGTGTCCATTGTGGTGGCGGCTCATCTGAGAGAGATATAAGCTACGTGGTAGCACTATGTAAATTTCCTAACTTTATGAAAGTTTCTGATGCTCTTAGAAGTCGGTTACATTAAGAGGTCTTTCGATATTTCAATGCGGAAACCTCGTGAGAATTAGATCGTTGAACACTCTTATTTCCAATTTACTTTAGACATTGGCAGAATAGTCGACATCGGTGCTTGCCATATAAAAATAAGAATATAATAGAAGTTTTTTTTTTAATCCTCCTTTGGCTTAAAAAAGATACTTATTGCGGACACATTGTAATGTGTGTTAGTATGTATTTGGCAGTAAACATACCTAGCGTGTCGACCTTTTTCGCAAGCTTCGCTGAGGTAGCCAAAACTACAGTAAAAGTTAAAAATTTCACCCCACTTTACCGAGATCATGTCTGTTTCAATGATTCAACAAATTGTCTAGTTGCGTAAATTTTTGAAACACAAAACTACACAAATGAAACACAAAATATTCACTAGGAATTAATTTGGAGATAATTAAAGTAGCCACAAAATAACACATGAAAAAATGCCGCCAAAAATTCAAAAACTTCTGCACCTACTCAGTCATCAGCGAGCGATTGGCAATCGACCAACAACATGGGAAAAGTAATCGCAATTTGGCAGCCACATTTGCTCGCCGATGGCTGTCACTCTGCTGTCAAAAACCATACGTAATACGGAATGACCGCAATCACCTTGCTATGAATGCACATTATAGTTAGCAGATTTTTAATTTTGGCAGTGCTGTCGTAAAATTATTATGGTGTGGCTATCGCTCATACATAATGCGGATTCGCGATTGAAGAGCAATTATTTCGCAAAAACCTGTAAATTTTTTGACGTATAGCAATAAGCGCGCGATGATTGCACAATCTCTGCGCAATTATTGCTGATTGCTGTATCATACGTAATAAGCCTGTCCAGCATGATCAGTGCTCTAAAATGGGAAGAGCCACTCCTGGTGGTGGGCAGTAAACTCCCCCAGTAACACTAATTGGGCGGAAAGGTGCCGCTGCTGTGCCACATCAGGAGGAGGAGGAGGTACTCTGTGAGCCTGGTTGTCTCCGCTGTACGAACGATAGACACAGGCGTAGATCATTTTATCCAGATCTGTGTCCACCAGAGCCCAGAGCGTTGTGAATCTGGAGTCCTCAAGGTTACGGAGACGCCGATAGCAAATGTCGTCACGGGCGTACATACATACGCCCGCCCGTGGTCTAAAATTGTGCTCCAGAGTGAATCCTGGGTAAGACAAGTACGACACATCTGACGGATTCGCTATCTGCGTCTCCGTAAGGAAAAAGTGCGCTGGTTTCTCAGCCTCCAGGTGATAGTGCACACCTCTAATATTGGTGAGGTGCACTTTGTGGGGGAGGTGTGCAGCCGCTGTTTATCTCCAGTATTCTTTTTCCTTTGCATGATAATTATAAGTAGTGAATGGAGTAGAGGAGAACAAAGTGAGAAGAAGTTCCACGCTGCTAACCTACAGACAAGCACTGAAAGGACGCCATCATTAGGGCACTAGTCTGGAGACTGCGGGGTCGCCCGAGCCTCTCCGGAATGTCCATCGGGCCCTCCGTCTGTTCGCCAACCAGCACGATGGTGCATTTCGGGATTTTTCGACAAATGGCGGGGCAGCCTTTCGTGTGTGGCTGGCACACTACTTGGGCCCCCAGCTACCTGCGGTCGGCTAGTGGCGCACCGTGCCTCTGATCCCGCTACCCTCCGCGACTAGTCTCCCGATACATCCTTAACAGCACGCATCAGACTGGTCAGCCTGCAGTGGAACAGCTATCTCGACCCAACTCCTCTAGTTGGCTACACCGAGCATCGTACCGGAACACGGCTAGGCCGCTTGGCGGTGCGTCTTTGCCCGGTGGGTGGTCACAAGCCTTCGGTCGAAGCCTACCACCAGTTAATGTCACCTGATTTGCACCACCCGGGGGCCACGTGTAGGGTACCAAAAAGGGGTACACCCCTAGGAACGTGGGTGATTCGGCCCCCAAAAAGTTTTCGAGGAGGAAACAGCACCATTATACACCACATCCACACGGTGCGGCTGCGGCAAAATTTAAAGAAGTCCGAAGAGTATAATCGGCCCATGTGTTTTGTGAAAAGGCTTTTGAAGAAGGCTTTTTCTTTAAAAACAATTTTGAGAGGGAGGCAGAAGAATACAGCTGCACTAGACGGCATTTGGGAAACTTCGTCGAGTCTTCTCGTTGCGTATTCCACAAAGCCTAAAGATATTTTTTTTTATTTTTACTATATGTTCGCGCTTGACTTAAAGACCCCTTTTTTATTTTTTTTTATAGGGTGGGAATTCATCCAATGACTTCTCCCGCTCTGGGTGAAGCGGAAGGGCGTGTCAGACTTTTACTGACCAAAACCCACCCGTGTTCCTTCAGTTGCTTGTGCCAGGGCCACGGTAACTCTCTTTCAAATTTATCCGCGACCCAGACAGGCATCGGCCCTAGCGGACCCCGTCGCGTCAGTTTGCTGAAATCTCTTTGAGGCGCGCGTGGAACACTACGCGCCGTCGGCGTCGACTCGGGCCTGGTCCTTATCGGACGGCGAGCTACCCATTACTCGCCATCCGCAAGCCCACGCCTACGGTAGCCCATGGCGTCTCCTGCGGTGGCTACGGGCGTGACGGCGTCTCCCTCACGCGTTCTGCCACCTCCTGTGCGAGCATTACTGCTTCGCAGAAGGAGGTGACAGCTTCCCATGCCCTTTCGCTCCGTACCATGGCCTGAACCGGGGCCGGACGCGAGAGGTCACCACCGCTGATCGCCTCCATGAGGACACGGCGGTGCTCCGCCCAAGCGGGACAGACCTCCACCGTATGCTCCACCGTGTCCTCCGGGCGATCCACACAATGGTGACACCCGGGCGTTTCCTACCGCCCTATCCTGAACAGGAACCTCCCGAAACAGCCGTGTCTGTGAGGACCTGCGTCAGGCGGAAGGTGAGGACGCCGTGGCGCCTCACAAGCCACTCCTCAAAGAGGGGCCCTTACCGCCGCAATTGTGGCGTGCCCAGCACTGGGTTGCGACAGTCGCTCTCTCCATGTCGCCATGAGATCTTGCCGCGACAAATCGCGGCTCGGCGGATAGAGATCCGCCGAGCCGCGATTTGTCGCGGCAACGGAGTTTCGCCTCCCAAATGTGCGCGAGGACTTTCGCCTCCAGATCCCATGGCGGCAATCCGGCAAGGAGGCTCGCCGCCTCACCGGAGCCCGTGCGGTATCCCCGGACCAGCCGGATGGCCATGACCCTTTGGGACGCGTTCAACCAGCGGGCTGGTCACCGCCTCAGGGAACGCGCCCACACCGGTGCGCCGTAAAGGGAAATGGACCGCACGACCCCCCGCGTAGAGCCTCCGGCAGGAGGCGACCCCCTAGATTGGGCAGGAATCGCTTGAGGGCAGCCCCGGCCCGCTCCAGTCTGGGTGCCAAACGTCGGAAATGTTCCACGAAAATCCACCGGCTGTCGAGGACGAGTCCAAGGTACTTCATCGTCAACCCGACGCCGATGTGAACCCCTCCTACCGTTATTGGGAACCCGGTGGTGGCGCGTTCCGAGGACCATGAAAACACATGGCCTCAGACTTGTGCAAGGCCACCTCGAGTCCCAATTGCCCGATCCTCTCGACGACTGTCGCAACCCCGCGTGTCGCTAATTCCACCGCCGCCTGGTGCGACCTCCCCTGCCTCTCCGCCAGATCCGGCCCCACCCGCACCAGCTGCCCAACGAGGCGGTCTGCAATAACTCTTTCAAAGAGTTTGCCCACCTCATCGAACAGCACAATGGGCCGGTAAGCGGACGGAGAGTCCGCTGGGCGCCCCGGCTTCTTAATGAGGACCAGTTTCCCCGTCTTCCAGCAAAGCGGGAACTGGCCCCTCTCCAAGCATGCGCTAAGGAGCCCCCTTAGTCGAGGCCAAAGAGCCTCCAAGGCCAGGACCCAGGCTTGCCCAGGTAAGCCGTCGGGTCCTGCGGCGGTATTTTTGGCATTCAGCCTACGTACCGCCACTCTCAGTTCTACCTCGGTCGACTTAAAGACCCCTAGATTGTAGCTATCGGGAAACACAGACTCCGGCAGGGAATTCCACTCCTTAGCCGTACGCATAATAAAAGTATTCGCAAAACGTTTAGTGCGTTATATCCACCATGTACCGATGGCGCATCGCCGTGCGTCTGGTACTCCGATGATGAAACGGGCTGGGCGGAATTAGATCATTTAATTTCATCGGACACTCCCCGAAATGTAACCGATAAAAAACTGACAAGCTGGCAACTCGGCGACGATGTTCAAAGCTCTGGAGCTTCATAGTCTTCAATCATTGCGTCCTACCACTAGCAGTTATAAGTTACGGCACCGAGACGTGGACATGTATGCGATAACGGTATGGCTGGTCCATCAGTTTTAAAGTCGCTCATCGGGCTATGGATCGAATCCGGAATGAGGTGATCCGGCAGGGAACCAAAATTTGCCGACATAGCCCACAGCAAGTTGAAGTGGCAACGGGCCGGCCATATTAGCCGTAAGACCAATGACCGTTGGGGTTGACGTGTTCTTGAGTAGAGATCATGAATGATTAAACGTAATGTGGGATGCACTCAGTCTAGGTGTAGCGACGACCTTCCCAGGGTGGCTGATAGCAGCTGGAAGAGAGCTGCCGAAAATCGAGACACATGGCGTGCTATTGGAGAGGCCTATGTCCAGCAGTGGACTGCTATATGCCGATGATGACTATTGACAATAAGAATAAAAAACTGCCGCTTGCTCACTTCAGATTCCCTACTATTAATTCTAAATAGATACTTGAATTTGATTGCAATCTCTCACAATCCATTTAACAACTTCATTATCTTCAGTAACATAATCACAGACTTATTATAAAGAAAGACCCGACGACTTATTTGATTTCCCATACTCTGTACATCCGATTTTTAAGTGCCTAAACAGCCGGCAAACCGTATTCTGTACAACTCCTTGCGACCACGAATCGCATAAGCGTTTTCAGCTACCGTTTATGTTTAAGCACTTAGTCCCACTTGCACAAAAAGCTTAACTCAGAGTTAGTTGCTAACACGAGGTTAAATTGACAATATTGTATAACAGTCAATTTATCCTCGTGAAAGTCCTCGAATTGTTTTTAGTGCAAGGACCAATAATTAAGTCCACAAAGGATGACAGTTTTGGAAAGACTCTCTCAAATCACCGTTGACTTCCTTCTTCAGTGTAGAGTACAGAGTACTTCGCTCAAAGGTCTTTTATATGATTACTAGCTTCCACCCGTCTGGAATTAGTACTTCCCCAATATCTTCATAAATGTTATTTGTTTACTGTCTGTGTTTTTATGTATGCCTGTGTAACGCGGCCGAAGCAACTATACTTTGTGTACGTCCGCATCATGATCAGAGCTTCAGCTGCCAAGATTCAAAAGTCCCATTGAGTAAAGGCTTGATAAAAAAAAATAGGAAATAAAAGCAGCATTGCAAATTTATTAAAACTTTAATTTTCACTTATATACACTA
This sequence comes from Orthosia gracilis, assembly GCA_947562075.1. Classification (NCBI taxonomy): domain Eukaryota; kingdom Metazoa; phylum Arthropoda; class Insecta; order Lepidoptera; family Noctuidae; genus Orthosia; species Orthosia gracilis. The sequence goes on along the minus strand of OX387275.1, from coordinate 37,503,702 downwards.
TCCCTTAGAACTAAACACCGTACTGTCGACTATCTACGCGTAGTGGTCTTCGCGGTCTGCCGCTAGCGTGGGCGCAGCTGCGTCCTCCATAGCGGCAAAGTTCATGAAGTGCGCCGGCCGATGCACTTCGTGGTAGAACTCGCGCGGGTTGCCCAGTTGCACGCCGTACTTCATGTTGGGGTCGTGTCGCACACCTGCCGGGGACAGATTTGTTGTAGTTACATATAGAGATAAGTGTATTCTATGATAAAGCCAAGTTTTATATCGTGGCATTAGCATTTCGACAAACGTAGGTCTTACCCGCTGTCCAACATCAGGCGTCATCCTAATAGTAAACGATAATAGAACGAATACACGACCTATGCCAAATTCTTTAGGGAATACAGACAGATGTTCATATAAAAAATAGACATACCCATGAAATTGTAATTCCAGCTTCCCTGCGACGGAACCATGAAGTAGCCGAGGAATCTGTCGGACAGCAGCATCTGCACCCTCTCGTAGTGGCTGGGCAGGTAGCCCTTGGGGTTGTTGCCGCGGTCGGTGTTGCGCGCGCCCCACTCGTAGCCGCTGGGTGTCAGCTTGTACGCCGTTAGCGAGCACGAGCCGGGCGTGAACGAACACGTGATGATGATCGTCTTCTCGCCGTCCCAAGACGGGTTCTCAGCCATTATTTTTGCGTGTGTTGTTATGTCCTGAGAGTTGGTAAATGATTTATTTTATTTGTGTTCTTTGGAAAATAATTCGGGATTTTTGCAATTTTAAACAGGATGAAGCTGATACACAGGTCAACTAGGGAAAAAGTATCAAGAACACGTCATGACGTGCCATCAGCGCCACTGCGGCGCACTGCACCTCGCGCACCATGGGGTTGTCGTGTGCTTACCTGCGGCGAGAGCTGCGGCAGCTCGTTGGGCTGCGTGTGCATCCAGCCGAGCGGCTGCAGGTGCGCCAGCGCGGGGTGCTTGGGCAGGTGGCGCGGCAGGTGCACCTGCTGGTGCGTGCCCCACTGCGGCGCCACCACGGCGCACTGCACCTCGCGCACCATGGGGTTGTCGTGTGCTTACCTGCGGCGAGAGCTGCGGCAGCTCGTTGGGCTGCGTGTGCATCCAGCCGAGCGGCTGCAGGTGCGCCAGCGCGGGGTGCTTGGGCAGGTGGCGCGGCAGGTGCACCTGCTGGTGCGTGCCCCACTGCGGCGCCACCACGGCGCACTGCACCTCGCGCACCATGGGGTTGTCGGCCGGCGACGTGCCGTACAGGTAGCACGCAATCTGTAGGCAATAACAACCTCATTAAAACACACAACATACATTCATTTCACCAGTTTGGAAAATTCTACAATTTGAGGATGAATCTCTGTATATCAACCTCCTGCAGCTAACCAATGACAAATCAATGGACTACTCCCTTTGGAAAGCGACAAGAAATCTAAAAAAGCCAATTACATAAAACCGGTCAAGTGCGAGACAGACTCGCGCACGAAGGGTGCCGTACCCTTATCGCAAAAAACGGCACAAAAATCACGTTTTAAATATTTATTTTATTCTGTTTTCAGTATTTGTTGGTTCATGAGATACAGCCTGGTAAAAGACGAACGGACGGACGGACGGACGGACGGACAGACAGACAGACAGAGAGACAGACGGACCGCGGAGTCTTAGTAATAAGGTCCCGTTATTACCGTTCGGGTACAGAACCCTAAAAAGCGTTATGGGTTGCTCAACACTTAGAAGTAACTTTTTAACCCAATGCTGGCTCGATAGAAAAATACTTGAGATTGAAAATGTATCACAAACCCAAAGAATTAAGCTTGTGACTCCTAAAGAAGTAATGATAGAAATTAAAAATTACATTAGCGCGAAAAAGTCTCCACGTAGGACCTCATTACAGGTGAAATAATAAAACATCTCCTGCGCAAAGCCATAGTAAAGCTTACCAATGCTGCATTTATCTTAAAACATGTACCTGAGCCTTGGAAGGTAGCTGCATTCATTATGATAGCAAAGCCTGGGAACCACCTCATGAACCATCATCAACTTTTATTGAAACGGTTGAAAACTTGAAACCAATAAAAGAAGATAAACCCCTTATTCCAAATCATCAATTTGGCTTCAGGGAAAACACTCAATAATAGACCAGGTACATAGAATAACTAACATCTTTGAAAGAACGTTTGAAAATAATAAAGTCTGCGCCACCGTGTTTGTAGATGTCGCGCAAACTTTTGACAAAGTTTGGCATAAGGGTCGACGTTAATTAAGTACTGTAACTTAGAACTAACCTGTGCTCTCAAATCGGAGATGGTAACGAATTTTTTGAGCAAGTTCTTTGGCAAGATGTAGGTGTATCCGCTCTCCTTGATGTCGTCCGAGCTCACGTAGATGTGGTTCGTGCGCAGATGCAGGTTAGTGGCGGATATCGCACGAACGCGCCATTCTGTCTTCGAGCTGAAAATACATTTTAGAGTTATTATTGTTGAACAAAAGCAAGAGTTTCTCTCCTTTGGAAGATACTAGGGCCAGCTAGGCTGACATGGGTAGCGCGACAAAATCTTGAGAACTAAATAACTTTTGTACACATGGTCATGGCTCACTTCGGCGCGATACAATGTGTCGATAAAAACTTGTGTTAACTTGGCTAGATTATTATACTGTCAATATGATCAGATCGCGTTATATCAGCGCCGCGAGCTGTGACGTCAGTGCGATCAGCATGCGCCACACGCTCGCGACACTCCAGAGCACAGAGACTCTCTGGTTTCAGGACCCCTACGCGGTTCATCACTTCATATTGTCGGCAAAGGTCTCAACAAGGATATGTAGCACATGACTTGAGTTTATTGGATCCGCGCACTCACAGAATAATACACCAGCAACAAAATTTCTGCATATAATATCAGCATCTCTAATGGTGGAAATTGAAAATATTTTATGATATGATCGCTAATGTTTGACCGTATCATGAAGTAGTCGTGCATTTAGCTGTTCATGTCTTCAAACGCTGATTATTCATTTATATGACCAGACCATATCATGATGTGGTGTTTTTAATTCATTTTTCATATTTTTTATTATTGATAGGCTCGCGCTTGACCACTATCTCACCTGATGGTAAGCGATGATGTGTGTAGACGGTGTAACATGCACAATTCTAATTTGAGGCTACGAAATAAACATATTCTCACCTGAAGGTCTGCGACTCATAGTTGCTGGTGGTGGAGGTAATGATCTCGTCACCATGCTTGTTGACAGTCCTCGTGGTGGTGGCGGTGAGCTGGCTCTGTTCCTTGCTCTGCTTTTCGATCTCCGCGATCTGTTGTCGCTGAGCTGACGGCGCCGAGATCTCCATACCCAGGATGATGTCACGGATTTCGGATTGAGTGAGCGAGGCCACGTTCACGCTGGAAAGAAAATTGTGTTATTATCGTCCAGGTTGGCTAAGTTTTTTGTAAAAGAGATGTACTACTTTTTTGGTGTACATTAAAGTATATATTCTATTCTATAGGTTGTCAAAAATAAGTTAACTTGGTCATAAGAATGTATTAAAACAGTTTCTTCTAGTCTTTGCAGCTTCTAGAAACAGCTTATTTTGGCTGCACAACGCATCGGCTTGTTTTTAATAACAAAAGCCGATACCTAATCGTAATACTTAAATAGTTTTGCCTAACACAAAGCAATTCAAAAATCGTTCGTGCAATGTAAAATGTAAAAAAGCGTTCCAATTAGGCTTTGCTTAGGCAGAGTTTCTCACCTTTAAATTATCAAGCACGCGTTATCTGCTGTGATTGGCTGTTGAAAATTCATTCAACGAAACACAGTAGATAACGCGTGCTTGACAATTTGTCACTTTAATTCTGCGATAATTTAGAGGTGAGAACCTCGGTCTTAGTGTTGATGAAAAAGAACATAAGGCTTTGTAATGCCTGTTCTAGTAGTTGCTATATGTGTTTGTATTTCTTCAAATAGCAACCAATGTTAAGGCAGATTTTTAATCGAGCTGGCCGATGTTAAAATTCATCATTAAGCAGTTTTTTTTACACTTACTTGTTCTTCTTGCCGTAATCAGCGAGAATGAGGTCCTTGAGCTGCACCTCAACTTTGATCCAGTCGTCATCGGACAGCGTGGGCCAGATGTGATGAGGCTCCGTCAGCGTGGTCTTGTCAGGCTTCAGTAGGACTTTAGTGCGCTCGGTGTTCACGTGGAGCGCGCGAAGGATCAGGATTAGCCGACTGAATGCCTAGGAAAAATATGGTGAACATTTATTATTTTTTCTTACGCTTTTCTAGGGGTACAAAGAATTGTACAAAGGTATGGTACAAAGAATTGTAGTTGTTTTGGCAATATGATCAGATAGCGTTATATCAGCGCCGAGAGCTGTGACGTCAGTGCGATCAGCAAGCGCCACACGCTCGCGACACTCCAGAGCACAGAGACTCTCTGGTTTCAGGACCCCTACGCGGTTCATCATTTCATATTGTTGGCATCAACTGTAAGCTATGCCCGTTATTTCGGCAACTAGTGTATTTTATTAAAAGTCTTCAAGTCTCATTTCGTAATTACGTCACACTCATACATCACATTTAGTCTAATGTATTTGCTGAGGAGTTGATCTAAAATACAGAGGTGGTGAAGTTTTTGAAGTCTTGTACTGTGTAACAAATTTCAGCAAAATATGACCAAACAATTTTTAATTTTGATCCATTTATTTATTTTCCGCTTTACGCCATATACATACGAGTCAAAGCTTCATTAAACATTTCAACTTACGGTGTACGACGAGATGGTCTTGAGCCAGTCATCATATAAGTTGAACAGCACCATCTGTGGCTCAGTGGCCTTCAGGATGAGGTCTCCGAACTTCTCCACCTTAAGACACGCCTGGAACGGCAGCTGCAGCTCCGAACCCTTGATCACGATGTTAGGGAAGTCCAGCAAGTGCACCTATGTAAGGAAAATTGCGTTTTAATTAGAGAACTTGCCAACCAGTCTAGAGCAAGGGTGGTGATTAATGCTTATGTCTTCTCTGTTTAAGAAGCGACTTTTCTCTGCGGGACAGTTACAGGCTGTTATTATTATTAAGAAAAGAAGTTGTAACACCCTAACTTATAAGTGTTGTTTGACCAAAAACACCACCTTCGGCTTCGGACAAGATGGGCCGATTTTCTGGCCGAAAGTTTGTAGCAAGTGCCGAAATTAACCAAACTGTTACGAATGCGCTGGCCAGTAGCCATAGCCGCAAAATAGCCAAAAACAAAATAAAAGAAGTTGCCAATCTTGAACTGATTGTTGTAGTTATTTTTTAGGCCGAAAGTTCTGTTGATAGTCGATTAATTGGCTTCGGTCAGCCAAACTTAACAAAAATAAATATGGTGATAATGTCATGTCAAATGTTTTCATATCCAAGATTTGTAAATTATAAAATGATTTTTCTTACCTCGAGAGGGTCCAACATTCCCTTTCTGGTGACAATGATCTGTTTAGGCTGTTCTTCCACTGGTAGAGAACGAATCAATGCGGCTACTTCTTCAGCAGTCTTCCATTTGGCGAGCTGAACAAAACCAGGCACATTTCATGAGTACAGCATTTAAAATATAGGTAGCTTGGTGTTTGACATGCTCAAACACCAAGCTTTTTTTTTTTTCGCTATGTTTAGGGCTTAGAGTAGAAAAATATCAGGTACCACACCACACACCTTATGATATATAGATATCCAGTGGTTATAGACATTTGCAACACTGCATTACAGGTGCCAAAAATAAAATGTCTCATGTGCCTGTAATAAAATCAGTAACCCATTCCTTTTCAAGTGAAATATGAAAACTTTACTTGGTTCTTTAGTGTATGCATAATAAAGATAACTTTATATTTATACTGACCCGGCGAACTTCGTTCCGCCTACCAAATTTGTAAAATAAAAGATTTTTTCTAAAATAAACGTAGCCTAAGTTACTCCTTATTACATCAGCTACCTGCCAATGAAAGTCCCGTCAAAATCGGTCCAGCCATTTCAGAGATTAGCCGGAACAAACAGACAGACAAAAATTAAAAAAAAATGTTATTTTGGTGTATGTACCATATATATTCATATACATGTAGTAAAAAACGGTTATTTCAATATTAGAAACAGACAATCCAATTTTATTTATATGTATAGATATGTACGTTAGAAATGGTCAGTGGCGACCTTAGGGGGTGGCGAGCAGGGCAATCACCCGGGGCCTCGCGTTTGAGGTCGCCCCTATAAATGGTTATGGTAAAGCAAAAGATATTATTACCTGTCCAAGACGTTTCTGTCCGGCCCAGACGCTGGTGTGGATGATCTTGAGGAAGAGCTGACCAGTGCGCGGATTGAAGATAAAGATGGCGCCGTTGATGGGCTTGGTCGTCAAGTTGCCCTCGAACGTCTTGTGGATTGTCACTCGGTACACGTTGGTGTCGTCTACGAACCTGAGTTGGTGAACGAAATGGAATTGAAAATCATGAAGTGCTTGTATAATTATACAGTGTAATATTGCTTGTCAACCACGCATCCAATGAACCCAAACATGATGGTGCTATCTTGTCAGGTTGAAGAGTTGCTATGGCCACATAAGACCAGCTCCATAGTAAACATAAAGTATGCCAAAGTTCAGCTTAATCGGATGCCAGAATGTGCATGAAAAATGGATTACTAGTTGGCAAACACACAAAAGCAATTTAATATAAAGCATGTAAAAATAATGTTCTGGCTATTTCTTGAGAACAGCAACAAATATGACTACAGCGCATGAAGCGTCGCATACAGAAAGTGCAAAGGTGCCTTTCCTGAGTACTTTACATGTTATGAGAAAGCCGCCTTCAATTCCTGAATATTTTACATAATTATTATGGGGGTTTTGTCTAGATGTATGGACGTCAATGAAACAAAAATAGTATGTAAGGATCGTAGCAAATGGCATTCTGTATTTTATTATTTGTTTATAAAAATAAATTGTTTAGTCCTTTTATCAGACTTTTCTAAAAAATAAATATTATTTGCATTATGACAAAGTACTCGCCCACTTATAAATTGCTCTAATGTATTTTAGATTTACTTGTACTCACCAAATGATCTGGTTGGAGAAGAGTTCTCCATAGTTCTGACTGGACAGGTAGGGCTCAGTAGGTTCGGATGAATACAGCTGTAGCGCCTTGCGGATACGCTCACGCAATACGTATAGCGCGGGGTTCGCTTTCATTATCTTCGCCATAGCTTGCTGGATGAGAGGCTTGCAACCAGGGAACCAGTTCCCGTACGCACTGGAAACAAATTTATTGTTAAAACATTGAAGCAAGAAGTTGAGTGATCCAGATTTGATGTGCTAGTTACTTGTATTGGCTGTTTCGATAACAGTAAGTTTACTCCATGGCTATCCCTTGGAAACAGCAATAGTACTTCTTTTTTTCGGCATCTTTCATCGGCAACGAAAGATCGAAATTATTAAACACTATCCAACGAAACTTCTTATTTAACACAATAATGCGCGACTGTAACTGGGACATACGAGACTTATGAGCGCAGCAAGACGGGGGAAGGCGACACTGGTTGAGAAATATGTGTAAGACGCCGGCCGCTTCACCGTAGCACCTCACTCCCCCCGCCAAACAGACCCAAAAACCGACATCTGCGCATTCAAGGTCAGCTCTCTTAAATGGCGCCGTTACCTGTATCCAGCTGAATACAGTTAAATTGGCAGTCAGCCCCAATATGCTTGGGAAAAGGTCGGGCAGATTGATTACTACTTGATCAAAATAACTGTGCACTTGACGCTGTGACGTCACTCTGACGTTCGACCCTCGCTATTGGCGCACGAGGCGATCGAGGGGCGCAGCGCGGGTAGGTGGGAGTGGGGGTCGATGACAGGCAATGGGCACAGTTATTTTGACCGTGTTGTAACTATTGCACTTAAGTGGGTCATCATGTAAACAACTCCTTACCTGTGCAAGTTATACGCCAGATCGATGGCTATGAGCAGACCGGTGGGCGAGGGGTAGATGGACATATTGTCTGTAGTGTAGTCAAGGAACTTGGCGCGCGCGTATCGCTCTACGTCGTGAGAATCGTAGTCGCCCCAACGCAGCTGGATGTCTAGCCAGTACTTCTGTGTCGTTGTGTTGTCCATTGTGTCTCTGTGGGTGGAAAATCCTGTTAGTGAAGGTAAGGGTAGAAGGAGAGTTCTATTATGTAAGATTTAAATAAGCTCAAATTACACTTTCTTTAAAACAATGAGATCAGCAACAGCTAGGATATATATCAAGAAATTAATCATTTTTCTTTCAACTACGTAGTAATGTTATCATTAATCACTACAAAACCGATCACAAAGGACGTATTTTTTGCTTAGAACCATAGCAGTGCAGAAATGTTATATGAAATCTCATTGTTGCACAGTGTTTTATTAATGCACTGTTTTTTTATTTTTTATTATATAAATTTACTTGTAAATTTTAATGTATGCATTAGATCAAAAGTATACTGGCTGAATAAAATCCATTAGATGAAAAAAAACTTTTGGTCATTCTCCTTTGTTACTTCATATTTAGCATGAAAAGTTAAAAATTGGAAATAGACAGCGACAGCGATACGAATTCAACTCCAGAAAGTATAAATATAGCTGCAAATTAAATTGTTAATAATCTTTTGCCACAAAAGTCGCGGGATAAATATTTTTCATTAACTTGAGTTTTTATTTTGAGTAGGTATATTTTATCGCGGTAGGTAGATTGGTAGTTGAAAGAAAAGTAGATTACGCACCTCGCTAAAATGAGTTATCAATGCACTCGTGTTAATTTAATGCGAGGGGTATGCGCTCGGGCACCAACATAACACTCGTGCATTAATAGCTCAGTTTGCGCTATATGCAACAATCTATTATTATTTCATCCATTACAGTGCAGTCATCGACGCATAGGCTTGTCTTATAATCTTCATGAAATTGTCTTATTGATTATGACCAGCCTAAAACATTCCCACTGCTGGAACACAGACCTGTTTTCTGTGGGAGGGAGTGGGCCATGATCCACCATGCCATAACTACGTTTAAAAAAAATAAAACAGCAATAAACATTTTCTTACTTGGTATCAGCGAGCAGCGACGGCCGGGACACGTTCCACTTGTAGGCGGAGAACAGCAGTATGTCGGCACACGACGAGTTCATCTTATAAGACTTACGCGGGTGGATGGTCTCCTTCTGGACCGTCTCGATCTCCAGCGCGTCTAGCTCTTGATCGAATACCTGGGTGACAAGATTTAAATGTAAATATTTCCTTTCGTTGTTTAGTCCGAGTCTAGTCTACCTGTATCAGTGCAAATAGATCTTTTTGGAGCCGTCGACCATTCATAGAACTGATTCCTGGCCTGTGACATCCCATAACCTTAGGTTCAGCTGAAAATCAGCGTCAGGCACTAGTTGTCTGACATTAATGCTGAAGTGGACCTATTTGGCACATACGTGAAACACTCTATCGTTTTGAAAATAGAAATGTTTTATTTTACTGTTTTATGTTTTGATTGTTTGTCCTAAAATATTGTTGATTTCGGGCGAAATAAAACTTATTTCTACAATTCTGTGCGATTTGCCCGGTTTCCGGTGGTTATCCTGCTAGAATAGTTTGTATGACATCAATCACAATACAATATGATGGAATAAAACAAAGTATAATTACCTGACACAAGTCCATGACGATGGACTCGTGAACCTTTTGCCACAAGTGAGCTCTGAAGATCTGGATGAGCGAGATCTTGAGCGTGGGGATCTTGCCGTGCATGAATATACCCGTCAGGTCCAGTTGTACCTGTGGGACAACAGAGTTGGGTTATACGCCTGGTTTTAGTTTTATCTTAGGATCTGAAAGACAGCCATATTTTTCATCCCTTCTCAATGTTGTGATTGTAATTTGCAAAATATAATAATCATAAGTAGCTGCAGGTATAACAGGGATGTTTCCTGGGTAGATAATTATAATTCTATTTAGTTCGTCAGTGAGATGATCAAATAATATTCACTGGTATTTTTTGCTTAACAAATAAATAAAAAAATATAAACATAAAGGGCATCAAAGTTTGTCACTGTTTTTTCATTACTTTGTCAGTATAAAGCACACCGTGACGTCACATGATATTTCAACGCACTGTATCGTTGTAATTTTTTGTATATGTGGAAAAAGAAAAATATGTTGCCAATAATTTTAGGTTATCTAACTGATGGACTGAATAGATATTTTTTGTCCTATTGAACGCAATCTCAGATCTCAGAGTGGCAAACATGCAGGTTATCTGCAATAAATCCAGAGGCATTGCACAGATGTGTTGCTATTGAAGAGATGTAAGCAAAATTTTTCTTGTGCCTGTATCTACAACCGGCACTTATACTTTTCAAATCAGAACACAGAAACACTGCTTGCATTGGCAAATAATGATATTTGCAGAAGAAAGAACTGTAATTGTTGTTTTAAATGATTAAAAATAAAATGCATTTATATTTTCCTAGATGAGCTCATTATATTTTATATAATCAATTTTTCCTAGAGAGTAGTATTGCTATCTTGTGTTTCGTCTTACCTGGAAACCGACGTACACGTTGGCTCTGTTGATAGTTGGCGACCACCATAACGTAAAGCGACGGTTGGGAATTTGATTCAAACCGGATCGCTGAGCGTTAGTCAGCTTCTTGTACTTCATCGACTCTTCGAAACCTGATGCTTTCTCCCTGCACAAAGAAAATAATAAACATTTAAAATACTATAGATACAAACATTTTAGCCCTACAATTTTTTTTAATTTCTCAAAAATTTCGTGAAGGTCTCAAGGTGCCTTGAGAAGGAACAAACTAGCACACGATGAAAGAGATGCTCACAGGGGCTAACATAACACAAGCAATTTATCGCACATGTTAGCTTTACATGGTAAAAGAGATTAAAAGCTACTGTACTCACCAAAACAGACCCTCCCAGGTGGGGAAGTAGGTGCCCTTGAACAGAGTGTGCTCGAGGATGCCCTCCACTCCTCCGAGAGCCTGGATCATATCCGTCCGGTAGTTGTTAAGGTTCCATAGCTTGCCGTCATGCCGCTGGTGCGTCCACCAGAACGGATTCTGTTTCAGGACCTAGAGGGAATCACACAAATGTTTTTAGAAAAAGTTCTTGTAATTTTTCAATGTATAACTCCTCATTGATTAAAATATAAATGTAAATTATTTTAAGCCCAGACACATTATCTTACATTAAGAGAAACCGCTTTCGGAAGTAACATCAGAAAAAGAAAGGTAGACTAGAATTGGAAGTTTGAGCTAGCCTATGAAAATTCAAGCTAATAACATTTACAACTAGACAATTTACATACCTGATACTGTTTGAACTCAGTACGAATACGCCATCCCTTATCATAGGCCAGGGTATGCCTATCCTTCTGGAACAGCGTATTGATACGCGGGATGCCTCTATCCCACGAATCTTCTAGATCTTCCAACGTCAAACGCCTGTGAAGAAAACACTGAGTTTATTTTCTGCTGCGTGGTGATGATTTGAGGATAGTTGTGCGCTGTTATGATCAGATAGCGTTATATCAGCGCCGCGGGCTGTGACGTCAGTGCGATCAGCAAGCGCCACACGCTCGCGACACTCCAGAGCACAGAGACTCTCTGGTTTCAGGACCCCTACGCGGTTCATCATTTCAAGATTGTGTATAGTGCAGTTCACCATTATATAGAGTGTCTAGTTCAATGACTTCAAAAGTAACTGGAAATAAAGTTTACATGAACTTTTCTAGTTCTCTATGTCATAAAATCGGCAACTTGTCAACATCGATATTATTTGCTAAGAAAAAAGAAACATATTCAAAAACATTTGCCAACTTGATAACCAAGAATTATGTAGTTTTATTTGCATCTGATGTTTTAGATTATCAGCAGCATAAAGATCTATATTAGTTCCACTTACACACGTTTTTTCCACAGTATAATCTTAAGTGTTACCTGTTCTGCGCATTGGCCTCCTGCCTCTTGAGCGCATACTCGGCCCACACTCGCTGCGAGTCCACGAACTCAGCCTCCCAGGGCTGTATGTAGCGGTACAAGTTGGGGATGAGCTGGTCCTCGTCGTGCGACATACCGGAGCGGAAGTGCGTGATGCCCACGTCCGTCTGCTTCGACCAGCGGAGGTCGGACTGTGGGGGGAATGGCTCATTAGTATGGATGAGGTTTATTTTAACTCTTTACTAATAGGTTAACTCACTACAATGCACTTTACATTGTAGTGAGTTAACCTAATAATCAAATTTTGTTGGACGATTTTATTAATGAATGGGACATATTACAAAAAATATTAGGTAAAACATGATCAATATTTGAGTATTTCTTATATTTTATTGTTGATATTCTAAAATATTTTATTGATCTATTACTTATTTTCTTATTTTATCATTCTTGTATTAATTTGAACAAATTGACATTATCCTATTTTTGTGCAAAGCATAGACTTCTTACAAAAATTTAATGTCTCAAACACCTTTGTATCTGTAACCTATGTTTACAAATAAAGAATCCAAATCTAAATAAAAGCTGCCTACAGTGGACAAATAGGTGAATGTTATACAGGAATCATGGGATATGTTTATTTGCCCACATTCTTCAAACCATCTTTGATAAATAAAGCACATTCGAAACTGCTTATGTCGACTACTTACGAAACCACACTTATACGAAGTCAAATGAATATCTTACCTGAGGAATCAGCACGTGTCCCATAGACAGCATACCAAGCCCGCCCAACTCCTTAGGGGTGTAGAACACGACGGGCGGGAAACGGGAAGGCATTTTAGAGTTGAGACCGATTTTAATACGGGTCTGGATCTTATTTTCGCACTTTACGAGTAGGTCGAGCAGTTCCTGTGTGTTGACGACTGCTTCGCGGAAGTACGTCATTAGACCTGTAAGAATGATGGATTGTCAGTATGCAAATGATTTTGACGGGTGAGCGTTTTGGGTGCCTATCTTTATGTAAAACTTTCGACATACAAAAAGTGCTATTGTGTGATTTTCATTGAGTTGTTGGAATTGGATCAGACTATAAAAATTATTACTATATAGACTAAGTGTGGCCAAGGAGTGTTTGATGTTTCCTAAAAAGAACAGTAATTTGAACCAAGTAACCGAGTAGATCATCAATATCAGTAGTCACTTCTCTCTAACAAGCCGGGCAAGCACAGCCTCTGTGATAGGCTTGAGTCATGCATTTTATCACGATTTTTGCTCCCACACTGTGATAAAAAGCGTGACTCAAGTCTGTCACAGTAGGCCGTGCTCGCCCGGCAGGTGTTGCTAAAAATCTAGATTTTACATAAAATGGCTACATCACATCCACTTATGGTCTTTAATCTTGACGATTCATGATCAGTTGGTACGCAAAAAAGCCCAACTTATTTTGATTTTTTTAAAGACACCTTTTGGACACAGATAAAATTAAACAGCTTACAGAAACATACATAATTATTAAGCTTACCAATAAGCGCCGTATTCCACTTGTTAACAATCTTAGTGAACGTAGTAGATCCTGAAGCCATGAGGATCTGTCGGACCCTGTTGTGGAATCTCGCGAGGGACTCGTCGTCGACGCGCAGGTAACATTGTGCGGTTCGTTCCTTTGTCACTTCGTTCTGTAAGTTCCACACGCCGTCGCGGTGGCAGAGCTCCTCGTGTTGACTGCGGCACTGTATGGCAAGATTAGATTAATATTATATGACTGATGGGATTATGTGTAGTAGTAGGAAGTGACTTAAGAGGTGTAAATTAAATTTTAGCTACAAGCCCGCGAGAAACTTGCAGTACCTTTCATATTCCGAATTAAACAGTCATGAAAAACTGGAAGTCGCCCAAAGATCACGAATGCAATGATTTAAATCGCATGAATCGCTCTTAGGCCCGCTTGCGTCAACCCAGAGCTATCAAACTAACTCCGAGTAAGTATCTAACCCGGCCAATTATGTATGACATATTTATTATTTAACCTCGTGTTAGCAACTAACTCTCGAGTTAAGATTTTGGCGCAAGTGGTCCTTAGTCGATATGTTTTTTGTTTCCAATCTATACTAATGTTTTGTATAAACTTTAGTTTGTTTGTTTGTTTGAACGCGCTAATCTCAGGAACTATTGGTTGGAATAGAAAATTTCTTTTTGTATTGGATAGTTCATTTATCGAGGAAGGGCTGTATAACATCACGCTACGACCAATAGGAGCGAAGCATAAATGAAAAATGTTGCAAAACGGGAAAAAAAAATCCTTTTTGAGGTCTTCCGTTGCGTGCGCTGCGTAAGTGGTTAAAGATACGCAACAATCATGTATGTAGTGTAGGTAGGGTAAATGGGTAGGCAGGTAGCCAGTTGACGGGAGCGAAGCCGCGTAGGACAGCTAGTGTAAGATAAATCTATGCTAAGGCAGGCACAGCAGACGCACTATCTGTTTGCTTCGAATGGTGAATTAAAAGAATCTTACCTTAGGCAGTATCCTGCACTCGAAGCCAGCCATATTGAACAGTAGGTTGGGGTTGTCTTTCGAATAGACGGACACGAAGCTGTTCTCCCATTGGATGGTGGTCACAGAACGAGGTAGACGGTTCTTTATGTCCCAGAATACGGCGCGACCACTGATAAAAGAGATACGGAAATGAAGCTATGTAAAGAATTTGTATTAATATTGAGTAAATTACATTTGGTTAGTTTTACTATTTCGTACTTATCAATGGCAAAGGCGAATAAAAAAGAGGATTTGCACTATGACATATGATGAGATTTAATGCACCCTTTATTGACATGACAAGGTCGAAATTTATGATTTGTTTGGATTACATGAGAAGAAACCCATTAGAATGCATCTGCCTTTTGAAATTTCAGATAACTTATAGTACTCACAGGTTGACGTCATGTTTCATGAGGCGCATGCGCGCATCTCGTGGCCAGCACTTCTTATTGTTGTATCCTACAATGTTCTCGTTGTTGGGATCCGGGTGCTCCGTTAGGTACCGCTGGATAAGGTCGCGAGCTTCTTCTGCTGTGAATCTGGTGGAATAGACAGTTTTTAGACCTAAGCCAGGTATGATTCCTAGAAATATGTTAATTTTAAGCCATGAACATGGGCTGAATAAAAGTGTGTAGACTCGGCAATCAGATCAATAATTATAAAATTTTCTTAAGACAGCATTGTATTTTTGTTCATAGACATTCATATTTAAGTTTCACCATTTTTGCCTCACTATATTTGAGCCTGAGGCATTATAGGGGTTGTGTCCACAACTCCACCTCACAAGCGCGTATTTTGTTTGTGGAGATTACGAACACAGCAAATATAATTCAAATAAAAGTTTTTTCTTTGCTTATCTTGCAATCAGTTGCTAGCCTGCAGCAAATTTTTTGTGCAGATATTGACTGCTGAGGTCAAATCTTCCGGCGAAGAATCTGCCTGTCAAAATTGTTGCCGCTTTACTTAGTAAAATCGCATATGTGGTAGCGTTTGAGCCTTTATGTTTAAATGAGGGTAATTTTATGTGCTAGCAGTACTAACCTGAAGAAAATATGTATTCTGTCGACATATCGGCAGTACAATCTAATCGGGTGCGCGGTCTCAGTCGACCGATCCTGATAGGATAAGAAGTCATTGGGCAGTTGTGGTGGTCCCGCCATCTCGCTGGCTCGTTGTAAACCTAGCACTAGCAGGTCGAGTACTAGCCCATAGTACTGGACTATGAACGACGCGAATTGAAGACCGCGGATGATGCCGTAAGAGTTAGTGTGGTTCATGTCCTGTGGGAAATGTTTTGATTACAATCTATGAGGTAACGTTTGCGGTATAAGTTTCTAGTTTAATTGAACAAATAACTAATTTAAAAACTTTAAAATGGACAGAACTTTTATTAAATTAATTATGTACTCAGTGACACAAGTCAATTATATATTACTAGCTTTTTTTTTATATATTACAAGCCATTAAATTTCTTTTTTTTTTAAATAAAAGGTATCCTATGTTTCTTCTAATACCTCCAAGAATATATATACAAAGTTTCATGATGATTGGTTCAGTAGTTGTTGCGTAAAAGCGTAACAAACAAACTTACATTCACATTTATAATATTAGTAAGGATACTGCTTATTTAAAGGCCACACAAAATGGGTCGGCGGTCTGAATCCGGACCGCAGTCCGCCATTTGGTGACCCTTGGTTTAGAACATTTTCAATGCTTTTCTTACAAATAAAACAAAAAAAGTAAAAGTTAAAAGGTAGTTTAAAGTTTGTTAATATTCTTATTTTACCTTATAATTAATGATAACGTTGTTCTTAGCAGTCATGTAGTCAGCGATGTTGTGGTCGACAATCAGACGCAGCAATCTGTTCAGGAGGGTCAGATCTATCTTCTCGTACAACTTCTCGAAGCGCGACTCGAGGAGGACGTTACACTCGCCTTCACCGACCTCCCATACATCTTGGAGGTTGTTTATTCCTAGAAGAATTGTGTGGTTTAAGGCATGAAGCATAAAACATGCTTAACTTTGTCATAAAGGCCTTTTTTATTGTTTTGGTGTGGAAAATCATGCAATGACTTCTCCCGCTCTGGGAAGGCCTGACAGGATACAATCGAATAAGGAGCTTAACAAAAAGGATACAGAATGGTTGGTGGACACAGACATGGATACAAAAATCAAGAGGCACACGCAACAGCCTTACTGAAATCATGAAAATAATTCATAGACACACAACACAGAGAAATAAATATCACGATTGACCTGAAAATAAATGGCACAATACAACACAGAAGTTAACACACAATAGACAATCTTCTTTCTTCTGTTCTGGATCTGATGGTAGCGCGACCGACCAAGGTGAGGTTTGTAACAAGGGGATGATCGACGAGGCAGATCTCCTTTGCCACAACGCACACCCCGGTCGGTCGTATACAAAACCGCCTTTTTCTTAAATCTTCAAGAACTTATTTAGGATTCTTCAGTCCTCTCAAACTAACAGGTATATACACAGAGGAATACCGGACACAATCAATAAGGTTTAATTCATACCGAGACGCAACGCGACGCGACGCTGCCCGCTCGTTTTAGGACAGTGATGCAATATAGAACTTCATTTACTACACTAAGACCACTTGCACGAAAAACTTAACTGAGAGTTAGTAGCTAACACAAGGTTAAATTGACAGTTTGTTATTCAATATTGTCAATTATACCTTGTGTTACCAACTAAGTGGGCTACCACAAAGTGGGTCTAACAGATTAAAAATTGGGAGCAGACTCAACACGGCTATTACATTGCGTCTGGGCATTTATTTACCATAAAAAAGCTTTCAAAAGTTTCAGACAGTAAAACAGTGTCTCTTATACCACCTAAAATAATAACATGTTACTTGGTACTGCGATGAGATCACATAAATTTACACAAATCATAATCCTTCATATACCTTGACACCACTTGTAGACTAACAGCGGCGACGGTTCAGTATCTGCTGGTTTGACCCACGGAGGCAGCAATCTTCGCTTATCAGCCTCATACCATAAGTACTGGTCTAAGTATGCATCTGTGATCTTCTCTAGTGGTTCCACGTCGTAGACTGGGACCAGGTGAGAATAGAGGTCCATGAATTCTATACCAACCTGGTGGAATAGTAAGATGTTAGTTGGTGCTAAACACAGCCAAAATTTTGGCAGAAGTAGAACTAATTTAGAGTTAGAGTTACCCGGATAATTTAGAGTTAGAGTTTAAATGGGTAATTTAGAGATAAGTTTATTGCAAATATTAATCTGATCTCTGCCATAAAATGCTCAAGAAAATAGAAGAATTTATTCTGTGAACAAGAGTTTGCACGGCACTGAAGCACTTACCTCTCTGAATGTTCTCTGTGTAAGCAAATGACGCTTGATTCTCGACAATGCCTCGTGAGGATTATCATAAGCCTGTTCTATAAGTCCCAACTCTTCTCTCTGACTCTGGTTCAGCCGCGACTTGACGCTGTAGGCTTCCTTGAGTCGCTCCAGCGCTAAAATAAGCAGCTTGGTGTCGTGTTTATAGGAGAGAGGCGGGAAGGGAATGGGGGCGAAGCGCCGGGACTCCAGCCAGTGGACTGTCGTCGTGTAGATGGCTACGGCTTCCTCGGGCGAGATGTATGGACCGTCCTGTGAAGAAGTGGAAATTTATAATATTTGTAGGCAGTAAATTTTGACAAAATATGTCAAATATTCTTCCCATGTCCTAAACATGGGAAGAATATTTAACATATTTCTGTTCTGTTCTAGCTTTAGTAGTCGAATAAACAGGAAACACAAACATTTAATTTTAATCAAATTACGAAACACGCGTGCGTTTTATTTGCGTATTTTGCGAGCTCCTAAAGTATAAATAAATATTCCGCACAGTTTGAAAAACCGTAATACCATCACATCACACTATTTCACACTAATAATATAAAGGCACAAATTTGTGAATGTGTGTGCGCGTGTTTGTATGTTTGTTACATCTGCACGCTCAAACGGCTAGGCGGATCTGGATGAAATTTGACACAGAGATAGATAATAGTCGGGAATAGCACATACGATACTTTTTATCCCAGGCTTCTTTTCGAGTTTCACGCAGGCGAAGCCGCTGGCAGAAGCTAGTGATTTTATATAAGTGCTTACCTTCAAATAATTATGCTGTCTCTCCTGCTCAGCCTTAAGGTATAACCTGGTCAGTCGTCCGAGGTTCTTCTTACAGACAGTCTTATCGACGGTGGCGCCGCGACGGATACGTTCACGATTGTAGTGGGCCGTGTTCGTCCACCAATCGGCCTTCATCTTCACGTAACGGAGAATCATGTTCTCAATCGGTGTTGGGAGACCGGGCACCTAGGAAAGTTATTTATGGAATTTAGACTAAAATGTTTCACTTTTTGAGTGGAAAATAATATAAATATTGCAATCTCTGATTGTGTAAAATTATAACCAATCATCAAGGTATAAGAGGCAAACAGACTTTGTACCTAAGCTTTTAGAAAAATTTGGCGTTTGACTTTCAGATAATGGCAAACCTAACAAAAACTATAAAACGCCAATATTATTAACCAATAAACAGACAAACATACAGATACTCGCCAATCTTCTTGGCTGCCCTGAAGTTGGTTTTCCGATGCGCATGGCATGGCGCGCTGCTGTTCTAGTATGAATTAGTACTGCGCAGCCATTATAGCTAAATTCAGGGCGGCCAAGAAGATTGGAGAGTACTGTGATATTAGACAAGTAAGAGTTTTCATCTTACCTTCCAAGGAATATTAGCTTTCCAGCACCTCCAGGCTTCAGACAGATGCTGCAGGATAGTCCTGGCCTTATTCTGCTTGATACCTTCGGGCATCATGTCCACGATATCGTGCATGACTGACGCACGCAACTCAAGGTCGAAGTGAGACTCCACACGCTGCTTCGTTACCGTCTTTGCCACACCTATGAAGAAGGAAAATTTTGGTATACTGTGTTTTTATTTTGGAGGTAAGGGCAGCTAGCAACTGCTTTATGCATATGCATTGCTATTCATTTGAGCAGTTGGAATGGTTTGACAGTCATAGTGACTATGAGACCACAATTTATTTTGTTTGCATTATTTTGAAGCTTGTAGTCCTAGTCAACTACAACGATTTTTCCCCTTACAATACTGTTACCACTTTTTAGTTTTAAAGTAAATAAATATCAATCCAAATTTGGTACACATACCTTTAGAATGTCTTCCCTCGAACTGCCTGGACAGCAAGTTTCCGAGCCAGCGTTCCAGCAGCGGCGTGATACCGCGCATGAAGAACAGCCACACTCTCCACCCTGGCGCCCAGAAACCACAGCCAGGACCCTTGGATACTGGACCCTAGCGACGAAAAGATCCAGTTTAATTTCTTCATACATTGGTTTTATAGCAGAACAATAAACTGAGGAAATGTTTTTAAATAAACGGGTCTAATCAAAACTCGCCCAAAAAAAGACGCGATTTGGCGTAAGGGTTGTCCCATCTTATCTTGTGGAGGGGCCGAGAAATAACTCGGACACTTCGACCCATTGGGATCTATTGTGGTCGAGGGTTGTCCCATTCAAAATGAGGAGATATAATCCTTTTTGGGGACGGTTGGGTTTTGGTTGGCTAGGAGTCACCCTCCTACTGGGTCTATTACTGGGACCCATTAGGGGGTGACTCCAAGCTAATAAGATGATGATATTACTTTACGACAGAGACTGTTTCAATAATCCTGCCAAATCTTGTCTCATCGTGCCTCTGTGAATATTTAAAGATCTTCAAATATAATTGGCTAATTTATAAAAATAAACTCACCGTATTAAACCTATAGTAGATCAGATGCTTGAGATCCTTGCACATCCTGATTTGTCTCATGAGCTTGTATTTGTAGCGGTACATGCCGGTGAGCTGGCCGACGTGAGCGAAGATGTATTGAAGACCGTCGGCCAGTTGGAACGAGTCTACATTGTTCAGACGATACTGCACGTGGGAGTCTACGATCAGCTTCGTGAGACGGAGGATCTCGCGACATAAGTGGAATGCTGTGAAGGTAAGATCAGTTAGTTCTTACGGAATTTGAGTGTAGTAGTAGGCTATTTTTATCCAGAAAAAATCTACGGGTCCTGTAGGGTGGGCCACGGGAGCAACGCCGCGGGTAAAAAAGCTAGTCTATACTAATATTACAAAGAGGAAAGATTTGTATTTTTGTATGTAACTATAAAACTTAAAAACAACTGGACTGTTTTAAAAAATTCTTTAACCATTGGGAAACTACACTATCCCCGGGTGACATAAGCTACTTTTTATCCCTGTATTCACACAAGAATGGGAACAACGCGGGTGAAACCGCGAGACGTACGCTATCGTATATATAATTTAAGTGTGTGTTTCAAAATCGACAAACTCTATAATAGCTAATTTTTGATTATCTCGACAATGATGAGTTTTCATCACAGAGGTTTATAAATAAGAATTGTAAAATCATGATTCCTACATGAGTATTGACAGAGATAGTAAATGCAATTTCATTACTTACCATTACCAAACCGAGACTTCTTTCTCTCCTTAGTAGTCAAGGTCTTGACAGGTTTCAAGTTGAAGTTGTAATCCAAATGAAGGTAGTTCAAGTTCTTGCGATGGATGAGCAAGTTTAACATGTTGTACCCTTGGCGACATACTTGTAGACCGGCTTCCACCCAGTCCAGGGTTGTGGTTTGGAAGAACTTCGTGGATTTGAATGAGCGGAAGAGATACCTATGGATGAAGAAAATCTACTGAATGATGATTACATAAAAATTATGTTAGCCTCAAAGAACGAATGTTAGGCTAAAAATTACAAATCATTATCAAATAAAACACAGAACAGTTTGCATCGTTTCTCAAAAACATTATAATCAGAAAGAAAAGTTCTCCATGCTTTTTAAGACTATGTAACTGTTTAAAACCTATAAAACACGAATAGCCATAACACGAATAACATATTGAAGAAAGATATACCAATAACTTGAAATTAAAGAATTACATTGCAGACTTACCTCTTCTTCTGTGGCTTTGGTGGTCTATGCTTCAATGCATTCAGCACGTAATACTTGAGGAGCTTCTGGTAGGAAACCCTCACTTTGACAGGCTGGCCAGGCGGGCAATGTTCTTTGTACCATGTCTTGACCAGGGGCACGTCGATCGCGCGGCGAGTTCGTCCTGTTTGAAGGACACGTCTTTAGAAACTAAGTATGAAAGTTGATAATGTAGTTCAGTAATGAAATATTGCTGAAGAACTACCATACTTCGGCTGCAGATGATCCTTCAGACAATTGTAAATATACTTATTTTTAAGTCACTAGTTATCCAAATTGTGAACTGTTGTCTAACTCAATAGAAACTTCTTTTTTATTGGTGAAGAGCTGTTGCCCAGGTACATTTGTTTTGAAGGACTGTATAAAAAACCCAGGTACAGTTCAACCAATTTTACTTGCATAGAAAACATTGATCACACAACAACCGCCATCCTTATTGCATTTGCAGACCATCCGGTGCAATGATTGTTGAATTATTAAATTGGATGCTATTGAGTGTTATGTAAATGACACAGCAATAAAATACTCAGTGTATATGTACAATCTTTGTCTGAGTTTTTTAATTTGTGCACACAAGATTAACTTTACGAAAGACGATATGGGTGGACGGCATTGTTACTATCTTGGGTTCTGGATGATACCCAAGCAAAGGCATAACAATATCCAGTTATGTAGGTCGGTGAATTACGACGATTGAACGATTTAGTTACTGCTTACCTGATCTCATGTTAAAAGGCCTTGGCGCCCACAATAGCGCGATTCCGTTAGCCGTATTATCGGTATACAAGGCAGTCTCCTGCAGGAATGGAGTCACATCTTCTGGCAATAAGAACTCTTCCTCATCAGGCAGGGGATCTAAGGACTTAACTGAGTGACGGTGCGAAATAGGGTTGATGAGGGGATCGAAGTAGAAGGCGGGAAGGTCAGGGTCTTCAGTCTTGATGTATACGACGTTTGGCGTGTGGTACCTAAGGGAAAAAACTTAGTTGTAGAACTTGAATGCAATTTTATAAGGCTATTTTCTAGAATATTATAAAGTACTAAAATGGTACTAAACCTTACAACAAGAAGCAAATGCTCACGTTCTATATCGTAATCATTTTCATACTACGATTGACTTACTATTCACAAAACTGTTCTATTAGACTTACCAAGACAGCTGGACGAAATGCGGCAAATTGTTGTACAAATACGGGAAAGCAATCCTGTACTCAGTCCTGATCGGCTGTCGAATAATAATCTTGTTGATGTCATTGAACTCATTCCAGTCTTCATCGCCCGCAGAATTATCCTTCACGAGAGGTTCGAACTTCGGCCCCCCAGGTATCGCCATGTTTAGAGCTTTAGCCGTGAAGAAACTCTTCGAATCAAAGAGATAGAAGTAATTGTCGTCTACTAAGTCAGTCAGTAACTGGTTGCCAAGACGGTACAATGTCGCCATTTGTGGTAAAGTCAGGTTCCATTTTCTGTATGTTGACCCATTCACGTGCTTGGTCCCTAATAGAGGCTTGTGGTCATAAAACCATGATGCAACGGCGCCATCTTCCTCAGGATCCAGTTCGATCTGGATAGGTTCTAAAGGTTCAACATCTAAGATGTTGTCAGCGTAATCTAGTGGTGGTTCCTCATCGTCAAACGGCGGGAATCTCATTCGCTTGAAGTGCCTACGATCTCGTTTTTCTCGTCGCATCATGATCCACATGGTGCCCCATTGAGCTATGTAGACAGGTTCTATGACCCATGGGATTTCATTGACGAAAGTGATAGCTCCAGTGATGTGGTATAAGACCTTTACATCACGGATCTGTTCCCAAGGCATAGGCATGTTCTCTAGCAGCTTCATGACCGCATGAGGCATATACTTCAAGGCTCCGAGGTACACTCTCTTGTCATGCCTATACTTGCGACTGGTCATATCTCCATGGTCTCTGATGATCTTGCGGATGTGTTCTGGAGGCATGTCCTCCTTCTGTGCGTCCACGAAACCGAACTTGCGCTTCTCGGCGAAGCGTTTTGATTGGAGCTGCATCCATTTTTGGGCTAAATAGTAAAGAATATAAGGAAAATTAGATAAAGAATATTGGGACTGGAATTATAAGGACACAGAATTAACTTAAGCTACAGGTTATAAACAATATTTATTACGCATGGTTTGTTCATTCAAGCTGAGTTATGGAGAATCTTCCTTGATTATTCAGCTCTCAAACTAATATTGAGGTGAGTGCCTTGCTAATAGCTCTGTTTGAATCTTCCGTGTTTTTATCTAAAACCAGCTTTTCTTCGCTCGCAGTGAAGTCATTAAAAAAAAATATTTTTTTAATAAAACGTATCCATGTTACTTCTAATACCTCCAAGAATATATGTACAAAGTTTCATGATGATCGGTTCAGTAGTTTTTGCGTGAAAGCGTAACAATCGCAGTGAAGTCATTAAAAAAAAATATTTTTTTAATAAAACGTATCCATGTTACTTCTAATACCTCCAAGAATATATGTACAAAGTTTCATGATGATCGGTTCAGTAGTTTTTGCGTGAAAGCGTAACAAACAAACTTACATTCACATTTATAATATTATTATGATAAGGATTTTTGTTATACTTATTTTTAAATTGTGTTCTTGCAATCTGTCCCACTTTTTGCGAAGATTCAGCATAAGGAATATAACATTTGTCTTCGAGGGCAGTCAGTCCAGTGGATTGTGCCTTTTATTTATAATATACTAGCTTTTACCCAAGGCTACGCTCGCAGTGAAGCCATATTTTTTTTTTTTCTATTAAGAAGTATCCTATGTTACTTCTAATACGCCCAAGAATATATGTACAAAGTTTCATGATGATCGGTTCAGTAGTTTTTGCGTGAAAGCGTAACAAACAAACTTACATTCACATTTATAATATTAAAGTAAGTATTCCCTACAAATCTCTAGGGGACTTTTGTTTTAATCTTTTGAATGTCGCATCATTATTAATTAAATGTTAGTGTGTTTAGATGATTATTCAGTCTGTTCCTGTACGATTTCATTGAGTGTTTCATGAGAAGTTGTATAACATTGCAAAATACATAACACATAACGTCACATCTGTATAAGGGTTAGGCAGAAGTGTACCTATAGTACATGCACATTTCACTATACTCCGTTTGAAATTACATTAGAAATTTTTACAACCCCTTTTTAAGGTTACGTACTCAAAGCGTAAAAACGGTACCCTATTACTAAGACTACACTATCCGTCTGTCTGTCACCAAGCTGTATGTGTGTGTGAGTTCTATCCCGTAAATATAAGGATGGCATAAAAAGCATAAACCTTTTACCAAAACTGTTTAATACCATTTGTCATATCAACAATGCAAAAGAAGTCGAAATCGGTTGAATGGGCTGTAAAACGGTATTATTTAACTGACCCAGCGAACTTCGTTCCACCTAACAAATTTCTGAAATAAAAGAATTTTTCTAAAATAAGCGTAGCCTAAGTTACTCCTTATTACATAAGCTACCTGCCAATAAAAGTCCCGTTAAAATCGGTCCAGCCATTTCAGAGACTAGCCGGAACAAACAGACAGACAGACAAAAATTGTAAAAAATGTTATTTTGGTGTATGTACCGAATATATATTCATATACATGTAGTAAAAAGCGGTTATTACAATATTACAAAAAGAAACTCCAATTTTATTTATATGTATAGATTGAGTCTAGTTATGTTTAACTCCCACGTAATAGGGGCAAGCCTATTGCCATCAACCGGGCACAAGTCCAGACTGCTACTGATAAACCAGATGGGAAAACCTAATAACGCTTTGCCTGGTCTGGGAATTGAACCCAGGACCTCATATGCTCGGCCTTGCAACCACTAGACCAATGAAGCAGTTTAAATATGTTTTGAGTAATGTTGTACAGATTGTATTAAATAACTTTGCCACTTTGAATGGCTGTTTTATAATGATTAAGGATAGATTTACTACTGCACAATCATTTTTAGCCTTCTTTAGAACAGCATAGTTATTTGATGCAAATTGTATGTGTGTGCAATATCAGCATTCTCCATTGTGTCTTGGATGGAGAAGAATACCAATTGCAGATATAATCTACCCCAAAGGAAATAATTTTACTTTATTGCTCCATAAGTAAAACCTTTGTAGTATGGGGATGAACCAACAGAAAATGAACTTAAATATCCATATTAGATGATGTGTGTTTCATAACAATTACCTAATTCATAAAAAAATTATATATAAATGAAACGGTAGTTCAAAAAGAACAGTAGTTAGATTGCTTTTGGAAAATTATTTATTGTGACCACCTCAAATAGTGCAAATACAACAAACCTTGAGTGGTTTGAACCTAATTTTCTAACCATATGATTATATGATTAGGTTAAACACTCTGGTAAAAGTATGATACTTTGTTTTCATCCATACATTATTATGATTATGCCCATAAATACAGAAGGCAGACTAGAAAATACAAAACAATATATTCTTAAAAAGTCACTATTTGGGTGCAACTACTTAACCTAGTAGTTGCCCATTAACCCAGAAGTAGACCAAAATTGATGAAGAAAGCTCTGTCATTTCTTCCCAATATTTAAAAAAAATCAAAATAACCACATAAACCAAATAACCTAGAAAATTAGTAAGTAGATAACAACTAACTAAAGTACCACATACCTTTCTCCTTGATCTTCTCTTCTGGTATATGATGGGGCTTGGGGGGCTGCGTGGGCGGCACCGGTGGCGCAGCCGCAGCGGCGGCAGCGTGGGCCTGCAGAGCCGCTTGCTGCGCCGCCGCCAACTGCTGCTGCGCCATCATGGTGGCCCAGGGGTTGGGCCCCAGAAGGTACGGCGGCAGCGACATGGCTGACCGCCTTCTATTTCAACAAAACTTGATATAAGTACGACAGGTTCGAGAAACCACAAAATTATAGTACAAACTTTGATTGATACAAGCTACAAGGCAGCGTGGTAAACAGACGCCGGTTGGTAAAAAAATGGCTTAATAAATTTTTATATACTCACTTTTTCTATTGCAGCGTCAAATTTTGTATTTCACTAACTTTCTACAGTAAAAAACAGTATTCATTGGGCAAAATCACTAACGCAAAATTGTAAAATAGCGACTTTGGCATCCATTTGCAATTTGTTTTTTTTTTAGAGCGGATACATTCGCTTTATTATACAGGCTCCGCTTAGTCGATTATTTTCGACATCAATCGATTAAAAGTAAAGCATTTTTTTTTTATTTTAGAAACAAAATTATTACTTTCTGTTTACAAACCATAATATTAAAAAAAAAGAATTTGATTTTTTTAAACGAATGGCTTTTTCTTGTTTTTTTAACCTGCCAGTCTACAGTAAATGACCTCCAAAATAATATTCTTCAAAACTTGATCAGGGTTAAAATAACGAATTTGGTAGTTAAAAAAAACGAAGCCTTTTTTTACGGTGGGAAACCTTCAAAAGGCGCCTGGACTTTTGGGGAAAAGACCATGGAGTGTGGGATTTTTAAATCACTAAAACCACCCCAGTGATCACCATCAGCACCTAGAACCCGGTCACCTCTTAAAAGACCACCCAGGAACGCAACGCCTGTTAGGGCACATACCTGGAGAGGCTGAAATAATCGCCTACCCTGAGCCACGCTGTGCACGGCAGCACGTGCTCAATGTGCTGCCGTCCTTCCAGTTCGGACATACCTAGATCGGATTTTCGATTGTCTTGGCCCAAAATATACTCTACGTTTTGGGTCAGACAATCGAAAATCCGCAGTAACAGAAGTGGGTCTAAATAGCACAGAGAAAAATCAAAATAGGCAGAGAGTTACGAGATCTTGTACTATTATTTATTCTGTGCTTTATCTATACAAACATTGTACAGAGGAAAGTTTTTTTGTTTGTTTGTACCGAGTAGGCTCCGAAATTATTGGACCAATTTAAAAAAAAAAAACACGTAAGTAAAGCTACATCATTCCCGAGTAACATAGTCTATATTTTCAAAAAAATAAGAGATCCTTATGAAAATGGCATGTAACCCAAAGTAGCAAAATTTTGCATATAAAATTCATTATTTGGCGTGCTAAAAGGCTTTCAAGTACTTATTATTACCTACAAAAAAATCTGGGAGAGTATATATATCTCACTATAATAGTTAAGTCACAATAGTAGGTAGCTTTTGTGTAATAAAATTTAGTTAAATCGCCGGTAGAAACAAAAGTTGGTTACATTTGTATTGCACTTAGTATTAATTCTTATTCAAATAAATAGTTTAACAAATTGGTAGGTAGGTAGGTAGGTAGGATAGGGTAGGTAGGGTATGTGGGTAGGGTAAGTAGGGTAGGGTTGGTAGGTTGATAGGTAGGGCAGGTGAGTAGATTGGTAGGTAGGTAAGGTAGGTGGGTAGGTGCTAGGTAGTCAGTTGAAGGGAGCGAAGCCGCGGGAGTCAGCTGGCACTTTTGTAGTATTTCTATCTTAAACTCTGCTTATATAGGTATTTTTGGCACTTTATAGGCAATGCTTTTCTTACCTACAGCGGATCTATCTAAAACATACCCTAGTTCATACAGTATCAATTTCAACTTGATACCTCCAAGCGTTCCAAAGAGAAAAGGTCTTGACACACGGACATACAGACAGACAACGAAGGGATCCTATAAGGGTTCCTTTTGATGAACGGAACGCTAAAAATCATGGTTAAGTACGTGCCTACCCATTAAATTCAGTACCAATATTTCGTCATTATTATTTGTTTTGCGCTTTACTTTGTGTAAATTATTTCATCACCACTGCTCACAAAACGGTGAAGGAAAACATCGTGAGGAAACCGGCATGTCCTAGAACCAAAAATTCGAAGACATGTGACATCCACCAACCCGCACCGGGCCCGCGTGGTGGATTACGGCCCATTCCCTCTCACAGAGAGGAGGCCTGTGTCCCAGCAGTGGGAACATTAATAGGCTGATGATGTGATGTGATGTGATTATTTGTTTATAAAAAGCGAATTACTATCCATTTCTCCTGTTGATACGTCTCCAAACACTTAAACCCACATACACAAATAGACAGACTGGGAACAACTATCTGTAGGCTATAAAATATCGGTTTCGTGCGGGAATCGAACCCGCGACATGCAGCGCAGCATGCAGCCAATCGCTCAGCCACTAGACCAATCGTGGCGATTAAATACATTATCTCGTAAGATTTTATACTACCGCATATCTGTTGGTAGTACTACTCCTAATTTAGCTCTATCATCTCAGTCTACGTAGATCTTACTACTATCATTACTCACTTAGATAATTAATTTTCCCATTTTAATTTTATTCAGTCTTCCATTGCCAGCCCCGTTCAATGCTTCTACCAACTTTGGCACCATGGCCATCGTTACTTTCAGCAGTAACTTAAGGTAAAGAAATATAGTTGGTATTGCACAATATACACATTATGTTACTCTATGTGGGCTTCTAAACATGTGTCCACGCATTTCTCCGAAACTAGTAATCGGATTCGGTGACGCAAAAAGATAAAAACAAGAGATACCAAAGACTTCCAAAACGAAAGTTATTTTTGCACTTTTTAGTATTTTGCTTTCGAAGTCTGTTGGGATTTGAACCCAACACTCGCGGCCAGCGCGCGCCGTCTGCACTTGGCACACTCGCGCGCGGCCCACGCGGCATCGATGTGTGGGTGAGCGGCGCAACAGCAACACAGCACGGCGCGGGTCAAGGGACACTCGCTTCCACGGACTCCACCGCGACAGTCGACACCCCTCCCAAAATCGCATTGTTTGTCCGGGACAGTTTAATGTAATTCAAATATAACGGCTTTAAAACCAACCGCCTTTTTATACAGACCACTCATCATTTCATCCACGAGCTAACAGCGTCGGTTTATTTTATTGTAAAAAAGTTAAGAAATTACTTTAGTGATTTTTTCTTAAGCATAAATAGAAACCACATAGTGGTCAGTCCCGGGATCCCAGGATTACCAATGGATTATCCCGTAATCCTGGGATCGAAAACATGCTGGGGATTGTACTCTCTAATCGGGACGAAAAGAAATGTTGTCTGTAGGTATCCAAGCGCGATGGGATCGTGGACTTTAGGTAAAAATACAAGGAACTTATATTCAAATTGATCTACTTATTTAAAAGATAATAAATAAAATAATTATACAGAAATCTCTCAACTACATTCTACATATCACGAAAACTCAAAGGTGGAGTTAGCACAATGTTGTCAACATCATTTGCACCACTTGACAATTCTTCATTAATTTCGTAAACCGTTTCACTCATCAGTTCTTCGTCAACGGACATCAAATCATCGCTTCGCTGAGAATTTGTTACATTATTCGTTGAATATTCTTCAACGATTTGAGTCAGAGCTTCCGCTATATCGGAATCAGTAGAGAAGGTTTCATTCATGGCATTCTGATAATCGTTTACACCAATTTGATAATTATCAGTAAAATTTGTTCCATTCCTCTGACTATTTTCACCGCTTTCTGCAAATGGGTTATCATAAATAGAATTTCTATCTTTACTACTGTCATTAATTTCAACACATGGTAGATCGTTGTCATCTTCAACCATTTCTACATCGGATACATTGCCGATATCTTCGTCGATCGGATCTTCATTATTTATGATAGCTCTGTTGAGTAGTTGTTCTGAGGATCTTACTGAAGCGTAATTTGTATTCCCTTCTGCGTCGATAACTTCTAATTGTTCATGCGTTGGTGATTTAGCGGGTGCAATTTGATTGACCATTAATGAATCCTTGGTACTGGCTTCATTTGAAGAGTGTCCCTTAGAATTTGGTACAAAAGAGCAGTCGGCACTGAAATCCGTCCTGTTATTACTTCTGTTTGATGGAACGTTTAATCTTTCAAATATTTGTGGATGGTCTTCTTTGAATTTTTGCAATATTCTCTTTGTATTCTCCTCTGCGTTACCATACTTCTTACATTCTAATTGAATATTTGCATTAAGGTTGTATAGAGTTTCTTCGTCATTTCTTAGTGGTGTTCTTATTTCTTGTGGCTGAAACGAAGTACTTATTGTAAAATTAATCATTTATCCAAAATCATTACTGGTAGTAATAAGGAAACTAGCAGGTACTCGGTCCCGCTGGAAAACCTAATTTAGTTTATAAATAATCTTTAAACCATCTTCGATTCCACCTAGTGCCATACAAACGCAGATACCTTTTAAGTTTTGGCGTTAAATTTTCCAAGCCGCATTTCGCAATTTAAACTTACATTTGTATTCTTTGAAATCATTGCCGCAAGTTCCATAGCCAACTTGACGGTATCTTCTGGTAGATTCGTTTTGGCAGCTAGAGCTAGTCCGTAATTCTCAATATTCGTAACTCCTAGTTCTATTTTATGTTGGTATACTAATCTTTTCTGAGGCTTTTCTGAAATGCCCACTTCTTCTTCAGTTACTGCTGTATGCCGACTAGAATGCAACATTATTGGTTCAATATTATCTTTGTATTCCGTAAATACTAACTTGAGCATTAAAGGGCTGTCTAAGGGAATCTTACTTGACGACATTGAAGTACAACTCTTGTAGTCTCGTCAGATACATGAAATGAGTCGTAAAGAAAGTGAATGCATTACTCAATATAAGCTCTTCGCAGATAGCCCAGGCTACACTTGTTCCTTCCTCTACACAAGTTCCCCTGAAAGATATAGGTATTAATTATTTTGATAATAGCAGAGAAATATGCCAGGAGTTTCGTACAAAATTTGTAATACATGCCTACACAGTTCGTCTATTATCACCAAACTTGTGGGCGTTAATCCTTTCAAGATGTGTTGCGTTTCCTTTATCTGAAATACATTTTACTTTACAATAGTATTAATTATTATCTGATCTAAATTTAGTATAAAGTATCGTAGTTATTTACCTCAAAAACATAAGTGGAAGCATTCAATTCAACGCTGTCGTTGAAACCTATCCTGGAGAATATTCTGTCACAAAGCCTCAAAATGGCATTCGTCGCGGGCAGAAAACATCCTATCTGAAAAACGGAACTCTTCAGGATAATCTGTTTCATAAATAGGTTATTACCTACCCTACTACCTAGATGACTTTAATCAATACATTATACTATAAATCTGTAGAAAAGTCGTTTTTGTACATCGAAAATATTTAAAAAAAAAAACAGCCAGAGTGTTAAAGGAGAACCAACAGAACCCATTTCCAGAGTTTTTGGCATTTTCATCTGTTTATCTGTTATTTGTGCACGCATCACGTCAAATGTACGAAACCAATGTAGATACCTTTTATACACAAAAATTGTAAGTAACTTGAAGTATTACTTAGTTTTTGTTTCATCGCAATCGGTTAACGCTATCAAAAGTTAGATGAATTTAGTGCTCAAGAAGTAAAATATAGCAACATACGCAATTCGGATGCTCGGACTTTTCAATGAATTTATATTCACCGACATCTCCGTCAATTGTGGACCGATTTAAAAAAAAAAAAAAAAAAATGATATTCTTTTTTTTGTTTGAAAAATTATGTTCCCTAATTGGTCCCATTATAATTTGGTGAAGATCTGATGAAGAACTTCGGAGATATATAATAGAACTCTTCAATAAATGACGGCAAATCACACCGGGATTTTTTTTTTGTCGACGGGGAAAATCGTCTTATGACAAATCCCGCTCTTGGGTGGAGCGGGAGATAGTATCAGACTTGTACTGACTAAAAACCCCGCGCCGTTCCTTCTAGCCTTCATACCGGGGCTCTAGCTTCCTTTCGGATAACCCCGAACCCCGGTAGGCTTCAACCCAGCTGGGCCCCTCTCTTTGCTGACAACTCCTTGAGGCGCGCGGGAACAGTGCGCGCCGTCGACGCCTTGGCTCGGTCCGGGTAGTTACCGGACGATCGGACAGCGAGCAACCCATGGCTCGCTGTCCACGAGCCCGCGTCTACGGTGGCTGGATATCGGGATTGGGATCCCGGCGGCGGCGGCGAGGGCGCCGTTGCCTGATGCGGTCGGCCTCCTCCTTTGCTAGCATTACTGCTTCGCAGAAGGAAAATCTCTCGGGGTTGCTGCAATCTCATCTGTTTATACCATTTCATAACATAACATTACGCCACTACGCTCTAAAGGTGTACGCAGATGTGTACAGTTCACCTTGATACATTCACATTTCACCGGTTATGTTCAAGTTTCATGATATTTCGGGTAATCTATTCTGGCATTATGTATCTTACTAAAGAACTTGCCTATTAGGTACAACTAATAAGTGAAAAATAAATATAAAATAAAAAAATACTACCGACTTCCAAATAAAAACATTACAAAGTGAAAAAATAACTTTCTTTTTAAAAAAACAATTGGTACCTACTAAAAAGAAAGTTATTTTTCACTATGTCGTGTTTTTTTTTGGAAGTCATGTATTTTTTTGAAAAAAAATATTTTTTATGTTTTCGTTTCGGTGTGGTGTTCTGAAGAACTACTAGATGGCGCGCAGCAAATCTGTTCTTACTTTTCTGTATGAAGTCGATATTCTTCTCCACTGAGTAAATAATATTCTGTGCAGTGAACGCTTGATCTAGGTAGGTAGAAATGAGGTAAGTAAGGTAGGTAGGTCTAGGTAAGTAGGGTAGGTACAGGTAGGTAGCTAAGTAGGATAGGATAGGCAGTTAACGAGAGCGAAGCCGCGGGCACAGCTAGTTCATAATAAAAATGGAAAAGATGTGAGTTTATGTAGGTTCGCATTTTACCAGACCTGCGCCATAACTTGTATAATAGCAACTTGTTTTATGTAGATGCTTTTGCCTCCCATATTCGGTCCGGTGATAATTGTAAAATTATGCTCAGGAGTCGCAAACTGAAAAAGCAAAAGATATAATTGTATTGAGTTGGGCTTAGTAGGACTCCCTGAAGGACTCTTAGAATATTTATGTTGGTAGGTATATTTTTCTTACAATATCATTCGGGACAGGTAAAACCTGACTGTTGTAGTCCAAAAGAGGATGCACGCTATTCCTTACATCCATGAAACTGTTAAAAGCCGGCCTTATATAGGAACCAATGGAACTTGCCTGGAAGTCAGAAATAGTTAATTATTTAATTCTATGAATTCTAACGATAATATTTTGAGTAAATGATAAGTATACTTGGGCCAAAGCTAGAAGAACATCCAACTCTGCAACATTTTCACAAAGCATATAAAGACTTGACATGAATGGACGAAGATCTTTCAGTAAAGATGAAATGACGCTGAAAGTAAAATAAAAATATACAAACAACATATTCCGGACTTTAGGCGATTTTAAATTAATAATGCATGTGTGTCAACCAGGGATTAGAACTATTTTTAAATGGGACTTTCCCTGCTTCCATATACAACGGATAACACAATCTTGCTTACGTTGCTCTGTTTTACGATACTTAAATAAATATTTCTCTGAAATTTATATTTTTTAAATTTTAAACATAAGAATGTCTTGGTAGCACAGTCGGTAAGACCTCGCCTCGACTCACCTTAAGACTCAATTTCTCTCGATTTCAGACTTATTTTCCAGGTGCCTGGAATATAAGTCTCAAATCGGCAACCCATATTGACCAATTGTGGTGATATATGCTCCTAGCTTCTTTGTGAGCCTTTGCCTTGCTGTGGGACACTAACAGGCAGATATTATTACTATAAAATAATAACAAGTATTTAACATACTAACAAGTTACTCATTTTCTGAATTTCGGTTAACGACTCCTTCGCTTGCTGGTTCAGTACCACTAGTTCTTCTGTAGTCATTGTAACGCTGGCGCCACTGTGGTGGACCTAATCAAAAACTTTCAGATTCATCATAATTTTTCAGATTTGCCTTCTGATGACTTAAGTAGTTTACTGGCAACCTACATCATGCCACTTCTGTGCCAAGGCATTTCCCCATACCTTCCAGCTTATTCGACCCAGGGCTAAAATATGGACCAATGGTCTTTTGTTTCGACCAGCTCATCCCGCTATTTCTGCCGCAACGTCTTGAAAATAACTATAATATCTTTAGATAAATTATATTGATTCACCTGTATAAATATGGGCGGCAAATCGTCAATATTAAAACACTTCCTATTCTTCGGAGCTAATGGCAGGACTATATGAAAGCCTTTCATCATATTTTGATTCAATCTCAAAGGAATGTCGTACGTTTCACTAAGCTGCTCCACAATCTTCTGTATATCTTCTATGAGTTCAGAATAAGTTCTTCTAGCTACATCTAGAAGACCATTGATATCTGGTTTGACTGCGAAACATCTTTGAAGACTACCCATGGCACCCTTTTCTAAGTGAGCGTCATCTTGGATGATTCTTTTTATGCGCTCTGTTATTTCACTGTAGTGAGGATTTTCGAACTCCTGATCACGGTAAAAATCATCGTTAAATACAGTAACTTAACTATACCTATCTAACTAAATCGATTTCAGCACTAATAGATATTTCGTCATTATTATCTATGCCTACTGATTTCTTTTGTTAATAAAAACGAATTACTAACAGTGTGCATTAAATTGCTCACCATTTTAATTTTCTTCAGTCTTCCACTAACAGCTCCGTTTAGTGCCTCTACCAACTTTGGCACCATGTCCATCGTTACCTTCAGTAGTAGCGTCTGATTCAGTTGACCCTCTCCTACCTTGTCTATATTCTGGTTAGCCGACTCCATGCATAAGAGGAGGATTTTATCTATGTCTGATAGTTTCTTTAGCACATCCTACAAATCAGTTTCTTGTCGAAATATTAGTAGGTAAGTATATCGCCAATCTACTTAGGAGACTAAGTAATTAAATTAAATTAAATTAAATAAATCTTTATTTTCAGACTACAGTCCATATATTGTAATGATACAATTATGACCTACTAGACAAGTTATAGTAGATATCAAAATACTTCTACATCTATCATCAGTATTGGACATGGTTTTTAAAAATACCTGCAAATCTACCATAAGTCCTGTATCATTTTCAATCAGATCTTGTATAGCATCCAGCCTAGATTCAATGAAGTCTTTATTGCATGAAGGCTGAAGTATAGAGGCCCTCAATGCTCGAATACCACCTACTGTATAGGTAGGACCTAGTACGCCTAGCAGACAGCAGGTAGATCCAGCAGATGGTACTAATGGCTGCACTAGTTCAAGCTGCGTTGCGGTACCTACATCTAGAAAAGAATTGAAACTAGTAGTGCCTAACGAGATTGTTTTCCTATTGTAAACTAGAAGGTGTCTCATGGTTTATACGTTAAAGATGTGAATTTTGCGAATCGGAACATAATATATCTATACTAATATTATAAATGTGAATGTAAGTTTGTTTGTTACGCTTTCACGCAAAAACTACTGAACCGATCATCATGAAACTTTGTACATATATTCTTGGAGGTATTAGAAATAACATAGGATATATTTTATTTAAAAAAAAATGGCTTCACTGCGAGCGAAGCCGCGGGTCAAAGCTAGTAATATATACGATCATAATGCCTAATGGCATTCACATTTCCACCACGTGTAGGCAATTAGTGATGGAAACATGCCGATAGTAATTTTGATAAGAATGGCGAGAGTTGCATGATTATGTAACTGAAAATCATGATACTTCTGAACGAGAAAATTACATTGTTCATAATCCCTTAGCTACAAAACATAGTGGATGATGTCATAGTGACGTATCATTAATATATTTCCTACGATTGACCTGTATGACTTATTATGAGCTATAAAAGGCGATAAGCGTTGCGTTTAACGTATAAATCTCGTACAGATATACAGCAGACGACCCCCCGCATTTATACACGTGTATTTTGCTCTTGAAACACCGGATACTATAAATCTGTATAGTCGTTCTGTTACAATAGGAAAATAATGACTTACAAGTAGATAATTATAAGCCTGAAAGAAATTCTATATTCATTCAACATGTAATCTTTCCGACACACAGCGGACCATCGCCTCGTCGAATCGAGTCTACTTACCGAAGTCGATATGGGTTAAATAAGTGGTATTCCCTCTTGAATAAATAGATATGTATGGAAAAAAGGCATGATGTGTTGATGTATTAGATATTAAATTAAGATGAGGGCAGTGGAATTTTAGTTACTTTCACAGCATTATGTCATACGGTATTTTACTGTGGGATTGGGCGACTGACATTGAATCAAAATTTATATTGCAAATGAGAGCTGCCAGGGCCATTCATAAGTTAAGTCACCGAGAATCTCATATTTAGGGAGCTATTTAAAAAGATTAATATTATGACAGTTTCTTTCCAATTCATTTATGAAAATATTATGTATGTAAGGAAAAATATAAATCTCTTTAGTAAAGTTAGTGATAGACACAATTGTAATACTAGAAATAAAGATAAGTTAGATCAATCATCTTATAGAGTAGCTAAAGTACACACATTTTTAATGGGATACTGTGTTAAATTCTATAACAAAATACCTTGTGAGAAATGATTGTGAAAACTAAATGAAAGAAAATTTAAAATAATAGTTAAAAGTACACTTTGTAAAGAAGCATTTTACAACTTAGATGATTATATTCAAGATAAGAATGCTTGGAAACATGCTGGTCCTGCTCCATAGGGCAATCTTTAGAGTAGCCGAAGTCAAACTGGTTGATTTGTTATATTTATATTTATAGTAACGCTTTATTTTATATTTATCTACTCTTTTTGTTTTAAAAAAAATATGACTCGAACACTGTTGCGTTGTTGAATTAGGTAATTTACCTATGTTTGCAATATTTGTAAGTATGTGAGAACCATGTTCCTATTTTTCAAGAAATACCTGTTAGTGTTTGTAATACTTATATGTAGTATAGTAGTGCTAGGTGCATCGTTCTCACGTATATGAATTTATTAAAGTATGTACTTTAATAATGTAAAAAGCTTATTTTTTTAGAAAGAGTAAGTATGGAGTTTCTTGTGCGTTCTTCTCCATAACAAGCTACTTTTCCGAATGCACGGTAGATTCAATTTTTATTACTTGTTAACGTTCGAAAGTGTCGCTTAATGGCCTAGTCGAAATAAATATATTTGACTTTGAATGACGATGATGATGGCTACATACAGAAAATTAAAAGAATACCTTATTAAAAGCTAATTTAAATAATTCTGTACCTATAATCATTGTGTTTTCAGACGAATGATATTCGATTTTCAGCGATTCTCTAGCAAATACTATGCATTGAATATATTCAACATACTTCAATACAGCTGCAGCCGCAGTTACAGCATAGAATCTGTTGGGAATAGACTTTTGACCTGCAGTCGGGATACCATCAAGTTTTAATTTGTACCTAAAGCTTCGTGTATCATAGCTTGGATTGATTGTTACAAGATTTGCTTTGTCAAAGTTTAGTTTATGTTGATAATGTTTTAGGTACGTACTTATGCACTACTTGAAGGTAAACCCCGTTGTATTGAGGGGCGCACAAAGTTTGTATATGTTGACGACCTGCTGCGTCATTGAAATGTCTTCTTTGCACTGTCACCAAGTTAACCAACGGATACCGATCCCTTATGAGCTGGTATAATTGATTCGGTTGAACGCCTTCGCAGAATGTGTGTGGAACTATAATCTGTGAAAGGAGTTATGTAATATTAGTTTCGATCACTAATAAAGAATAAGTATATAAAATATAATTTATATAAAAATAATAACGTTCATAAAAATGTACATAAGGTGTGATAGTATAATTTTTAAATATAATATTTTATAATATTACAGGTAAACTATAACTAAAACATTTTATTATAACTGCAAGATAAACAGGAAAACAGTTTTTATAAGTGATCGAAGAATATTAGTTGAAACTTTTGCGTCTGAGCCATTTGATTTTTGCAGTTGCTCCAACTATTAATGTTTAGAGATCGATAAGTTTGAATATTAACAACACAGGAAAAATACTAAAAGAGGGATCACTGGCTCTTATTGAAGTATTAACCAGAGACATATTTGAGAAAATACGAACTGAAAATAAATTTCACTGGTGTACTGCATTTTAAACGATTGCTTTTGCCGATTTAAACTTTGTGTCAAAAGCAATTTGGCCGATTATGGACAGGGTTAATGTTCACGTCACGTGTTCAGGGAGGTCCATTTGCGGAGACTGACGCAAACCAACTAGTTAAAATCACGTGCAGTAAAACGTTATTTGGATAATCTTTAGAAAGGCGTGTGCAAATGTTTATCTACGAAAACGTGCATGATCAAAGAATACTTCAATAACTATTTTGTTTACCTCAACAGGATTGAAGAAGTTGATTTTGGTTAGTGTATGGGTATAGAGCAGGGTATCACTGAATTGACATAGTACTAGATGGGGGTGTCTTAGATCTATTGCTGCTATTCCGATTTCTCCTCGAGCCATACCTCTGCCTTCGGAAATAGCTGTAAAAATGTTAACAGTTGTGATTGGATTGTGTGATTAGATTCTTGTCGGGTTCTTGTTGGTTGGTACCGTCGTTATGTGTATAATTATTTTAGGTATAATCTCGCCTAAAGAAATAATTCTCCGTAGCTTTCAATTGGATTTCTTTGAAATTAAAACGAATAGTTTAACACCAAAACAAGATTCTAAGATGTTATAGCTCTGAAGAATATTTTTTTAGATAGACCTACATAACATGGTAAAATAGAGGTAATCTATCCCTCGTTTGTGGTCAATGCCATCAACTGTTTATTTCAAGATTAAGATTTAATAGCAAGCGGACAGAATATGTTACTTTATTTCAGCGTGTGCAAACGAATAGTTTAACACCAAAACAAGATTCTAAGATGTTATAGCTCTGAAGAATATTTTTTTAGATAGACCTACATAACATGGTAAAATAGAGGTAATCTATCCCTCGTTTGTGGTCAATGCCATCAACTGTTTATTTCAAGATTAAGATTTAATAGCAAGCGGACAGAATATGTTACTTTATTTCAGCGTGTGCAAAATTTATCTTCCATGTGCATAATATTATGAAGAACGATTACCTACCTAATATTACACTTGCGTCGACAGCTGAAACGCTTGTAGATCTTGCAGAACGAGTCCCGCTGTATCCTCCTAGAAATTATGGTTTAACTGAGTTATTATGTTGCTATATGTTTTTAGCAACGTAATTTGTACGGTTTAGATTTAGATTTCCACCAGCTGGTTGATCTAGTCTATCGGTGTTATTGGAAATGAAAACAATGTAGGAAGATACCTAGGTAGAGAACATCAAACGGCGCGAATATAAAAACCTAATTGGGAATTATATCTACATAATTATGTTTGAGTCGTTTGGGGTTGAAATACTAAGGCTATAGGGTCCGAGTGCTCATCGAGTTTTACGTGACATCAGCAAGAAGAAGTCGACTTTTAGATATCTTTGGTTACCTTAGAAGTCGAGTCTAGAGGTAGCGATAAGCGTTACCATTCACAGCGCACTGCTGCCAGTGTTTCTGGCACTTTTACCGTTGACGGCATTTATTAGTAGGTACCATATCTGAAAATAAATAGTTTCCCATTTGCATAGGTAGTACCTAGGTACTTATGAACTTCCTTTTACCCTGTACAACGGGATAGTACAATTTACCACCTACATAGACGTTAGTTATTGTTAATTAACCACCGGGTATTCACTATAATCGCAAAACAACAATGAACTAATTTGCGATGAAAAGTAAAAGGGAAATAACATAAAAAGTAGGTAGGCAAATAAATACAAAATATCGTCGAGATAAAATTAATATGATTGTATTGAGATGAATGATGATATGCGAGTATGCGCGAGTGCTAAATGACCTAATAGGCGACGCGGGTTCGCTATGAAAGACAGTGTCTGGAACTCTGAAGTAGGAATCCTTTATATATAAAGTAAGAAGGAATCGTGATACTGGAGGAATGGTTTCAGCATGCTGGTATAATCCTGTAAAACATGAATCTACCTACTAGTCGTTAGGATTTTCCGTAATTAAGGACCTGGTGTCGTAGGGGTCTACTTACCTTTTTGTGGAGAAGCTAAATCCTAGTAATGAAGCTGGCAGTCTGCAGTAGATGTGGCATTGTTTTTTGGACAGCAATTTTTTTTTTGATATCCTTTTACAGCCAAGACCTTCAAAAAGTGTATGGACTTTTGGGGAACGACCAGGGAGTGTGGGCTTTTTACCTCACTAAAACCACCCCTGGAGCAGTGGTGGGCAGGCGCTTGACCTTGTGTAAATTATTTCATCACCACTGCTCTTAAAACGGTGAAGGAAAACATCGTGAGGCAACCAGAAACCAAACCAGTCCGAGAACCAAAATTTTATTCTAACCACCAACGCGCACTGTCCCTGCGTGGTGGATTAAGGTCCATTACCTCTCTCATAGAGAGGATGCCTTTGTCTCAGCAGTGGAAAAATTATAAGGCTGATGATAAAAACCACCCCGGTGATCACCATCAGCACTAACAAGCGACCCCGTGACCGCTTAAAAGACTAACCCGGATGGACAACTACCTAAGTACGATAAATCAGCGAAGTAAAGGATATACAGATTAAAGACGTTGCCTCATCCTAGTTTTTTTATGTTGGAAACCTAATCCCTTGCTAGATAAGTAGGTAGGTACCACGTGAGTTTGTATATTATTAAGTAGCAGATAACAATTATGATGCAATAAAGATAAGTTTAACAAAGAAATTACGACTCTGAACTTGGAAAGTTTGTCTACCAGTATGTACCTACTCAAATCGTTCAACTTATTTGATTGGCTGTTCAAAATAAAGAGAGATAATGAGATTTTTATACACGAATCAGGGCCCAGTAAATATAGTGGTTATCGGAATGAAGTGACACTTTTTGGTACTTACTTGCCTACGTGAACATGAATAGTGCCGTTCACTTACATAATTTTGCACACTACGTTTGTTCAACGATGCGACATTGCTGCTTATATCCTGATAAAAATCCGCCAGGGTTAAACATGTGACTTTAAAAACGTGGGCAATAGCGTGAGTCCTTAGAATTTTATCAGGGATAGCTTGGTATCTGTCTTTAAGTTAATTCATAATAAGAAGACGAAGACGTAGGTACTATTTACAGCAAACGCTTTTTACCGACTTTCAAAAATAAGGCAAATGCCGAATTCAATACGGCACTTATGTATGTATGTAATATTGTTGGAACTGCACATGTGACTGCACGACGTTCACATAAGTGGGTTTCTAAACACGTGTGCCAAATTTGAGAAGTATATGTATGTTTTTTTGTGTGTATGTATGTTTGTCCACGCATTTCTCTGAAACTACTTATCGGATTGTGATCATTCTTTTTGTGTTGGATTGAGTATCTCTCAACTTAGGGAATAGTGCAAGTTTCATCACAAGCGGTCCGGCAGTTTTCAAGATATGGAGCATACAACCGAACTCTTTAGCGGCAAACAGCACGAATGTGTAGATTGAGTTATTATGGATATTTTGACAATCCTTTAGGTACCGTACTATAGAAATTGCTCATTTTTAGTGATGATGTATTAAAACTAAAAAGAGAAAAATAAAAACCTTTGCACAAAAAAATAAACCGACTTCAAAAGCAAAACACTAAAAAGGTACAAAAATAATAATATATAGGTAGTTAGCATAGGGTTTGCTTTTGAAGTTGGTTATTTTTTTGTGAAAAAGCTCTTTTTGCTTTTTAATGTCATTCAGAATTTCTGACATAGGTCCTACCTGTCTGAAATATTACTTACTAGCTGTCCCCCGCGGCTTCGCTCTCGTCAACTGGCTACCTACAAAGTTTTTTTTTTTGTATTTGGCACCTACCATACCCACCTACCCTACCTACCTACCCCACTAGCGCTTTTTCTTCAGACTTACTACACACATACAAGGCTAACCAAGAGCTCAAGCGTAATATTATATAGCCTAGTAGCACTTCGCCCGCGACTTCGTTCGCGTGATCCGTATTGAATCCTAGAGATGACTTTTTATTTCATCCCGTTGAATTTATATATCTATATATAAAGGTTGAATTTTCAAAAATCCCTTCTTAGTGCTCCTCTACATCATTAATAGAAACTCTGTACCTACAGTAAAAATTATCAAAAATCTTTAACACCCTCTAAATCGTCATTTAGGAGTAGTTTTGAAAAACTAATAATGAAAACCTTTACTATTTAATTAGGTTAGTATGTATGTATGCCAAGTTTTAAATATATAAGCCCACCAAATTTTCACCTTTTCACCTCTTTAGGGTTAGAATTTCCAAAAACCAATAAATACATGAATTCTTTTTATCAACCAAACGCGTAAATCTTTAATTTCACGTGTCACACTTAAAAGCGTAGAAATTCACAAAAAGTTTCAACCCCCGTTTAAAACAGGGGTTAAAAGTTTGTGTAAATAACCCTTACGGGTGGAATAT
The DNA here is from genome assembly GCA_947562075.1 of Orthosia gracilis. NCBI lineage: Eukaryota > Metazoa > Arthropoda > Insecta > Lepidoptera > Noctuidae > Orthosia > Orthosia gracilis. The sequence goes on along the minus strand of OX387275.1, from coordinate 37,460,695 downwards.
CCAAAAACCAATAAATACGTGAATTCTTTTTATCAATCAAGAGCGTAAATGTACGATTTTACGTGTCCAATTCACAAACTATAAAATTTTCATACAAACTTTCAACCCCCTTTTTACTCGCTTAGGAATAGAATTACCGAAATTAAAAATTAACCAGGATCGTAAACCAACTATTTCAGATGTTTTACCTTCCATACCGAAGAAATTACACATAACGTTTCCACCCTTATTTTTCTCCTTAGGGGTAGAATTTCCAAAAAAACAATAAATACAGGAATTCTTTTTATCAACCAACAAGAGCGTAAATCTAAAATTTAATATAATAGTATCCAATTTAGACCCCCTAAATCCGGCCCTTTCGCAACGTCTACTAACTATAAACTACCTCTCTGCCAAATTTCATCTATAAACGTCAAGCGGTTTTCGATGTTTCGTGATAGGTGTATGAGAGACCTTTCGTTTTTATATGTATAGATAGCCTTCCGCATGATGAATGTGACTATCATATTCAAAAAGAATTTTTATTCGTAGAGACAGTGACCGTTGGGGTAGACCTGCAGCCCAATTGCGTAAGTGAAATGGGCAAGACAAAGGGTTTGACCACCATCAATCGACCAATCACATAGACGGAAATCCACATCGCATCTTTCATCTCGCATGTGATTGGTCGATTTTTCACACTCTTTGCCCTTTGCCTTTCCGAATTCATTACGCAATAAGGCTGCTGATAAACTTAAGATACTAGAACTATGTCAGGCTCGGTGGAGCGACGATCTTCGCAGGGCCGCTGGTAGCCCTGAACGAGAGTTGCCGAAAATCGAAGCAAATGGTGTGCAATTGGTGGAGGGCGCACGGTTGGCACAGTGGTTGAGCGATTGACTGCTGCGCTGCGTGTCGCGGGATCGATTCCCGCACGGAACCAAATAAATACGTGTATGACCTACAGATAGTTGTTCCGGCTCTGGGTGTTGTGTATGTGAGTTTATATGTTTTAAACGCATCCACGATACAGGAAGAAATTCCTAGTGTGGGGCAACGTTATTTATAAAAATAAATAATGGAGAGGTGTATGTTCAGCAGTGGACTGCCATAGCCTGATGATGATGAAGTTATAAGGGGAGGTAAATTACGAGCGCGTATTTAGTCATTGAATAATATTTTTACAAGAGTTTTTAAGATAGCGATGAACTGATAATTACTTAATAGCCACACATGACATGGCCCATATTACTCGAACCCCTGATAACTTGACTGCTCACAACTAGTTTGGAGCGAGGGTGGCGCAGGTCAACCGGCTGTTGCCTACCGCTTACATCCAGAAAATAGCGATAAACAAGAAACATCTAACTTAACGAATTCATGATAATCTCGAAATAGCTTGGATTCAAGCTCCGTCTGATACCAGATCAGAGGAATTCTTGCTTGAAAATAGCTTAGTTAGCGGCTTAGTACCTTTACGAGTTCGATTCACGTAAGTATCTTACAGTTTCTACCGAACCCACCGAACTTTATTTGAAATAAGAAGTTGTTGAGTTTCTTCTCTGAAAATAAGAAAGAAAGAAAGAAAAAGTATTTAATTGTCACAAAACGACATACAATATAAATATATGATTATGCTAAACCCATAACAGTAGTATTAGTAGTACTTAAAGTAAGTTAGTAAAGATGAGAAATAAATAAAATAATAATACCATTTACTACTTACATTTTGAATAAAACAGAAAAGAAATAGGGTGAAAAAGATGCCAGGCAGATGCATGTCGTGATTGTGGCAAAAAGGCTTCCACTCAGCATAATGCTGTGCCGTGGGGGATCCACAGCAAGGCGCTGATCCACGATTCACAAACAGGAGGTGTTTTATCACTATCTGCGGCAGTTGAGCCCTTATTATGAAGTATCTGTTCTTCTTCCTCTTTCGTGTCGACAACTCAAACAATAGTCATTCAGATTTTGTCCGAGCAGAGGTTTTTTTTTTTAATTATCAATAGGCTCGCGCTTGACCACTATCTCTGATGGTAATTGATGATTTATTCGACGGTGGAGCACGCTTGCCTAGAAGTAGGTAACCTATTCACTCTTGACTTAAATTCTCTTAGATTGTAAGTATCGGGAAACACAGACTCCACACACAGAGTAGCTACACACAGTGTGTAGTTACTCGGACAGCTCTGTCAATCGCCATGTTCAAATCCTGAAAGGTTTAGGTGGTCGGACATGGAAGGGCCGACAAGGAGGTGGGCCATATGCAGCGAAGGTGCTCTACACTGGCACATCACGGCGACGACGTTTCGCTAGTGGCTATTATACCTTTAACACTAGATACATGTTCTACTCACCACCTCTGCTACTACTACTAATGTATCTGAGAGCAGTGGGTCTATTCTTCGGCGTGCACATGTCATGGGACGTATCGGCTGCGGCAGAATCGCTAGCCAGCACTCTAGGGCGTGGTCTTCCGCTAGATGAGGACTCAGGTCGAGATGATAATGAGTGTATTATCCTGCAGTTGAAAATAAGAAAAAATAGAACACTCAAAGTCAGTTATCCAATCTAGGTTTTCGAACATTAATTCTTGTATTTTTCCTATTTCTTTGAGACTAAGTGAATTGTAAAAGCACAAATAGACCTGATTTCGATAATATGGTATTTTATTTCAAAGATTTTCTGAAGTTTTGGGCTTCAGCTGAGCTTGGAGACAAGACTTAAAAAAGTACAAAATTTTACCTGCGTTTAAAACTTCTGGGTGGCCCCGGTGGTGGGCCCATAGTAGGCTTTCTGGATGGCCCCTTTGATACGTCATCTTTATCGAATTGATACTTTGGCGTTTTGTAGGCTGTAGAAATAACTTTAGGAGCACTAAATGGATGCGGCGGTAAAAATGAAGTTGCTCCCCTTATACCTAACGCAAACATGCAAAAATCGTTGTTAGGTAATTAAATTATGTATATACTAAGTAGATATGTACATATATTTATGGTACTAATGACTTTATGAGAACCTTTACCTAGCGACGAGTCTTTTCTAACAAATTCATTTTTATTTTTGTATTTAGGATTCATTCGCTTTTCTCGTGGCACGACATTCATTTTACTTTATTTCTCATTAAATATAAAATATTGGGTATTGTGGATCCAAAATTCGTAAAACCATTAAAACTCTTGCGTAAAAGTTTGTTTTTCCCGCCGCAACATGCGACACTTGACAGTTTCGTACCACAGTCCACAAAGGACGTAGTAGGTGCGATGCGTTATTTTCATTGATCCTTTTGCTATCATTTCTAGACGAACGAAATTAAAAACCGGAAGTTTGTTTTTATATAGGAACAATGTGATCCTTGAACTTGATAATATCTATTTGCATCTGAGATTTACAACGTATTATTTAATTAGTATTAGTACATAGGTAGCTTATTTTTGTTTTTTTTTTACGTTTATAATTTGGTTAGCATGACAGTGCATATATCAAACACAGCCAGTCACGAGGTGCCAATGTCTGTCAACACTGTCAACAACTCAACAGTCAAAGTACAAACGTCAAATCCAGCAATTAGGTACATCCTTTGGTGCGTAATTTAAATTCTTCTTTTCGATTTCTACATAAGATTACGACCATGATACTTTTGTTTTTGAAACCCCTGAATTCTATTAACCATATTAAACAAATCAAGCGAGTTTTAATTGTCTGATTAATATAATAATCCAGTGAAATCCTAATGTTTATAACCTTAAACATGGTTTTATAGAATTACCAAAGTAATTTTCGGCAGAAAATATAGTTAATTGATAAGCTTTAGGTAAAAGAAGCAAGTCATTTGAAGAGAGTACCTTCTAGAACTATCTGGAACCTTTTAAAAGTGAGTATGACTTGCGTTTAGTATAAAAATTTAACCTTCATTAGGAAGGTTATTTCATATGTTATTATCCTATCGTGACAGTAAACTGCCGCTATTCCTCGTGTGCCTTTTATATAAAAGCTATTAAGCGAGTACCTACTTCATCGTAGATTTGCAATAGAGGTGGTTTAGACAAGTTTACTTTAGAGGTAAGTTAATGAACATATTTTTTATGTAACCAATAATTGACTATTGATCTAAAGTCCATTTTCATAATATAACTGGTAAATGGGTCAGATGTGTCTCTTGAGATAAAATACCCATTTGTTTTAAAGGCTTTATAAGTTGCAATATTTTTAAGAAATTCAATGAATAGGGACATTAATCAACTGGCTGATGAGCAATCCAAATGGAAGTCTACATCTGAGAATAGAGTTAGATTATTTCCCTATTCCATTGTAGTTAATAGAAGTACAACACCTCAATAGTAAAAAAAAAACAGTCAAATTGAGAACCTCCTCTTTTTTAAGTTAGTTAAATAGTGGATAGTGTTCCACAGTATCTGGAATGGTACTTCTTCAATGATATTTTTATTATCAAAACAAAAATAATAATAGAAGTACTTACCAAATATGATGTGTGCAAACTTTATCTGCATGTTTATGGCAGAATGTTTACAAAACAAATATGTTCAGCCAAATTTTCATTTTAATTAATGCTTGTGACTTTGTAGATAGCTGTTATGGCCCACCTACTTGAACAATCTATCTGCCTCGGGCCCAATACTATAGTAATCTTGCCTGCACACTGATAATGTCACATTTGAGATTGCCAACGGCTTTAGGAACCAACTTTAACTGGATATATTCAGTTTTGCAAAGTTCATATCATACAATATAAACATGATTTTGATTGTGTTAAGTCTTTTTGATACACTTTTGTAACACTTTCATGACAATACACTTTTTTGCTATCACAATTAGCTTACCTACTTTTCCAAATACCAATTCGATTCATACATATAATCATGAAGGTACACACATCTTGGTCTATTGTCAATAGGTATTTTAAGGGCCTACATCCGCTTTAGTGCCGTAAAACGGTAACTTTCTAAAGCATACTCCTTAGTAACGGATAGGTTAAAAGGTTTGAAAAAAATATATATTTATTATTGTCACATTATTTTTTAAACAAGGTTTTTCGTATAACAAGTAGTTTTGCTTTAAAAAAATAATTAGCAACACAATATTTTTCACTATTTGGATACTCCTCCAAAACAACTTGGAAGTTTAAAAATATTTTTGCAGAGAAAAATTGATGGCTGGAATTTATTCATAACTGAAATAGCATATGTAAATCTAATAATATTTTGCAAACAAAACTGTTCTAAAGGAGGTTCAATATTGATATTTTGGCTCTGAGCGGCCAATAGTCAGTTATTAATTCAATCTCTATCTACCAATCTGTAACACTGAAGCAGTACTAGGTGCTGTTAAAATGCTATAAGAAAGTTTATGCCACCTGATACAGGGTGAATGTACAGTGAATATGGGGATCTTTGGCAGTTCTGTCCCCATTGGTTGTAGATAGAGATGGATAAAAAAAACTGGCCAAGTGAAGGTCGGACTTAAGCCAAACCACAAAATCAAGTTGGTTGAATAGGAATAATGAGGGAATTGCAAAGAAAATATCTGATTTATCAATATATTGGTATTTGTTAGTAAAATATATGTAATAAACATTATCACCAAATAAGTCCTAATTAGGTAATTGGGACTTTCTTACTTACTTACATAAAGACTTGCTATAAAATTCAGATGCTGTTACTGATCAATAATCTGTATAATGTTAACATAGGTATATTCCATGCTAATAACTAGAATCTATTTCATGAGATGCACATGTAACAAGATTTAAAGTTACAAGTCACCATTATCTATAGTTCAAATAAATTAATTATCAATGAACAAACGGTAAATAAAAGTCATGCACTGAAGGCGTGCTCAGCTGACTGTAGATAACAATACGATAACCTCATGTGTAAGCAATTATATGTTGAAAATAATAACAATAATCAGGTAGAAAATAACTTTAATAAGCAATAAAAAATATAACAATAATAGATTTTAATAAGAACACATAAACAGTTAAAAATATATTTTTCTTGATTTTATGTTGTATCTTTTTTTGTTTTTTTTTTTTAAGTTTATCCCTTTTGGTCCTCTTAACAGACAGGTCGAAAACAGTTCTTGTAACCATAAACTATTTAGCCGACTTTTTATTTATTGACCAAATTCACTGCTACAGCCACATTCCTGCCATAACATATTCCTGCTTAAACAATGATGAAAATACCAACATTATGGTGGCACAATGGTCAAATACAAGATATAAACCCTGGTCAGTCACCATGATGTCCGGGAACTCCTGGCTTCGTATATCTTAATGTCAATAAGCCGGCATAACAAGTACCAGCTATGTATTTGATAACACCAGACACACCCACGTTGCGTCACTAAAAGTACCACTGAGCCGACGACGCGTCATAACAAAGTACCACTTTATAAAATTGATGCTAGAAGTACCACAGAACAGTTTTTTTTTTAGAAAATTTGGTACTTCGTTTCTTTGATTTATGAATACGAGTGAGGATGTTTTTTTTTGGTATTGTAATAGTTTAAGTTCTAAGCATGCATATTTCTAAAAATACATGGTGCACTTACAATGAAAAGTATTAGTTTGTTTTTCAAAGCAGATATGTGTAGAAAAAATTACTAAATTTTTTTTTTCGCTGCAGTTCTTTTTTTAAAATTTAATAATAGATATTTTATTTGAAATACATTTTTATACTAAGAGACTATGTTCCTCAAAACATAAATGTTTGCAACATAATTATCATGTGCGTCAAGGCATTTCCCCTTTTGTGTTGTTTTTTTTGCGTTATATTAACGAAAATATTATTTTTTACAATAGTTTATCGCTTTTGCACCCGACGCAATCTGCAAAACAAGTGGTTACACAAAATATTCCATACGCTTCTATTGCGTTAGAGCGAGATGGGTATAGTTTTGTTGGTTCAATTCGTAGCGTGCTCTTCGTCTGGTAGTATGTCTTTGAACGAAAGACAGTGTTGTGACGTCGTTCATAGTACGTAGCTCTCAGATGGTAGTGCTGTAGCTTGCATATCGCTCGTTTATCTCGGCGAGCCTTGTGGATATAAGTCGATAGGCGCGTCAATGTGCCGTACTTAGTGATATCACTCTCGTCGAAGGCGTGTTCTCGGTGTATCCCGCCAAGTGGCTCTTATTGCTCTATTAACCTTTAACGGACGATAAGTTAATAAGGATCGATACAAATCGATTATAGTGCAGCAGCTCATTGTAATTTCGGTTAGTAAAAAAAGAAGACTCAACAAAGATGGCCCTCTACAGGTAGACATTTTTAAAAATGGGTTATGTGCATGCGCATGAGTCAAAACCCTTAAATATATTTTTGATTTTAAATTTTGTTACCAGCTCATTATTGGTATTATAAATATTCAAAATTATTGTTTCATTAGTTAATTAATGATAATTAAGTACATTCCATTGTTTTTACTCAATATTGTTGTTTCTTGTTTAATGGGATACGCATAAACTGCATTTTCTATGGTCTCATATAATTCATTTTCAACTCAACAACAGTGTAGCCCACAATCGCGAAGTTCATAACGTTACTATACAATAATATACGCTGAGACAAGTTCCATTGCAGTTTCTAGTATTAGCAAAAATTAAGTGTTGCGAAGTGCTTTTTAAACGCCCCTTACCTTGGTTTCTTTACCTGTTCGATTGTTTTGTTCCGACTGTTATGTACAAGGAGGAAGACACGATTTAGTGTATACCTCCTTGTAATGTTAAATAAATCCGAAACAAAAATAAGTTTGTTTTTCCCTCTCATTTTTTATTTCAATTCAGATATAATAAAATAATAATTCTAAAATCGATATTCTCGAAAATTATTCTTTGCTTTATTATATTTTTCCTATGTTGTGTGGCTTCCCTAGTAAATGCATTGTAAATAAAATACAAAATAGACAAAAGTAGGTCAGCCAACCACATTTTGCACTCGATTGTACCAACAATTGCACGGTATCGGGTGTTGCCCTAATTTTGTGGTTTTTAGCGTATAAAAGCAAGTGCTAAACAGGAAATATGAATTATTTCAATTTCAATGAATACAGAGTAACTTTCGTATTGTTAGCACTGTGTGTTTTAGTCTTTGATACAAGGTGTAGTAAAAAATGTAAAATAATATTTTAAATACGAGATTTTATTTGCAAAAAGTACCATTTAAATCAGTACCTAAAAGTATCACTTTTTACGTTATTCTCATTTTAGTACCGTATCATGTTTTTAATTATCGAAAAAAATGTGTATCTAAAAATATTGTTTTAATGTGCATATATATCATAGCACTCATTAATAAGTTACTAATACCTAACCATAGGTTAGAGTTAGACCATCATTTATTTGTTAATAATAATCATCAAACAAAAATAACAAAAAAAAATATTAAAAAACATACAAATCATTTCGCAGCTCTACGACTGCGCTCCATACATTTTGCACAAAACTCTTTGCGGACGCTCCGTGCGCAACTTTGATATTGAACTTCACCTTTTTGATAAGTTCTATTATTCTATCATCTTGACAACATCATGTGATGACGGTAAACTAATTGTAAACAAAAAGATAAATTGTTTTTGCTCTCATCCTTGTAGATTTTGCACACGTAATCTGTTTTGTTTTTTCACGCGTGCAAGAATCACGCCATGGTATAAAGTGCCTTCGAATATTAGGAAGTCGTCATTCAATCGAGTAGAATCACAAATTAACCATGGCGCGTCTCATGCGAAGTTTGGTCCAATGGTGATTGATTTATTATTTTTATTGGTAAAACTGTTGGTCCCCGTATTGAGGGCTACGCAATATTGAATTTGGAGTCTTACGTCAGTCGATTGCCGTGTCGGTTGTGCCAGTCATACAATTACTTAATATATTCCACCGAAAAATACCAGCCTGTTTACGGCCGTCTAAATCGAATCTAATTTGCATGAGTTAATTTGGACTTGTTTACCAGTTTGTTCAACACCGCGCACACATTTGGAAGGGAAAAAACCATTGTGGTAAAATTGCCAGTCGCCTAACGCCCTTCTTTGTCGACAGTCTGAAATCCAACATCCAATACGCTACACTGAAGACCCTGTCGCTGGTCTCTATCAGCATCATGTCGCCACAGCAGTCCATCAAGGAGCTGTTCCGCAACGCTGACTGCGTCTGCTTCGATGTGGACTCCACAGTCATTAAGGACGAGGGAATTGACGAGCTGGCCAAATTCTGCGGAAAAGGAGATGAAGTTAAGAGGCTGTGAGTATTCATCACTTCATTTTGTCATATCAAGCTTCAAAAACAACTCTACAAACAGAAAATAGGTTTTGCGAAAACAGGGCCAAGTTCTTGTCCTCGAAACAAAATTTTTTGTTTGTTTGATAAATGATAAACGATCCGTCGCATAAACATACTCGAAGGTTGATTTATTTTTCTTCATCATTGATGAAGTGCAGTATTGATAGTAATCGCGAAAACAATAACTGCCTATCTCCTTTGCCATTGAGCAGTTTTAATGAAAAACCTTGTGTATACCTATCTAATTCTTGTTTTATGATTTGAGTACAGATTCTGTTTATTTATCGTAAATCCTATTGAGGTTCAAACATTTCCATTAATTGCGAGACTGGCGGGCAATACCAAGTAGTGATAATGCTTAAGTCCAATAAACGTCGTCGTTTGGCAAAGTGACAAAAAAGTTACACATATCTTTCAAATTACGCACTACGCCGTTATTTACAAAATATTGGACACAAAAAGCGTAGTATCACATGTGAGCCACTGCAATCAGCTGATCCATGCGATTGTGCACAGTAGATAATCTCAAACTCATGTTTACCTTGTCATGTCTTGGTTATCGGACGGCAATCTGCATAATTCGATAATTCTTTGTCTGATCCATAACCTTAGATTATTGTGATTTAGTTGTCAATTTGCCATGTTATTTCCGCATTAAAACCAGTCTTACGAAGATACAAAAGTATTTAGGTAACCTAACTCAACTAGTAACATTGGTAGAAGAAATTCATCATTTAGTCGGATTCGGCTTGATAATTAGTTAAGCCAATACTCGCAACTCAATATTTATAAGCTGCGATATACCAGTATGTCTAAGCCTATATTATTTTTACGGACACTTGGCTGTGTTTTCCCCCAAATGTTTATTTAGTAAAATCTTGTTTTCATAATTTTTGTTTACTAGTAGCTTCTCGCAGATAACAGGATTTTATGTATTTTACCTACTGTATCATTATTTAAATACCAAACACGTAAATACCCATCAAAACAAACCGTGTATTAGTTTGTGCCAACGAAACATTTAAAATTTTACATAGGACAACTTATTTTTAATTATCGAAAAGCTCGAATTTGATCACTGTCTCACCTGATGGTAAGCGATGATGTCGACGGTGATGCTCGCTTCCCTAGATGTAGGTAACCTATTCTAGTCCTGACTTAAAGACCCCAAGGTATAAAACTTAACCAAACAACAACATTGCAACTTATAATCTGATGTTCTTTCAACAGGACTGCTGAGGCTATGGGTGGTAGCATGACCTTCCAAGAGGCTCTGAAGAAGAGACTGGACATCATCAGACCCAGTGTCTCGCAGATCAGACAATTCGTAGAAACCTTCCCTATTCACCTCACTCCTGGAGTAGCGTAAGTTTATTTTTATTTATGACTGCGTAGAACAATTTTACACAAACTAATCTTAAACAAAATTTGCCAAAAGTACCTAATACTAATTTACTATCTGATTATCTTTCTACGTGTCATAGCAACTCGCATATCACCATTTGCAATTAGGTACATAACAGCTGATAAGAATTGATTGAACTTTGTATAGTTTTATATCTACAAATTCCGATAGTTTTTGATAAAAAGTTCTAGTTTCAAGGAAAAAGTAAATAAAACACTTTCATCACTTGTTATCCACGTCTTGTGACCCAAGATGGATTTTTATACGCGGTTTATTTTTACTCCTAAGAGTCTTTGTGACGTCAAAAGTAATCTTTTAAGACTTTGTTTTGTTTATATTAATACTCTTTTAGTTGCTATTTGCGTATTTTATCACGGTGTAGAATGAGGTTACTAAACTTAATCCATTCCAACGAAAGTCTAAAACTGTCTTCTATTTATCTGACTTCAGAAAACGGGAATAATGAATTTTACAGTTAGGAAACAGAGTAGTTTCTAGGTCTTGTTTAAAAATCTTCAAGTGAGTCAATTGAATCTGCCTGATGAAGTTTCAAGTTTATTTTTTGTTTTTTTCATAAATAAAAATCGGTTGAAGAAACAACCTGGAATCATATAATTAAATAATCATTTGCTTTCCTCGCGGTCCGTAAAACATTAAGACAACGTAACTAGTTATCTCCGCTTCGGAACCTCAAGTTATCTTCAGTTGCTGACCTCAATAATTACTCAAATATTTCGTGATCATTTTCGCGTGCGTATTTCACCCTTGTATTAATTTTCTAGAATTTTGTTACTTAGGTCTTTATTTTGGAACTATTGCTTACCCTGAATACTGATTTCAAATAAGATGAATTCGGTCACTTTTGTAACGATACTCAAATGCCAGAATTTGGGGTCCAGAATATTAGTTCCCTCATCAGTCAAGTTCTTTATCAGCCAATAAAATGGTAAATCGACCCTTTGTTGATAACGATATAACGGTTAATCAGATAAATGAGTAGCGGTCAAGCGATATTGAAGCATGACTGATATGCAGGCAAACATCTGTTCTCATTGTGTGTGTCGGTATTTTAAATGAATCATTCAACACCCTTATGGATCTCTTGTGTCTTCTCATTTAACACTTACAAGAGTAGCTTTGAATGTCTCATCTTGCACCAGTAGAATAATTGAATATGTCTCTTTTTACATTTTAAGGGTAATTTTACCTAGATCTTTGTAACTTGTCACATTAAACAGGGTAAAATTAGATGTCTTAGTTTACACAGATGCAAGGGTAATTTGAGCTGTCTCATTTTACAACGATAAGGGTAATTTAAGATATCTCGTATTATACCTAAAAAATAATTTCAAATGTCTCAGAATACCTTTACAGGGATAACTTTAATGTGTTATTTTATATCGAAATACAAAAAATCCGCTATGAAGTTTATATCATTTTTCAGAGTTATTTTGTCCACGCAAATATAACTTTGATCTCGATTGACCACACCTCCCAGTTTTGAATTACAAATCTAATAAGCTGTTAATATTCCAGGGACCTAGTCAAGGAGCTTCACGAGCGAGGAGTGGAGGTGTACCTGGTCTCCGGCGGTTTCAGGAGTCTCATCGAGCCCGTAGCTGAATTACTGGGCATCCCACTCACCAACATCTACGCTAATAGGCTTAAATTCTACTTTAATGGTGAGTACTTTTACGAACACCATCTATAGCCGTGGAGCGGAACCGAACGCGATCGAAGTGATTATTAAAAATAATCATCTTAATCAGACGAAAAACGCTAGTTATGTCGACACAGTTTCTTTTTATGGGATGAGGAGTCTGTATGCTAGTATTATATTATCTGTGACTATAGTATACCGCATCACCCCTTAACATCGGGTGAAATAGTAGTCAAACGCAACCCAATCTTATAAATAATCTTATGAAGAACAAAAGTTGATGAAATTCAATCCCAGACTTTCATACAAAGCAAAAAGAAAAGACTAGAAGTAAGTATATATGACCGGTCAAACTCCAAAGTATGAAGATGTGATGTAAATTTAATAATCGTAGTGTTGTATGTTTTGACTTGTTGCTAGCCCGCTCACTATCTTGAGTACCTAACGTATCAATATCGTTTGGCTTTGAAGGAAATTATAAATCGGACCATCTGAAGTTTTTAATTATGATTGAGATAAAGAGCGATAGACACTATTATCTATTACATATAAATAAAATTGGAGTGTCTGTTTGAAATATTGAAATAACCGTTTTTTACTACATGTATATGAATATATATACGGTACATACACCAAAATAACATTACTATTTTTGTCTGTCTGTCTGTTTGTTCCGGCTAATCTCTGAAATGGCTGGACCGATTTTGACGGGACTTTTAGGCAGGTAGCTGGCGTAACTTAGGCTACATTTATTTTAGAAAAAATCTTTTATTTTAGAAATTTGTTAGGCGGACCGAAGTTCGCCGGGTCAGCTAGTACTATATATAATTGTTCAGATAAGGCGGTATAAAATAGAGAAGGAGTTAGAAAAGTCACATAAAAATATGGACTGCTTTAAATAACTTGAAAAGAATGGCAATCATTTGTTTTCACGTCTTAGTTAGGACTTTAAAACACAAAATGCCGTTTATGTTTTATTTTTTCCCTCATTATGGTAACCACGTAAACTTAAAGGCAAGGCTTTCATGCATTCAAATATTTACTATGCACACAAACAAAATGGTCATTGCATTTCATATTATTATGTAAGAATATGTGACGCCAGAAACCACGTGGTCAGTATTCGCGCCCCTGAAGTGAACTAGGTCACTCCAACGCTATCAGTTCGGCTCTTGTTTTAAACGATATTGTTTCAAGAACATTTACAAGTGTTAACAAACATCGACAGCTTTTACTTTTAAAGTTGTTGACATCGAACTCAGGCTTTTTGGGTAAAGTTATTCAGGGCAGGTGATCCTTGAGAGATGTGAAAGAGCGAAGAAAAAGGAACCATAATGGAATTCGAATAAGGTTCATTTTTAACCTTTTCATTTTTGACATTGTGTTTTCACTCTTTAAATATTTTTTAAAACAAGGTTGTTAAGCTCTAATATTGCAACATTTTTATATTTTTAAATAAGATTTTATAAGTTTAAATTTTGATAATATTCACTGTGTTAGCTTAGTTGCTGATTTTTTTGTGCATACTGTGTTCTCCAGTAAGTGGAGTGCACCAACAAGAACATCTCCAACAAAGGTATTGTTGGAGATCCTAAATATTTTGATAAATAAAACTACACGAACTATTTGATGATAATTTCACTGATAAAATTAAATACTTAGTGGGTAGTTACAGATATATACTATTTTTCCACCTAGCAGGGGGCCTGATAAGGTTTTATTTGCTTACAGATATAAATTAATTCTTATTGCCTTAGTCATAGTGTTAATGACAATAGCAATAATTGATTTGCAGCAATTACTTTTATCACACAGAGGTTGTTTTAATATCATTTACGATTAACAATTGTTGCTATGTATCAAAAAATTTCTTATAAAAAAAAAACAAAAATAAAATGTTTTGTACCAATAAAAATGATCTTGTTATTCCTAAATAATATGTACATCCTACATTATTGTTGGCAATTCACACAATCGAGAACATACGTCTTGCAAATTGACCTATCATATGTGGTGAATTGGCTCAAACACTCAATTGACCATCTGTGCAATCACAATGATCACAGCCGATTTGATACGCAACAAAAGATTGTCTATTTGTGATTTATTTCGGGCAAGTACCTTCCTTATGATTTAAAATGTAGGTATTTATATTTTAAATATTTGAATTTGGTACCAATCGACCAACGGTGGTAGAGAGATAATTTTTCAGTTGCATAGGTTCAAAAAAGAAATACTAAAAAAACATACTAAAGTATGTACACTTACACAGCAACCTTAAAAAAAAAACTTTGTATAGCTTACACCAGACCGGATATCTATGCTTGTTATTGCATGTATATAACATGCAAAATATTAATTTCTCGTCTGTTTTTTCAATGCACGGAGATAAACATCCTTCTAGTGTACTTGGTACACTTATATGGAAAACATGTCACGTGCAAACTGGTGGTACAACTTACCTCTTTAGGTATTGATGTGGTTGTAATACTGTTATGTAGGTACTGTTTGTGGGTAAGGAATGTTCTGAGGAAATAAAATAAGTAGCAGAATAGGTTCAGTAGGTTCATTAACGATATTTTTCGGGTATTTGAAAGAATCTCCAACTTGTTGTGTTAATCGAAGTTTATAAGGATTTCAGTACCATGAGTAAAATTTTCTCAAAGATTTCTAATAAATAGTGAATTTTTGCTTAAAGATTTGTTAGAAAGTCTGCAGTTTACCTTAAAACAGTTTGCTTTTTTATTATTTGCCATCTGCTCGACTCTACTCTGCTTTGATAGCATTGATATCCTATACAATTCATGAGGTAAAAAAAACTTGATCAATTAAAATAGCTAAAAGAACAATCATCTATCACTGGATAGCAACGTACAATCACCATCCTAATCATGAGGACAATACAGTAAATATTGATAAGGTCATGGAAATTTTCCTATTCATGAAAAAGTAAAAACAAATGCTATCTGATGATATTAACCTTCCTATACGGGGGGTACTTTATTTTATCTTAATTATCTTTATAATTATTTGTTGCCACGCTAAGTAGGTACCTAGATTGAGTCAGAACTTATTTTATTAGTACACTTTCCTTCTATGAGTTATGTAAGTTTGTAAAGTTGGAACCACACTTACGTGTCGTGGCGTGGCGTGGTGCGGGATCCACCAATCAAACGACTCTGTTCCAGCCTACGTCATAACGCAACGAGTTTTGTAGCCAATCAACTACGTCGGAAGGCGCCACGACACGCCACGCCACGTAAGTGTGGTTCCGTCTTAACTATTGACCTATTTTGAACTGCGGGCAAAAGCATGGAGAAAATCGTGATGTCTTATCGTAGTGAGTTTCCCTTGGCTGAATATTTTATTTAAGAGGAAAAGTCATGAAATATTCTTATTGTTTTTATTGCATAGGTTTTTCTTAACGTATAAAGTCAATATTTTTAATCTTATTGTGTTGTTTGTCGTCAGACCCCTCGCGGCGTTTTCGTGATTGACTAATTATTATTAACTTTATTATAAACAATATGAAGTAGGTATTTTCTGACGTAATTTTTCTTGTCCTCGGAAGCAGGAGTCAATAATGTCACTGCCGCCCCCACTTCAATAGATAATGTTTTTAACATCAACTGACTGTAAAATAAGCTGTATTTGTATTGGCATAAAGTTTATTATTGTTTGTAATGTGTATGCAACTGCATGTCTGCATCGCTCAAGCAAACATATCCTGTAACTTGTTTGTTGAGGTATTTACTTTGATTGTATCGTATGACAAGAATATTAAATTTTATTCCGCCATATTTCGACTGATTAAAATAAAACCGGTTGCAAACCATTGATATGACATAATTATCTTAATACAATTGTTTTTTTCGGTTCAATAAAAATTACTCATAACATTTAATATCTCGTAATTTTCCATTACCAAGTAAATACATATGTATGTTAATCAAATCGCGTAACATAGCCAAAATATTTACAAACAGATTTGGCGAAGACGCAATATGTAAAAAATCTACATAATAAATTAAGATATCAAAATGAGTCATTTGTCAATTGTTTCTTATCACAGAATAAATTGTTATAGAAGTTTTATTTCTCATACTAGTCAGGATCAGAAGGTTAAATATTATTTTGCAAAAATATCCTGTATTTATTTATATATTTTATGTACATACAAAAAATATAAGGCGAATGAAAGGTCCAAAAAACAAGCACGAAGATGCAGTAGAAGAAGGTTTTCGGTTTTTTTAATTTGTGAGTAAAAGTGTTCCTTCTTATCTTGTCTACTCTGTGGCGATATCTTGCGCACGCGTCAACTGCGTGCGTATATGACGGGCGTTCGCGCAGTCTTGCGTTCCGTGTTCGTAGCAACTAGGGCACTGATGACATTATGTTATTGTATTATTTAAGATAGTCCCACTTTGCGTATCTGCGCGGTTCGATACGAAAATAAATCGCGTGTTTTGGTTTCATGTTGAATTTTATGTTTTTATTGCGTCTCTTGCGATATGGAATTATTATTGTACGTCTATGTGATGTCTTATGTGTGGTTATTTTGACTAGTGTACAAGGAAAAGATTTAAATCATAAATAGAACATCACGCCAGAATTTCCTGAAGGGTTAGGCAGATGTGCACCTATAAAGTCTGCCAGATAACAAAAATAAAAGATCCTACATTTATTTTTGTTTATTGAGATATTTTGACAATTTTGGTCTCAAATGAAAAGTATAGGCGTAGAACCATTTTACTCGGTTAAATCATGTAAATCGGTCTACGCGTTTATGAGATATTAACTCATTACTAAATGCCAAATGAAAGGGTCACGGACGCCCCTTACCGCGATACGTTTGTTTTGATCGTGTTAGCGACACTGCCTGTATATTTTTATCGTATCGTTTCGAAATGTTGGAATACATTGGTAGACAGGTGTTAACGACTTTTATTTTTTTGTTATCTGTCGGTGAATTTAGTACACCCACATTTTGATACACTTATTTAGGCAGTGACTACCTTCCAAATTTTTTTTTTTTTCCACAGCCGGCCTCCACGGAATTATCTTTATTTTCCAAGATTAAATCGCGCTATGTTAACAATCAGAACATGTGGAATAATAGGATTAATATTTAATCGTTTTGTTTGTGTCAATTCCGACTCAAAAACATACCTACTTCATAGATGACCGATAGTACCAATTTATCAGTTTATCTAGGGTTGAATAACAATTGCCTTTTTATTGAATTTTTCAATGACAAACAGGTATATATTTTACCTTGAATTATTGCACAATATTATTTCATACTACCATTAGGTTCGTAGACATCTGGATTGACATTGAGAATATAAAGATAACAAGTGGTCTAATGGTAGCGCTTATCTTAAATAGACTTTATATTGTTGGTATAAGGTTGACTTTTATTTTACTGAATCTAATTGTTTAGTCGATCGGATCGATAAGATTCTGGCAGTTATTAAATACCTATTTTTTTTTGTTACTGAACCCATATTATTATTTTATGAAAAAGAGGATCTTAGTGGTCACAATAAGTCAGTGACCGTGGTCCACTTATCAAAAGAAATAGTGCCACATCACAAAGATAACAAGGGGTCAGTATTTGACGTCACTTGTGTGCATTGAAACTGGAATAAACACATAACACTACTATATGGGATCACTTTTTTGTCTGACTGGTTATACCTTGAGTAATTTTGAATTTAGGTCCTTTAAACTCGGATTGTTCTTGAGATTGGACTTCAGCCATGTATCATGACGTGTCAAAACTATTATAGATCAAATGTGAAAAAGGGACAGATGTATATAAGTCTTATACGTATGCCCCTTACGCACACTCAAAATAACCTTGCTCTAAGAGCCCCCAGGGTGTGTTCCGAAGTGGTCAAAGGAATTATGATATAAATCCAAACAACGTTTTTGGTTTTCTTGATGCAGTACCTATTTATTTATTACTGGCTTCTACCAGCGGATTCGCCCGCATGAAAAGTGTTTTTTTTTTATCCCAGGGTAACATTATACCGGGATGAAAAGTAGCCTATGTGCTATTCCATACTATAATCAATCTTTGTGCCAAATTTCATCCAAATCCGTACAACCGTTCTGGCGTGATTGTTTAACTAACATACGTCCACACACACATTTATCCAAACTTTCACATTTATAATAATATTAAGATTTATAGACTTAATGCACAAAGGCGGACTTAGTTGTCTAGCAGTCAACCAAGGGTGGTGAAAGCATAACAGGGCACCTATTTTACTCAGTAATCGAAAATAGATCTTCATTGAATTACTATTTTATTGCAAAATTATAGCATCTTCTATTTATAATTTTGGTATTAAGCGACGTACTTATTACGGTGAGTATAGAACCAGAGCAATTACTTGTAACAGAACATCGAGTATTCGCCGTTTTTAACTGCACTACGAAACGAAAACGGCCAATGCTCAATGTTCTGTTACAAATAAACGCTCTAGTCTATACTCACCTTTAGGTTACTCTCATTTCTGATACTCTTGAGCCTATCTAACCGATTATCTCCTTGTTCTAGGTGAATACGCTGGCTTCGATGAGAACGAGCCCACCTCGAGGTCTGGCGGTAAGGGTCTGGTGATTAGACGGCTGAAGGAGCAGCATGGCTACCAGAAGATGTTCATGATCGGCGATGGCGCGACCGATGCTGAGGCCTGCCCGCCTGCTGATGGCTTTATTGGTTAGTATCTGCATAACATCAGGTTCCACACTAAAAAACTAATTGGCGGTGGTGTAGGGTGCCACATTTTACTAGTTCCCATGTAGTAAGGGCGAGCTTGTTGCCATCAACTGGGGACAAATCCAAACTCGATTCTGAGCTGCTACTGAATAGTCTCTGATAGGAAAACTCATTAACACTTGCCGACTTGGATGTCGGATCAGTACCTTGCGTATGCGACTGAGGACCACTTGCACGAAAAACTGAATTCAGAGTTATTGCTAACACGAGGTTAAATTGACAATATTGTATGACAAACTGTCAATTCATTATCATTTTAGATGATTAAGTGAATAATCTAATAATAGATGATTAAGTGAATATCTGAATTATGTTTTTCATGCGGCAATAATTGAGGTTTTCGTATGGTATCTTTACATGAGAATCCTTAAATCACTGTCATTTTATTTATTTATTATTATTTTATGTATGTAACTAACATTATTCTTCCTTATTTACAGGCTTTGGAGGCAATGTTATCCGTGAAGAGGTTAAGAAGCGTGCTCTATGGTACGTCACCGACTTTCAAGAACTCGTCACCTCCCTCACCCTGCAGACCAAGTGAATCAATAAGACTTATAGAACAAATTACTCGTGCGCTAGAAAACGTACCGTAGTACGTTGACATAGAGCTCAGATTGCCACTCTTATATTAACTAAATTTTGTAAGACAATACTATGGACATAGTAAGCAATAGCCTAAATGTGTCAAAGGAAAATGTATTAAGAAATTCAAGTGTTAACTAGTCGAATGGTTGAAGGAATATGAACGAAAGAACGCATCACTGCTTTCTATTGGTAGTTTAGTACACGTTCGAAAATCGAACAATATGTTTTCGGCATCATTCGGAGATGTTCGATTACGAAGGTTGTCAACTGAATCTTTTTTTTCCATGTGATATAACGATTGCCAATTTGTGCCTTATTGAAGTCGCACATATTAGAATTTAAGGCGTATTTTGATTGTGCATTTAATTTTATTATATGTTGTGATGGTACTTTGAGTACATTGAATGAATACTTTTGAGTATAAACGGGACCTAGTTCCTTTGATGATTTTGAAGTGAGTTTAGTTCTAATTTTGAAAAGTAAGTTAAATGTATTGTTCTACTCATTTGATCTGACTTGTCCTTTATGTTTGTCGTTCGTCCTTAGTCGTGTATTATGTTAGTGACGTTAACGGCTCGAAGTGCCAAGTTAAGTCAACGGAGTGGCAGATTTAATATAGATAGTAAATACGTAGTCTATGAGCTAGAGGTGCACCGCTGAGGTTTACAGAGGAATAGATTTTGATCGAAATTTTAGTGTTGACAATATTTCATATAAGATGTTTAATTAACTTGACTCTTAAGAACGTAATTGTAGTAAAGACGCAAATATAAAGCCTCGATGGTACCTCTTAAGCTTATTTTTAATATTATTGTACCGTTTAGAACATGTGAATGGTAAATTTTAAGCGTTATGAATATTGTTGGTATTTATTTATTAAATAGTCACCATATTTTAAGTGATTAGATTAATATTAAGAGTTCATATATTTAAAAACGGCTGTGTACTTCTTATGAATAGGTAATACAATTATTATTACTAAGATTATATTTTCTTTTATTTTCCTAAGACCTTACTTAACCCCGGAACACACCGACCCAGAGGGATTCTGATTCAGAGTCGTAGCGTAAATCTAAACTGTACATAGCAAATTGACCCGTATCTCTGCACACATTTCTATCAAGATAAATGAAACGCACGCGCGTCTCGTCTACGCGAATGCTACAATAAATGTGTCAACTGGCACCTGTTTGCGATCCGATCAAATGCCTTGCTACAATCTGTGTAAACCACATCGACCTGCTTACCATTGTCCAAAGCATCCGAAATAAAATCAAATTAGAAGTGGTAGACCGTCCTTTAAAAAATCCGTGCTGAAAGGAGCTGAAAGAGCTAGCAAGGGCGAGATATAACTGGTTATGGCTTTCTCGTAGTCCATAAACGCTAAGCAGAGAGGCAGGTTTCACTTTTCGGTCTTCTGTGTAACCTCCTGCAGCGTATGTATGTGTTCTATGATGTTTAAGCCTTTACGGAATCCGGCTTGTTCGGGAGGCTGGAAATCGTCAAACCTGCGCGCGAGACGACTCCTTATGACCCTTGAAAACAGACATGGCTAAGAAGTAAGATGCGCCCATAGTTCTTCAGTAGGGCATTGTCACCCTTCTTGAAGAAGAGTACCTACCACCGCACCCCTGCACCATGCCTGTGGAGTTTTCCCCTCCAGTAGTATGACGGAATCAAACAGCTTCTAAAGAGCCTTAAGTACTGGTTTTCCACCCGCCTTCAGGAGTTCGGCCGTAATTCCGTTATCACCGGCAGCCGAATAAATTGTGTAAGTGAATTCGGCAAGGCAAAGGATTTGACCGCCATCTATATCGAAAATTCACTTGCGAGATGGATGACGCGATGTAAATTTCCGTCCGTGTGATTAGTCGATTGATAGCGGTTATACCCTTTGCGTTGCCGTATTCACTTTCGCAATAAGGCTGTCTTTCCTTGGGCCTTGTTGTTCTTAAGCTGTTTAAGAGCTATCCTAATCTCGTATAGGCTGACTTCCGGCAATGTCTTCGGTATAGTGTCGGGTCAATCTAGCTCTAGGATCATTTGCTAGATTCGCGACGGGTTTACTGGTTGACGTGTACAACTGGCCATAGAATCTCTCTCGATCTCCCACAGAAGCTCCAGTATGGCGGATACGATCCTGCCATCATCGGTATTCAGTTTTGTAATCTGGCTCTGTCTTATAGTCAGATCTCTTGCAAAGACCTTGTAGCCTTTATTCCGCTCATCGCATCTTTAATACTTTCGATATTAAAGTGGTGGAGATCGCTTTTCAAGGACTTTGAGATCCGTCTATTTAACAGCCGGTATTTCAACGCATTGTCTGAAGACTGCATGATCATCTCACGCCTCTCCTTCATAAGCTTGAGAGTTGGATCAGAGACCTTTTTTTGTATCCGTACGGCGGTCTTGAAAAACTTAGACTCGACCGTATGGACAGCTTCCACGAACTCATCGCATGTTGGTATTCCTCCCACCAGGTGGACTGATGACCTGGTGGGTGAAGATTGCGGGAATCCACTGGTTGCGGGACGCTCGGGACCGGTCAATGTGGAGACGCTTGGGGGAGGCCATATCCGGCAATGGACGTCTTTCAGCTGATATGATGATGATTACATAAAACAAAAAAAAAACAAAAAAAAAAAATACAATGAGCAATATTTTATTACATAAAATATTGCTCATTTAATAGTTTTGGATAGGATAGGATATGCGCGCAGATAAGCGAACTCTTAAAGGTGAGCGAATGAGTGCATTTCTTGGAGAATTTGATGCTTTGCTTTGATTCGACTCTCTGTCAGGACCAACCCCCGTACCCTGACGTGTCAGAACTATTACAGCTCGATTGTAAAAAAGGGACAGATGTATAAAAGTCATATACATCTGTCCCTTACGCATACTCAAAATAACCTTGTTCTTAGAGCTTTTGGTCACCCCTGAGGATCTAGATAAGTGTCAAAATTCTTCGTCCTCGCTTGCTTTTGGTTTACGAAAGTCGTCACTGGGAGCATTCTTTCGTGAGAATTTGTAAACAATCAATCGTAGACGAGCAACAAATGCTTCCCAGCGAGCCCAGCATTCACTTTCGAGCAAAATTATGAACGTTCGAGTCGAACATTTCCTTGCGAGCTTGGATCATTCGAATACGATCTCGTTAAATGTCATTCATTCGATAATACGATAGATCAAGAAGGTGACAAACACTTGAGATCAAGTAACTGTTCCTTGCTTTACAAGTGGCCTGTAATATTCCTACATACACACTCCATTTCATTATCTGAGTACTCGCTTTCGAGCGTTTTATTTGCGTGAACATTCGAATGCGAGCCGTTTCCGCGAAAATCGTTGCGACGTCCACAACGGCCTAAGTTCGCGCTTGCGTGAAAGCTTTGTAACGCTCGGTTCAACGTCCACACCACTCGAATATTTGACGTCGAATGCTCATTACACGTGAATGCTCTCCGTGAGGACGTTCCTACACGCGAATGTTTCAGCCTGCCCGACTGAATTTAACTTTTCACATATAAACCCCTTAACCGTAATAAAATCTTTTAAGCAAAACAAGATCAAACCGACAGAAGATCTATGGTCAATGTCCATCAAAGCTTATACCTTTATTATTCAGACTATAGCGTCGGACTTAGCTTTAATTTTTATTTTTGCGTTTAGATCAAGGAAAGAGTACATAATAAATAAGTAAATATAGTAAGATTATACCACTTTTTAAATCCGGGTATAGTAAAGGCACAAATAATTATAGACCAGTGTCCGTGTTGCCGGTTTTCAGCAAGGTATTTGAAAAGATAATGCTTAATCAAATGTTCATTCATTTTAATACGAATAACATCTTGCATGGTAAAAAGTTTGGTTTCACCAAAAGCCGTTTTACAATTGACGCGCGAGATGTGTTTTAAAACACATCTTTAATTAATTAATTTATTTAAACTTCATGCAACATACAGGTACATAGGCGGACTTAGTACCTGAGACATTCTCTACCAATCAACCAAGGATGGTGTAGAGATAACATGGCAGGTGCACAAAAAAAAAAGAAATAATTACTAAAGTAAAATGTGTACACAAAAATAGACATACATATACCTATAAATATATATATTAAGTAATGGAAAGGAGTTTATTGAGACGACTCAGATATTGGTGTAGAAAATAATGCCGCAAATGCCTCTTAAATACTCTCGATATAGGCTGGTGGGCGTCCTGATATCCTGAAAACTGTTTTCCTGGGGAGCAATTTAGACTCAAGGTTACAATCATAGATCTTCACAACCGCACACACTATCCAAACTTTCTCATTTATAATTTTAGTAAGATTTCATGCTTTTTAAACTACATATATATAATATACCTGGTAGTAGGCAGGCTTCAATCGATAATTCGATTAAACGATATCTTGCAAAAAAAATCAGATTCAAAGAGTAAAATGCGGATAACTTTGAACAGCAGCACCGATTCTAATCAAAATCAAAAAAGCATCTTTATTTTTTTGCCACATGGTTATTTGCGGGAGACTGGTGCCTGAGCTAATCCGTAACCTGTATTTCAGGACACCAGAGACTCCCCCTTACAGGAAAATAAAATTAAAAATAATAATTGTAATTATACATATCATCAAAAACTACTACTACTATGGATTGATACGAGTAATTCTTAGCAAAAGTTAAATTTTTATGTTACAAGTGCAAACACTTAATTGTAAGGTTTTATTTCTTTTTTTATTATGTGAAGTAAAGTAGCTCGTGGCTAAATAATAACAGCCGCACGGATCGATCTTCAAGGTTAAGCAACGCTTGGCGAGGTCGGTCTGTGGATGGGTGACCATTTTCAACATACCGAGTTTCCTCCGTGCCTCGGAAAGCACGTTAAGCCGTTGGTCCCGGCTGTCATTTGAAGATCTTTGACAGTGTGTCATTTGAGTGTCAGTGTGTGTATATGTGAGTTTGTGTTTTTTTGTGTGTGTGAGCTTGTTTGTGTGTGGTGTTGAGAGGGTGAGAAGTTATATGAGTGGGTTCAAAAAGTATGGTGATTGTAGGATACATTATTTACGTTTTCATGATGAGCAGTTCTTCTGCTTTTGTTTAGTCCAACTTTATTAGCCAATTAGTTAATCTTAGTTAACATGTATATTTATTGTATAATATAATCAAACACAAACACTCTCGACAAAGTCACCTTTAAATCAAAATCGGTTTATCTGTTTAGGAGTTATGATGCCACAGACAGACACACAGATACAAAGACACAGATACACAGACACACAGCAACACAAGTCAAACTTATAACAACCTTCTTTATCCGTCGGGGGATAAAAATCGTCGCTATAGCATAGAAATTGGGCAAAAGTCGTTTATAGGATTGCCAAACACTATTGAAATGTCACATGTTGAACCCCTTACATTTGGCCATTTCGACAATGGCCATCGCACGAACTATTTTGTGCGCGAGGTTAAAATGCATGCTATCTCATCCGACCACACGTGCGAAAGAGATAAATGCTGTGATGAGCAGTAAGAAACTAGTTCTCGTACGAACTAGCACTTTTGAAAATATGTACCGAAATGGATGATGATTTAGGACGAAAACGGGCGCGCGAAATGTTATAAACAGACCTTTGGGAGTCTAGATATCATGAAAAACTACTAAATGTATACTTTCAAAATATATTTTTTTGCATTGTTGAATTACTAATCTGTCCCTGTATGGAGGCCGTTTTGCAATTTTCCTTCTTCTTATGGTATTTATTTCCGACCAAAGATGCGTTAAAATTAGTGTTGAAATAAGGAACTTTCGACGCTCATAACTTTCAAAAATTTTATTTTTTTGTTTCCATACAGGGCTAGATAGAATGATAAGACAAATTGATATCATTTTTTATTTTGAACGTACATCGTCAAACAGTGGAGTAATCGCCAGACTACGTTTGTATGGAAGTATGATCGATTAGTGTAACCTTAATGCCGTCTTTCGATTCGACCACGGACGATTCAAAATCTTCATTGATATTGCATGTAATTATTATTTCAATTTGAACAAAGTAAATAATATTTGACGATGTAAAGGACGGATAATTGGTGGCTCCTGGTCTAGAGCCTCTGGTGAGTGGCGCAGTGAAAAGAACGCTCTAGTGTTTGTAACCGGCTAAGGCGTCTCGCGATTCCACTAAGCGTGCACTGTGACCTGAGATGTAAACATTCGCGTTTCCTCGACTGTTTGGTATTATTTTCTTGACAGGCGTCACCGATTGGAAGAACAATGAGAGCTACGAGTACCGATCCGAAGGTTTGCTGTAAACTATTCGCAGGCGCTTGTAGATTTTATCTTATTATTTCGCTCTTATCAAGTTGCATCATTGATATAATATTATGTTTTAGGTCCAGCAGTAAAATTGCCCCACGACCTAAAAC
The DNA here is from genome assembly GCA_947562075.1 of Orthosia gracilis. Lineage (NCBI taxonomy): Eukaryota > Metazoa > Arthropoda > Insecta > Lepidoptera > Noctuidae > Orthosia > Orthosia gracilis. The sequence continues at coordinate 37,434,551 of OX387275.1, read as the reverse complement.
CTGCTACGGTTTGATGCTGAACCTGGTACAGTGGACAAAGGATGTTGTTGCAGCTAAGGCGGGAAGGGTACAGAGCCGAGAGCGCAATGAAAAACGCTCAGGTCTATTGAACGACGTTTTTTAACACACTTACACAGACAAAATAAATTCATTTTCATAAACAATTTAGTCAAATACTAAAAATCTTCCTTCCGTAAACATGCACAACACATATATGAAGGATGGAGTGGGGTCGTGTGGAGGTACCACGTAAGCCCACTCTATTCGCATACTATACACATACATCACACTCTTCACTTATTTTAATTTGTTTTGAATTTACGTGTTGTTTTCGTTTTTAATTATTCATCATCATCATGATATCAGCCGAAAGATGTCCTCAGCTGGACATAGGCCTCCCCCAAGCGTATATATTTTTATTATAATTTTCCTTATTACTAAACATTTCCCTGTAAAATACTGCCAGTATGTGTGTGTAATATTTCCTACTTTAGTTAATAAAATATATATTTATAAATAATAAAACTATTCCCGACCCATCAAGATTATGACCCGTTCCACGTATTCCCTATGACATCACTTTCAACAAAATAAGCCACTTTGTCCCGCAAGTTTTATGAAAGTGACCCAATTCGTTCGAATTTGATCAAGCAATATTACTTTTAAATACGGTGGCGCCCCGGATGGTCGTCGCGAAAATAGCCCACCGTTGACCTGTCGTCGTTACCGGCTTTTGCGCACGCGCGCAATGATGGCGAATTCCCTTTAGCGTGACGTAAACATTTTTGGCGGGATTTTTAGCAAAGTTTGATAGAATTTTTCGAGATTTGTCATGAAACTCTTTAATTTTGTGAGATGCTGTGTTTGTCTGAATTTATTTATTTATTATTGTTTATTGCTGTTAATATCTATTATTCAGGCATAAATACTTATGTTGTACTGTCCATGCTGGATAAAGGAAGATTTTGACGAATATCCTGACAAAAAACATTGTTAATTTTTTCTCCCTTTAGTCTTTTCTCCTTCGATTTAGTTCACCTAAATATCATTTTCTAGGAAGCTCACAAAAAATGTCTTTAAGCAATAGCTTGAAGCCCATTCACATTAATATTTAATCTATTTCCAATAAGTAACGCGATCAAGTACGGAAGCTCGCGCGTCGGTCATCGCGTCTTCAAACAGTCGTATTTTGAACTTTAAACTCTAAAAATAAATCGTTGGTGACCCCGCGCGACTCTGGCGCAGTCTCGCTGACTTCTGAAAGGTCAAGCCACGCTGAACGTGTCGCGCCCTATTGTCTAAACAATAGTAAAATGGATAATTAATTAAATAAATCACCGATCGATACCGGACTTGGGTGAAAAATACGAGGGATTGCGGTGAAGTGCGTTTGGTTTTCAGTTTTCAGTGATTTCGTACGTTTTGTGTTACAAAGTTTGAAATGTTATGTGAGTTTATTAGTTTTAATGTGTCAGTGTAGTTACTAAAAAGTGTGTTTGAAGTGTGTTCTGTCACAATAGTTTCTCAGTACACCAGAAGTAAGTAGCTACATGAAATACATTATAAGAACACGTACGGTACTCAGTTATAACTTTGATTATGAAAACTTAAGTGTTCATTGTTAATACTAATAAACACCTCCTCCTTCTTACTTAAATATTAATAAATTTAGTTTATTGTAATTTTGCACATTTACGAAAAGTGTTTTAGTAAACATCTTTTATAAATGCAACATAGAGTTAGATGCACTTTACTAGCGCTGTTTTTAGACTTAATTATATCTTCACATCATATTAGAAGACAACTGTCTGTTTATGGACTTAACTAATAAAGAAACCGCTCAATTAGAACGTATGGAGTTCTAATTGAGCGGTTTCCTTATTAGTTAAATTAAATTCATAAAAACAACCATATTTCTATTATAAAAAAATATAATGAAATATGCTTCGACTCGAAATCGAAAAAAAAATCACGAGGAAAGAACACTAAAATACCGAGTTATGAATCTGCCCAATTCTTATGCAATATGTTTCCTAGTATACTTTATCCAAAAGATTTTTATTCAGAGTGAGCCTCTTTCCCAATTGAGCATTGCTTCGATCTTTCCTTATTTGCTGCATCAAGCTAAGAGCTAAGTTCTCAGGTATAGGCACAATTCCGTATTTCGGTAGTCTGGCAAACTTGGGCGAGCGGAAGTTTTTCGGTATGTTGTTCCTTCTCAGATTCTTCTCGTCTACGATTCTGAAACGTTTGAGAGGTTTGGTGTCGATGTAAGGAACCGTGGAGAATGTCACTTCAGGTTGGGTGTCGTAGTAAGGGACCGTGGAGAATGTCACTTCAGGTTGGGTATCGAAGTAAGGGACCGTGGAAAATGACACTTCATCTTTTTTTCTAGTTGTTGTTGCTTGGTTAGTTGTTGTTCGCTCAGTGGTCGTTGTGGTTGTCGTTGTTGTTGAAGACGACGTCGACGGTGGGATCTCCTGCGCGGATTGGTTGAAAACCATAAACGGAACAGGGTAGGGCACTACTAGGATATTATTCTGCACGGCGCACTCCATCGCACAGAACTCATCACAGCAAGAGTTCGGCTTCGGCTTCCGTTTCCGACACTTGACACAGCTGCACTCACACTTGTATTTGTATTCTGAGTCAGAGTATTCTATAAGGCGGTGGTATTTTTTCCGGCGCAATGACTGGCGCGTTGACTGGCGCATCACAACTTTCTCGTTGCTGTAGCTGTCATAGTACTGGTAGTTGTTGGCATGCTGCATTGGGAAGCCAGAATGGTGGAAGTACCCGCCGTGCGGAATGTGATAGTTTCTCATATAAGAACTGCACACGTCCAGTAGCAGATGTAAGGGTAGGATCTTGTACATCTGAAAAAGATGGTGCATTAGAAAAAATGTGAGTGTTTTCCTTGTAGAAAAGTGTTTTATTTTTACATTTATACTTACCAAAATCATAGTAAATAGTGACAGGAGAAATTGACGTTCATTTGTTTATTTGGATTCCCAACAAATGAAATGCTTTGCGCTTGCAGACAATGTTGAATAACTGTTGTTTTTTAATATGTCAATTTTATAACAGCTACTGGATATCGATCGTTTGAAAGTAATTCAATAAATAGAAAAATTGAGTTAAATTTTCAATTTTAATCAGTTTTATACGAGCAAACAAATAATGCAGTACCTTATTTTTTTGCTCGTAAAAAAGTGATTTTCTTATAAAATCATTTTATTCACTCTCAATAAATAATTTCATGTAAGAAAGATGAGTGATTCGAAGTATAAAAATATAAGAATACATTGTAAAAAAATCACTAGTTTATCTAATTCTTCATATCAAGAGTTCTTAGGTACGATTTATCGTACGTAGGGACTCTTTTTTGTTGGCTTCGAAGAGCCACCCCCGACATCTTTATCTTTGACATTAGCTTTTCGGCGATGTTGTCATTGATAGGCACGATGCCGAACTTGGGCATCCACGTGGGCTTTGTCCTCCGCAGTGACGTCAGCATGTACTTATTGTGACCGTTCTGTAGCTTCTCCGGGGTCTTGGCTATTATGTTCGTGTAGTCCTCCACGACGCTCTTGAGCACTGACTCTAGCATATTGTTATTACGTTGTGAGTTCATGAGATCGTTGGGGTCTTCTGTGGTGGTGGTTGTGGTTGTGGTGCTCGTGGTGGTAGTGGTTGCGGACGTGGTTGTGCTTGTGGTAGTACTGGTGGGTTCTGGTGACGTTTCACGCGCACGCATAACCTCGTGCTGGGTCGAGGCGGGCCTCTCGTTTAGGTTGGGCATCATCATAGGGTACGGGTACGGGACGAACACTACGCTCGACGAGCCTGGGCAAGTGTTGCACGCGTTCTTGCAGCATTCGGATGGAGGGTTACATTTACTGCAAGAACATTCGCAGTCGTCGATGTACTCGTTGCTGGTTGCTCTGACATGCTCGTGCTCATGGTTATGCTTATGCTGGTGGCTATGGCTGCGACTCTTTTTGTACCGGTGTCCCGCTCTGTGAACATAGTGATGTCTGTGTGAGTGCGAATGCTCCTCCGATGAAGCAGCACTTGATTTCGATTCATTCTGCTCCTGGGATTCATCAACGTCGGTGCCCGAATCTTCGAAACTTGAGCGAGCATTTTGGAGCTGGTAGATCAGTTGAAACAGCAATATCTGTAAATCACACTAATATTATAAAGACAAAAGTTTGTGTGTGTGTGTTTATATATTTCTTCACGCCAGAATGGCTTAACGGATCTGGGTGAAATTTGGCACAGAGATAGATTATAGTTTGGAATAGCTGATGGGATACTTTTTATCCCGGGAATATGTTTCTTTGGAATATTTTTCATTCACGCGGGCAAAGCCGCTGGCAGAAGCTAGTATTTTTTTTTTATCCGAGCATCAATCTGGAATGTATGAAACAAGGATGGATAGTATGAAAGATGGTGTTTAGGCATTGAGAGGTTGCAATGAAAAAAATAATTGGCACTTGCAACTTTTTTCTTACTAGCAACAAAACTAGTTTTGTATTTGATTAAAAAATATGTTCTAACAATTAAATTTATCTTATTAAAAAACGGTTAAGACCGAATAATTTTTTATATCTTTAAAATAATGTAAACTTTAGTTAAGTTTATTTTTTCAGCGTGTGTTATGTTAGTTAAAAACAATTAACTCGAAAATCAGAGAGAAACGCCCAGTTCATCATGTTGCTCAAATAGAATGTTCTATCTTTAAGTAGTCTTTGAGAATGTTATTTATTTAGAGATCGTGTTTTTCTATGAATTAAAGAATATATTTTTCCATGAATTTAAAAAGTTTTATAATAAGGCTGCATATATTCCTGGCTTAAAATAAAAACATGACAAAACAAAAAAAAAACAGCTAGAAAAACAAAAATTAATTATGTCAAGGTGCTGCCAGAAAAAAAAAACACAACATACCAGTTTGATATCCTCAAGAATGTTCATATTTCGAGCGAACGTTTGCCAGGATTAGGTACAGCACTGGTACTAATTGCTACCTAACACTAGTTACACAAGCATGCTGTTCAGGTGCCATTTTATTTTTTCTTTTAACGTCAGCATTGTTTGTGGTTACGTTAGCTGTAACCTTTTTGTTTTAATTCGGGTGATTGATTATGACACATAGGTATTGTGTGGATGGAAATGATTTTATTGGTTCTGTTACAGGCACAGGCTAGTTTGGGTACTTTGATGTACCTACGCTCACTTCGTCTAACGATAATAATATATATTATCATACTAATATTATAAATGTGAATGTAAGTTTGTTTGTTACGCTTTCACGCAAAAACTACTGTACCGATCATCATGAAACTTTGTACATATATTCTTGGAGGTATTAGAAGTAACATAGGATACATCTTATTTAAAAAAAATGGATTCACTGTGAGCTAAGCCGCGGGTAAAAGCTAGTATTATAATATAGACCTTCAAAATTAAGCTTGTACCCAGTGCATATGTACACCTGTATTCCCCTAAGGACACTGTGCAAAGGTCTATTTAGTACATACGCTTTTGGCCAGCCCCTAACCGAGCCTTCAACAGGGCTTCAACCCAGATATCGGGCTACTACAAGAAATTACTAATCGAGAAAATTGCAAACCTCGATACGATCAAATTGAGATTTGATCAAATGACGAGACATACCTATATTAGGTTCAGGAGTTTGTTAGACTAAGTTATAAAAACTGAGATTAAATACAAAGGGCTACATATTGATCTTTGATTATAACACAAACGGGGTTATTTATAAAACACTTTCACTTTTCCGGCGGTGAAGGTTATGCACGATTATGAACATCATTGACTATGAGACCAAAAATAAAGTTGGCCAAGTGCGAGTCGGACTCGCGCACTGAGGGTTCCGTACAAACACTTTATTCACCAAAACAATTAAATAAAATTACTGAAGTTCATTGACTATGAGAGCACCGAACATTGCTCTAACGATAAAAGATAAACAGAATTCAGGGACAAAATTAATTTTGCCGCTGAAAAACTGTAGTCCCCATACATCGACATAAGTCGCGCGTCGCAAATAAGTTAATATTTTTTTTATTTTTGATGTAGATACAAATTTATGGTTTTCGGATGTTACATTTACTTTAGCTATAAGATATTGCTTCTTGCAAAATTCATGATTCTAGGTCAACGGGAAATACCCTGTAGATTTTGATTCCCTTGCGAGTGTAAAATATGCGTCATTAACGGCTGTATCTCTTGATTGCGTTGATCTAGAAGTTTGATTATTTCGAAGCTGCAAGGGGTTGCAAACTTGAGTATACAATATTAATTTCAACTCGATACCTCCACCCGTTCCCTAGAAAATAGACAGACAGACTGACAACAGAGTGATCTTATAAGGCTTCTGTGTTTACCTTCTGAAGTACGGAACCCTAATAAGTAATAATAATAATCAATAATAGTTTTTAGTTTAGTTATTAATATCAGATTTTAATAATTGTTCTTTTTTATTTTTTATTTTGTACTCCTACCACTGTTGTGTCCTTTTTAACCCAAAGGTTGACTGGTAGAGTATGCCTTGCTGCATTAATTCCGCCTATGTATCACCATTGTACATGAAGTTTAAATAAATAAATAAATCAGCTGTTAATAATCGAGAGCACTTTCAGCCTCTGAGAGTTTGTTAGTGTTTTTCAAATAATCTTGTAGATATTTTGAATTATAGTATTGAGTAAGGTACACTCGGTCATCACGGCAGGGCAAAGCGAACCAAGGTGGACAGGTCACATCCTTACCACGTCTATTTGCGGAATAGGTACATATCGCCAACTGCCGTGGACGATTGCCAGCTCCGTTATGAGAGCCGATACAAACAAACAATAACTAATAAAAATGTTATTGAGTTTTGGTGTGCTATAATTTAATAACTAGCTCTCCCACGCGGCTTCGCTCCCGTCAACTGGCTACCTACCTACCCATTTACCCTACCTACATGATTTTTGCGTAACTTTAACCGCTTACGCAGCGCACGCGACGAAATCTCTCAAAAAAGAATTTTATTCTACATTTTTCATTTATGCTCCGCTCCTATATGACGTAGCGTGATGTTATATATCATTTAACCTTCCTGGATAACTGGAGTATCCTACACAAAAAGAATTGTTCAATTCCAACCAGTAGTTCCTGAGATTAGCGCGTTCAAACAAACAAACAAATTTTTCAGCTTTATAATATTAGTATTGATAAGTGGTTGAAATTGTGGTGAGTTTCCATAATACGCTGTGAATAGACGAAAGCTAAAGTGTGTCCTTACCGCCTAGGCCAGAGCCTTCAAAGCTAGAGTGAAAAGGCATCTTCTGGGTTCGTTCGTTTTATCGCAGACCTCATCCATCGCTTAGTATCAGGTGAGAACGTCAAGAGCGAGTTCATTAGGAAAAAACCGGCCAAGTGCGAGTCGGACTCGCGCACCGAGGGTTCCGTACAAACCTGCAAGGTTTACAAAGTTCGTTCATTACGACAATCGAGTCATAACTATGGTAATCTTATTGCAAAATGAAATTCATAACATTACAATGGGGAAAGATGGAGGTTAAAATTTTAAGCTTTTCGGAATTTTTCTGTTACCTGTGCTGTAAGCTATTGCTTCTTACCAAATTTCGAGATTCTATGTCAACGGGAAGTGGTCTTTAGGTTTTAATTCCCTTGCGTGTAGTTGCGAGTTTCAAAATATGCGGTATCAATGGTTGTACTTTTGCGTTTTGCGTTTTTGCGTTGACTTAGAATTTTTTTTTTTTTTCACGGGTTAAAGGCAATTAGATCTAAGTATTTGATATGAATTTCAACTTGATAGCTCTACGCGTTCATGAGGAAAAAAGTAATAAGTTTATATTTACTAAAAAAGATGGAGGAGCATAAATTTAAGACAAAGATCTCTTTATCGTTTAAGTAACTAAGTACTAAGTAAGTATTTCAACTTGATAGCTCTACGCGTTCATGAGGAAAAAAGTAATAAGTTTATATTTATTAAAAAATATATATTTTGTAATGTAACTAAAAATTTAAGGTTTTCGGAATTTTTCCTTTATGTGTGCTATAAAACGTTGCTTCATGCCAAATTTCAAGATTCTAGGTCGACTGGAAGTACCCTTTAGGTTTTGATTCCCTTGCGAGTACTTGCGAGTTTCAAAATATGCAGCTTAAATTGCTGTTTCTTTTGATTGCGTTGACATAGAAGTTTGATTTTGTTACAGCTTAAAGGTATTATAGACCTGAGTATTTGGTATGAATTTCAATTTAATACCTCTACGCGTTTATGAGGAAATGGGTAGTAAGGTAAAAATTATTAAAAAAATATATATTATGTGATGTAACTAAAAATTTATGGTTTTCGTAATTTTTACTTTATCTATGCTATAAGACGTTGCTTCGTACCAAATTTCAAGATTCTGAGTTCACGGGAAGCACCCTGTAGGTTTTGATTCCCTTGCAAGTGTCGAAAATTTGCGGCATAAACGGCTGTATCTTTTGATTGCGTTGGCTTAGAAGTTTGATTTTTTCACAGCTTCAAGGGCTTTCAGCTTCATACCTCCACGCGTTCCTGAGAAAAAGGGTCTTGACAGACGGACGGACGGACAGACGGACAACAAAGTGATCCTATAAGGGTTCCGTTTTTTCCTTTTGAGGTACGGAACCCTAAAAATAATAAAAGTGTAATTCAATAGGTCATGAAATTTTGCATCTGATTCAGAGCGTAACCACCAAGCTTTTGGTTAGGCAGAAATATTGTAAGAGATGAATTCGATAGGTGTAGAAAGTAGACCGTACTATTTAAGTCGAAGTCTGCATCAAAATGGCAATAACATGATGCTACGCTGGGCATTATTAAAACAAATTAGACTTGAGTAAGAAAATTTGGCTGAAAAAAAAACTGTTGGCTAGAGATTTGCCGATTTTCCGAAATCCAAATGATTGTATTTTTCCCCTAATCAAAAATGTTACATTTCCCCGTACACTTAAAAAAAGTTAGCAACATTAACTCATCACCACTACAAAACAGTCACACACCCAGGCAAACAAATTCTCGTACACTGGGTGCGCTGAAAACGGCCACAGATAACCGCACCTGTTGTGAACGTTCCCAACGCGACGCGGATGCAGTGCTGCCAACTGCACTGCATTAGCGATGACTAATGCTATTGATACCTTTTTAGGTATCCTTTGAAGGTACACGATGAGGTATTTTTTTATGGACTGTTGAAAGAGATTGAAGATTTCTTATGGACTGTGTACCTTTAAAATTTCTGAAATCTGACTGAAATTATAGTAAAAGGCCGGAAAAGAGCATGACGAAATGGTACATAATTTATTAATTTAGCATAGTGTTTGTAGATACGTCGAATAATCTCGTAATTATGGCAACGAGAGTGATTACTCTGAAGATTTTAAATAAAAACTTTTTCCTAACTTATTTTTGTACGTTTAAAGCAGTTTATCCGGACGAGATAGTTAAATAAAATGATATTATTTATTTAATATTTTCAGGAATATTTCATGAGATACTAATTTCAAGAAGAGCAATTTTTGAAATTAGTATTTCATCGTACAAAAATAAGTTAGGAAAACTTTTTCTTTATAATACTTAAATAAAATCAGCTTCCTCATTTTCAGGATCAAATACATCAGAATTTTAGTAACGTATCTATTTCATAATGTACCCAAATAGTCAAACCAATATTCAATAAGACACCAAGTCAAAGATAAACAGCACGGCAATCCGTAGACACGTATTTTCGGGTAGCAGTGCACACACACACGAGAGTGTGTGCGTGCGCGCAGGGCGTCGGGTCACGACCTCGTCTCGCCGGAATTAGCTCATGACGTCACAGCCAGGTGCCTGCCAACTGCCAACAGTACACACACGACGTAGATGACAACTCCAAATATACATCATCCATGTGCCTATAGCTTCGAATAAATACCGATTAAGAGGGATTGGAAGATGTTTTTGTACTTGAGAAAGGGCGATAATGTAGGGTTAAAAAATGACAACCAAAAAAGGAGCCATGTTTTGAAATACAAAGAGCATAAGATAAAACTGTACAGATACATCTTTACATAAAAAAATAAAAACTTATTGCATTTATTTTTAAGTCTTTAATATTTCGTCATTCTGAAAACCTTTCTACTGAACTAAAATCTACTGAAAAAAACACCATATCATAGCTGTTTATTTTACGCTGAGCCACTGCTCAATTATGTTTTCCTCCCTTTGCAAACTTTTTCAGGTTTGCCACGTGGTGTTTACCAGTTAAAATCAGAGGATACATCTGGGGGGTGACCATAAGCTCTTAGAGTAAGGTTATTTTGAGTGTGTGTAAGGGACAGATTTATATGATTTGTATACATCTGTCACTTACGCGATATCAAACTAACCTTACTCTAAGAGCTTATGGTCACCCCCTGATCCAATAAGTAATAAAGTAAGTTTCAATTAGAAAAGTTATAAGTCTCTCGTCAAACGGCCTGTTTTTATTTCAGCTCGCATAATTTACAAATACAATATGTTTTGTAAAATATTTGAAAACCTCGCCGACCACATTATCTTATTTATTTATTTATTTGTTTATCCTCGCACTGGAACGCCTTGCAACAATTCCACCAATGGAGCACAATCTTATAATGAACTCACTATAAGTCTAGGTTTCCTCACGATTTTTTCCTTCACCGTTGTCAGCAATATCCAACATAAACTTGGAAAGTAAATATGAATATGAAAAAGACACATTGGTAGTTGCCCGGATTCAAACTCACGACCTCAAGCACGAGAGGCGAGGTCTTAGCTACTGGGCCATCACAACAGATACCACACACACACATCACTTTTATCTGATAGTAAACGATCAGATGACTATGGTCCACAATTGCCACGAAGGAACTCACTCCTTTACAATTGATGACTGGTAAAAGCTGTCAACGAATCCTTCAGCATCAAGGAGTTATTATCTTGATATGAGAGATTTACAACTATACATACCACACATATAACACACCTTCATATCTTATAAAATGTTCCTAACCTCAGTGTGTCTTTTGGCGAAGGTCTCTAACAGTTTTCACTGAGGCTGAGTTAGTTGGACCAGCGGTCCTCCATCTCTTGAGTATCAGTTTATAATTGGCTCCCACTCCTTAGTATTATACAAATATTATGGTTGGTATACCTCTGCTTAAGCTTGCAGGTACACAGACTTACCCATATCATTCCATGACATTCCCCTTCTCAACGTGACCAGTAAGCGGGCACTCAAAGAGCTGAGTCGTGGAGTGCCACAAACATTATTATCAACTGATTTTCCTTAGAACTGATAGGAGTTTCCTTTGTCCGTGTATCTGTGTGTCATATCGGCTGTTATCTTTTATCAATATGACCGGTCGTGTCTTGACAGGCGGTTTGTAGCTGAACATTATTTGCGGTGTAAAATAATATAGTATGGGGTATATATCTTGTGACTGTAATGTAGTAGATACGTTACATGTGAAGATAACGGTGTGAAAGGCCTGAATTTTGGAGCTTTATCTTGTCCTGTACCGCTAATCGCCTTTTATAAAAGTCTTGCCAAATAATTTTCAAGAAAGCAAGGGTTACCCCTTGTGGGGCTATACCGTATAACCCCAGCCCCTTTCATACGCTTCCGTAGTTTTTTTGGGTTCCGTACTCAAAGGGTAACAACGGGACCCTATTACTAAGACTGCGCGGTCCGTCTGTCTGTCCGTCTGTCACCAGGCTGTTTCTCATGAGCCGTGATAGCTAGACAGTTGAAATTTTCACAGATGATGTATTTCTGTTGCCGCTATAACAACAAAATAAAAATAGAATAAAATAATTTAAGTGCGTTTTTTTGCGATAATGGTACCCTTCGTGCGCGAATCCGACTCGCACTTGGCCGGTTTATTTTTATTTAAGTGTATATAATTAAAGGTATTTATTGTTAATTAAGTATTTTATACTATTTAAATTTGTACTGTATTAAAAAAAGAATATGTCTGTAGCTGTAAAAATTAATAAATAAAATCTTAATATCTCATTGATTAAAATTAGTCTTCAACTCAAGAAAACAATTTTTTTCTCTGAAAAACGACTTTATAATGATGAGCCATAGAAACATGAATTTGGAAGATGGTTTGAAAAGTAGAGAGCAAAGGCAGATATGTTTCTTTTTTATATTCTTCATTTAGAACGATCATGATGTAGCTAGTCATGAAACTGATAGATTAAGTCATGTTATAATGGTAGATACTGCTTATATCTAACTAATTAGTTAGGTAGGTACTCATGTACATTCTCGATAGAATGTCAGCGACCAGACACCTTTTGCGATAGCTATGCAAAACTAATATGTCATTGAAATTGGAAGAAATTTAAGTATGAAGGTATTATCTGTCATGGTGGTGCAAAAAGTATTAGAAAACACAAACAGATACCGTATATTATTAAAAGTATACTTTTGTATATTCAGGCGAGTAATTAATTCAAAATAGGTTTTATATGAATAACTGGCAGTAAAGAAATGACACGAGTAATTCAACTTTCGCTTGGAGAATTATTTAAAATTCACGAGACTTCAGTATCTCAATTAAAACTCAAGTCGAAGTTCGAAAGTCAAAGTCTAGAATCTGTAAGTTTGTTATCCAAACTGGGCCCCGGCTTACTGATTAACAAATTATATCCAGAAAGGTTGCAGACTGCTGCTCTATGAAAAACATACTTGACTCTTGAGTCCTGGTAGACTACATATAGGAATCGGTTGACACGAACTCTGCTCATCCTTCAGCAATCTAAAGGATATATTATTCATGTACTGATACAGTCACATAAGTGTTCATAGCCTGCCACATTGATGACACCGTTTCACTAGAGTACACTCGGAAGGTTAAGAGCCCGTTATCAAATGTTATCAGACGTACCTTGGTGACGCCCCATTTGTTCGTTTGACCTGACACAAGTTATCAGTACCACGGCGATAACCGTTCTACCGTCACGGTGTACCTGTTGTTATTTTCAACTGTTTTCAAGTGTTTTTTTAGAAATTATTTGCGGAAAAACCGTGTCGCGTCATCGGTTTTCCGTCTCTACACCATATTCAAAGTGCACGGTTCTTTATAGAAGTGTTCTACCGATTCTTATGGTTTATTCCATGGTGTTATCGTAAGGTTTACGTGTGTAACAATATAAAGGTTATGTGGTGAACTCTTGAAGTTTGACGCGTGTGAAGTTGATTGTTCGGAGTGGAATTTCAGCATTGTAGGCAAACGATAAACTGTTGTGATATAGGTATGTATATAAAGATATATAAGCACAATTATAGATATCATATGTACACATTTTGATTTCAATACAACAAAGCCGAATGGGGCAGGTCTGTCTGTCTGTAAGGTGTATAACTGAATGAGATGATAAATAAACATTCCTCTATATATATTTAAAAAATAGTTATCTTTAAGTTCGTTAAGATAACTGTTAAATCTTCAACAAAACGTCTCGTAGGTGTTTTAAATGTTACTTTAAGAAGACGCAACCTCTCTTTCTCGTCTCTGTTCAGAATTAGGGACGTACTCTTGTAGAATAGGAACTAGTATGGTGACCTTTGACCAAAATCCCCTTCGACCTTTTATGAATATTGAGGAGCCCACGTTTTTCACTAGAGGTTTTCTGCTCTGAATCATAATTGTAATGGGAATGGTCATTTCTTTATTTAACACAAGCTGTCACCCACGGCTCCGCTCGTGTGGTATTATTACTTCTTCCAATATCTTTATAAATTACTAGCTGTTCCCCGCGGCTTCGCTCCCGTGGATCACCACACAGGACCCGTTTTCGGGATTAAAAAGAAATTGCCTATGTCACTCAGGAATAATGTAGCTTTCCATTGGTAAAAGATTTTTTTCAATCGGTCCAGTAGTTTCGGAGCCTATCCGGTACAAATAAACAAAAAAATCTGTCCTCTTTATAATATTGGTATAGATAGCCTATGTGTTATTCAGATGTATAACCTATATTTCTATAAAATTTCATCAAAATCCGTTCTGTAGTTTTTGCGTGAAAGAGTCACAATCATCCATCCATCCATCCATCCAAACAAACTCTCACGTTTATAATAGAAATAGGATTTTGACACCTACATAATATTATCTTGTACTTGGACGGTAATGCATGCTCATGTAACTGACATCTTTGCCTGTATTCACAGATGATTTTATGAAATGGTTGATTAAACTTTTGTATTATTAAAAGTTTTCTGACATATATGTAAGGATCATTAAAAAATCCTGAAAACACTTGAATCATTTAAATTTTATTTGGTGTTTGTGTTATATTTTTATTTGTTTTATTTATAAATTTTCAGCAGTTGTTCAAACTATTCTGTTAACCAAGGTTCTGTTTTGAAAATATTGAACACCTTAATAAAACTATTTGTTTTACAGTCTAAAATACAAAAAACTTCAAATTATTTGAAATATAATTCACATTTAATTTAAATAATGAAAACAAGAGCATTTATTGATCTGACGAAATTAAATTCCTAGAAATGTTGTATAGAAGTTGAAAGGGTAAGCAGCAGTACTCCAGACGCTATCCGCATAGCAATCATGCGTACAACTTGAACATGTGTATATGGAACCGTAAGGCACATGATATATTTCAGCGAGAAGCAAAAATGAATGTTGTTTCTTGCTGAAATACATCGTTTGGAAAAACTTACAAATATATATGTAATAAATAAACATCGAATCCTAGAAATATTAACTTTACAATCGAGTACATACTTACATCTTGATTTTCAGCGAAAGTGGGGAAAAAGAAAAGCTTTGTTGACGTCAAAATCCTTCGAAAATTCACACTGATCAAATAATTATGAATTACACAAAAGTATTCTGATACTAAACGCATTTCATTTCGCATTCATTGTTGCCTGGCTTATTTAGATTTTAACAATTTGGACGATCTACTATTTTCATTATTTCTTCCTTCGTTATGGCTTTTTCTTGATTAATTAAAAAAGGGCAATGGGAAGGGCTATGCTCGGAGTTTCCTTGCGTGTTCGAATCATAAATGAGGATATCCGCAGGAGGATCAAAGTTATCGACATAACCCAAAGAATTGCAAAAGTTAAGTGGCAGTGGACATTGCTCTTAGAACGGACGGTCGATGGGGCGAATGGACAGATGATGTACAGCCTTATTGCGTAAGGAATTCGGCAAGGCAAAGAGTATAAAAATCGACCAATCAAATAGAGGGAAAGCCAGATCGCGTCTTTCGTCTTGCATGTGATTGGTCGATTTTTCATAGGCTTTGCCCTTTGCCTTGCCGAGGATGTCGAGAGTCTGCTGGATGCGAGACGCACGGGCCTGTTCAACAGTGGACGTCCTTCGACTCAAATGATGATGATGGAAACATAAGAGAACCATTTTTGTTTGCCCTATGTTGTCATAGTTCACATACGTAGGTAATCACAATCGCAAATGATTGTTGTCCATCAGAGTGTGATTGAACGAAACGCGTCAGACATTTTGTGATAGCCTCTTATCGTGCCAAGAGTGTGCGTAATGCATTATCGAGTAAATTCAAGAATATATATGTATATTCTTTAACAAACCCTACATGTATTTTGCTGAAAGAAGTCAATGTAAGATTCAGATAACTTTAAAACAATTTCTGATTCTGATTCTTTCATTTTCTTCTTTTTTTGATTCTTGTAAACAAAATGAACAGGCGTGTGAGTACTCGAAATAATAAAAAGTTACATTCTTAGTTAAATCTATATATGTATGTATAAAAAAGCGAAAGGTCACTCACTCATCACGAAATATCGGAAACCGCTTGACGTCTAAAAATGAAATTTGGCAGGGAGGTTCTTCAATTGAGGTAATTGCGCTGTAAGAAAGTATTTTTGGAAATTCAATCATTCAATCATTAATGGGGTGAAACTAAAAAATCACCTGTAGGATAAAAAACGGATCACGCGAACGAAGTCGCGGGCGAAGTGTTTAGTAATCTTTAATGCAAAAATATAAATCATTAGCTCGCTCGAAGTACACGTCAACGTTGCGAATTGCGATATCTTGTAAGCATTGTCGTCTTTGGCTAAGAACGACATCGTGCTGTTCCTTCACATATTGGAATTTACATAACATGTAATATAATAACTCCCGCAATCCACTTCTTATAGGTTTAACCATTTTTCTAATTGGATTTGTGAAAAACAATATACAGCGTAAGCTATCTGACAGCTCAACTACCACAAAAGTGACAGATGTAAAAGCATACCACATACAAAACTCTTTGGGGATATCAATTAATAGTTCTGCAGAGTTATAATAGCCACAGTATAGTGAAGGTGCAAAATAAGTAGAAGTTACGAAAATAATCCAAGATACGCCTTTTTTATTTGCAAAAGAGCATGTTATCATTAGAAAAAAAATGGACTGTCATTCGGGCTGCTGATATCAGGGGCAACTTAAAAAATCACATAAGCATGTCGGTGACGCGAATCTGTAAGTTTTGCCCCTACCACGCGTCTAAAGATGTCTTCACTACAAAAGTAGATGTTGAATTAAAAATAAAACTATAAATTGCAACCTTTTGCACTTAATGATTTTCTTTCACATTGATACGCAGCAAATATATCTAATATGATGACGGCATCGACGACTTAAAATGATACTGATATTCAGGCATTGATAAAAATTTATTCCCATGTGATATTTTTTTTTAATTTTAATCAACGCGTTAATGGCCTGTCGACTGCTTGATAATACATTCTGGCTGTTTTTATCCCCGAAGGAAAAAACGTGGTGTTATAAGTTTGACCTGTATACCTGTGTGTTTGTGTAACTA
Organism: Orthosia gracilis; assembly: GCA_947562075.1. Lineage (NCBI taxonomy): Eukaryota > Metazoa > Arthropoda > Insecta > Lepidoptera > Noctuidae > Orthosia > Orthosia gracilis. The sequence goes on along the minus strand of OX387275.1, from coordinate 37,417,660 downwards.
ACTTCTGCCAGCGGCTTCGCCCGCGTGTATTATACATATAAACCTCCATCTTGAATCATTCTATCTATTAAAAAAAAACAGCATCAAAATCCGTTGCGTAGTTTTAAAGATCGGAGCTTAAATAGGGACAGGCAGACAGCGGGAAGCGACTTTGTTTTATACTATGTAGTGATAATGTATCTGTCTGTGGCATCATAGCTCCTAAATGGATGAACTGATTTTGATTTAGTTTAAAAGTGACATTATCGGGAGTGTTCTTAGCTTTGTTTGATAAAAATCTGTTTAGTCGTTCAAAAGTTATGGGCGTTTACTGTTTGAATCGGGGTATTTCCGCAAGATATCGTGTCATAATTATATGTTCGATAGATTGTTGATCGAAGCATGACTACTACTAGATAAATTAGATAGTTTAAAAAGTATGAAATAAAAAGAAATTGTCGGTGGTATAGAGTTTTTTATTTTTTACGTGTTTAAATCCAATTCTAAATTCAAATGTAACTTTAAAGCAGTCAGAAGTATCTTCTACATGCTGCATTATGGCTTATTACAGCATGCGGCTTTCATAGTCATAACAGTACTGATCTCTGGGTGCATAGACGGCCTTAAAACAGGTATACCAAGGGCATAGACAGAAGGATCTATCTTTGTAAGATTAAATCATATTGCAATCACTTATCTCTCTGTGGAGGAATTTATATCTACTATTTCTTGAGGTCGTACAATGTTGCGATCTCAATCACAAACATTAATAGATGATTTAATTAAAGCTCTTTCAATCTGAACTAATATTATGAAGAGGTCATTTTTTTTGTTTGTTTGTAGAAGTATCTTTTATCTGATAGAACTGCTGCGTTTAGAAATCCTTGCATTTATAGAAAGTATGTGTATATATAAGTGTGTATGTAGGTAAGTAGAATAGGTCAGGTTTCTTAATAGGTGATTTTGAATTAAGAATGTGTCAAAACCTACACCGGGGGGACAGGTTTTAGGCTAAAGTGTAGTTTGATAATTACTAAAACTGATGCGAACACTTCAAATTCTTACTTCAGTAATCAGTGGTTAGGGTGTTTACGCACTTCATTTGATCTTGATCCGAATCCGAGATCCGAGTTCCATCCGAATTGGAAATGTACTGATTTCGGACAGACTGAGTTCGGATACAAGACTGAGTACAGACTGAGTTCCCTACAAGAAGTACTACGGCTACTTCGGACCAAAATTTAACCGCTCTTGTATTGCTTTTTATCCCGGAAAAATGCAGGATCCTGTGGCTAGAGATAGGGTACGGACGGATTCGCCGGAAAAAGATACTTATTTATCTATAATAATATTATAAAGCTGTATCTATGTCTATGTGTCTATGTTGTATGTTTGAACGCGCTAATCTCAGGTTGGAATTGAAAAATTATTTTTGTGTTGGTTAGACCATTCATCGAGGAAGGTTAAAGGCTATAGAACATCACGCTAAGACCAAAAGGAGCAGAGCATAAAAAAGTTGCAAAAACGAGATAAAAATTTTCATTTTTGAGAGCTTCCGTTGCGTGCACTGACAATCCTGTATGTAGTATAGGTAGGGTAGGGTAGGTAGGGTAAATGGGTAGGTAGGTAGCCAGTTGACGGGAGCGAAGCCGCGTGGGACAGCTAGTAATTAATATAGCTATTAATGGTAACTTTTGTTTTTGTTCCAGTTAACCCAGTGCCTACAGCCCCAAACAAAAGTGCCAACCTTAACAAAAAAATATGGAGGCTGTTGAATCTAACCGTCAGTCTCCCAAAGTGCAGTGCAGTGGTGTTGTGGATGACGTGAAGAGTGAAGTTTTAGTGAAGGTCGAGGATGATGGAGACGAGCTGCTGAGTCGCGGCAGCCAGCGGGAGAACCGGCTGACCAGCATCATTGACCAGCTGAGGTGTCAGAGCAAGATGAAAGGTAAAAGCGACGAATTATGAATAGTCTCTAACACATAAAATCCTATATTCCCCGCAGGATTAGGTTATAGGTGCACCTATATTGCCTCATTTCACCAGTTATATTTAAGTCCCCTATACAACACGGAACTGTGCACATCAAGTGTCAAATTATACCTTCCCCGCCTACCCGCGCGGCGGCCCGCGTTCGGCTCGTGCGCCAATAGCGAGAGTCGAACGTCAGAGTGACATTGACAGTTCCTAGTGCACATTTATTTTGACTGTTTTGTATTAGCGGGCAAAATTGTTGCCATCAACTGGGCCCAGACTTCGTGCTGCTTTTGACCTGACTTTGCCCGATCCGGGAATTGAACCCAGGAACTCGTACTCAGCAGTTGCGCTTGCGACTATTAGAAAAACGAGATTTTTTTAGTATTAGTTTCTTGGTTTACAGCCGCGTCCAGGTATAGGCTAAGCCAGCAGCCTTAATTAGGTGAGTTCTAAGTTTTATGCATCCTCCGTACGTTTTCTCACATAATAATTTAACACGAAAACTAATATGGTAAATTGAGCGTTTGATCTAGGTTTCATTCGCACTAGAATTTGATTATATTCACTATAGAGAATTTCAGGTTATCCAATGATCAGTCCACTTACTTATGGGCACCTCTAGCTACGTCAACTTTAGTAGGTATAACAGCCTTTCTAATTTAATTATAGACTATAACTAACTTCCTGTGAGGTCTTTGGATAGAAGTAACTTATGATCCTGTCATTAGGTCTCACATTAGGTGGCTGTGTCTGCCTGCGCAGAGATATCATTTTCTTCCGTCTTTTCCACTCTACGTGACGTCAAATATTTTCGCAAAATTTGTAGTCCAACGTGGAGCGGACACCGGCCCGATATACAATACGATACAAGTTAAGGCGCAATACTCACACATGTTCTCAACACGGTTCGCGGCGCGGTCCGACCCGCTAAACAAGACTTCCCATAAACCACGCTAGGTCTTCAACCGTGACGAGAACAAAACTAACCTTTACGATTTTATCGTGTTCATGTAAATCGCTTAGTAGATTTATAAAAGTAATTACGAAAGACAAAGGGCACGTGTACCGCTGCCCACAATTAGTGGGTTCGGCGGTGTGGGCCTTAAATCTTGGCAACAATGGCGCTCTGATCTCTGATAGGGTATCGGCGCATCTGTGGCGGGAACTGCTCTGAATTAGTTTGCTTAAGGCACGGCTTGTAGGCTCTGATTATGATGTGGGGCGCTAGGAAATGGTTATTGTGATGATTGTTGTTTTTTTGAGAGCAGTGGTGGCCCAATGGTTAACGGCCGCGACTCTAGGTCTTTGCTTTACTTGGCTTTACTCTAGGTCGTGGCTTTATTTGGCGTAAATTATTTCATCACCATTGTACCTAAAACAGTGAAGGAAAACATCGTGAGGAAACCTGGCATGTCCTAGAACCAAAAAATCGAATACATGTGACATCTACCAAAACGAATTGGTTCCGTGTAGTGGATAACAGCCCATTCCCACTCCCAGAGAGGAGGCCTGTGTCCCAGCAGTGGGTCATTAAAACACTTAACAGAGAAAAGAAGGAATACATATAGAAGAGCACAAAGGTACTGCTTATTTCAGACCTGCGACAAGAAAGTTGGTTTATAGACGAAGACACAGTGTGTAGAAAGAAATAAGGAAACTTAAAATAGACTATTATAACTTAACTAATGATGTTGCTGTTTTGAAACTTTTATGTATTACGATCCGTTATTAATTGTTTCTGTTACTGTGGCAGACCATCGATCATCTTATGTCGAAGCCATTGGTTAACTAAGACAAGACATAGGTACTCTTACATCCAGAGTTTCCAAGTACTCTGATGGCTGTTACGTAGGAACTCTAAGGTTAAAAGTTGACAAGTTAGTCATCTTTCTGGTGGTTTGACGCGATTCGATTTTTACATGTGACATGTAGCACGTTCACATGGACGCAATACGATACAATTTGACCTATTTGCACTAGACATTTTCTTAGAAAATACGTGCGAGATATCGCCTATCGACTCAATTTTAATTGCGTCGCTCCATCAGGAACGACGAAATTAACGGCGAACCTTTTCTTAGATAATCATTATGAATAGGATAGGGCAACCTTTTATCCTGTTTTTTCAAAGGAGTAGTCAATAGGTACGACTCGTTGATCTAATAGGTGCATTTTTCATGAAAGCTCACAATTTCTGTACCATCTTAAGTTACTTCTTATTGTCCGTAAGCTCGGTAAGATTAGGATGACCTAGGCGAAGTAATTTCTACATTCTAATAAAAAAATGTATTTTCTTGTGCTCGTAAAGTAACCCAGGCGTCGTCTCTTTAACTAGCGCTGGTAGTGTAACACGCCGCGCGTGTCAAACTTAGGGCTGTCATTTGTTAATCACATTTATTGTTAATTGTTAGTTGCAATTTGGAATCAATTTGACTTTATTTTATTCTGATTTAATTTTATTTGATTGTAATTTTGAATTTATTTTATTTTATTTTTTTTGAAATTTTGTTTTGATATTATTTTATTGTGATTTTTATTTTGTTATATTGTATTTTTTTTTTAGTTTTATTTAATTTAATTGCAATTTGAAATTTAATCTGACTTTACTTTATTCACACCACATCATCGCTTACTATCAGGTCAAACGCGAGCCTATATAAAAAAAAACATTTAATTTTATGTATTTTTAATCTCAGTTTGGACATGATCTTTAATATATTTATTTTGTCACTACTATTGCAAACAAGCGTCAAAAATAGGACTCACTCCTGAAACACAGATTTTTATCTAGCTCAGAAGCCAGGGCTTCAATTATTTTGGAGTAAACAACTTATAGGTCAATAAACAAATTATTTGATTTGTTTGATTTGATTGAAAATCATATCTACAAATGTCACTTGAGGCGCTAGACAAGTGACATTATATCAACGAATGCGTCACGATAACGATTGGTAAAATGTTAAAAAATATGGGATTGTCAAGTGGTATCGAAATGTCATATTCATTGTTGATAGAAGGACACTTTGTGTAGCTAGAGCCTCTGCACCATACTGTCTACCTCAATTCGACTAGCGGAGTAAGTAAATACATTTGGGAAGTGCCCTGGAGTTCGCTGGATGACCGGTCGATGTGACAACGTTTGGGGGAGTCCTATATAGATTAATGGATGTCTTTCGGATGCATGTGCCAAAAAAGCAAATGTTGAAAATGGCAAAATAACAACACAAACAAACACAACACTTGTGGTGACAGGTTGTGCGCCAGCCCTAATGATTGCACTACTACCTGAGCGACGGTGCTGCCACCGGCGCGCGCGCAATGCCGCTGAACTAATCAGCGCAATCATCTCACTGGCTCTATTGATGATCATTTGTCTTGTTTTTTGTCATTACAGCCGAGGAATATATGTAATTTAGCGAATAATTGAATTTTACAGTAGTTTGTGTCTCGAATCCGTAATTTATGTGATGCTGTAAAATTGAAATGTAAATCCAGCAACATTACACTTTATTAGGAAAATGAACGAGAAAATCGACCAAGTCACTCTTTTTCAAGATAGAGTTACATGTGATCCAATATCTGTGTATACCTATGTCGACGATCTTTATAGTTTTAGACCAAATTCTGAAATAAATACTCAGTAATATGATTCTAATGAGATTCAACTCATGCTACAATATTCGCCTTAAAATGCCCGCCAACTTTCACATAAAACTGTTTAAAACAGAAGCGGTGTTGCAAGTCGGTCTAATTAATCCATCGGTTAGGGGTCGTTTAGTTAATGAATGAATAAATCGCCGTCAGCCCCCTTCGCACACCTCTCCCCCCCTCCGGCCAGATAACGTTAATCGGCGCGCTCGATTTATGTACCTTCCGCGCTGAAATACGGCAAATGGTAGTCAACTACGACCACATCTTGAAAAAAATATCCTCACCTCACACTATTCAAAAACCAACCCTAACTTCTGTACGTATGGTAGGTATTTGAGTGTGTGGGGATCTGGCGATAATTTCTATCGGTCGTGAGCAAATATAGAGAGCAAGCGCAGTGATGTATAGACGGCGCGAGCGCTGCTATCGCCGCGGCGTAAACCTGCCACAGATGAGATAGGACACAGACTGTATCAGTAACGTGTATTTTTTTTTGTAACACTTAGTTATGCTTAATTAATTGTCTGAGACGAAAAGACTTTTCTTGCAGGTGAAGTACATGTTTGTAGTTGTCCATCACGTACGGACTCACAGTCCTTTACCGTCCTATCAAATTCACCAAATCTGTAATCTGTTCTTTTTTAATACAGCAGTCTTATGAGTTAATAGATACCTGAATCATAAAACCCTAAATTCTTACGTCATGCCCGTGACTACCGCCGGACCACTAACGCCAATCGCTTCCATATTTGGTAAATAATTACTACTAATTGTTACAAAATTGGTACCGTAGCAGTTTTCGAGAAAATCGACTTTGAAGGTGTTCCAGCGGTAGTCACGACCCCTTCAGCAGGACTACCATGAGCGCTGAAAAAGGAAGCAAGGTACAGCTATTCTAAGTATACAAATAATTAGTACCCATATATGTGATTCATTTCGTAAAAAAAAAAGACAGAAACATTTGTATTTACAGAGAAATCAACGATGATAACTTTTGCGCGCTCGTTCATCAGGACCACGACTTTGAACGTTGATTCCAAGTTTCAGGAGCTGGTCACTTTCCTCCAATTTACATAGAAAATTAATACCCAGCAAGATAAAACTAGTAACCAAAATTGAAAATGACTACTCCAGTAGTTTACGAGATATACCATGCTATTGATGGGTTGGCGGTAGTCACGGTGTTAAATTTTTATTCCAAGATTTCTCTATTAAAAACTCTGTGATTTCTTCCCAAATTTATACAAAAAATACTGCTCCCAAAGAAAATATAGTGACCGAAATTCAGTTTCCAATGTGTTGTATTTTAAGAGAAATTTAATTACGTGCCATGTATAATACCCATAAATTTTACATTTATTTATTTATTAGTTTATCCTCGCACTGGAACGCCTTGCAGCAATTACACCAATGGAGCACAATCTTATAAACTCACTATAAGTCTAGGTTTCCTCACGATATTTTCCTTCGCCGTTGTCAACGATGTCCAAGTTTAACTTAGAAAGTACATATGAATTGAAAAATCAAATAGGTACTTGCCCGGATTCGAACCTACGACCTCAAGCACGAGAGGCGAGGTCTTAGCCACTGGGCCAACACGACTTACATAGAACGCTTGCCTATTTGACCTCAACGAACCACTGGATAATGATACCTCTAGGAAAACCTGGTTGTTAGGCTTTTAACTATCCGTAACAACTGTATCTTCAAATAATAATACATTGTTTATTTCTTGCACAAAACAGACTTTAAAAGTTACTTAGGCAGGTTACAGACGACCGGGATTAGGCGTGACTCCTAACTGCAAAATAGATTTTGCAAATTTTCAGTTCACCTTCTGTTCCATACAGTGATTTTATCTGCCTGATAACGGCAATACACGAAGCACTTGAACGGCAATAGTCTTTCACCTCATCCTCACGGACACTTGAGGTTGAACAAATCAGTATGGTTCGTGATACGAAGGCGAGTGATAACGCTGTAGTAGGTACCTAATGGCTATTCCGTGACCGAAAGCTTATCAGCACCTTGACGTATGCGAGACAACGCCCGATTGTAGGTATACAGGTTCTTTTTTTATAATTATCGAAATATTATGTTGAAATGATCGCAAATATTTTGCATACCCGTAAATATGAAATTGTTTTAATAATACTGTATTGTGTGTATTTTGCGCCGCATGCTGCCTGTTCTCTTGAGGACCTTATGGATGCATCAGCGGCCGACGTTGCAGTGGCCGAATACTGGACCACATCAGAATTAGCTAAGAAGTTTGTCATAGACAATCTAAGAAGAAAAAAAAAATACAAAGCACTATAAAACGAAAAATAACTTTCTTTTCCGAAGTCGGTGTCTTTATCCCCATTGTTTTCCATTATTCGACACCGACTTCGGAAAAGATAGTTATTTTTCGTCAAACACGACTAGGATACATTGGTTTATTTCGGAGTTCCAGTGGCCATTATGATCTTATTCATCAGTTCCACTTCACCAAATGATACTATCTGAGTGCAAATGATTGCATTATTGATGAAAATACAGAAATCGCTATATGAATGCCTATAACATTTGAGGAGTTCCCTCGGTTTCGCTAGGATCCCATCATCAGATCCTGGTTCCCTTATCATGGTACCACCCTCGTGATATTTCCTTTCCAACAAAAAAAATAATCATCAAAATCGGTTCGTAAACGACGAACTTATCCACAAACACACATAAAAAAATATAAGGTCGAATTGAGAAACCGCCTCCTTTTTGAGAAATCGGGAAGAAAATAGATTTTAATTTTTCTCCAAATCATGTGTTCTTATTAATGATGAAGAGATGGTGTACATTTCTGAACAATACCTAGACAGCAATATAATACGTATAGACCAGTTATATGTGCAAAATATTTGGTGCTTATTGTAGTAACGCAAACTTAGAAACTTTTTGTTACTCTACTAAACATTTACCAACTTAACACTATACACAACTCGAGCTGATGATTTTATTGGTAAAATGTATTGACCATCCCATCCATTTACAAAACATTGTTTGAATACAATAGCTCTACCAATACCTACATTCACTTAATAAAATTTTCACTAACCCAAATCTCATATACATCATAATAACAATAAATGAAACCAAACAAGCTCATCTGCGCATCCTATAGTCTTTGTTGTAGGTCGCGTGCGCCCGCGCCGTTACCGCGCGCCGCAAATTTATAATGATCGATATTCGCCACGGACGAATGGACCTTGCTCTGGTTACGCGGGTCGCGGGTTGCTGACTCCGTTGAGGATTCTTTTGTCGTTTCGTTTCAGATAAGGTGTTAGATGGTTTTGTCTAGGAATAGTGTTTAAGTAATCAGTTTCTTCTTCTTCCTTCCCCCATTATTTGCACTATCACTAATCATTCAATCATCACATTTGACTAATAAATAGCACGAAAAAATATTCATCAGTCATTTTTCAGCTCTGATATCGAAAACAACCATAAGTGAGAATCTTCAGCATTTTGGATATGAGAATATTGCTTGCAGAACTATTTGGTCAGTACTAGAGGTTATTCAACATCCACATCAGTCTATAGAAGTCCAAAGCTGGACCCAAAGGGATCTAAAATCGCACACGCAGGATACTTTCAACTCGTAACCATCTCGAAGATTGTCTTTCCGTCCGTAAATAACCTCAAACGTAAAGACTAGGCGTCTTTACGTTTGAGGTTATTTTAACTACTGAAGCCGAATAGTTAAGGTGCCAACGAATGACGAACATAAAAGTGATATTATGATCGTGTTTCAGACACCAATGTCGATTTAACAAAACTATAGCCGTGCCAGCCGAAATTGCGATTAATATCATTTTACATTTAGATCCGCATTTCGCAAAATTTTCTCTTCGCACCATTTCCGCGACTCTCATGGACATGTGAAAGTACCAGACTGCCAGTACTGCCAGTGTTGCATAAAGGTGAAAATCGTCAAAAACCTACAAGTTATGTTTGTACGTTGGTAGCTGGCAGCGAGTCGAAACTGCAAGGCGTCCGTATACCTACCCACTGCTGGTAATCAGTGCGCGGCAATCCTTATGAGATGGTCTAATTATTCGTTAGTAGGGTTGGCAGTGCTGTTCGAAAGGTCAATGAGTTTAAAAGACGATGATATGATATTTTACAATCCTGCGTATAGCGCTGAAAATTGCATCTTCAATGAACATACATAAAGAGAAAAAAACATACAGTTGAGCATAGAACCTCCTCCTCTTTGGGAAGTCGTTTAAAAACGGACGGATACGCTACAAGACTCTTTTCTGTCTAATATCAAATAACCTTACTTGCTTGTAAGCAGATGATTTATGTTTTATCTGTACATCCCTGTGAAATTCTCAATTTGAAATTTGCAAACTATAACATATTTTTCTTAAACCCCGCTAAACTGCCGAGAATTTCTTTGCTATTGCAAATTGCCATATGTGGTCATAACTACTCTTCTTCATCATTTGATAAAACGACCTGTTTGCCATCCTATTACATGAAAAGTCCTAACACTTCATTTACATATTATATCCACTAGCGATCGAAGATTGTCATCTTGTCTAGACTTTCAGACCAGAAAATCTAGGCACCGTCGGCAGCCCTGCATTTGGTACTATCTCGGCAATCTTTACTTAAGTAAATTAATTTACCTCACCTCATACGATGAGTGAGATCCGACGATAATAATTACATTATTATGAACCGCCAAGTTAATATAGCTAAAATATATTCAGCGCAATTACTTGAGCACGTCGTTAGTGGAGACTGTGTATGGATGAGTGTCATGCAATGTACATAGCTTATGCTTGTGGATAACCGTGTTTGTTTTGCATATTTTGTAATGCAAATCTAGATCAAATTATAATCCATCTATCTATCTAATACGACTGTTATGTGCCACTGTTAGACACATCGAGATTTCTGCGTGCCTCGGTAAGGTGGTAGGTAATTAAGTCGTTGGTCCCGGTTATCATTTGAAGATCTTTGACAGTCGTTGAGGTAATCAGAAGCTATAACAGCTGAGACTAGTATTGGCAAGGTGTATCGTGTTACCCAGTTACTGGGTTGTGGGGGTCAGACAAGCAGTTGCTCCATATAAAATATTAGTACTCAGATGAATTCGGTTAGACTGGAGGCAGACTCCAACATGGGGATGGGCAGAATGATGCAATCAAACGGGCCAATCTTTTCGTTAGACGTCAAGTTCATTCCTCCATCTTCGTTTTTGTAAGCTGCAATGCTGAAAATCAAAACTACGACTGCAAAAAACTTCTTTCATCGGCAACTTTGGCGAAGAAAATGGGACAACGTTTTTTATGCCAACAAACCATCACACAAATTATATTTCACAAACGATATTAATCGTAAACTTGATCATCATAAAATCGACACTCGTGAAAGGCATCGCCCCGTCACCCTGATAGCTAAGAGCCTAGATCAACACCTCTCGTTAGCCGCAGCAGTCGGGTCAAGGGCTTGATCCCAATGAGAGTCCTTGAAGGCTCCGCACGCATTTCGAACATATCGCCTTTTTGCTTCTGTTAGAATGGCGGTTAGAAAATACTTAAAAATAGAACATGCAAATCATAAAGGGAACAAGTTTTCTGAAGAAAGAAAGAACAAGTTTTCTGGACAAATGAAACAAAAAAGGGAAAAGTTTTAATAGGATTTTCGTCAAAGATTTATCAGTTACTGTTTTATGAGTTTGGTTCGGGTTAATGGCACTTGGCTCACCACTAGAACTTACAAAATAAGAGCATATAGTTCTTTCACAGTTATTTTGTTTTAAAAAGGTGAGCTTCGATTATGGCACTACGAAGTTCTATCAAAATGTTTGATCTTGCGAATTTATCGATTTGTAAGAAATGAGGAGTTTACTGAAAATGTTATGTTATGAGTTTACTTTTTGTGGCAATTTATGTTTTCTTTTGACACGTAAACTTATAGTGACTACGACATAATGCGTTGAAATATAGTGAAACGTCACGCCACTAGTACACTTTATACTGCCTTAGTGACGTCACAAGCCCCCACTCCTGAACAACAATGAACACGTGTCCAATATTATTTGATAATCTCACTGACGGACTAAATAGAATAATCATTTTTTCATTCAGGAAACATCCCTATTGCAATATGGTTCTTACCACAGACATAAATCTAAATAGATAACGCAATTCCCTTCATCTGTATGAAAACCAAGCGTGCCACTTTTTCACAAACAATTTAAAAACATACTTTTTCCATACATTCTTTACAGCTCAAAATGGCATAAAAATGTATTTTTCTAGATTTCGGTGGATTACCGGTGCCGTAATGCTAAATGAAAAGCTCAGATTACGATCATTGATCGTAACTTTACTCCATTTTTTGGCACGCGAAGTGCATATAATCGCGTCAGTTAGATTTATGTCTGTGGTTCTTACAATCTCGGATAAATGTGTAGGAATGTCCAATACTTCACCGACTGGCGACTAGCGAGTGCGATCCGTCGAGTCATGCAGTGAGGCAGTGACACACGCCGCACTCTGCAGAAAGCGTGACCACATGTTACAATTAGCCATATCTCCCGCGAGGTGTCCGCTGCCATCTTGATATGCGAGGTGAAATGCTATCGTTTGTATTGCACACAATAGACTTAGGGTGTGCTCATTTGGTTGGTTTTAGGTGGAAAGTTCGCAAATATTTAATTTGAGTTTTTTTGTTCTTCATCTTTTCTCCTCTTTGCGTCTACTCCCCAAGGCTGGGGGTTGTGACCACACCATATTTTCAAGAAATAATCCAAAATATCTGGTTCAAAAATTATGTGACACATTTTCAAGTGCGCCAATCAAATTTAAATTTAAAATAGCCAGTCACAGCAGTCAGACAACTCGACGAATTGTTAAATTAATTTTGCAATGAATACTTTTCAGAAACTTGGGTCAAATGATCTTAACAATTTCCAAAAACATACGTAGTGTCAATGTTTTATAAATAAAACGATAACTCTCTTATCCCATGTGAACAGTGGCTAACCGGAGCTACAGCCAGAGTTTACCTTATCTGCTACTTTGCTTACTGCGCCGAGCCGTTACGGAGCTGCGAGGGCCAAAACGACAAACACTATCGCCGCACCTATGTCACTAACTTTATCGGTCTATTATAACTTTACGGTCTCCCTTGTCGAGGTACAAAGATGACTGGGTTATGGCTTTCAGGTTTTGGTTTTATACTGGTGATATGAAAGGGCTCCTACTTTTTTGGTAAAATAATTGTTTGATTTTGCTGAGACTGTGCAAGATCATCTTTTACTCTTAGTGCAGGGAATTGTATTGTAATTATCATAACATTAGTTTATTTCTCTCAAAAAGGCACAATTTCGGTAAATAGTATCAATGTTACAGGCAGATTCAAACCTTTGTGACCTGTATGACAGATCTGCAGCACTCTTAAAATTACAATATAATGGTGTACTTACGTACTATAACAATTGTGAAAGTTTCAAATTGAGAGGAAGGGATATACAAAACAAAAGAAGATGTGGCATGTGTGTCTTCGGGGAGTGCTGCATCCGTGAGTGCATTATAAGTCCTCACCCCAGCGCCTGTGAAGGAGGGCGTGAGCACTTGCCCGAGAGTGTGTGTGCGTGTCTGTGTGTGACAAGGTGAAAAGCGCTCTAGGATTTAATTGAAGGTGAATATTTCCGGTAGGCGAAATTATTGTAAAATACTTAGTATATTTTCAGTCTCTGCATAATCCAATTTAAGTAGCCATGTCGTTAATGTTTTTTACATTTTGATCTGCACATATATTTAATATTTTATTAGCTTTGTTATAGACCTAGCTACTGAAGAAAGGAAAATTATATAAATGAGAAAAAGGGTCAGACCGATAATACTGACCTGAGGGACTCCGTATGATATGGGGAGCTCGTCCAATCATCGATTCTGACGCATTGTCGTCGACCCGTGAGGTAACTATCAAATATAGCAAGATGAATGACTCTTATATCGATCCTGTCTACTTAAGCTATAAGATTGGGGACAGATATCGTATCGAAGGCTTTTTCCAGATCGAAGAAAATACCAATTACCTTCTGCTTTTTATCCAGTTTGGAGAAGATGTTAGTAGTTAGGTCTAGCACAGTATTATTTGTGCAAATTTCGGAACGGAAACCATATTGAGAAGGAGAAAAGAGATGGTTTTGCTCTAGGTACTAAACCAATCTGTTATTCATGAGCCTATCAACTAATTTTGAAAGTGTAGGCAAAATTGATATAGGTCTGTAGTTATTTGTTCGATCTCTGTCCCCGCCTTTATTTACTGGATGTGCTATTGCCAACTTAAGCGCATTTTGAAAGATGCCGGATGTATAACCTAAATTACATATATGAGTCAGATGGGGAGTGAGAAGATTTTTAAATTTCTTAAAAAACGTGCCTGGTATACCATCAGAGCCCACCGCACAGTCACCCCTCAGCTTCCCGATCAAAATATCAAATTCTGTTCCCAGCATGACGAAACTGTTATGATACCTTGGGAGATCCTCCGTTTATGAACACGTGGACATTTTCAGCTAATGTAAGTCCAATGTTAGCAAAGTACGCGTTCACTTCATTTACAGAGCGCTCTCATTCGGAGGGTGACAGAAGAGCGTTGGCATGTGTTTTAAGGCGTGATAGGCGAGCATTGTCAGATACTCAGTTGCACGTGAGTCATTACTGGTGCTAGAGATATTAATATTTATGTCACCGGTTATGATTATGTTTTTGTAGGCAGTTACAGATTTTAGTACTACATCCAAAGTCCACGAACGCGGAGACATTCCGAACAGCAGGCGGGCGATAGACTGCAATCAAGGAGATATCATTGTTGAGTATTAACAACAAACAGTTCGCATCTAGGACCTGGGGCTACGAAATTGAAACCTGGAGCGGAAAGCACCATCACACCCTCATTCTATGATCCATGTCGATTGGTAGTGACGCAGGTTAAGTCATGGTTTAAAGGTAGAGACGGAGAGTTTAAAAGCCAACATTCCGTAAGAATGATGAAATCCCAGGATGTATCATTTCTTTCCAAAAGTATCAAGCCATCGAAGTTCTTGATTACGCTTCGAATATTTTGACAGAGAAGTGAGAAAGTTTGTATGATTATGTAGGTTTAAATAACAAAATAACGGAAACTTTAGAAAACTTCTATCCATTTGTAAGAGCAAAAAATCTGGATAACAATGTAAAAACCGGACATTGGCTTAAATTGGCAAGCTCTGCCAGTTGGAAACCAATCTCAGTCTCGCATTTAAGCAGAGTTTGACTCACTCTAAACTCGAAACAAGCAACCGGCCATAAGCTTTCTAGACCGTAGAGTACATTAGGTATCGGAAACAGCGCTTCAACAAGTTAAGAAAGGAGAAACAGCATTACGAAATTTATTAATAACACCCCCACCATGCACTGTTTCAAGTACATAATCTCGCAAGAAAAAGCAGCACAAAAAATCTTCAACGCATCTTCAACAGTAATTAAACTAATCATGAGCACAGAATACAGTTCGGGGAGCATATTGCGGTATCCTGTTATTACCTTCTGACGGAGTTCCGGTCGGTCGAGAGTTGCTCGATGGAGTGCATCTGCAGTTTTTGTGACCATGCTAATAACTGCATGCTATGCTACTTCTCTGCTGGTACTGTTATGGGCGTGTCGCGTGGTGAATGAGAGCGTGCGCGCTTTCTTTTGGGTTGCTTGTTCATCTAAGACATTGATTTTCTGAATTGTGTTTGCTATTGAGTGTTAAGAGTTAAGTACGTGTCAAATCCTACTCAATGGCAAAGTTTGACAGGCTAAGTAGTATTCAAATTGTTAATTCAGAACCACAAGTTCTTAGAGCAAGGTCTTTTGATTGTGCGTATGAGACAGATGGATATTACTTGTACATAACAATACATCTGTCCCTTTTCCACAGTCGAACCATGACAGTTTTGACACGTCATGGTAGATGGCATGGCAGATCCGTTTGAGCGATATTTGGTTATAAATGATATTATGCACTCTTTTCTTCGCCCGATCTTCCGAGACGAAAGTCGAAAACAAGTAAAAGTCTTTAGGGAATAGTTTTTATTCGTGCTCGATCGCGTTCTTCAACGTTCTCTTGTATCAGTTTGTATACAAAAAAAAAAATTATTGCAAGAAAATACAAACGACTACCAAATAAAACACTACAAAGTGAAAAATAACTTCAATTTCAGGAGTCGGTGTTTCTGGTTTATTTTCTTCGTTTTGTGACACCGACTGCCACAATTGAAGTTATTGTTCACTTTGTTGTGTTTTATTTGGAAGTCAGTTGTATTATTTAGCAAAAATGTTTTTATTTTTCACTTAATAGTAGTGGGCAAGTTCTATAGTTCTATAGCTTTTTGTGAACATCATCAATGTAGTCGAAGGATTAAATACGCATTATTAAGGATAACTAAAAAACGACTCGTTAGATCTTGGTCACATGATGGACCTCATGAGAAGCACCAGATTTCAAATAAAAAGAGAATCATCAAAATCGGTCCACCCAGTAAAAAGTTCTGAGGTAACACACATAAAAAAATACAGTAGAATTGAGATCCTCCTCCATTAAAAAGTTGTTTACCATTACTGTCACTAGACGGCGCCCATCCAGTTTCTATACAAATTGACGTTTACGTTATCGAGCATGAGAAAAATTTGCACTAATCCCAATGATCCTTCCTAATTTTTAACACATTAGGATCGGGTTGTTGGAGATTAACATTAACATGAGGCATACGTAACTTAATAGTTTCAAGTATTTAACAAGGGTAGGTATAGATCCACCATCATCCATATGTGCCATTAAAAATACTGACAATCATCAATGCCGGTTTCCGTCACTCATTGGATCACAGTATTTGCTTACCAGAAGAAAGCGCAGGCTTTTTTTTCTGCATTGGTCGCAAGGAAAATAATACAGGGAGTAACGGAAACGGTCATATTTTTAAAACTGCTTCTGCCCTTGGGAATGTACAACATTATTCTACGAATTCATAGTCAATTCCCAAACAAATGAACTTTCCATTCAAAATTATCAAAATTGTACTTCCGATACTGGAGGAACAAATTTGTTTTTGAGAATTTACCAGTTTCCCTGAAGAAAGTTGTTCATTTTCATGGGCAGAATCAGTTTTTAAAATATGACGAACTAATTACGTTAGAGTAAAACCCTAACATCATAGTTGCTCCAGGGGTATAGTTGCCCCAGGGGTATAGATGCCCCAGGGGTATAGTTGCCCTAAGAGTAATTACTCTAGCTTTGCGGATGAATCGCTATTACAGTGCTATTAGTGCTATTTTTAACCGACTTCAAGAAAGGAGGCGGTTATCGTTGGAATCTTTTTATTTTATTAATCTATCGAAAGAATTTCCAACTACCACTAAGTTGACCGTATCGCATGTCTCTGTGCGATTTTCTTTGCGGGATAGATGTCCTGTTTCTCGGTGGGGCTAATGTATCCTAAACGTAATTTACATGGATTAAGAAACTATACTAAAACTGGGATAGATGCCCCTAAATAGAGAGTTCCGCAAAAATCACTACGATAATGTTTTTTACTTTTCATAAATTTGTGGATAATAAACCCAAGTACCGGCCTGTTTTACAAATAAAATATTTTGCTTTTTGTAATAAGTGTTTTCAAAAATTGTGGCAACTATCCGGATCTTACCCTACACCTTGTATACGCGACAAAACCTCCAATGTCATCATTCTCCTAGCCTTTCTCCAGCTATGTGTTCCGCTGCACTCTAACGATCTCGGGAATGCTAAGCAGCGACATTGTTACAATCCGGAATGCTAACTGATTAGAAATTGGTCCAATCTGAAGGCGACCACAAGACATGGGGTTTTCTGCCAGGAAATTCTTGGAGCCGATAAATGGGAGTAGGTTTTAACTTAATCTTTATTATGGTGTGTTGCTTATCCTGTGTAGCTGTAGTAGCTCTTGATATTGATATCAGTTATCTCGTTAATATATCTAGAAGCGTATGGCTACTGAATTTGAGGTTATTAAAGGAAGGAGGTTTTGGGACATACTCGTATTCGTGTCCTGGCCTCAGTTTGTCAAAGTTCTGTCCTGTTAATGGCAGAAGCCTAAAATCTATTCCTCTGCATCAGGGGATGCTGGTATGCTTTAGTACTTATTCATCTATACTATATAATATAAAATTAGTTATAAAGAAACTTTACCTAGTTTGTGAGGTTGTATGGGGTAATCTCTGGATCTAGTGAACCGATTTATATGAAATTTGGCATGGAGATAATTTGAGACCCTGGGATGGACTAATTTGTATCCCCTTGGGATGATAAAACATTTTTTACGCGGTTGAAGAAGAGGACAGAAGCTAGTATTAAATATGAATGCAAAATGAAATTAAAAAAAAATTCGGCCAAGTGCGTTTCGGACTTCGCACATGTAGGGTTCCTTTTTGGTATTTGTTAGTAAAATATGCGTAATAATAAACATTAATCACCAGATTTCAAGTTCATAGATCAATGGTAAGTTAAAAAAAATCTTCGGATCAAAAATTGTGACAAACGCCAGACAGACGGATACGTGAGAGACAGCAATAGGGTTCCGTTTGGACCCTTCGGGTACGGAACCTTAAAAATTCGCATTCAAATGATTGCAATGTAGTTATATGGGGAGAGTACAGTCTTATTTTTTTTTTTCACCCCGAGCCGAAATCAGCGCGCAGAATTAGAATCCGTATTTATTTATTTTAATATAATCCTATTTACACACAAAATACGATCATTACACAGATAGGAGAACACAAAAATGCTGCTTATATGAGAATAAATTTCTTCCAGCAGTCCTGCAGACGAGTTAGATAACAGACATACAGGTTTTTTTGCAGTTTTCAGATTTTTTATACAAGTGCTAAGTCCGATTCCTCCAACATAATAACAAATGCGAACTGAATTTACGACGCGCTAACCGTCTGGATAGTGCTGAGTAAAAGCTTACATTCCTAGTGTTGCGCCGCGACATCGACAATGCGACTGTCATCGGTCGATATATTACACCCGCTACCGGCTCGGCACGCGGCTAATATTTTATATGGGCGGTCTTCATTGCGATCGGGACCTGTTGATCTAGGGATGGGATGGTGTCGATAGTTTTTTGTTTTGAGGAATTTTGTTGATGGTATGTTGATTGTGATAGATACGAGTATTTATTTATTATTTAAAACTTCATGCAAAAAGGTACAATGGCAGAGGTATTTTAAACTGTGACAAGCAAAAAGGTAAAACAAAGAAATACTAATAATAAGTTGTTTAAAATACACATACATATATATTTTATATAATACATACCTTAATAAGTATATATATAAGGCTGATAATATATATATATATATATATTCTCCTCACCGCAGTATCTCTACGTTGTGGGGCTTGCATGCTTCAATGAACTCTAGCTCGGGACCGGTAGATTCTACTTTGTCGCAACGCCTAGTGTGAGGGGCCAGACTAAGAGAGATACAATGCGCACGGCAGCTTTGTGGTGAGCTGGTGGGCAGTGGCGACCCCACGGTCTTGATTTCCAGGGAGAAGTTTTGTTTCTCGTCTCCGGCTTGTCTTTATTGGCCGGTCGGTGTGATTACCGACGGGGAACAGAGCTCCCACCTCTATTTTCCCTTCATTGGCTGGCTTGAGTGGAGATTCGCAAGAGCAAACGTGCTCGGAGGATGGAAGTTAACCCAGTAAGATGCTGGTAAGGGTCTTAACCGTACTTCTGAGATCGTCTTGGTAGCCGTGGCATACCTCTCCACTCCTCAAGCACTTGCGTGTATGGCGCTAAGTCACTAAAGTGCTAGCGATTGTTAATGGAGGGGGTATTAATTGAGTGTGCAAGTCATCTCCTGCCATTTTATAGCGGTGTAGATTAACAGTGGTCAGGCAGGGGTCAATAGTCCTTCTGTACTCCCAGTCCTTCTGTTTTATTTTATTATTTAAGTATTTTTCCGTTTCCGTAAGTGTGTCCGTGGCATCAACAGGGGGCCCTATCAGAATATTAGCGCAGCCTTATTTCTTTTTAATATCGTTGCACATGCTGAGATAGGAGCCTTTTTAGTCTCGCACGGGGTTTTTAATTATTGTTATTGTTTAATTTCATGCATATTTCTCGTGTCTCCTGTGCGGGTCACAAATAAATATTTTTTCTTTCTTTCTTTCTATAGTTTTAGGTAATCGATCCACGAAACCTCTCAAACCTATAGCCCGATGTGTTTTGTCTCCATATTTTGCAATAGTCCTGCACCAGCCGGGGATTGTCCTTGGGTGCTGGTCGCCGGTTGGTGTCAAAATTCATCCTGCATGTTTAACAAGGCCTCTTCGAGTTAGTTTCGGCCCCTATGCCTTTCAAATTTCCGGGACCCAAGAGTCCCTAGAATCTCAAGGAAAAAAAATTTATATTATTAAAGAAATGAAAAGAAGTTATATAGACAACCGTCTCCCCGTTGAAAATAAAACCGCAATTTCCGCTTGAAAACATATTGACTGGTGGCCGTCCTGATTTCGAGAGTAAAAGAAAGGTTTAAGAAAAATGTAGATAGAAAATATTTTAGTTTACTAAATTTGAGCTTATTTTTGTCGAATTTTCACATAATTTGAGTGTGCTACAGGCCTATATTCCTATGTTATAGGGTTAGACAGAGAGATACTCTGTATAACCCTTCGGGGAATATAGGCGGTTTCATCTTTGTTAGAGTATATTAAATAGATACCTAGGCAAAACGATTATTTAGTTGTCTCAACTTTTTTCTATCCCGATGATGCCCGACTTGTTTCACTGAAAACTAAGATTAAGTTTCAGTCTACTTACTAGGTGAGTCTTGACAAAATATTAGAGAATTTACTATCTGAGCTAGTAATTTTATGAATAAAAGTCAGAGAATGAGTCTCATCATCAAAATCATGATGCACGCCATAACTGCAGCCAACTTCTAATAAATTTATCGACACCCACGCACCCCAGCCCTATCGCTCGAGTGAAAGAGGCGTGCACTGGTTGCTCTCATTAATCTTTCATTTCTACGTTATATTATTAGAGGAACGGGTTTGCACGGATGCTGCGGGGTGCAGGGAGAGGTGTGGCGGGGCAGGGCGTGAACCCGAGTGAACCCGCAGTAGCACCTGCCGCGTCCGGTCGGCTCCACGCACCACTAAGGTTGCCAGGGAAACATTCTGATCTTGTACATTGACAGGATTCCCAGGTTATGAGTTGCATCAGTTTTATTGAAGAGGTATTTCCAGGAAGTATTGCGAATCTGACAGGAAGGAGTTCGAAAGATAGCGATCGCGTTTTTTGGGATTAGTTAGTCATACTGTATGACTCTATAAAATAATCAGGACGTTCCAAAACTTCTCCAAAAAGGACAATAAAAATTAAACAAAAAGTTTTCAATGAGATTTCCGACGAGAGTTCTAGGGTTTTCGCAAAGCTTTTCCAGCTCCTCTTTTTTTTTTAAATTACGTATCTTTAATAATTCGGCACTTTATGATAAATCATAATGTTGTCTAATAAAATAAGTGTTTGAAAGTAGAACCAGCTTTGGTAATTTAATTAAATCCATTAGAGTCAGACTTAGTCAATGACAGACAGAATAATGAACTCGGCCTTTAGATATAATTGCACATTTGATTTATACAGCTCTCATTAAAACTATGTCGACCATTGCATAATAGAGACCTGATCGACTTAAATAATTCTGTATACAAAGGATGATGAGATACTCTAAGAAAACGAAAGTTAATCTTTTAAGATGGATATCACCAGATTATTACAAACACCGTTAGTTTGTATTTAATCTTGCGAGAATATTCTCGATATACAATTCCATAAAAAATCGAGTGCCTTATTGAATGAAAGAGTTTACAATATCATGCGATTTATTATAAACTTACGGTGTTTGCAATACTCCGTTGATAGGGAAATTCACAAATTATATAAGTCCTTTTAAATACGAGAAAGCGACTTATTTCAATCTAGGTACAATGGACTTATTTCAGATAGACAAGCTTATAAAACATCATCATCATTATCAGCCATTTAACGTGCCCACTGCTGGGAAACAGGCCTCTTCTCTTTGACAGATTTTACTAAGAAAACATGTTAAGCCTCCATATTTTTTTTATTCATCAGATTAGAGTAATCTGACTATCAAAACAGAAAACTAGCCGAGTGCGAGTCGGATTCGCACACTGATGGTTCCGTACAAACAGCTACATTCACCAAAATAATTAAATAACATTACTGAAGTTCATAAACAATTGAGGACAGCAGCACAACAAAACAGTATTGAGGGACAAAATTAACTTTTCCGTAGGAAAACTGTAGTCCCCATACATCGACATTAGTCGCTGTCAGTTTACCAGCTACAAATAAGTAATAATCTTTTTTTTATGTACTTTACGGTTTTCGGATTTTTTCCTGTACTTGTGCTATAAGACGGGAAGTACCCTGTAGGTTTTGATTCCGTTGTAAGTGTAAAATATGCATCATTAACGGCTATATTTCTTGATTTCGTTGATCTAGAAGTTTTATTTTTTCACAGCTGTAACCGGTTGCAAATTTGAATATACGATATTAAATTCAACTCGATACCTCCACGCGTTCCCAATATAAAGGGTCTTGACAAACACACGGAATTAAGGTATCCTATAAGGGTTCCAATGTTTCCTTTTGGGGTACAGAACCCTAAAAATCAGCCCTTAAAGTATTAAATTAGAAAAAAAATTGAACTCAACAAGATTTTGCCATGCCAACCCTAAACTAAGTTTGGAGGTCGTAAAGGTGAGTTTTTAATGGCTGTCACAATACGTAATCGCATTGAGAGATGACGTTAAAGGTACATGGCCCCTCGCTTCGGCTGTCCGTCCACTGGAGTATTAAACACTGGATTATACAGCTGTACTGACAGGTTGAGGTTGACAGATGTTTTTATACTGTTATATTTAATTCAGATGTGTGGCCCCATCTAGAACAAGCCATCTCTTCGCTTGATTTCGCATTGCTCAATCATATAATGTGTCTCATTTTTGCTCTAACTTAATCTTAACTAACATAGAGGTGAAATTGTTCGTTTGTTAGTGGATAAAAAGCTGCACTGTCGCCGAGTCTCAATAGGGATGTTTCCTCGGTAGAAAATGATCATTATATTTAGTCCGTCAGTGAAATTATCAAATAATACTGGACCCGTATTTTTTGCTTTTTAAAATAAATAAAAATTGACAAAGACAAAGTGCATCAAAGTACAGGAGTGGGTGTTTGTGACGTCACTTTGTCAAAATGTAGCAGTCAATCAGTATAAAGTGTAGCACACCGTGACGTCACACGATATTTCAACGCACTGTGTCGTTGTAATTTTTTGTTTACGAGGCAAAAGAAAAAACCGGCCAAGTACGAGTCGGACTAGAGCACGAAGAGTTCCGTACCGTTATCACAAAAAACAGCAAAAAAAAACAGATAGACAGACAGACAGACACACTGACAGACAGAGAGATAGACAGACATACAGACTGACAGACAGACAGACAGGCAGACATACATATAGAGTCAGACAGACTGACCGTGGAGTCGTAAAAGGGTCCCGTTTTTACCCTTTGGGTACGGATCCCTAAAAATACGTGTCTAATATTTTTAGATTATCTAACTTGTCATTATATAAGGTCACATCACTAACGATGCGTCCCAACTCTAGGCGCTAGTGGACATTGTCGGTGGACAGCAACGCGGCCTGACCGGTCTCTTGTAATAACTAAAAGACTCGTTCAGGCACGATGGATTAGTTTATTAGATTCAACGTAGATTATAAAAAGAGACGGACTAAATATCTAGATATTTTTTGTCAACATCCCTATTACTTGCTGTCATAATATCCCAAAAAACGCGCGGTTCATATGGGGTACGATAGCTGAAGCATAGACTCGGTTAAATACTTTGAAGACTTTGTTATTATGACGTGCTAAAATGATTTGCCAAACATTAAGGTGGTGAAGAAGTTGATTTGCGCTAGTCGTACATTTTTGTCTACACTTGCCGCGGCTAATTTAATGCATCATCAACAAAGCTTTTTCCCAACAAATTTAAGATCGGATACCAATGTATATGGTGTCACCTATTGCCAGTATTCTACATGAAGCGACTGCCTATCTGGCCTCCATATCTCAGATACTGATTAGCCACTAAATACAAGACGCCTAAAAGATCATGTGAATGTTGATTATGATCGAATGAATATTGTCTATGTTCTTCAGATCTTGGGTTGCTATCCGGCTGGGTATTCCCGGATTAGTCCTAGTTTGGAAGACATCCGCGAAGTCCGGGTTTTAGGCGCAGCGCTGTCGCTCGCCGAAGGCGCGTTAAAAGATTATGTTGAAATTATGATTTTTTTTAATTAATGAAAAATGTAGGACGGCTAATAGTTTTTTTGTTTCTTTTTAAGACTAATTTTTAGTTTAAAATTTTATGAAACTGAATAAAAAATACTCTGTACAAATATCCGGGTTGTAAGCTCCAAAAGCCGGGTTTTTACGCTTCTTGTCTTGGTTAGCTGATTTTAGTGGCGGCAACCCTATACAGATCACAACTTTACCCAACTCCCCGGTTACGAACTCAGTCATGCCAAACAGCCTAAAATTCATATTTAATTGACAAAGTCGTGTCTTTCGGGTAATTTGCTAAATACAATGCTACGAAACAAGGCGGAATAATAATTGAATGTGATACTTAGGACCCGGATACTCAAACAGAACGACTAGTTACAATGGTTGTGTGTTGATTTCCTATGATTAGAACTTGGGAACTGCTTGGTAAATTCTCAAGGTAAAACCTTAAGCCCGGGGCTAGCTAGTTCGAAATGTATTCGTGAAAACGTTAGCTTATTGTATCCTTAATCATTGAGTGTTTGCTTTGAACAAACATAAAATGTTTATGGTTTTTATAATTATACCTATATATTCTTTATATATAGGTAACGGGAATGCGTAACGATGGACGAACATGAATAATCAGCTTTTGTAATATAATACAGCTTGAATACTCGTCTCTGTGTGAGAGAGTGTGCCTTAATCCATTTCGCGGGCCCAGTGCAGATGGCGGATGTCACAATCGGCGAAATTTTCTCATGCCTCTTTCCTCATGTGTTTTCCTTCGCGGTTTTGAGTGCATTTGTGATGAGAAAAACGTACACAAAGTAAAGTGTCTGGGTTCGAATCAAACCCATGATCTACAATCCGTAAGTCGCGGCCGATACCATTCAGCCACCACAGCTTATCATAATGGCTGGTCATAGCGGTGTCATAATTAAGGAAATTATTGAAAGACTGTCATATTTCAAGCTTTTATTATTATTTATTCAACTTGCAATGTATAATGTGTTCGGGTCAAATCTTGCAAAGAATTTGAATTCAGTTATCCTCCAACGATTAAGATGAAATTTTGCATACACGTTTAGTTTCGACGACAGTGCATGTTTAGCTGAGTGACGTCATTCTTAATCCAATATGGCGGACAGACCAAGATGGCGGACTAGTAATTTTGTGCACTGCCATGCTGTGGGTATGGAATGAAAGGGTTTGCTGAGAAGAATACGAAAAAAGCTTGTTTTAAAAAAAAAAATTTAATGAATAATTTTATTTTCGTAAATGACGAAATAATATATGTTGACATAATATTAATATTTTATAATGCCTATATTGTAAATCTAATAAAAATCTCCTCATTTTATTATGTCAGCGGTCTAATTTAATCATATTGTCCTGACTAGTCTTAATAAGGACCGCAAAACGATCCACAGCCTTTGATTTTAATAAATAATAAAATCTTTGAGTACATTTACTTTGTGTGTACCATTTTCTGAAAGTCGGCTAGAGTGCAAAATCGTTAACCAATGGTCATTATAATTCAAGTGCTATCCGGTTAGGGTGACCATTTGAACGATTAATCAAGAATCTTAAGACAAAAAAAATACCGGGACGGAAAGACTAAATTAAAGACTTTGTGTGGGTTGCGGGTCGTCAGAAGCCAGAAAATGTGACACCAGTCTTGCCAATGTGTATCGTGTTACCCAGTTACTGGGTTGTGCATACGGTTAGACTGAAATCTAACCTCAATATGGTTGCGAAACAGATTGATCCTGGATCATAAAAAAATGATGTCGTCAATTGCATTTACAGTGATACGTACATAAACTCACATCTTTATTCAATGGGGGTAGGAAGAATCTCTAACAATAATATTGGCATTCGAGTTTTTGATACAAGCTCGGTT
This sequence comes from Orthosia gracilis, assembly GCA_947562075.1. Lineage (NCBI taxonomy): Eukaryota > Metazoa > Arthropoda > Insecta > Lepidoptera > Noctuidae > Orthosia > Orthosia gracilis. Next base: position 37,391,712 of record OX387275.1, on the reverse strand, counting down.
ATTTCATCGATCCCCCAAAGGTATTCCTGAAAATCTTAAACCTGCACACATGGGTACACCCCACAGCAGTATCGTAAGTGTTGAAGCGCTCACCAATTACCTAGTGTGAAGGCTCTGCTGATGATAATTGAATATATGCTTTATGCAGCCGCTAACCAACACACCGGGCCGGAGCCGGGCTATGAATACGCCTACCCATTTGCACTCTTTATAGTTATATAATACTAGCTTCTGCTCACGGCTTCGCCCGCGTATAAAGTGTTTTATCATCTCAAGGGAATACAAACTATCTTATGTCCTTCCTAGGGTCTCAAACTATCTCCATGCCAAATTTCATCTAAATCAGTTCAGTAGATCCAGAGATTACCCCCAACAACCTCACAAACTCACAAACTTTACTTCTTTATTATAATACTAGCTTTTAGCCGCGGCTTCGCTCGCAGTGAAGAGATTAAAAAAAAAGTATCCTATGTTACTTCTAATACCTCCAAGAATATATGTACAAAGTTTCATGATGATCGGTTCAGTAGTTTTTGCGTGAAAGCGTAACAAACAAACTTACATTCACATTTATAATTTAGTAGTATGATTAGTAGGTATAGAGTAAATAGTATAGACTAGCTTCTGCCAGCGGGTTCAACCGCGTGAAATTTATCCCAAGGGAACCTAATCGCGGAGTAAAAAGTACTCTACATCTTTATCCAGAACATGGTCTATTCATGTGCCAAGTACCATTCAAATCCATTCAGGCGTTAACACGTGAAAATTTAACAAACAGACAGATAGACCGATACACAACCAGAGTTACTTTCGTATGTATGGATGGTATGGATATTAAATCGATTGGATCCTCTATTTAATAAATATTTATATTGCTGCTATTTTTGGAATTGAAACTTATTTTAATTGTTGTTTATGGCAAGTCTTTTGTTTGGATGATTTGTCAATGTGGTCTATCGCCATGAAACGTTGGCCAAATTTTTTGTATCGTTGTTCAAGGATGTGGTTTAGGTATTTAATTGTATGATCACTAAAGTTTGTGCTGTAAAACGCTAGACACAAATATACAGTTCTTAATTATTTATCGCTAAATAACGACCTCGCTTACAGTTTCTATGCTTGAGGCTACAAATCCATATAGTTCCAAATAATTTGCACATATCATTCATAATACCTATTAATTACAATATTATTTACGCATAAATTACTTTGCGTAACGGTACATAAACCATGATTTCTTGAAAGAAAACCGATTCATAAGAATTCCAGTTAGAAACAATAAAGAGATCTAATAAAATAATACGGTTATCGTGAAAGCGACGAAGCGGCGCGGGCGCAGCGCGGCGCGTGCCCAGTTAACAATTGCATGCACTAACAACCTTTGCACTGGGAAGAAAGCCTTTATTGGACGCAATAATTAGTTTTATTGTTACCTTGTTAGTTTGGAAGAATGCTTTATTTTTATATTGTGATTTATTGTTGGGTTTAGTTGATTTAATTATGGTGGCGTATTTTGCATTGTGACAATTTTCTTGATTTATGTTTCATAGTTAAGAAGAAATACGGTCGCAGAGCTCCGACTGCATGATTTTCTTCTTGTTTACGTCTTTGTAGTTCGCTTTTTAAGCGAACTGTAAAGACGCAAACGTTTTTTGCTGTCGGGTTTTTTGATATTTAAAAAAAAAAAAAATTTACAACATTTTGTTAAATTTTTTTTAGAACTCGGTACATTTAAACATATAAGTGTGATATATTTTTGTAATCATAAAACCCTTTATTTTGATACCCCACACGATGGGTTTGGAAGAAAAATAAAGAATTGCGCCCTCACTTTATGGCGCCCAAAATCCTCCATTTTTCTATTTTCCAATTTTAATGTAGTCAGTGTCACTCGCAGGGTTAAGACGAATCGATTGACGTAAGAATCATCAAAATCGGTCAACGCGTTTGGTCTCTAGAACGCCACATAGGAACAAACATACTTACATACATACATACATACATAGACTGATAAACACATTACCCTCCTTCGGCAGTCAGGTAAAAAGTCATAATTCGAGGTTTGGCTCTCGTCTATTTCCTCCTCCAATATTGAACTAATTTAAAAGATATTTCATATAATAAACTGAAAATAAAGATCTATATGCTGTGCCCCAATGTTTTTCTTTTTAATTTACAGTTGTCAAATTTGTACACTAGGTCTCTGTTGACAGCGCAATTTTGAGCATCTTTTGTGTGTTCTAATAATAATGTATCATCAAAAAGAAAAACATAGGGGCACAGTATATATCTTTATTTTTCATTTTATGGCATACCTTTTAAATTGATCCAATATTGGAGGAGGAAATAGGCGAGAGCCAAACCACTACTAAGGAAATTCAGTCGGAGTTCTGCGCCCGCGTTTCCTCTTAATATTCACTGCTGATTTGGGACGTCGGTCATTCCTTGATACGGAGAATGTGGTCTAGAATTATTGTAGAGTAATATTATAAAGAGGAAACATTATTTATTTATTTATTTATGTACACAAAAAAAAACACATAAATAATACAGATAAAAGAGCACAAAGGTACTGCTTATTTCAAAAGAAATTTCTTCCAGCAGACCTGCGACAGGAAAGTTGGATGATAGACGAAGACACAGTGTGTAGAAGGAAATAAGGAAACTTAAAATAGACTAACAACTGTATAACTATATAACTTAACTAAACATGTAGAACATTGTTTATTTGCAAGAGATAGTGTCTGGAAGAAAGAAAGATACTAGAAACTAACCGGCAGATGCAGCGTTGGAAGATCTCCCAATGACCTGGTTATGGCTGAAGGAATCAGGTGGATGCGAGACGCACAAGAGAGATCAGTGTGGCGACGCTTGGAGGATGGGGCCAATATCCGGCAGTGCACGTCTTTTGTATAATATCGAATATCAATTATATATAATATCGAAAATCGTTCTTGTAGGACATGCCACAAGAGCGAAGCCACGGAAAAAATAAGCTTCGTGGAAACTGTTCCGTATAATGATAAATCAGTTTTCATCAGACATAACAACCACTCGGACCTCTGCTTACGCTGCCTGTTAAACAGAGCGTGATGATATGATCCGTTGCTTGCCTTGTGCATGTACAGAAATGATAACATCTTATAGCACTCACAACAAGCCTATAATGACTTGGTTTTTGACAGAAGATCATTTGCCAATGATTGATTAGGCGTGAGGAATGATTTAGATGTTAAGATTCTAGTAGGTATTTGAATGACAAATTGAAGTGTCTATAATTTCGTTATAAAAGATTCTCGTGTAATTAAAAACACACTGCTTTTAATTGCTGGAGAGCACAACACTTTCTAAATCAGTTTCAAGAAACGGAAAAATATGTATGTAGTTAGAATAGATAGGTAGGTATTTAATTTCGTAGTTTAAACTTTGTACATATTTACTATCAAATGACTTATCGGTGAACTGATCAGATCAGGACGATAACAGGTATCACGGTGACCACTGCCCTGAGAAGAGCCGAAGATATACTGGAATAAGAAGAGTACATATTTATGAAGTTTCAGAATCTATGCCTGATCACTTACGCCTGACCGGTCTTTATGGAGCTTACATTGTACCACTAAGTAAATGGTGGTACTATATAGAGAACGAGATTTAACGCTAGTACTACCGGTGGTTCAGTTTGGTGGTGCTAGTGAGCACAAAGGACATTTAATAGGTGTACTGCCTATGATTTTATGTTTCTGAAATGTTGTAATTTTAGTACAAGGTTGTTAGGAATGCCTGTTTCGTTATGCTCTTTAAACAGCAATGAAATCGGTTGATGATAACAATACCTTCTGCTTGCAGCCATGCCCGATAAAGTTATGATACCTAATAACAATATGAAATTACTATTAAATATTACTATACTACTATAGCTCATAAAAATGCCGCTTTTATTTTTTTTCGTGATGAGCCATATTTTAACCTCAATCTGGCCTGATGGAATGCGATGGATTAACGAGCAAGCCTGGGAGATGATATGTATTCTTGTTTTGAAGGTAGGGTGTTGGTGTTAGGAAACACAGACGATGATAGAAAGTACCATAATTACGACGAGAAGAGCGAGCCCTGAAGGTGACGTCCACTCTTGCTTTGAAGACTGACGGATTACAGATGGTAGAACACACACAACGGCTGAGTGTTTCACATTTACAATGGAGTTAGCAAGCTCAGAAGATGTCTGTTCACTCTTGTTTGGAAGACGAAGTATATATGGTAGAAAACACAGACGATGGCAGAGAGTTCCACACTTACAATGGAACGAGCGAGCCTAGAAGAAACCTACTTTGAAGGCTAGGGTTTAAGTTTTATTAAACACAGTCGATGGCAGAGAGTTCCACACTTACAATGGAACGAGCGAGCCTAGAAGAAGCCTACTTTGAAGGCTAGGGTTTAAGTTTTATTAAACACAGTCGATGGCAGAGAGTTCTACACTAATGAGCGAGTCTATACGACGCTTTTCATTCTTTCTTCGATGGCAAGTTATATGTAGTAGGAAACACAGACGATGGCAGAGATTCCCACTCTTTCCTTGTGAGCAAAATAAAAGTGCGATCATTATTTAATTCAACATGACCTTTTACGAACTCATCGTTCAAGTCTTCCGCTACCATAAACCACATTCCAGAAAATCAATGGCTGCAAAAACTGCCTTGAACTTTTGCCTGCATATGCGATTCTTCCGGGAGAGAGGTAAAAAGGTGGGTAGGTAAAAAGTGGTGAATAAAAAGTGGGATCGCGATAGGTGAGGCGAGTCGGCGCGAGCGCAGCGCGTGGCGGACGCGTGCCTACCGACCAATTACACATCTTCGCCTTTATTACAAGAACGCTCATTAGACTTTAGTGTGGAGTTGTGAGGTGGACGATGCGGTGGTTTACTTTTCTTAGATTTATCTCCTTTTATTTTACATTATACGATTTATTCAAAGTCGAAGTAAAATCGTTATTTCAATTAAGACACTAAGGCCGGGTTACTCACCTTCAAATTATCGCAGAATGAATATGACAAATTTTTAAGCACGCGTTATCAGCTTTGATTGGTTGAATTAATTTTCAACAGCCAATCACAGCAAATAACCGGCGATTATTGACATTAACCGGGTGTAAGCGTCACTTTTGAAAGCCACAAATTTAAATTTAAAACGTAATAATAATTCATTCTACAGTTTATTGTGCTATTTGGTTGAATGATATGACATTTTGTCTCTCATGTCTCATTATTATGGCTTTTAGACATGCAGAAACTTTGGCACCCAACTTTTAAACTGGCACATTTTGCTTCACTTCGACGAAAGGCACTTCAAAGCATCATGAATCATTTTTATCAACACAACAATGGGCGATATTTGAAAATATCAAGTCGTGTTCAGGTACCTACTGAAGAAAATATAAAACAATACCCCACTCACTTTTACTAACCTGACACAGATCACATCCACAACCATGAATTTCTTAACAAAAATCTCAACAAAATCTCTACATTTTCTAACTAACGCATCCACGCTCCTTCTTCCATCCGAGGTCACGATTGAGTATGCGCAACCAAGTGTATCGCCTGCCAGGTCAACACGGTTAGTTTTTACTCGCGAACTAGGCGCGCCTAGCGGCTCTGCCTGCATTTTTTAATCTAACTGATGGTTACAGATCGGTCGGTTGACCGCAACCACTGCTTCTTGAAATAGCTCCATATGTCTTCAGCTGTCAGTTTTTATGGTTATCTTGTGTAGTTTTGTTGGTTTTTATTTCTTCATTTTGTTCGAGCTGAAAAAGTTTAAGCTTAGTGTTAGATTATTTGATTCTGTTACTAGGTTGAAAAAATCTTTTTAAGCTTTGGATTACGTTATTAAAATTAGAAGTTCTTTTTTTGAAATTGTATCATTTAGCAGGTTTATCACACATATCATAAAAATTATTTGTCAGGTCGTTTACCAAAACTCACTTCTTCTTCAGAAGATCTGTGAAGATTGGCATTCACTCTTTGAAGCAAGTCTCAACCGTCAATTTCATTCAGTTGCTCAGTTTCTAAATCCATATTTCAACCACGTTTCTTGACAGTCAGACAAACGTCCCATAATTACGCCACTACACATAGGGTCGTATGGTTGCCATGATTGCAGGCGGTTGACAAAAATGACCAGTTAGCTGCCCAGCGACCCGGAGTCGGTTGTCGAACCGCATCCGGTGTAACCGACTTATACAGGGTGATTTATTATAATTGATACCACTTCTAATAAGAGCGAGCCGAGTGGAAACGACTTATATGAGTAGTTAGAAAGGGCACTCTAAATATTATAAAGAGGGATATCTAATGCAGTGGTTAAAAGGTAAGCCGGTCAGCAACTGCCCAGATTTCCCAGAGTATCGGTAGCTATAGAGACTTGCACAAATAATTTAATCTTAAACTGGGTTAGTCCGAAGTTATATTTTGTTGGAACCTAACATCCTGTAAGCTGAGTTAACCTAAGAATATTGATATGATATTATCGATCTGGGTTTTTGATTGTAGTCAATTCAAACAAAATACAAACTTATTAATTATGAGTAAATTAGGTAATTGGACGGTTCGCACGAATTTAACTCGCCCGAAATAAGCGAATGGGACAATTTTAAATAATATTATTTTTCTGTGGCGATTCGCACGAAGTAGGAGCTGACTGTCACCTATATAATTTGGGGGGCGCCCCAATTTGACAATTTCTTCTTCATATCTTTGGAGTCGAGACCATAATATAGGATATATAGGACCATAAGAATCTTGGCAAAACGTTTTGAATTTTGATATAATCTTCGACATTTTATTTACGTATATCAATTCAGTAATAAATGCGTCGGTATTTGTTCAAAGCTTATCTTCAGTCCACAATTCAAATGTGTGGATATTGTACGTGTGACATGCCAATTACATCGGTGTCTCGAGCCAACAAAATTGCTTTGTCTCGGAGACTTTAAGAGGGTGCGCCCCAAATTATGTGGGTGACAGTCAGCTCCTACTTGGTGTGAATCGCCAAAGAAAAAAAAAAATGTCGATTCGCACATTTCGTGCGAGTTCAATTCGTGCGAATCATCCAATATCCCGGTAAATTGGTATTAGATTCCGCTGTATAAGCAGATGGAAGATGATGGTGTTTGAGTACCTAATAACTATGGTAACTGATCTTGTTATGTCCTCTAATCAACACGTACAACTAACAGCTCCCAAATTGAATTTCACATGCCAAACTAGATCTTTATACCGGTTTTTATATTACCATATAAAAGATGGGTATAATCCATCCATACTTCTACTAATATTGTAAATGTGAAAGTGACTCTGATTGTTTGTTCGTTACCTTTTCACGACTAAACGGCTGAGCCGATTAAGATGAAATTTGTTATGGAGATATTAATTTGAGACCCTGCGAAAGATGTAGGATATTTTTATCCCGCAGCCTTATTGCGTTAGTGAATTCGCCAAGGCAAAGGGTTTGACCCCATGAAAGAGTATGACAAATTCTCTTTAAATAATAAGTTATTGCCAAAAATGACTTTGATTGGTGAAGATACTCTTTTCGAAAGAGTAGGATGATAAAACAAATTTTACGCCGGCGAAGCCGCGTGCAGAAGCTGATATATTATAAATTAACCTCACACGGTTACCGGTAACCAACAGTTAGGCGTTTAAACGATTAGTTAGCAAGTGCACACGAGCGGCTCGACCGTTGTTTTGTATAAAGCATGGTTATTAAACTTATTATTCCATCCACCAATTAGAACAGGGCTTTCTAATAGCACCACATTCTTTTTAACTAGATTGTGTGCATGCTTATATTTTGCTTCATTTTGATTTTAATAAGAGATTTTCCGTGTTTTAAAATGATGGAATACGATAAGAGTGTTGCACAATGCAGGGCTCCTTAGACCGAACAAGCAAAGACTAAAAGAATCTGTAAAATGTAACAAGCAAAAACTGAAACCCTGCGAATATTTTTTGGAACGGAGTTCCTTATCGCACGTAATAGTTCTGATTTGTTTGCTGGCTGAGGGGCTAGACCGAAAAAAGTGTAACAATGAAAAAAACGACACCTTTTTGAGGTACTTCCCGATAACCTAGGATACGAGAACTTTTTTCAATCGTTTCAGCTTGCCGTAAATTTTGAGAAAAGGCAAAATTATTTAATTTTAATGTTTAAATAACCCGCAATTAATATAAATAAATATAAATAATCAGTTTTGCCTGATAAATTGTGCGAGGCACAGCATGCTACATGCAAGATAGAACAAGCGAAGATCCGGACAACAGGGAAACGCCGAGAAGAAAGCCGGAGGCGCACGAAGAAAACCGAAGATGTACGAGCGCGCGCTGACTAGACACATACAGTACCTACGCTAGCAGTCGTTATTGCGTTTACACTGAGCATCACCTGTTTTGATGTTCGTTCAGTTTCGTCATATTTTACGAAACTGAAACACTGTAAATGTAATGACTCGAACTTCGTTCCACCTGGGTGTCCATAAGACACCTCACTCTTTTTTTTAGCCTATGTTACCCCATAATAATGAATCGATTGACATCTTATTCATCAAAATCAGATGAATAGTTTAGGTGCTACGGAGACACATACGTAAATACAAACATACACATAGACTGACAATAAAACCACAACCCTTCCTTTTGGCTTCGCCATAGTCGGGTAAAAATGGAAAAGTGAATTGCAGTAATTTGACTGGCTCGATCCGGACTGGATTGCTTTTCTTCATGGCTCAGTCAAACTATCTACCAAAACCATAGCCAATCCATTTCAGATTATAATCATTACCCTCTTAGGCTATCAGCAGCCATCAGATAGACTATTTAATATCAAACCAAATAATTATTTTTATGCGAACACAATTTGCCTCTTAGCCCAACTTAACAAAAACTCCGAAGACAAGTTCAATTCAATCCACACAAACGATATATCTAGATAGAATCAGAGCGAATAATGACATTAAAACAACACCGCTGGGACGATCAACGACTCTATTATGTTGAGGACAGCTTGGCCGTCCGAAGAAAAAGGGTAGCATCTGAGCTTATATACATAATTGAGCTTTAAATTTTATTTTTTATAGAGTTGCCGAAAATCGAAACAAATGAAACACAAAACAAGGCACATGATGTTTCCTAGATTTTTCGCCAAGTTTCCGTTCGCCAGTGAAAAGCCCAACTCCGAAGAATCAACGAAAAGGTCAAATAAATCTCGTACTTAAAAACTCGTTTACATTTGAGTTAAATTATCATCTCGACGACCATGATTGCCTATACCTAATGGGGGGTGGGGGTTTTAGGAGGGGGGATGTATTGTAGGGGTTTATTATTGACAGTTTGCGGTTGAGATGTGAATGCGAAATTTCCTTAAAACTACGTGAATTGCTCTTTTGTTATTTTTATTTATTCCCTCCGTTTTGTGTTTTGGTCAGATGTGCCCGTTTTCCTTTTGGCGGCAGAGCTGGCCGCCATTTATTTTGACACTACATGATGCATCGGGTTCTGGCTGTCTGTATGTGGTTCTGCTTCATTGTTCAAGATGACGCATGGATGTGGGGGCTATGAATGAAGATTATAGTGGGCTATAATGTGATGGGCTAATAAAGGTGTTCAGAATTCGATGCCCGAACTAAATATTTTGACTACTATCTTTAAACGTGTGAAGTGAAATTAGGAAAATGTTTTGAATAAGTTCTTTTGAGATATCGATTTGTTAAGTTATGCTTATGAGATTAATGCAAACCTCGAATGTATATCGGTTTAGGTCTATCAGTATATATTTGAATATTATTGCTGCCTCGTTGGTCTAATGTTCGCAAGCGCAACTGTTGAGCATAATTGTTGGTCCTTTTTAGGGTTCTGTACAACAAAAGTTAAAAAAACGAACCCTTATAAGACCAGTCTGTCCGTGTGTCACCACCGACTTTCTCAGGAACGGTTGCACCTAGCAAGTTGAAATTTATACCAGATACTGAGGTCTATAGTCCCTATTAGGTGTATAAAAATCAAGTTCCTGAGTCAACAAGATAAAAAGATATGGTCAAATTTAGATTTTCGCGAAATATTGTAAGTAATAAAATATACCTTAATTTCCAAATTTTTTATTTTTCGGCATTTTCCCTTTTTGTTTGCTGTAAGACCTTGCTTTTAACCAAAATTGACAATTCTAGGTCAACCGGAAGTACTCTATAGGTTTTTGGTCGAAAACCTATATGGTAGCCCGTTGACCTAGAATCACTAAATTTTACAAAAAGTTACGTCTTATATCACAAATAACGGAAAACTACCAAAAATTAAAAAAAGATGAAAATTTAAGGGTGTTCCCATACATACAAAGTTGACGCCACCTTGGGTACGGAACCCTTCGTCCGCGAGACCGACTTGCACTTGGCCGGTTTTATTTTTTGTGGTGAAAATCATCCAATGACTTTCTTTCAATACTCCCGTTCTGGGTAAAGCGAGGGAGGGTGTGTCAGACTTTTACTGACTAAAACCCACCTTCTTGAGCCAGGGCCACCGTTCGATTCAGTCGGGCAAGGTGTTATTGTGTTTTTCCCTCTGGCATATTTTCTCAGTAGGACTTTGTCTAATCTGGTGAAGGTTGCGGGGATCCGCTGGATGCGGGACGCACGGGGCCGGTCAATCTGGCGACGCTTGGGGGAGGCCTATGTCCAGCAGTGGACGTCTTCCGGCTGATATGATGATGATGATTCCTCAGTAGCAGCCCAGAATCTAGATTTGTGGCCCATTGATGGCAATCAAATCCCCTGTAACAGGGGACTTAAAGATAGCTGAGTAAAATAGGGTATATTATAGGTGCTACCCCTACCGAACTCTTCGGGAAATACAAGCGTGATGTTATGTTATGCATAGCCTTTTTGTAGGGTTCCGTACCCAAAGGTTAAAAACGGGACCCTATTACTAAGACACCACTGTCCATCTGTTTGTCACCAGTATCTCATGAACCGTGATAGCTAGACAGTTGAAATTTAAGCCCCTTACAACAAACGTGATATTTTTGCCGTTTTTTGCGATGATGGTACGGAGCCCTTCGTGCGCAAGTCCGACTCGTACTTGGCCGGCTTTATTTTAATTGTCGGTACGATCAACGAACAAAAACGCTTTTCTGACACTGAAGGTAATCTGAGGGAGTCTAGGTGGAATTATCAAGATCTTACAGCAAACCTATAGCCTTCTAACAAATAACTTAGAGAACGAATCCACAAAACCATAACTCAATTAACCCGCCGTAACTTTAGCCGTCGTCAAGTTAACCATCTCAATCTATACAGTTATTGTCTCCGGTAGTTAGCCGCCCGTAATTTGGGCAATCTCATAGTTATTTATACCCATCGTAACCATATTTTTATTATTCGAAACGGGACAGTGTCAAAATTACGATTACAGTATTATAAATAAACTTTTCTTCTTTCAGTGTTTTACCAAAATCGATGACGAATGGCAAAAGAAAAAACATTTGGTTGCGATTATAATTTCAAGGTTTCTCGCATTTTTCGATTTTGACATAGCGCTATCGAAGACTCTTTGAAAAAAATTAAAAACATTTAGACAAATTTAAAAGTCTATGCTATAGATTTTGAGTTTTTATCAATGTTCATCCATTAGTAACTGAAAACTGAACAATTCGGCGTCGCGAAGCTTTCCTCGGAGATATCAGAAAAAATTTAAGAAACGCCAAATAGGACGTGCTGTTCAAAACGGGACGTATGGTCCCTTTAGTTATACCGTGAATGACGTGCTAATACCCCAAGTGTACAAGCGCGATGGTGTACCCACTTTATTAGAGAACCAGTGGCCGGAACCATAACTGTAAGAACACTAAGAATAGAGAATTGAATCGTTATTTTGATGTCAAAACAAACGGTAAGGTTCAGCAGTAATAAGTTTCTGACTTGATAATGTTGTTAGTTGTAACGTTAACTGTCCTTGTCGTTACGCCTAGCGTTTTTCATTAGTTAGATGACATATCTTTGTAATGGTTGAGGTTACGATTCAAAAGACTGAATTTGAAAACCATTCGATTTTTTAAAAAATTTTTTGTCTATAGACTCGAGTTTGACCACTAGGTATCTCACCTGATGGTAAGCGATGATGTGATCTGTGGTGAATCACGCTTGCCTAGAAGTAAACTATTCACTCTTGACTTAAAGGTCCCTAGATTGTAGCTATCGGAAAACACAGACACCCGCGGGGAATGCCACTTGTTAGCTATACGCACAATAAAAGTATTCCCAAAACGTTTAGTGCGTATGGTTGGGATGTCCACCATGTACCGATGGCGCATCGCCGTACGTCTCGTCTTACTATATCTCACTGCAGGGTCAAGGCCACGTCTCAAGAGCAAGGCCGAGCATTACTCTCCACGTTTGGTATACCTAAACAAGTTAGCAATTATACACATTAGTTTCATTTTAAGTCCGGGGGTGACCACGGGTAGTGAATTTGAAACAGAGTTACCGCGGTCCTGGCACAAGCAACTGAAAGAACACGGTTGGGTTTTAGTCAGTGAAAGTCTGACACGCACTCCCGCTTCAGACAGAAAAAAAATTGCTCATCATTATGGTTCGGGGGCAGAGGCTCTTGTTTAGTGTCACACTTTCAGCGATGTCGATGGTCCATATGTCAAATCGTAAGGCATTGATCATGATGGCAACACTTTCGTTGATTGCCATAGAGCCTTAGATCCAGTTTTCACGATCACGACGATGCCGGAAAATCCGTTAAATTTAAGTTCATAGATGGCTTGTTTTTTTGTCTAATATATTTTATAAAATCCTTCAATCTGGAAATATGAAGTCCAAAAACCTTTATTAAAAAAAAAAACAAACCGAAGAGCTCTAGATAGCATTTTTATCTCTCTTAACGCCTCTTCCTGCCTACAAACCGACTCAAGCGCGCCCTGAATTTGGCACACCCTAGAAATAATTTCTCATAGGCATGTATACCATTACCAGTATACCATTGCAAATAGTTTATAATTTACCTAAGTACAGGGCAATGAGAAATGAAAACGCATAAGTTCCCCGGGAAGAGGCTCATTTTTACAAAATACAGTCCTCGCGGGCAATTACACGGTAAGTGCATATATCACGGGGGACAGAAAAATGTGTGTTTTCCACTACGTACGATTATGCAGTACCTTTGCATGTTGCAAGTGATAACGTTGGTTTTGTTGTGGAGAACGCCGAAGGGCCCAGCCAGTGTGCCACATATTTTTATTTGGAAAGTGTCATTTAAACTTTGTTACGAAAAATATAATTTTAATGATCAATTAATTTCCCCTTGACACTTTTGAGTACCACATCATAAAAATATGAAGTTAATTGAGTTAAGACAATCAAATATTTTTTTCTACATTTATTATTCCTGTCAATAAGTAAGTTACTTGTTTTACACTAAATCATTATCATCGTGTCGTGTTTGTAATAAACTGTCTTATAAAACTGCTAACAGCGATGCAATAGCAACATTAATATGAGATTATGCTAATTCCAACCATTTATATTCGTAATCCAATTATATCACCACGTGTCGTAAATTTACAAGTCCATAATTATATAAGACACAGTTCTCTTATGCGTTTTTAAACACCGGTTAAGTTTCAAGTAGCTTTTTAATTTTTGTATAAAAAAGGAAAAAAAGAAATGAGTATTGCAAACAGTATGTCGATCGTTAGTATCTAACAACATATTTTCACGGTTTTTAGCACACACATACAGATAAACGTAATAACCACAGAAAAACATGAGAGACAAAATCAATTACAATATGAATGCGTTAATACTTGAAAACACTGTTTTGTTTTAGTGAATTATCATTATTTCAGCCGACAGATGTATCCAAGATGCCATGTTTTCCCCAAGCGTCGGCCAGCTCTGCGCATCGCGCATCTAGCGAGAAAATAAAATTTAATTTATTTGGGAACATTTTCCCTAATGTGTCGACAACTATGGAAAACGCGTCCCCGTGAGAACGCGCGCCCGTCCGGTTTTCTCAAGCGCGCCACAAGAACGCACTGATTGCTGTTTGTTTGCAAATATCGCGTCTGTCGTAATTTTTGCAAACAAAGTTGATCGGTTAGTGAATGGGCTGTGATATGCGCTTATTTTGCATCTAGGTACTTGTGTGTGGAAAGGTGAAATAGCCATGAGAGCATTATGATCTGCGTTTGATGAAAGAGCGGCAGCAGACCAATTGTTCAACCCGATCGAACAAATCGTAAATGAAAAGCTGAGAGGTTATAAGGTCTTAAAACTAAATTAGGGATTCTAAAAAAGAAAAACATTAACTAAGATGAATATTCTATTATAGTTATAGAATTCATTCAAATACGCAATACTCATACAGTAAAACGACTTCAATACATAGACAAATCTTTTCACTAGGTGTACGTTTTTGTTCAGGGTCCTTTAGCCTCATAACGCCGCAATGTCATTATTTTAGAAGTAAATGGCCTGCATGTTTTTCTCTTAATTTTTCCGTTAAGAGAAAACAGGCAGGTATTAATAACTACCTAGAGTATCAAGTCCCATCGTTAATATTTAATATGAACTGCGTTTGTGTGCGTTATTGTCAGTTGTGGTTTATGGTCCCGTGAGCCGGCGCCGACAAGCGCGCTCTCCCATGACGCCATCTTACTCTTTTGGGCGGGAAAACGTTGCAACTGTAATGACCACTTTAGTTGAAACGCTTGGAAAATCTTGTAGATAATTCTATTTTTGAATTGTTTTTCCCATTCATAAATGGACCACTGTTGCTCCGTCACTGATGTCGCTCTTACAAATGGCGAATTGTGAAATCTATACTTAATATTATAAAGCTGAAGAGTTTGTTTGTTTGAACGCGCTAATTTCAGGAACTACTGGTTGGAAATGAAAAATTCTTTTTGTGTTGGATAGCTCATTTATCGAGGAAGGTTATAGGCTATATAACATCACGCTACGGCCGATAGGAGCGGAGCTTAAATGAAAAATGTAGCAAAAACGGGAAAGAAATATTCCTTTTTGAGAGTTTCCGTTGCGTGCGCTGCGTAAACGGTTTAGATGGGTAGGTGGGGCAGCTAGTATTTTATAATAGGAGAATGCTTTTTCGATACTTACTTGAAAAGCGATGTTGGTATGGTCCTTCAAATAATTGTATTCAAAGAAATACAGAAGTTTTAGAAAAAAACAATGGCTGTTTGGCAGACTAGAACTAAGCATTGAATGATCCCGTATTTTAAAATAGCAATTAAGAAATGAAACAAAATTGTACCTAGGTACAATATATAACTTTGCTTTACGTTGAAGTTTTATTTACCTCAGTAACTTTCTTTCATCAATTAATAACAATACGTAGTTTGTCATGGAACGGAAATTGCCTACAGGAAGCGTGTATTGTGGCCAGGTTACAGGCTAACAGCCTGTCGCCATATTTGTATAGTTGTGATCTATGGCGGCCCTTGTCTATGCCATTAGTGTTACTGCCGCTTAGGGGACTGTTGCACCAAATCAGGTGCGAAAATTGGAAGATAAAAGTGATAACGATATTAATTTATTGCCTCTGGTAAATCCTTTAAAATTATGAAGTTAATATGTAAAATAAAAGTAAACTTAGTTCAGAGTAAAAACCAACCGATGTTTCAAATTATGTAATTCAAATTGAGATCCTGGATATCTCATTTCCAACAAAAACAGAATCATCAAAATCGATACATTAACGACGAAGTTATCCGCGAACACACATAAAAAAAACATATATGTATACGGTGGAATTGATCAACCTCCTCCTTTTTGGGAAGTCGGTTAAAATAAAAGAGTCATAAACTTTCTACATTAATAGGTTAAATACACGTACATGTATATTGAATATAATATATACTTATATAAATATATATATTTATGTAGTAACAGAAAAAAGAAAGTGACCAGGTAAGGATATTATCATCAACAATCATAGCTAAGAGTGTTTTTTTTTTCTTCGTTTGCCGTAGTACTTTGTGGGAGTATACGCCAATCATGGGCTTGGCGATTATGCGCAACAATGATCGCCTTTTGGCTGAAAAGATAATGATAAAAACTTGTCTACCAAAAAAATATAACCGACTACCAAAAAAAACACTACAAAATAAAATAAATCTTCAATTTCGGAAATCGTTGTTCCTGTTTTCATTTCTTCGTTTTTTGACACCGACTTCCGAAACTTATATATTTTTAATTTTGTAGTGTTTTTTTTGGAAGTCGGTTATATTTTTTTTGTAAAAATGTTTTTTTTTTATTTTCATTTTTTAGTAGTATAATATAATGGAATGGACAAGATCTAAAGCAAGGTACCTGTAATGCCCACAGTGGTGCCAGAATAGATCACCCGATAACATGTAACTTGAACATAACTGGTAGAATGAGAGTGTACCAGGGTGAACTGTTCCTGTTTAGAGGATACTGACGTGATGGTATGTTATAAAATGATGTAAACAATAAACAGACATTATACAGACATTATACATATTCGCGATTGCAGCAATCCCGACAGATTTGATGTCACGGTCATTTATTGAAGAGTTCTGTTGTATATCTCCGAAGTTCTTCATCAGATCTTTACCAAATTTGAATCGGACCATTTCGGAATAAACTTCTTCCGAACAAAAAAAGAATTTTGGAAATCCGTTGACGGAGTAATGCCCAAACATACATAAAAAAAAAATGTAAACATCTGAACCTCCTCCTTTTTGGGAAATCGGTTAAAAAAGAACCAACTTTAAACCAAACCAAACTTTAAACTCATGAAAAATAGGAATTATACGAAAAGGGTTACAAAGGAATTTAATCAGTCGGTTACAATTAGTAGAGGCATATTACTATATAATGGTATATTTAACATAGGTATATTTACACTGAAATTAAGGCTTATCTTGTAAGTCTTACTGTAGAGATCGGTAGAATCTGGATGAGTTTGACATAGGAGGGTGGGTTTGCACAAGAAAAAATAAATCTATGCCCAACAGGTGACGAAGTCAAGCTGTGTGGATATTCTTCTCTGTCGTTTCGCTCTTGGCAGAGCGGTCGTGGTCACGACGAGGCGTCCACGTCGGTGGTAGATGCAGACACAGCTCTCCGCACGATCTCCCGCCATCTCTCCCTGTTGGCGGAATGTTTAGCGCAGTCAGATATGCGGCCTCCTATTGCGGATTTCACTTGGACAGTCCAGCGCATAGGTGACCTGCCGCGCGATCTGGTTCCCTCCACTTTTCCTTGTACGAGCAGCCGCTCTATGGAGTCGCACTCCCGCCTAGAGACGTGACCAAAGTATTGCAGCATGCGCGACTGTACTATGCTCGACAAACGCTGCGTGATGCTGAGTTCCTGAAGTATGGACACGTTAGTTCGGAAATCCGTCCACTATATTCCGAGCATCTTCCTCCAGCACCACATCACCTCATCTCAAAGCTGTCTGGGTCCTTATAGCGGATTGTACGACTTGAAGACAATTTCAGCCATCTTAGGAAAAGTCTAGAGAAATACCAAAGCAATATAGCCGTGGGTAATATAACTTCAAGTTTAATAGAAAAATGCTGCTCTCGTGTTTCATTAAAGAGGTGCAAAAAAAACTGCTCAAGCAGCTAATAAGTAACTTTGGAGCGATCACGTAGCGTGTGTGGATATCTTATGAAATCGATACGTTGATAGATGAATTGCTTTGAATAAATTGCACTGTCTCGTATTTGGGTGATCTTTGATTAATCGATCAGGCAGACGAGAAATGTTACATTTTTATTTGTAATATCTTTTATTCTTATTATAAGGGCAGCAAAAAATAGAAATAAAGAGTAATAAATAAGGACAAGCCGTCCATCTAATAGGTTTGTATTAAAAAAAAAAACAACGTGATGCGAGACATTTTGGAAAGTCTTTCGTTCAACAACAGACTGCAATTATAGGCTGAATAATTAACCAAATGGTCTGTGTCTTCAAAAGAACTGAATCATCTATTTGTTTAGCCTTCTCTCAACTGTGCTGGACCCGGCTTCCAATTTAACGGATGTAACTGAATGGGTTACCATGAAATTGAATGTGAAAGGGAAGATATATATTTTTTTTAATATTTCTTTAGTAATTATCACAACAACTACATCAAGCGACTAACCCTACCCCTACTTACAGCTGTGGCCATAATTGCTATATGTCACGTGATGAACCCTCAGATTTAATAGTGCTGGGCAGTGACCCTGGCAAATGATACACATTGTGATCGTTCGTGGTCGTGGCAGACAGGTAAACTAAAACAAACTAAACTTATTCGAATATAAAAACTTATTTTTTGTAAAAAAGGTTCTTGTTTTTCACTTTTTAGTTATAGTACCCTAGCACGTACGAGCAAGTTCTATAGGTACGTAAAGGATTGACGAAATAACCATAATAACTTAATTTACACATTCGTGCTCTTTATCGCTTAGGAGTTCGGTTGTATGTTCCATATCTTTAAAACTGCTGAACCGATTTTCATGAAAGTTGCTCTGTTCCCTACGTTGAGAGGTACGTAATCCAACAAAAAATGATCACGATCCGATAAGTAGTTTCGGAGAAATGCGTGGAGAAACATACATACATATAAACATAAATACATACACTTATGAAATTTGGCACACGTGTTTAGAAGAAGCCCATACAGAGTTCCAAAAATATTACATACATACGTGTCGAATTGATTACCTCCGTTTTTTTGAAGTCGGTAAAAATGACATCAAAAAGAAATGTTCTTTCTTCAAACATCAACACGACAAGTCCATCAAGCGTCTAACCCTAACCCCTACTTACCGCCGGGGCCACAATTGCCATATGTCACAGTGCACAGATTCAATAGTGCTGGGCAGTGACCGTGGCAAATGATATGTTCGTGGGGTACAACTTGACCCGCCCCCATATCTCTGCTTCCTTCGGTTTACGTCGGCTGAGCGGGTTAACAGCTACTTAGAACGTGCTCTATTGTTTACCTGGTTTGTAGGAAAAGGTTGTGAGATTTAATAATAATGTTGCGACTTTGGATGGAGTATGGCAAATATTTCCTGTGGGCGATAGCGGTGAGCTAGAATTTTAGCATAAAAAGAATAATGCAATGGTTCGACTCCTATAGGTCGGAAGACACGAATGACTGCAAAAATTTCGAAAATAAATGCACATTACATTTCAGATTATTTTTCATTTCAAACAAATCTGCCACACACTTACACCTTTCATACACGTACTGATAATCTAGCGTTTTAATTCAAGTTATGTTTTTGTTATCTATTGGGAACTTTTTTTACTTTTATTTTTGCAACTTTTATGTTTTTCTGTAATTATTTTGTTTATTTTATTTTGTGTAATTTAAGTTAACTTTTTTATGTTACCACGTTTTAAATAAAAAATGTTTAGTGGTTAACCCTCATCTTTGGTATCCAAGATACAAGCTTGCCCAGCGTGGGGCCAATGTTAAAACATTATAAAATTTTCTTGATAATACAAAAAAAAAATCTAATGGAATCTTTTAGGAAATAGATGGAGAATATATTTCTATTTACCGTGAACATTTCTTCGTCGACTCATTGAATAGACACAGGTAAAAAATAACACGGAGAAGAGACATCTTTATTTTCTTTAAACATGCTTGGAAGACAGTTCATTACCGTCACGCGTTTCAAGACAAGCGATCATTCGCCTCACATAGTGATCCAACTGTAGCGTAATACACTAATTGTTGGTTTGTTTGCAAACTGAATGGTATTGTACACAAACTTCGGAATACAATGGGTAGGCGTAAGGCAGTGCATAATGGGGTACTGGTGATGTTATGGCACGCGACCCATGACGATGACGCCCCTCTGTCATAAGTTACTCAAAGCGTCACTGAACCTACTTATAGCATCATATTACAGTTTTGAATGGGGAACTTGGTCAAAATGGAACGTATTTTTTTTGTTTTACATCGGGTTCACATTAGGCGGTTCTCGCAATTGCAAAAAATACAGATTTTTGTAGAGAAAAACAGAGGCTCTAGACTAGACAAATTATCAATCTTCTTCAGTGATGGATATGGTCGAAATGCCAAAAATTAAGGGTCTAATCACATGATATTTCGATAACGCTTGATAATGCCTTAAACTTTTGACATTTTACCAATCGCTTTCGTGATGCTTTCGTTGTCTAGAGCTACTGGTAATGTTATGACACACGACCCATGACGAATGACGCCCCTGTCATAAAAAGGTACACGTAGTTTCACTGTTCTTGCTTACTCATAAGCAGGGAACTTGAGAGAAAATGACGCACTTAATTTTATTTTTTGTAATGGAATAAAGCAGTAACAATCAGCTGGGCGTGCACGGCTATTGTGATAAACTTGAGTCGCGCATTTTATCACGGTTTTTGCTCCCAAACTGTGATAAAAATGTGTGACTCAAACCTGTCACAGTTCCAGAGCCGTGCTTGCCCCGCAGATGCAACAAGGTGACACGCCATTACATTGGGCGATTTCCGTAAACGCGTCAATATTTTTGGAGACAGAAGCAGGAAACCCAATCTGTATTTGACTAAAAAAAAATGGAAACCTAATCAGGATATTGCCTGGAATTAGGTTTCCATTTTTTGTGGCATCTGTTTTGTGTGACACACCAATTACGAGGCCAATGAAGAAGAGCGGAAGACACAAACTACATAGGTACAGATTTAATTATTTGGCGCCACCCGGATACTGCACTGAACAATCGTATCTGTGGCAACAAAAGCAGTATACTACTACATAGGCAGTTAGTACAATAACACAACATCCAACACTAACTCATCGATTTAATCGCTGTCACCTCCGCTTCCACACAGCGTGGCCATAAAAAACAGCGGAAACGTCCGTCAGCGACTCCGAACAGTAATTATTACACCTTGCCGGATAACCGACAAAAACTGGACGTCACCTAACCTGATATTAGGTTGGAATGAAAGCAGGCCTTCTAAAGCTAGCCGGTTGTTCGTCAGACATTTATATAAGAGTTTATTAGATGCTATTGTGGAACTGATTTCCGTTCGAAGACATTTGTGGTGGAAAGCTTTGGGATACGGGAAAATTTATCATGACTTGTTAGCTGGGGGTTTGAGGTTGTGTGCATGTGATTGGGTTTAAAAGACAATGGATGTGCTGTAGACATGAAAGGTACTAGCGACTGTCATTGTTTGAGTCCGGATGAACGTCTATAGAAAGATAAATGTTTTATATTGACGCCTCCGGTACAGTCAATCGCAAGTCCATGATAAATTGGCCTGGTTTAGGGAGGTTTTCGCAACTCAAGTTCTACCGATCCATAGTTGACCACACGTTTTTGTTTTGAATTCAGAAAAACCCAAATATAATTGTCATAAAACTGTAACTATATTACGGTGACCTACGCAGAAAGCTTGTTTCAAAAATAATTGGAGAAAAAATACTTTTGTTGGTAAAGACTGGATCTGCCCTTTTGCTGAAAATAGTACTTGAAGAATTGTGGCACTCAACTAGTTTTGAGTGAATGATTACTGTAATATTCTTAGTGTTAACAATTGTTGGTGAGCCTAATAAATAAATAAATCTTCCATCATTTTCAGTTCTTACAAGCGAAAAGAAAAACTAAAGAATTTGAATTACCACTAAACTGTGGAGTCCCGTGAGATGAGCAGAAAGATAGCTTCATTCAAACAACTCAAGCTATCACAGACCTGACCACAGATAGATTTGTTGAAGCAACCAGACGCACGGCGATGCGTCATCGGTACATGGTGGACATCCCACCCATACGCACAAAACGTTTTGGGGACACTTTTATTATGCGTACAGCTAAGGAGTGGAATTCCCTGCCGGAGTCTGTGTTTCCCGATAGCTACAATCTAGGGGTCTTTAAGTCAAGAGTGAATAGGTTACTTCTAGGCAAGCGTGCTTCACCGTCGACCACATCAT
Organism: Orthosia gracilis; assembly: GCA_947562075.1. Lineage (NCBI taxonomy): Eukaryota > Metazoa > Arthropoda > Insecta > Lepidoptera > Noctuidae > Orthosia > Orthosia gracilis. Next base: position 37,369,706 of record OX387275.1, on the reverse strand, counting down.
CGCTTACCATCAGGTGAGATAGTGGTCAAGCGCGAGCCTATATACAATAAAAAAAAAAAAAAAAAAAGCAAATTGCCTCGAAGTAAAAGCAAAAAATCAATTGAAGACTCTAACAAATTTATTTTTAAAAGGAACTACATAGATACATATTTGTACATGTTCCATAACATGTCGAGAAAAGCTGGTCGTTGATACAGCTGTTAAGTGTTAATATGGGCATGGACTAACTAAGCAGACCCGCTGCTATTAGACCAAAAGGGATAGACAGGGATACTGCGGTTTTAGCACGATTGAGCACTATTACTGACTATATTTGATCACTGGTTAAGTGTATTGGTCATGTTAAGTGTATATGGATTAAGTAGTGCTGATAAACTTGTGTGCTGAGACCTCATTGGGAAGTTTTAAAACATACAAACGAATTGTACTAGCAGAATTCCCTTAAGTTGTGTGCTGAGACTTCTTTGGTAAGTTTTAAAACATACAAACGAATTGTACTAGCAGAATTCCCTTAAGTTGTGTGCTGAGACTACATTGGGAAGTTTTAAAACATACAAACGAATTGTACTAGCAGAATTCCCTTAAGTTGTGTGCTGAGACTTCTTTGGTAAGTTTTAAAACATACAAACGAATTGTACTAGCAGAATTCCCTTAAGTTGTGTGCTGAGACTTCTTTGGTAAGTTTTAAAACATACAAACGAATTGTACTAGCAGAATTCCCTTAAATTGTGTGCTGAGACTTCATTGGGAAGTTTTACAACATACAAACGAATTGTATTATATGTTATCACATTTCCTGGTCATTATGAATATTTCTATGTAACGGTTGGGCAATTCGATAATTATGGTCAATGAATAAGTCCAAGAGCGAGCGAAGCGAGCTCGGCCGCTTAGTGCACCCCGACATGGATAGGTCATTTCCTTCATGTTAGGTTACTTTAGACCCTGCAGACAGAAATAGGAGCCCCGCTAGAACCCTTCGACTTTGTTGCTTAAATAGTATTCGTACATATCTATTCTATATTAAAACCAATGTCAAAATTAAAATAATTTTTAAAACAAAATACATCTGTTTATTACCCGGCCTATTGGGCCGGGTAATAAAAAGATGGTAGTGATGGACATTATTCATAAAGCCCGGTCTATTTAATTACTTCAATAGTTTTATCATATTGCCTACTTATAATGGGCATTTTTCAAATTGCCCAGGCATTTTGAATAATGCCGTATTAATCATGCCGTTATTTGTCATTGCCGTATTAATCATTAATAATGCCGTCTTACTTACTTCCATAACAGATATATGATTTTGATTGTTTTTATAAATACGGTCCTGTCGATAATTTTCAATATTAACGCGGGCGGTGCCGTTGGTAAAAGCAAGTTAAGTAGGTATAAATTACAATGAACCTAAACTTTAATCAACACAAAATAGAACCAGTTACAAGTTTGTTACCTACTTAATTAAAATAGAGCAAATAAATTAACTAAGCTTGAATGGCCAATCGTAACCAGAAATTTAATCAAACACGATAGTACTGCAGTCCGGTCTTATCTTAAAACCTTGCAAGCGAAACCGGTGCAAAATTCAGTCTATGACCTGGATCTGAGGGCGTGGCACAACCTCCAATCATTTCATTACTAAATCGAAATGATATCAGATTAATTATTCCCGTTGATCGTAAAGTTACGTAAATTTTTGCCATTTTGCGGCTAAAATTTACCTATTTTAGATAAGCCTAATGGTGTATTTATTTATTTATTATATACTTTATTGTACACCACAAAAATATGTACAGGACAAACATTCATAAAACAAGTGTACAATGGGCGGTCTTATCGGTCTTATCGGTGTTGGCGATGATGTTGTCGACGGTGAAGCACGCTTGAATAGAAGTAACCTATTCACTCTTGACTTAAAGACCCCAAGGTTGTAGCTATCAGACAATAAAGACTCCGGCAGAAATTTCACTCCTTAGCTGTGCGCACAATGAAAGTATTCGCAAAACGCTTTGTACGTACGGGTGGGGACCATGTACCGGTGGCGCATTGCTGTACGTCTTGTTGTCCGATGGTAGAAAGGGCTAGGCGGAATCAAATTGTGCAGTTCCATTGCACGCTCCCCGAAATGAAACCGATAAAAATCAGACAGACTGGCCACTCGGCGACAATGTTCAAGGCTCTGGAGCTTTGAGGCGACCAGTGACATATTTAATTGTAAATATTTTATTTGATCATAACTCGTTCTAAGAATCTAGAATATTTTCTATAGATATTAAGTCAGATAATGATAACTGCATAGTATCAAACAATCAATCATCTGAAAGTAAGTTAAAATAAATCTTTCTTAAGAGGCTCTAGACAACTGATTTTCAATCCACCAAAGCATGGCAACAGCAATTGTAAAAATGCCAAAAATATACTGGATTGTCAAGAGCAATCGAAATGTCATGTGAGCCCTTACATTTCGAAATTTGACATTTCGTTTATCGCTTTCCCTGGTATAATGACATTCTGTCTAGAACCTAAACTTTATCGACATCTTAGGCGCACTGGCAAGAAAAACTTATCTCAGACACCCAGCGGTCCCAGCGCTAAGATAGAAAATTTGTTTCAAATAAATGTTACTGGATGGCGCGACATGCAGCGGTTTGATACACTCGACTGTTTGAGTTTGTATTGTAACACATTTTGGTGCAATAAAAGTGTAAAAACGTGCAAAAAATACAGGGTATAAAACAAATCGTCACTGTATTTAAGGAAAAAATATTCGCGAAAAAAGTTAATCCCTTTACTTGCAAGTCACTACTAACACCATCTATATATCGTCGTGGGACGGAACCGAATACGTTCGATGTACAATATATAATTAGTTTAGTCAGAAGAAAAACGCTAGTTACGTCGGCACAGTTTCTTTGTATGGGATGAGGCATCTGTATGTTAGTATTATATTATCTGTGTTTCAGTGTTAGTTGCTTACACGAGGTTCATCATCATCATCGTCATTTGAGCCGAAAGACGTCCACTGCTGGATATGGGCTGCCCCCAAGGGTTCCACACTGATTGGTTCTTTGCGTCTCGCATCCACCGGAATCCCGCAGCCTTACACGAGGTTAGATTGACATTAATAATTAGATAGGTCATTCAATATAGTCAATGTAACCTCTTGTTAGCAGCTAACTCCGAGTTAAGTTTTTCGTGCAAGTGGGTCTTAGTAACTGTTCTCTCTACAGCGGCGATCATCATTTCATTCATATTAACGAGATATCTAATGAAAGGTTTTACAAGTAAAATGCAAATATAATGGGCCTACACGATTTGTTCGGTGGACTGTGAAAAAGTTATGAGTGTGCGGCGCGCGTAATGACCTGCGTTCTGATTTCAAATTCAAATTGCGGGCAGGGACGTTGGTCGCTAGGTTTTGCACCTGACTTCTTTTTAGTTGATGAAGCGTTATATTTTTATGGAAGTTCAATGTTAGTTGCGAACAAATGAACAAGAAAACTAAGAGAGAGAGTTTAGTAGATATTCCAACAATAACATCTTTTAAAAAATCCCTAAGTTTTTCTTCAAGCGTAAAACCGACGAGATGAAGGCGGATGTGGGACAGTACTGCTTGGATGGAAAAATTCTTGAAGTTTCGTTAACTCGTTCTCTGTTTAATTAATCAGTAAAGAAGAACTATGATTTGGTGACGGGTTTCATGCCAAGAAAAAAATATGGATGGATTGTGTCAGGAGTGATGTGAAAGAAAATGGAGTCAGTGATAGCGTGACGGTTGTCGAAGAAGAAAACATGTTGCTTCGACCCCACTAACGTAGGACAAGGACAGGAATCTGCTTTTTTGTAGTCATTGGCGTCTGACAGTTTAATCAACAGATTTTCCTACTGCTTAACTGGGCTATACTGTGGAGACTAAATTAGAGCAGCCAGGCATGCAGGAAGCTGATAGGGACTGGTTTCATAACAAAATCCATCATGTGTTTCTGAACAGACGGATTAACATAATTTTCTACATTACAATGTCTGGATAAAATATCTGCTCATAATATGTTTGTCCAATTAAGAAAATGATCATTAGATGGTCCTATTAATAATATAGTAGATTTAACTGTTGAATCACATAAAGAGTTCAAAGCATACATTTTATTGGACAGGGAACTGTTTCCTAGCTAGAAAGTGGTTTAAGAACTTGTTCCGATGGCCTTACGAATAATTAGATTATAGTAGGTACCTTTTAATAAAAGCGGAGGGTAAAATAGAAATTGGAGACTTTATCTGGATGAAATTAAAGTTTTCAAATGAGGAAAGAGTGACTGTTGTTCCGAGGGTGCCGTTTGATATGTGTGTTAATTAATACACATATCAATACTTTAAAGGATTTTTCAAGAAAAGGAAGTATGTTCAGGAAATGTTTTTACGCCTAATGGTAAACGATGGACGAGGTCTTCGATGGATCCAGCGTGTTCAGAAGATGCATCTTTACTCTTGCTTTGAAGGTATCTACTCTCTTCTAATTCATGTTCTCAATTGCTGAAGGTCGTGCCCATCCCGAAAACCTTTGATGGATTCACTGACAAGCTGCGTTCAGGTCACTCTACCTTCGATTCTTCTCAGAGCAGTGATCACTGCGAGGCAGGCTGATGGGCTATGGGTGATTTTTGAGTTTATTTTTTGTGACCATATAAGTTTTTTATTTTTTTACTATAGATAGGCTACGTAGCAACCTTGCGAATTAAAATTGGAGAATAGAAAAATGGCGGCTTTTGGGCACCATATTGTGGGCGCCCAAAATTTTTCCTCCATACCCATCGTGTGGGATAACAAAATAAAGGGTTTTAAGAGGTGATTTCAAAAATATGTAACACTTATATGTTTAAATGTACCTAATTCGAAAAAAAATGTAATCTAAAAAGTTATAAGTTAAAACGGAGTCGGAGAATACATCTGGTTTTGGTCAGCCAGCTCGCGAATATGTATCCTCCGACTGCAAAACACGATCTTCTTCTTGTTTACGTCTTTTTACCCGACTGCCGAAGGAGGGTAATGGGTGAGGGTATGTTTATCAGTCTAACTGCACAACATGATCTTCTTCTTGTTTACGTCTTTTTAGTTTGCTTCTTAAGCAGTCAGATTTTTTGACTTTTTATATAATTTACAATCGCTATCGCCTCGCTTTCTATGATAGAATATCACTTGTCTAGGGTCTCTGATGGTAAGTGATGATGAGGTCGATATGTGATTAAGTCCTATAGAAATGAGCTATTCTCTATAACTCTTTGGTATTGTCTATCTCTATACTCTTTTACGCTAGCTACATAGAACAGCGTTTATGTTAGCGCTTGCTATGAATGATTAGATGATTACATAGGTAGCATCGAATTTAAATTGGATATTATCGTGATGAATGAAGTTGATACATGGATGTACATGTGTTAATTATTCATTACGCTGAGTTTTAGCTGATTTATATCGGTTTTGCACGCTAAGGTATATTTAAGCGTATGTAGAATCTTCTCTAACTAAGGTAATTTATTTAAGCTTCACATATAGTGAAGAGTGAGAAGAGTACATAGGCGGTCAGGCATTCGCTACTAGTCGACCTATGCTATTGATGGTATTTTTTTTTCAAGATGCATTGAAATGAATCAATTTCCGTCAATCATCGAGCAGGCTGCTTCAATATTGCACGCCAGGTTTTTGAATTTCTCCATCAGTCGACTTAACGTAACTAGTGCTGTGAGACCCATCTTTCCGAAGCAATGGTGCTGTTCCCTTCACCAGTCTAGAAGATCAAGCTGGATGGTCTCTTTTTTTCCTCCAGGTTACTTATTAATTAAGTCAATGTAAAAGTTTTTACTTATAAAGTCATAGTTCTGACACATCGATCCAAAGAACATCATCGGTCCCTCAGACCTCTTTATCCCTAAATATTTAAATCACCAGATCTCCTGGAGATGAGATAGTTCCGGAAAACGCAATATAAAATAGTATAAAGTAAAGTAAAACAACCAGTAAGACGGCAGCAATCAGTCTGAAAGTGTATCGGTTGTGTTTGCTAATGGCCGCGGCGGACGATAAATATTCATCGCGGCAAAAAAGCGGCGCACGCGCGCGATGGCCAGCGCGCTTTCTTCTCAGCGATGTGGGAAGGAGGCAAGGTGGCTTATTTAGTCGTACTTTAGATGAGATTTGAACCAGTATTTTTAACCGACTCCAAAATGGAGGAGGTTATCGATTCGACTGTTTTTTTTGTTGTTCATCTCATAACTTTTTACTAGATGAACCGATTTTGTTGAATCTTTTTTTTGAAAGTTGGTAGGTTCTTATGGTCCTATTTAAATTTGGTGAAGATCTGATGAAGAATTTCGGACAAATAACAATATATAACTCTTCAATAAACAACGGCAAATCTCTCGGGATTGCTGCTATGCCATATCTGTTTATTATTTACGCCATTTCATAACATAAAATCACGCCGGTACGCTTTCAACGGTTATGTTCAAGTTTTATGTTATTCGTGTAATCTATTCTGGCATAACTTTGTGCACCTTACTATAGAACTTGCTCATTAATAACCACAACTAAAAAGTGAAAATAAAAAAAAAGCTTTAGAAAAAAAAACAAAACCGGCTTCCAAAAAAAACACTACAAAGTGAAAAACAACTTCAATTTCGGCAGTCGGTGTTCCTGTCTTTGTTTCTTCGTTTTTTGACACCGACTGCCGAAATTGAAATTATTTTTCACTTTGAATGTCTCAATGCTGGGCAAAAGACTCCTCCATATCCTTCCAGGCCACTTTTCTTGCGGCGCCTCGAACCAGTCTTACTACCAGATATCAAACACAAGTTTGAGTTAGGGGATCAGATAGCCAGTATAGTAGTCACAGTGGATCTTTGTGTCTCTGAAGTTGGCTCTGGCAACCATTGCACAAGAAATAGTTTGTCATCGAGTATATTACATAGAGTAAGCGAGATAAGGCGATGCGACAAACGTTAGCGAGTGAAAGAGACAGTTATACAATGCTATCTTCACCTTCAACATTGACACAAAAATAGCTACTGCACAAAGATTCGTTGTGATTATTATAGAATACTCCTTGTAGAATACTGGTACTCTGCTGCATCTGATTAGACTGAAAAGTTGGGCAAAGACTTGACAGTTTGGGTTTAGCGAATATTTCAAGAGTTTTTCTCCGACTAAATAGGATATTAATTATGAAATGGCTCTCGAAACCTTTGTTCATTCTAAACACTGACCTCTTCTTTGTCGATAATGTTAGTGGATGTAGATAATGCAGTGATTGTAGGTAATGTTAATATGAAACCTTTGTAATTTTAATACGTGTTTATGTCGTTATATCTCATTAAGGAATTGTTCATTTTGACTTACTAACGTCTACCAGAATCCTTTGAGATGGCCTGAATTTTCAGCTGGACTGTTTCCGCCGCTTACCTCTCTAATTCACGTTTCTGTAATAGACTGCGACTTAACATTTAGGGGTCATAAACTAGACATAATTTGTGTAACGCTTGTTTGTCACATCAAGTGTTACAGTTATATATTGAAAAATAAAAAACGCCACATCTGCACATTCTCGGCTCCTAACGTACGGTGGTTGGTCGGAATGCTGCGACTCGTCGTAGGTCAGCTGCTAGAAAAACGTTACACCAGCCTCCGCGGGTGTGAGCGAGCTGCGAGTGAAATGTACGGCCGGGATTCTTCAACACTTCCCGAAGATATACAGTATCAGCAGGTATATACAGTATATAGTTGGCGAGTAAATAGTATTTATCACAATAGTATCCAAACAAATGACTATCCAACATGTCTTTGTAATGCTAACTACCTACAAGGTTCTTAATTCAAATTTGGAAGAATCAAAAGTTGTGTATTCGGCGCCCCAGAGACGGTAAAACGGTTTGATTCAAACACGTAGATTTTGTTTTGACTCTAACCATTTTTGTTTGACATACCTTTCAAACTAGCTGCTTAAACGATCAAGGAGAACAATTTCAGGTGTATCAGAAATTTCTGGTGATCACAATACATTTTGGAATTTCGATGAATAACACTTTATCGAGAGCCTCTTATGTTAAGATATTAGGGCTCGGTGTAACATGTGATTGCTCTTTTTCTTTTGTACTTCAATGTTAGCGGTCTTCTCAGTATTAATTCCTTTTCTAATCACATCTTTCATTCTATCTATTGTTAATTTTGTCTTCTTCTCTTCTTAAAACTACCCACACTTATATCCAAAATATTTTCTTACGAATTACCATCATTCCTCTGCATATACATTGTAATAATTTTTTTTTTACATATTGAGAAAAGAATGTCTAGTAAATATACATACCACGTCTCGAGCAAGCAATGATAAAACGCTAATAGATAAGGAATGTAAGTTGATAACTTGATGTCATAAGTGCGCTTTTAATCGAGTTTGTATAAGTGCTCCTGGACTAATGACCTACGGCTCTACATAATTTGCAAATTCTGCAATCTAAGACCGATTTCGATATAAAAATACGTTTTGTATTTTTCATATCTTGTATGCCTTTCTTGCATCAGCACTGTAGCCGGCAACTTCTTGTAATTGGCATTCTCTCATGTATGCCTATCAAACGAGTGGGTCCTGCCTGATATAATATAATAAAATATATATTAAATAAATAAATTAATATATATGACAGAGAGCTTCGTAGACTTGATTACATAGCGCTAATGGTATGCAGTTGTATTGTAACTAGTGGATATTTTTACGACTATTTATGATATGACATTGATTAGTAAACTAAAACGTCATAGGTCTTTGATAGAGCAATTCCAAAACTCACTATGGTGATCCAAAATCAAACTGGACGTCCTAATAGGTCACAAGTAATTCAAAACTTACAACTTCTTTCCTTTATTGAACATAAAGTATAGAAACATTGACAGTACTTTGACTTAAAAAGTCATTACATACATCGAATGCTAAGGAAACAATCATACAATTCTTGCATATAAAATGCCAATGAACCGATTATCAATGAATATTGAACTCGCATTCGTACGAAAACACCTAATCTATTCAAGTGGCTAGTCGTAAGGGTCGTGACACCGCAGACAAGGACACACATACACTTATTCAAAATGATAAAAAAGGACAGAGTATCACCGATGCTCGGGTCATATGTCGACCGATATGTCGTAACCTGTTTGAATGAAACGGCGATATTAAAAAGTCGCTATGTAAGAAAAGGATAGTACTGACAATGACGTGAAGGGTTAAAAGTCAAGCAAAGTGTCGCGGCCTGTGGAAGAGGGATGGATGTATGATTTTATCGTGTGTTGGTGAAGAAGGGACGTATGAGGGTCAAAAGACGAGCGTCGGTAACCCTGACCTCTCCAGACGTCTCGTGGGCCGTACTTGGGACCTACAAAAAAGGATATGTCCAATTGAATGTTTTCAGTGTTTTATTTTATTGGCTTCGTAAATGGAGATTTTGTGATTTCCACTGTATTTGGTTTATTTCTTTTTATTGACTAGTGTTCTTTTCCTGTGACTAGTGTTTGAAAATAAAACTTTTTGCTGTCTAATTCACTTAAGTTGTTCATAGTTATAAATAGCTGAATTATATAAAACAGACTATATGATGCAAGCCATTGCGTAATTTTGAAAACTTGCCGAAATACACGCTGAAATCGTCTAGACATCGGGAAACGAAGGATTAATTTTCATTTATCCGTTGAAAATATAAACCTATTACTATTTTAAAATCTACATCAAATATTGTCATCGTCAAAAATACAATAAAAATCCCATTCGAAAGCCGTCCCTGAAGCCATAGTGCACTAATGAATCGGGACAGTCGGCATAATTAAACAGTTGGCGACAATCGGCCGGTCGATATTACACTAATATTTTGTTTGACATAACACCGAATAACACGCGTGACGTCACACGACAAACTTTGACTTCAAACTTTGAAATTCATAATTATCGTTTTCGCCGCGAACTCGCCACTATCGGAAACGTCTCTTTTTGAATTCGGAATTTGAAAACGTTCGAAACTTTTTTTGTGATTTTGAATTTTGACAGAAAAAAACGGTTATAAGTTTAACAAATATTTAGTGGTTAAGTGCCAGTGTTTTTATTTTTATTTAGTTTTCTGTGATTTTAATCGATTTTATGTGTAAAGAAATGTTCAGACCGGAGTTTCATTTTTCAAGCAAACTACTCGAGTTGCTTACTAGAGGTAATCAATATTTTTTTTATAATCTCATTGGTAATCATAAATACGAGCAATATTTTTCAGGAATTTTCACAAAATCTTGTACTTTTAAGTCCCTTGTAAACTCGATATTAGCGCAGATTTTTCAACTTACTATTAGTAATTGAAAAAAACGAACGTATTCTTCATTCATTGAGTAAAATTTATTTCTATGAGATTAGGTATATTAAACTAAAAAATACATGACATACATATATATGTATTCGGTTTCTCGGCTTTTTTAAGCTCATGGTTAACGGTCACGGTGTGGAATTGTGATTCACCTAAAAATTGTTGTCCCTTTCTACCTACTCTTGAATCAAATTTTAATTGCATAAACCTTAATAACTGTGATACACAAAAGTAACATTGTTTTGTTGTTTTCAGGCAACATTCAGCGAGACACATTTGGCTTCACTTCAACTAACGGTAAGTGTTAGTTGTGTAAAAGATACAATTACAGATTAAGATCATTCTTTTCTAAAAAGCTTAACACATTTAATTTCAGTCTGTATGAAACTTCTGATAAGGGTTCCGTATAACATAATTTACATCGTAATGTTACACTGGATGAATGGAAGTGGGTTTACCGATTTCAAGTAAATTAGAAAATAAATCAGGAATATGTTTCATAATGACTGCGTATGTACATATTTATGTCCTGACTGTTCATGTTTTGTCAGAAGTCGACCTAGACGATTAACTTTCGAGACTCACATCTTTTTAAAAAAATCAAGTTAAGCATGATTTTTATAATTAACCGCATGAGCACTGCCAGCTCTTACCCTGGATCTCGTCTGATGATAAACGATGGAGGTCTACGATGAACAAGCGGGTCAAGACGATGTCTGTTCATTCTAATTTTGAATGCTGACAATTGGAAAAGAACAAAATAAATTAAAAAAAAACTTTATTTCCAAATATAAAATTTTCACATTTTAAAATTCAATTTACAAGTAAAAACATAATCATTATAAAAAATGCATACATTCCAGATTGTTGACCTCTGGTACCCAAGCTAAGATTTAAATTGTGATATGAGTGCCAGAGCTCTCTCGATAAATTGAGTAAAAAAAATTTAACCAAGTGTAACGAAAAATAATGTATAACCTTTCTTAGTATGGATGCGGATGTGTGAATGTGTATGTCTTGTGTGTATGGATGGTGTATGAAAAATCAGAAAAGCTTTCCTAACAACTTCTCAATCTCCTGGTAAGTAAGAATAAAATAATATTAATAAGTGTTTATACCAGCTCATTGTAACAGCAACATGTTAGCCTGTTGGGACACGCTGTGCGGCGCGCACTGTTCATTCTGTTCGTCGCTGCGCAGGCGCATGACACCACAATGAAACCTTTCACCCGCTACCTGCGCTATACGCCGTATCTACATCTTTTCATACGTTTCCTTGTTCTGTATAGATATGGAGCTGCTCCAGATTATTATTAGTCTAGATATCTATTTGGTAGTGTCCTTAAATCTATTGAATTACATTCTTGGTTAAAGCTACCGGATTCTTGATAAGTTTTGGAGTGTGGCGTAACGGAGCTATTAATTAATTTCTGTGAGTTATTATTGTCATTGTTATTTTGCATTGATAAGATAGACCTTACAGAAAAAGACGTGGCAAGCGTGCTTCATCACATGAGTCGCAGACCTTCAGGTGAGAACATGTTTATTTCGTAGCCTCAAATTAGAATTGTGCGTGTTACACCGTTGACCACATCATCGATCGATCGCAAATTCAAGTTGGTTGTAATAGGAAAAATCAGGGAATATAAAAGGGAAAATCTGATTTATCCATATGTTGGTATTTTTAATAAAATATACGTAATAATAAACATTATCACTAAATTTGAAGTTCATAGGTTAATGTGCAGTTAAAAAACTCTTCGGCACAAAATTTTGTAAAAAATGCTGACTTTGTTAGTTTCTCATTCCTTTACTTTCCAATATTTTTTTAAAACAAAAAAATCAGTATCAATTTATTCAACGAGCTCTAAACAACGATGCTTTAGGTGTATGAGAGCTCCCCAAAAAAACATTTCAAAATATTATTTGACAATTTTTATGGCTTTGGGTCAACAAGATGCATATACTGTAAAATTTTGAAGACAGCTCCAACCGTTTGCCTTTGAAATCTTTGTGACAGACGACGGACAGACAGACAGGCCGATGAACAGATAGACACGTGAGTGACAGCAATAGAGCTCCATTTGGACCCTTCGGGTACGGAACCCTAAAAAAGACAGTTTTATTGTATCCTTCAACTCTAATGGGCAGCTGGATAAATAAACATACCTCTACGCGTACCTACTCGTACTTCATCAAAGACAATTTTCAGCTAAATTGAATCATCCTGAACATAGTGTTAAAGCCGTCTCTCAAAATGATGGAAAAGTCGGTAGTAAGTAACCAAATACATTTGATTAAACAATTTTCGTTTACTGATCCCTACGTCACTGTGGAAACACTACTATCCTCCACCATAAATAATATATGTAGTTATAACAAACACCGCCATCACCTAATGTTTTATAAAAAATCTCGACAATGTTTAGCGACTGCTTAGCACATTCTATATTCAATTTATCTATAAAGAATTTGAATAAAGAATCAGTTGCTCAGTTCAAGATAAAAAAAAAATAAGACCCCATTATGTATAACTTACGTACACCTCAAAAAAGTGCACCAGTTTGCAGGGGACAGTAGCCTAAAATATTTTTTATTTTATTCGTTGAATGCGTGTTAACAAGAAGCCGTTTGGTATAATTACTGGTAATCAGTTGTCGCATCTCGTTCGGACATTGTTCGGTCCGGCTACCTTTCAACCGGTCCCCAGGCAATTTATTGGAAAAAAGTTTTTATATCATATGTTTATGTGGTATGGTCTGATGAATTTGGCTGAGTGTATCAATGACAATGGCACAAGACGTTGGTAAGTAGTTCATCTGGAGATCTGGACTAATATTTGAATATTAATTAGAATATTCTGCCTATTAGAAGATTAGATCACTGAAACGATGTACGGTCTGTTCTAAAAATGAACATAAGTATTTTACAAAAATGAAATTATTATTTCTCACACGGTCCAAGCCCACATTGTCCAACTGAAACAGCTCTGCTTTTCTCCTTATTTTCTTCAATTTGATAGACAGATAAAGTAGAACTAAACAGAGAAAAACATTTTAAAACGCTTTTTATTAGTTATTTTCTATAACTCTTACTGCATCAGCCGTTCTAGACGCATTTGGTCGCTTTGTCTAGACGAATTACTTTTTATATTTTTATCAATGAGAAGCCCTCAGGGTTATAGTTTTTGACCTTTAACGACTTTTTACAACGTCAAAAAATGTAGATATCAAATTGTAGGTTTGTTATTTTTTTCGCTCTTATCAATCATATCTAAAAGAAACAATGTCGAAACGATTGAAAAATACTTCAAAGTATCAATAATTGAATAATGACTTAAACAATACTGGCACATAAAACATTTCACAATATCTATGGAATCTTCAAACAAAATCGCGTTTGAATTTCGAATATTCACTATCGCGCGTAAGATACTCGAAATCTAGATAATTTCGCACAGACTCGCACATAATGCAGGATCTTACATTGCAGTTTCTCAGAAAGCCTCAGTGTTCTTGAGATCTGAACCTGGGCTCTTCTCATATTTTTTACGAGCTTAGAGGTCGCATATACTCTCAGTGTCGCGAATTAATTCGCCTGTACTATCTTCATTGGTGATCTTGATGTGCAAAGTTAAAACACCCGTTTTAGCGAGAAAGCATTGTTGTAATGCCGGATTTTTCTCAGATTTTTAACTAGCTTATCTGTTTATGTTTGAGATTGTGACTAGATGTAATGTTCTAGAATTTTCGTATAAATTGTTAGTTCTAGTTTTGCGGTATAATGGCTTTATATAGGTTCTATATGAATAAACAGATGTTACATACGAAACGCGAGGAATCCCAGTCGTAGGTTTAGAAGAATAGGCGTGCTTAGATACTGTTACATTTTTTATGACATTTTGTTAATTCTGGAGACATACGAGTAACAGGAAGTTTACAAAACGCTAATTTTTTAAAGATTTGTGATAAGGTTTCAGGGATTGGTAATTCTTAAAAATATTTTTTAAATACCTGTTCAAAAATGTTTTGGTTTTCACAAATTTTGCTATAAATAATTTGTGATAGGTACCTACAAATTAATTAATAAAAAAATATTAACCCCTTTTTCATCTTACATAGGTATATCTATTCTACCGTATTTAAATATAAATACCTCTCTGTATGTTTTTAGTCTCATATGACAAAACAAACTCAACGTTGTGTGTTCTCTTCTAAAATCAAATAAGTATAACAATAAGAAAAATAAAACCAACATTTCTATCAAAATTCGTTCAGCGGTTCTCGAGTTATAAACACATAAAGCGCGCAGTATTTTATATGTAAATGTCAGATGGACTAGATATGACTATCAACCGTATTATGAAGCTATTTAGAAGCAGGAGGGACGGCAGATGCAGTGCTATTATGTCACTTTATGTGCTTTTTATTGCTGTGTAAATTTATTCTTGTTTGAGAGGCCAAGTGTGCACTGGGTAAGTGGAATCGTATTTTGAGTTTTTTGAAGTAAGTTTCGCCATAATGGTTTTGTTTCTAGGGTCAGTTATGATTCAGAGAATTTGAAATGAAAAAAGCAATTTTTGCACATTGCAGCACCGCGTTACCCGGACCAGTAAGAATAGGTATGAAGAGGATTTTAGTGGTACTCTAGTTTGCTGTGTCCCACGTTAGTAAAGATTAATCTTTTTCTCATCAGAAAATGTGCATGAATTTTTTTTCTACCCTGATAATTCTGTCCAAGGCCTTCTTTTGTACTCGACAGTTTTATGCTGGGCAATATAGGCTTCAAAAACAGTAGGAAACGTTATTTTAGACTCAATAAACGTATTGAGCCTTTCCAGTAACTAATCTCACATTCTGGTTTTATTTTGCAATTCTCTCATGTTTCGGTCTATGCTAGCGCTTATTTATACTGATCTTCATCGTTTTCATCAGTTTTTTTGGCCAAAAAGTAAGGTAGGAATATGCTGAGTGGGGTAAGGGAGGGGGGGGTTTAGGCTAATATTTAAAGTAGAACTTTTGTATAACATTAATTTAATGTTGATGATGATAAGCTTTATAATAAATTTAAGTATCAGGAAGACTGAAGACAATAGTGTCATAAAAGGATAAACAAACGCGCTTTAAAAAGTTCACATGTGAACATCGCGTACTAAATGGTCGTTCGTCAGTTCCCTATATGTCCATTTAATATTTTTCAGCGAGCAACTAAATCCAATTTCCTACATTCACACCGATACAATTCGAATAGTATCAGCAGGTTCCATCTTCAGGGCAGGACTATTTACGCGTTTCTCACACCATTGACGCGATGAATCGCTCCCATTAGCGGCCAAGAACATGCTACAAGAAAACTATAAGGTTAACTATGCCCAAAAGTAGTAGTAGATATGCCATACAATTTGTATGGAACGACCTGCGGGCCGCAGTTACTAGCTCCCAGATCGAGATAACGCGACCGCTGCTGCAGCGCGACTGCCGCGATTTTATCTCCTCCAGCAATATATACCCTGCGTTGGATTCTACAGCGCATGCGCCCGCGATTGATGGACCAATAAGAACAATGCGAATTAGGGAATTATACGATAGTGCGCATGACGATTTAGAGGTCTTATTTCACGATGACAGATAAGATAATATTCTGGTTTCAAATTGATATTCGTGCTAGGTGGGAATGATCTGCGAATGCTCTGTCACCCTTTTATGGAACTAGATTTTACGACGTCCGGACTTCTGCGGTGTTCTGAGTTTGAACAATTCAGAGATCGTAAGGTATCTCACTTTATTTAAATATCGGGTACCGTACGAGCCTTTTAACGCCTAATTTTTAATTGGTTTTGGAAGGCATTACTTACTCACATTTATTAAACAGGAAATGAGAAAACCGTTAATTGGATCGAACTTTTAAAGCCTTAAAAAGGTAGCACCGGGTTACATCACGTTATATATTTTGACATAGCTCACTTGTCACGATTAAGATATTTCCCAAAAGAGCCGTCAAATTATCGATATAATCGACCCTACTTCGGTCGTGATCTCATTTCCCCGCATTCGACGGTTGCTGCGACCTGTACTCGAAGTTTAATTTTAGCTATAAATCATGGTCGGCCTTTCCCCGAAGTTGCGCGGAGGCGGCCGATCGCCCCCGACCGGTTCAACTCCCGCGCAGCCTCATTTAAACTGTAGCACATTCCTCCGCTTGTCGCGTATCTGTAGTCAGGCGCGATAAATTGTTATAATTAATTGTTTATAGGTTATGAGAGTGTAGTGAAGTTGGAGCGGCGACTGCACCGCTGCGAGGAAATGAAAGGTGAATGGCTAGAATGTAGGTACGTAAAGTGTAAGTGCTGTAATTATGTTTAATTAAATTATGAGACTCAAGTGGAAAACAGATCTTTGGATGCGGAAGGACGGGAATTCGTTGGTATTTGAAAGAAGGAAGTCTTTTACTTAAGGCGACGACAGTAGCCAACGACCTTGAGGGAACAAAACGCGCATTCGTTTCACACCCGCGCGACCCGTAATTCAGTAGTTTTTTTTTTGTATTTTCCTTATTATTCTACGGCTTAAAAAAAGCCTTAGATTAAAATGTAGATACTTAAATTGTTTTTGAGATGGTGACAATTTCATTAAAATACGCCCGGCAGTTTTAGTGCGAATGTCGTTTTTTTGTCCGTGTTAGACATAACTGTACAAATGAATTACACATTACGAATAAAACTCAAAATTTTCTTAGATTAAATTATTAAATAAATGGTCTAATGTAACACATATGTTTTCCAATTATGACCAGCCGTTTAGACGTGATTCACATTTTAAAATCAGCTACTGAGGGGTATCTGTGCCTTAAGTATAAAATGTAAAATCATTATTGATTGGAGTATTAGAACTTGACAGTAATTATAATTTGTAACGATAGAGTAAAACAATGAGATAGGCAATCTATATTAATGACACTTAGGATCTGATTTATGTGGCGCGGCATGGCATTATGGTCACAGGGAAGTATTATTTTGCAAGTTTCCGCGAAAGTTTTGTTAAAAAGACTGGCAAAGTCCGGTCAAGACTACACATACGAGACGCGTAAGTGCAGATCCTCTTTTATCTGCGCCGGCGCACAGCGGTCGCGCTGTCATATTTTATATGTTTTTATCAATAAATATCGCTGCAAGTAATTACATTTTTGTGCAATAACAATAATTATGCATGTACCGTTACCGTTTGGACTATAGCCTTTTAAGATTTGAGAGCAGATCATATGTAAGTTAGCAACGTAATGGAGCGAGTGATGCAGATAAGTTTTTTATAAGTTTTATCTTCAGGATGGTTATCCTTTATGGTGTGAGCAGAGCTTTAAGTGTTGTGTTAGAAAGGCGGATACTTTTATGAACTAGGATAGATGGAGGTGATAACTGACCAACAGCTAAGCTTTGGCTTGTGATCCGGAGGTCGGTAGTTCAATTTTTAGTTTTGCCTCGGAATAACTGATACACAATCAACCTTATAACCATTAAAGCTCACAGAATTTGAAGATGTCGGTATGCGTATGTAGAAAAACTCTTAAATAAATACTTAAGTAGGTAGGTATATTATTTAGTAAGAGCACAGATAATGTAAAACTAGCATACAGATGCCTCATCCGTTGCAAAGAAATCGTGCCGACGTAATTAGTGTTTTTCGTCTGAATAAGATGATTATTTTTTTAAGTACTTCAATCGCGTTCGGTTCCGTTCTATGGCTATATTAATGTTGTTAGCAGCGACTTGCAAGTAACAGGGTTTTCTCGGTTCGTGACAATTTTTCTTTAAAAACAGATTTTTTTTGAACGGTTTTACAGTTTCATTGTAAATTTAAAACCGCGCCATCTATTGGAATGTATTTATTTAATCTAATCTTTGAAATATTAATTGAGATCCCAATATTTTATAATTTTGTGCTTAGGAGAGTTGATTAAAAAGTAACATCATTTTTTTATGATTAATTCTAAAAATTTCAATTTTACACATAATTCAATAATAACAAATCGATGCATATAGCGACATCTAGTGACATTTATTTGAACCAAATTTTCTTTGTTAGCGATGAATCCCCGTGGTAAGCCTCAACGGCTGATAAAGTGTCTATTCTAAACTTTTGGCTGAGAATTTGCATAAAGATCACCGGTTTACCTAGCCTGGGAATTAAACCTCTTTGCAGAAACCCTAACTGCACAAAACCCGTTAGCTTATATTGTCACTACCATTTTCGTTATCACACCAAAAATTCTTGCTACTGTATTCTCCCACAAAACAGGTCGAGTCGACTACACTTAACTACAGCAAATTAATTATCCAAAAAGGTATCACATGGACTTATCAATTACATTCGATGTGGTTCATTAAGAGCGGTCAACCCGACAAAATTTTCATACAAACGCTCGTACGTGATTATGCCGTTGTAACACATATATCTTCGATTTTTTTGAACTAATAGGTATTTTGTGCACTATATCTAGGTTTCTATCGAAGCAGAAAATAAAAATTTGGAGAAACCAATTCAGTATAAGCCTCCAAAAATCTGGATTTTTGCACAAATTTTACCTGAACTTTGGTCGTTCATAATGTATTCATAAATTGTAAAAGTAAAAAAAATATTACGATAGAAACCTTACACATGTAATGGAGATTCTAAATGTCTAATTTTTATTTCACAAACTTGTAAGGCTTATTCAAAAACACGTATTTCCTGGAACAAGTTTTATGAAATTTTCGAACACCATTTTTCGTTCAATGTTATCGCGTTCTCACTTGCTTGTTAGTCAACGGCGGTAAGAGGTGCGCGGGGAGACGAGTTGTGCGGAGTCGAGGCGGGGTGAGACGGGGGAGTTGAATGAAAATTGCCGCCCGCCCCCGCTGCCCGCTCGGCTTTCGAAATTGTTATTAGGTATTGAATTTGTTGACTGCGTTTACGTGAGTTTGCATCGTAGGTACCTATCAATTTCATTTATTTAGTAAATTCTGTTTTACCTACTACAACGATCTTGCTTTTTTATACCGGACATTGATTTTGTTTTCGAAACATTTTGTAGTTTTATATGAAAGGTACCTCTGGCATTAGTGAATACGGGCACCGATTTTGTTTTGATAAGGATTTTGTGGAGGCAGTTTGAAGGAGATTGATTTTAATTTTGAGAAGAACTAAAAACTCCTTATTGTAAAATGGGTAAGTAAATTTTTTTACATAAATTTTAGAGCTAAGTGTGAATACAAACCTATTGTTTTGATTATTTTTGTTATTATGTAGATTGGTACCTAGATACCTTTTTTTTTTTTTGTTTTGAGAAATCATCCAGACTTCTCCCGCTCTGAGTGAAGTGAGAGGGCGTGTCACACTTTTACTGACTAAAACCCACCCGTGTTCCTTCAATTGCTTGTGCCAGGGCCGCGGTATCTCTCTTCCAAATTTATCCGCGACCCAGACAGGCATCGGCCCTAGCGGGCCCCATCACTTTTACTGAAATCTCTTTGAGGCGCGCGTGGAACACTAGGCGCCGTCGACTCGGGTCTGGTCCTTATCGACGGCGAGCTTCCCATGACTCGCCGTCCGCAATCCCGCGCATACGGTGGCCGGGAATCGGCTTGCAATTCCCGACGCCCGGGGCGTCTCCTGCGGTGGCTTGGTGCCTGAGGGCGTCTCCCCCACGCTTTCCACCTCCACTTTTGCGAGCATTACTGCTCCGCAGAAGGAGGAGACAGCTTCCCATGCCCTCTCGCTCCATACCATGGCCTGAAACAGGGCCCGACGCGAGAGGTTGCCACCGTCGATCGCCTCCACGAGGATACGGCGGTGCTCCGTCCAGGTGGGGCATACCTCCACCATATGCTCCACCGTATCCTCGGGGCGGTCCACACAATGATGACACCCGGGCGTTTATTCCGCCTTATCCTGAACAGGAACCTCCCAAAACAGCCGTGTCCGGTGAGGACCTGCGTCAGGCGGAAAATGAATGGCGTGCCCAGTACATAGATACCTACCTAAAAAACTATTGGTACTTATCGCGTTTTGTGTAGGTAGATAGGTAAGAACGGTCAGTGGATCATCTTAGGGGTCAAAGTAAGCAGTAGACAGTTGACGTAATTCGAATGGGTACCAGTAGATATAGCATTTTGCAAAAAAGTGTTGTTTTTTGAAAAAATGCGTGCATAATGCACGCATTTTTTCAAAAAACATACTTATTTCAATATTTTACTATATTGAATCTTACACATAACATTCTAACAACAATCATCATTCAATCTCAGACAGATTACCGAAAAGGTAACAAAAAACGCATGTAACGTCTTTCGGCTCGGAGAAAAAAAAGGAATTGTCCCACAAAACAAAAAATAATTCAAGCGTAAGAATTTATTTAATTTACTTTGATTTTTTTAGGATGCAGGCACGATAATGATATCAATACAGTGTTGTGACTTGGCCTTGTTCTTGAAATAGGTAACTAAAGCCGCGCGGTACGGTAAACTCTAGGTATACTCTAGGTGCAAAGGTATGACTTGCGTTCCGACCGTTTGCATGAAGATAGAATACCTACTGTATAGATAACATTACCCTGACGCAGGACATAATAAACCTACCTATCTTAGTTTTTGTTTACCATACCTAAACGAAAAAGGAGTCATTGTACTCATCATTATGAAGTACTTTTACTAGGTATGGATATTGGACCAAATACTTACGCAATCGCAAAAAAACAAATAAGTACTTTTTATCAAACTCTGTAAAATGTAAGTAAGTATAGAACTTTTTATCGTGAAAAAGAAATATCAGCTAGAACAGCTGATTTATATTTTTTTGCGATTTCAAGGTTGGCCTTGTAGTAAAAGATTTTCATATTTATTCGTAAAATGATCCCATTTCTTGGTTAGGATCTTGTTATGATAGACAAAAACTGTAAGGAGTAAAAATTTAATCGAAAATTTTCTTACCAGCCTACTAATTTAAAATTGAGCTCTATACTCCATTGAGATAACATTAGACATCTAAATAATCCCATTATACAGCCCGTTTAACCGATTTTGACTTCTATTGCGTTAGTGATATGACAAATGGCAGCTGTAGTAAACAGTTGGTATTGGTAACATGTTTATGCTTTTTATGTCAGCTTTATGTTTACGGAATAGAACTCAAAATCGGTTGAATGGACTGTAAAAAGGGCTTTTTTTAAATTTCTAATGTAATATGTACAAACGACCACGTTCCCGTATTAGAAGTAATACGAAAACAATTTAATTTTTTTTCAACTAACGATTACATTCTAGATTTATTTAGCCTGTTCAATTACTATTTAGGCAATGAACAAAGGAATAAAGGTTCATTTTATCTTCAGGTTTATAAATGAATACAAAGAAAACATTGAAAATAATGATGAATCACGGCTTGGGTAAGGCTAGATAAAGTGGAATATAATTTACCTTTGGTTATGATTGTTATGGTGATGAACACAGTGACTACCTATCTATTTTTTTATCATTTTACAGAGCTAGTGCAGATGTTGAAGACATAGAAGAAGTTCCTGTGGATGATGGTATATCTTGTATAACGCTTGAAGTACAAGCAATTGTACATAATGAACAAGGAGGCAAATGTCAAACTAGGTAGGTACAGTTGGTAATAATAGACATTGATCACTCAGAGATATCATTGATGATGATATCTTGGTTCTGTGCATTATATAAAACATTTTATACAAAACCAAGTTATTATATAAAATAATTTTGTTTTTTGCATAAAGAATAATAAAAAAATTGTTTTAGGATAACCCAGGATCAGGTACCACTTCAAGAAGCTACTGTGACGAATGAAGCACAGAACAAGGTTTTTGATGAAAACGAGATTATGGGCTATGACCGATACAATGACAATATTGATCGCAGTCCACCATTATTGTCAAGGTGACTGTTTTGTTCACAGTTTAAATGCACATAAAAAACTTAAAAAAAAATACAACCGACTTCCTAATAAAGTGAAAAATAACTTAAATTTAGGAAGACGGTGTTCTTGTTTTCGTGTCTTCGTTTTTAGACACGTTTTGTTGTGGTACACAATGTACCAGTTTAATAGGCTAAGTACCTATAAATACAGTTGAATTGATAACCGCCTCCTTTTTAGGAAGCCGGTTAAAAATATAATACAATACACTAGTCACACTAGGGCCATGGGGCCCGGATGCTCGACTTACTATTTGAAGACATCGGCAAGCGTTTGGTCGACTCTTCACGTGACCAGAGGGTATGTTTGTACGAAAATAAATGCTAGAAGCTATAATAGATACCTAAACTCTATTTGTGATAACATTAGACATTTAAAAAAATCCAATTTTACAGCCCGTTCAACCGATTTTGACTTCTATTGCGTAGGTGATATGACAAATGACAGCTGTAGTAAACAGTCGCAGTGCAACAGAGAGCGCGCGAATTGTAGTTCGCGCTATCGCGATAGTGTGGTCGCAGCATCCAGTGAGAGTATCATATTATGTCATATTACCCCCTCCTTTCCCCTCTTTTCTCCCTCACGGTAGGCAGCGGCTTGGTTGTGTTACCTCAGTATTGTTTCGGCAATACTTAGATGACACAGCCATGTCAATAGGGTACGGGTAACTGCTTACCATAAATAAAAACCTGTTGTAAAAAAATAAAACGAATACTTTTTACTGCTGTTGCTCTGGACTGCTACTATAGGTGATGACAATATTTTTACTAAAATAATGTTCAATCAATTCTGACTGCTTGATTTGCTGTTTGTATGTTTGTGTTTGGAAATCGGAATCTACTCGATTGTCGGGTTTTATGTAAATATTGTTTTATGTATTTTTCTATAAAATAAAAAAAATATACACCTAACTGTTTTGAGACTACTTTATTTGATCAACCGCCTGCGACGGTACAATAGTACCTACTATTACATACTTATGGTACCTACGTACGTTGTAATTATAGAAATTTTTGCTTCCTCAGTAGGTACAGACAGAGGTGATAGATAAATAATATTGTGTTCTGCTTGTGCTACTCAATAAGCAGAATAAATTATTTACCTATACTTTTTCGTAGTTTATGTAGGTATAAACATAAATTACGAAAAAAAAAAAAAAAAATAAATTTAAACTCTATCCCATCTATCCTACCATTACCAACTACACCTGCCTACATATCTTCCCTACCTTCCTAACCTAACCTACCCTACGTACCTTCCCTACCTACCTAACCTAACCTACCCGACGTACCTACTCTACCTACCTACCCTACTGACCCACTCTATCTACATACCCTAACTACCTACCCGACCTACCTACCTACTGCATATCAGCAATTCATTTTTATAATACTGATTAAATTGATAGATATTTTCCATGTAGTAAAAAATATTGCACGTACGGTACCTAGATTCATAAAAATACAAACATACGTCCGTCCTAAATATAGTCGTGCAGATGAATTTACAAAATTATTATGACTTATGCGCGTGTGAGGCCATAGTAACGAGGCGCGCGATACGATATTATTATGATGAATGAAATTGAATGAATGGCTCGCTCACTCGAGCGGCCGGCCGACCGCAGGCGATCGCCCGCGAGTAATCGGCGGAAGTTACCGAATTACAACCGAGCGTTCAGGCGCTATCCTTCTCTTTTCGCTTTGCCTCCTTTTCAAGCATTGCGCTGGATGAAACAACAAGCTTTTCGGCCGTGCTCGCGTTGGAGATAGACGGTTCGACAAGGGTCCTCTTAAGGCTGGAATCTCGCTCTGGATGTGTCCACGTTACTTAAAAAATAACTGTCTTTATATATGTATGTAGGTTTGGAAGAATAACGAGTGCCTTCGTGAAACTGTAGCAGTTGATTTTGGATAAACAAAATGATTGGAAGATAAACTTTTAGTATGTTTGATTACCTAACAAGAAATAAATGGAGTTGAAAACTAAACTAGGCTTTTTGTTGGTGATATTTCCACGGTTCCAACAAAACACTACATTCGAAGTTGAAAATTGAAAATTACATATTTCAATCATCATTATCATCATCATCAGCCTTAAAATGTTCCCACTGTTCGGACACAGGCATCCTCTCTGTGAGAGATGTAATGGGCATCACGCGGGCTCAGTGCGGGTTGTTGGATGTCACATGTCTTCGAATTTTTGGTTCTAATATAAGATATCATATCATATTTCAACATAAGTCGATCACAATGAAAATCATTTTAAAAATGTTCGTTTCAGCATTTTTGTTATATCATTTCTGTGTAGTAGAGAAAGAGTCTATCCAATATTTAAATTAGTAAGGAAAAAATAATAAATAAAGGTTTTGAGGCGCCGACAGAAATGTCAGGATGAGCGTGGCTCCTTCGATAAAGACTGCAGGTCTCAAATAGCCTTAAACAGAGAGAAGTGGTAGGAGAGTCAGGAGGCCATTGGCCTGATGTGGGCAATAGAAGAATAAAAAGGCTTTATAACTTCTATGGTTGTCTAAAAACCCTATGATGAAGCGTAATAGGCTAACCACAACTGCCCAAGTTGACATGAACCCGTGGGCGTACTTTACGCCTCCTACTCGAGTTGACAATCGATTCTATCGTCATCGATTAAATCGAAGATACATTGGGCCGATTGTATCAAACCACAGGGTCTAAGGTACTAGGTGCTCAGTTAACTAAGCAGTAACTAGCACACAATTACTGCTTGTAAACGTAATCGGTAAAATGTTTATTTCAGGTGTATTAGTATTGCAAAATTCGATTAATTTTTAGTATCCAATCAAACATTTTTTTTATATATTCATTGATAATTAATAATCTTGAACTCCATTAATAGAACAACTAACTTTTGATGGTGACTTAAAAAAAATGAAGACTATTTTTAGACCCACAAATATCGTGGGATAAACGATGGTGATACTCGACTAGACCAGAGATAAAAGGGTCGAAAGGTAGCAGACTTACCCAGAATTGGATGCAACAAGGGCGTCAATGTTGTGTTGTAAGTATCCTGCTGGTCATTATATTGAACTCGCAACTCAATAGACCATCAGATTGTATCTCCCATAACCACCCTCTACCGAAGACAATCCCACAATTTAGCTATCCGTTGAGCCTCAACAAAGCATAAATACGAAGGTGTGAAAGGGTCTGCAATGTTGGCTATAACACACAAAGCTATATGTTTACCTTACATATTAAATAATATCTATCAGCTGAACAATGGGATTTATACGCGGCCGCGCGGGGTCAGCCTACTGCCTACCTGTCGGCTGCCTTGTGGCCCGAACACACGGTATATCTGAACCAGAGGTGCACAACATTTAGCAGATGTAGTTATACAAGGAACTGCTGGAAAGGAGTTTTTTTGAAAGATGTAAGTACTTAAAGTGCTTTAGAGTTGGTAGAACTTGTACATACAGATCTATGACATCAACTTAGGATCGAGAGCCTTTCTTTTAGTTTACTATATTAAATTTTCAACCTTAACCTCTAGGTCCAAAACCGTACACGGTTATGGAACTACAGACTAAACGCGACTCCTCAATAACGGCATGAGGAATGATTCGATTAATGGTGATTCGATCTATTTCGCAGCAAAATTTTATACGAGACAAAAACATACACGAAAAAAATCACATAAAAACTTTCGTAAAATTGAAATGATATTGTATAAGATCCGCAGGTTGAGCTCCACTGACCAACAATGTACGATATTCGGTTCCCTTACAATGCTTTCTAAGATTTCGACCTCAGAAGGCACGATTTCAGGAAGCCTATGATATGGGAATGAGATGAATCAATTTATATTGTTTGCAGGGCTGTGTAAAGGGAATAACTGCATTAGAGATATGGAAAGGAACGCATCTTTACTTTTTCATGACAATGGAATGTAAAGATGACATCGATTTCATTTCATATTGTGGAATCTCCAACTGATAGAAAAAGGATTATAATCGCTGATAGCATAATCCTTAGTGTTGAGTATCCAATTTTTGTTCCTTGAAGTTATCTCATTTCTTTATTCTAAGTAATTGCCTTGACGCGACTCAAATAGACAGTTATTAGCTTGTTATTAATTGATATTAATAACATTATTCATTATTATTTGTTTTCGCCGTTGCCATAGCGACCAATGATGAATGAATTTTTCTTCAAAATGACTCAGATTAAAGGACAATATTTACGATAATTTCAACCTTAACATACCATACACTTTTGGTACAAAAGGAAATTAGTTTGGAAAGCTGCTACATTAAAAAAACTACCTATACGTATATATTTGAAACTGTGTTACAAAACTGCTGTGATGTTAAGTATTACCTACATAGCAGTGAGCATAAAATTAGCGAAAAGAGCAAAACGCACATCCATCATGTGCTAATTCCTAGTTCTTCATCTTTTTACGACTTTATGTATATATTCATATATTTTACGCGCAACACTAATTATTTAAAATACTAACGAGGTTGTTTAATAGCCAGGGTAAAAATAAGGATAATACCATAAGTAAGATGTATTAGACTTGTATACATCTGTCATTTACGCACTATGGAAGTAACCTTGCTCTAAGAGCTCATGGTAGGAAGGATCCCTGACCCTACTATGACGTACCAATGTAATGCCATCATGATGCCGCTGTGTTAGAGACACGGGACTAAGATGGACGAATACGCTATCCCTTTTTAGCCGACTTCAAAAAGGATAAGTTTTTTGTTTACACCATTTCATATCATAACATCTCATTGGTAGGCTCTAAAGGGGTATGCAGGTATGAACAGTTCACCCTAGTATACCCTCATTCCACCGGTTTTGTTCAAATTTCATGTTATTGGGTCAATCAATTTTGGCATCACTTTGGGCATTATGGGTACGGAACTGGTCCATTATGTAACACAACTAAAAAGTGAAAATAAAAACTTTTTACAATAAAACCGGCCGACGTCCAAATAAAAACACTACAAAGTGAAAAATAACTTCAATTTCGGAAGTCGGTGTCAGAAAATGAAGAAACGAAAACAGCGCCAATCACATGCTAGATGAAAGACACGATGTGGATGCCCGTCTATGTGATTGGTCAATTTATCATTCTCTTTGGCCTTTGCCTTGCCGAATTCATTACGCAATAAGGCTGCAGGAACACCGACTTCCGAAATTGAAGTTAATTTTCAGTTTGTCGTGTTTTTATTTGGAAGTCGGTTGTATTTTTTTGTAAAAAAAGTGGTTTTCGCAACGGATTCATGATGGCAATGTTACGTCGTAGTCGGGGGCAGGTTCAGCACTTATGATCTATGTCAATAACGATTTGTTTAAGTACCTATGGTGTAAATAAATAACAGAACGTAAACTTTATGAGTACTTACCGGCCTATCTTAATATCAACTTCTAACTTCCACTTTAGTACTAGGTAAAGCAATTCTGTGTTGTGCAAACCATTTTCAGGAATATATTTATTAGTTAAATCTGCAATTCGATTCAGATAAGTCAGATTCTTTCATCATCCACAGTGCACAGATCTTTAAACTTAGGCTAATTATGATTTATACTCTATTTTTTTCTCTGTTCTTCGTTTTGTATGTTTTTACTATCTATTTATTTATTATTAATCTTAATCACAACTATCATTACAGGTATACCTAATGCAATAGCGCGGTCTTAAAAATAATTATGTTTTAAAATTTAGTTTAATATTTATATTTTAGACAATTATAAGTAACTAGCACTTCGCCCGCGACTTCGTTCGCTTGATCGGTATTTTATCCTAGAGATGAGTTTTAGTTTCGCCCCCTTAAAGGTTGAATTTCCAAAAATCCCTTCTTAGTGCTCCCCTAAATCATAAAAAAGCCCTGTACAGCAAAATTCTTGTACACCCCCTAAATCGTCCTGTAGAAATTGTATAAAAACATTCAACCCCCTTTTTTTCATTTCATTTTACCCCCTCAGGGGTAGACATTCCGAAATTAAATATAAAAAGCATGCAAATCGCACCCAGTCCCAGTCCTATATACTAAAAGGCTATAAGATAACGGTAACAGGCAGAGGGACAAGCAATAACTCGAAGCTCTGCCCACGCCGGTGCGACCACAGCGCTATAGTATCTGCATGTCGGCGCGCCTGTCACTTGCTCGGATACTCTCGGTGATAGCAAGGTTCTGGTGGGTTTGAGAATCAGTTTGGTGACGGAAAATTGACAAAAACGCAATCGTTTCGGTTTACAATGAAAGAAAAGTTGAATATTATAGTTTAGAGGACTGAAAATACTGAAAAAAACTAAAACTAAATAACTGAAAAGAACACATTTATTTACATTAAATATGGCAAAGTTTTTAGTCTTAAAATATAAATGGTTCCACGTATTTTGATTACTTCCGTTCAGCAAGCCAAAAATCCTTAAAAAGGCCTAAAAATCTTCCGACTGTCAGTCACACTTTAACATGTGTACATACTTTATGTTTGTTTTTATTCCTATATGCATGCTACTCCATCAATTTTCCAACATACAGTTTTCTTTTAGGTACCGTTTCTTTTTCGATTATTTGTTTACGCCGTTTTCTAAAAGAGGAGGTTATCAATTCGACTCGTATGTATGTAATATTGTTAGAATTACACAATATTCACATATTGTATTCTGTGTGGGCTTCTTACATGTGCCAAATTTCATAAGTGTAGCTATATATGTACGTATGTTTGTCTACGCACTTGAGGAACAGTACAAGTTTCATCACAATCGGTTCAGCAGTTTTAAGATATGGAACATATGATCGAACTCCTTAAAGACAAGCAGCACGAATGTGTAAGTTGAGTTATTATGGGTATTTTGTCAATCTTTTCGGTACCTTACTATAGAACATGCTCAATTCTTAGTGATGGTGTACCAAAACTAAAAAGAGAAAATAAAAACTTTTTCACAAAAATTAAACCGACTTCCAAAGAATATTATTATTATTTATTTAGAATGTTTTTTAGACTTCCCTATGGATATTTGCGTCCGAAATAAAGATATTCTATTCTAAAGCAAAACACTAGAAAGAGCAAAAATAAGTTTCGATTCGGTTTGTCGCAAAACAACAAAACAAAACGAGATACCAAAGACACCAACTTCCGAAAAGAAAGTAATTTTTGCTCTTTTTAGTGTTTTGCTTTGGAAATCGGATTTTTTTTTGTTTTTCTGCAACTACACGTATACCGGTAGTGAACAAACTAGCTACCCTCAGATTAAGTAAGCCCCAACATAATATTCAAAGCAGTAAACTTGTAGTCGAGTTACTACTCGTAGATATCGCGTCTGTAGCGAGTGGAAAGCTAAACTATAGTGTTTGGTTTTCACCTCGCCCATTTTAATAGTTTCAATCAGGGTAAGTGTCGGACGGGGCAGCCGCGGTTGGGCGGGGCCAGGTGCCACCGACAGCTGCATGGTTACAAGAAAGTACTTCCAAGTGCCAAAATGTGAAATTGAAGGCCTGCCACTAGGTGGACCAAGGAAATGGTGAAGATTCCGGGGATCCGCTGGATGCGAGACACACGGGAACGGTCAATGTGGCAACACTTAGGCCTATCTCCAACAGTGGACGTCTTTCGACTGAAATGAAGATGAAGATGATTATGTGAAATAAACAGGAATTTGACACAGATATAATACTTGCTTACAGATGCCTCATCCCATACAAAGAAACCGTGACGACGTAACTAGCGTTTTGCATCTGATTATACCGATTATTTTTTGTAAATCGATCGCGTTCGGTTCCGTTCCACGGCGATAGATAGATCACCATCTAGATCCGTGGAACGGAACCGAACGCGATCGATGTACAATAACAAAATCAGTATAATCAGTACAGTACGTCGGCACGGTTTCTTTGTTTGGGATGAGACACCACTGACTTTTATTACCAATCAATATTCATTTTCCGCTTTCCTTAAATTGTTATATTAGGGTTATTAAGAGTTTATTTGGTGTATTCATGGGCTCCTATGACTTTTCAAACTTATCATCAGAAATATTGTTCAGTGTATTTTTTAGTTGTCTCCATTTTATTTCATAATATTTTTTTGCCCGTTTTGATGCGTATGGTTTGTAGTAAGCAGACTGATGGCAAAAATTTACTCAAGCGGGATAGGTAAAATCCCGTGAACAATTAGAAAAAAGTTCACACACTTTGTCCTATCATATTATCTAGTCAAGATAACGTATAAGCAAGTAGATTCAGATGATTTTTGAAACAATATATAGTATATTATGCAACTAGTGAATAAAGGACGGATTTAAAGCGAAGACCATAGATGTATAACGAACAAGTGAAGGATTTTAACAACTGAATCACGACCGTAGGGAATGATTCATGATGATTGAATCACGAGCATAGCGAGTGATTCAAGTGTTAGAATCCTGAGCAACTCGAGTGATTCATAGCCTCGATATAAATCCGTTTTATTCAAGAGTTGCATACTATATTTTTATACCATGATTACGAGAAAAAGAAAGATTTAAGCAAAAAGCACAAGGAATAATAATAAATAAATAAATGGTTTATTACCTTAAAAATTTACAAAAAATGATTGAATGGTTTCATAGTTTTTTGTAAATAGAAACTGAGCTAGGTAACAGCACCTGTGTTTCAGGGACCAGTGACCACCGCCGTTACGTTACATATTTATAATTAATTAAACATCAAGAATTAAAATCCAAATAAGTATACACTAAACATCCTAGACTAAAATCAAAATCATTATGAAAATCCTAAATATAAACAAACTCAAAATTAAATCGACGAAAGAATTTGAAAGTCGAATATTCTTTGCACAAGAAGTTTGTATCGAGTATTTTATGCGCAAGGAAGTTGTATAGCATTGAGATGGAGGTCAAATATATATTCGTTTGTTCTAAATTCAAACACCAAAACAGTGATTAAAAGAGCTTTTTATTCACTGTTTTCAGTGAATAAAATAAGCTTTTTAGAGGGGGTATGGTATAAAATAAATTGTTTGATAAAAATATTGTGCAGGACTTTCTTGCACCCGCACCCAACGACCCACACAGAAGCGGCGTGAGATTAGATTTTCTAATGGTCAGCCAAGTTCAGCGCTCTCGGGTCGTAGCACCCTACCCATTTGCGACGTCGCCTTGACCGCTTGTAACTCGACCAAATACCGACCTTCTTCGATTAGCCGGTTTATGCACACTTGCCTTGCTTCCTCTACGCGTAATAGCTGATCGAATTAAAGTGGTTTGCTTTCATTACCTTTATATTATCATTGGTGGTGTCAGAGGAAATGTTTAGAAAGGTCTGTTTATTTTCTCGCTGATTTTGTATTGTGATTTCGGTTTCTGTTTTGATATTTATAGCTGCGTGAAGTTTGAAAGGTAAAGGAAATTAAAGGCTGTGAATGCGTTTAACTAATTTGTGCTGGTGGTACATTTGTTTAATGTTGGAAGTGAAGAGTAATTACTGTAAGATCAGTTGATCGCAGAGTCCCCAATGCCATTCTTGCGTCAATCTTGGGAAGTGTTTTTTTTAATTCTTTGTTGCAGCCAGATATTTGTATAAGGATCTACCTCTTGATTCCAGTTGACTACATAAATAAAGCGAAGCGAACATAGGTAGTTAAAACCCGCTTCATAACCTGCACAATTTTACTAGACAGCCTGTACCACAAAAAACTGTAAAGTCTGGTACACAACCGCCATTACGATATCCTGGTGGACAGGGATATTCTAATGGCTACCGTGTCACAGCCTAGCTAATGTATCATGTAGTAACGGGACGCTGGACGCGGTATCTTAAGGTAAAAGTAATGGGGTTGCACTGAGATTACCTCTATTTATGTACTCTGTACACTGATATGGGAGTACAGGACTGGTTAAGGAGGAAGCTTATAGTTTACGTTTAAAATTAGAATGCCTGGAATCTTCAGAACTCGCTCCATGTTAAACCTTGTCCATAGGCGAGATCGACGAATAAAAAAATAACGAAAAAAAAAATGCATACCTTCTGCTACATTTCTGACGTTTAGCTGTCACATATCTGTCACTGTCAGACTAATTTCAGTTGAAATCAGCTGAGGTAAACTTTACATCGAATGAGCTTATTCATCTAGTAATTTCGGTCAAGGCCAATCCTGAAGGCTGAGCGGCGGTTTCTACCATTAATTGTTTTTATTGACGTACTTTATATTGTTATTTAAATTGTCATTGGGAAATCCCTGCATTACAAGACTTTTATGACGTTACAGGATAAGATGACACTTTCATTGTTATGGAATGTGATAGTTTAATTCATCTTAAAGTACTTAATTAACTCATTTTTTAACACCAATAACTAACTTTGAAATCTATATGGGTTAATTTTTTACAGAACCACAGATTACCAATATAGATTTTTAACTTATCATATTTACAATCTTTAAAAATCTTTACGTTATCAACAACAATCTTCCCACAATATATCACAACATTTCGAACTCTTTCGAATATCGAAACAGAAGTGCTGTGTAGTGAACTCAATAGTTTGACATTTAAAAGCCATTCGAAATTCAAATCGTTCTCACAACTTTTCGAAATCGCTTCCTTGAAGTGACGTAGCGTCGGAAGGATGTGAACTGAGCTTTATTAAGGCGTTGCCACACTGCCCGGACGGGCGCCGGACGTTAGGCTGATATGGTTCCGGCCTTATTACAAAGTAATCTTTGATTGACTGGTTGTATTGGTGATTTTGTAAGTACCGAGTTAATAATCATGTTTTGCAAACAGGATCTGGGCAATTATTTTTTTACGGTTCAGATTCGAAAGATACACAAGATAAGATCTATCCGTTATAGAGGATGAGACTTTATTATTTGAAGCTTAAAAGGATGTTGATCATGAGTTTTGTTTCGTCATGAATCACTTGTATGCAATATTTTTTTTATAATTCTCTCTCCTTATGTTTAGTGAACAGACAAGCATAAAACAAGCTTGGTTTAAGAACTATAATTTGATTTTTAGCTTCGTAGACTAAACTGACATTTGGGGGTTGTCATTTTATCGTTACATAAAAATAGTGTCGTATCCTGACTATCCTGAGTGATCGAAAGTTGATCGAAAATCGAAGTATATCGAAAATGGAACTATTTCACGGCAAAAGAATACATTTGTTAAGAAACTACCGGCCCTTATTTAGTTTCTACTAATTTATGTTAGACTTCATTTTATCGATCGCATGTATTATATTGTTGAGTTCATATTTAACACAATAAAAGTGTATGTACTATGTGTATGAATACTGTTTGATTTAAATGTATTACGATTATTATACATAAAATATTTATTTACACCAATTAGTAAAATTTAATTGAGGAATCATGTCATATCGATTTGATGTATCACTTATGATATGATTAAGCCTTGCCTACAACACTATGCTCCGCGCTTGCAACATTAAAAAAAAAATAAGGTTATTGGCAGCTGTCAGTTTAGTCTACGAAATTAAAAATCACAGTATAAAATGATCCAGCATGAAGAACAGGCCAATAGTTGGGGACTTTGGAAAAAAATAGAAAGGCAGCCGTAGGGTGACACATAGCAAAAAAATTCTAAATCTATGGGGTGACAGGTTATTTTTATATAATGACTAACTGTTCCACGCGGCTTCGCTCCCGTCAACTGGCTATCTACCTACCCATTTACCCTACCTACCCTACCCTACTAATACTACATACAGGATTGTCAGTGCACGCAACGGAAGCTCTCAAAAATGATTAATTTTGCCCGTTTTTGCAACATTTTTCATTTATGCTCAGCTCCTTTTGGTCTTAGCGTGTTATATAGCCTATAACCTTCCTCGATGAATGGTATATCCAACACAAAAATAATTTTTCAATTCCAACCAGTAGTTCCTGAGATTAGCGCGTTCAAACAAACAAACAGACTCTTCAGCTTTATAATATTAAGTATAGGTATATATAGTATATATGTAATAGTTATTTTTGATAGGCCTAAAATCTATAAAAATCTATTCATTGATTTCGATCCTGGAGGGGCAAATCTGTCTCACAGTACCTTCCGGGTGAGCACGGCCTCTGTGATAGGCTTGAGTCACACATTTCATCACGTAGATAAACCTTTTTTAACTACGCTATGTTTGTAATAAATTACCACCGAAAATCTTAACTTTTCGGATTCGCTTTTGTTCTTTTGCGTCTTCGTCGTAGTCTCTACAAAACGAAACCATACTATTTTAATATTATATTATATATTATTATACAATATTACACTACGCTTTACGTATAATTATGTTGATTTGCATTTTATTCAAAAATCTTCTCTTCATATTTTCTGACAGAGTTGGTCCGTTCATATTAAATTACGATTAACTAATGAAGTACATAGCATAAATATGAACAACATCAGCTGTTCCTACCCACGCGAACCTAGCTGAAGGAAATGAGACAAATTATCTGTAAGACTTGTACCAGAACTTATCACTGTGGTTATACAGTATCCTACTTACGACTTAGTACTATTTTATGTTGCGTGTTTGCATATATCTCCCAATAATCGCAAACACGGTGAGTTTATAATAAATCGTGTGATATTGTAAACTCTTTCTTCTCAATAAGGCACGGATGTTTTTAAAATATCGAATTTGGATGCTTGTATTTGATTAATTGTATTTTAAATGATCTGTTCACAATTTCTTTTTGTTTTGTTTTAACCTCGCACTGGAACGCCTTGCAGCAATTACACCAATGGAGCACAAACTTACAAATACTAAACTATAAGTCCAGGTTTCCTCACGATGTTTTCCTTCACCGCTATCGGCGATGTCCAAGATAAACTTAGAAAGTACATATGAATTGAAAAAGTAACATTGGTACTTGCCCGGATTTGAACCCACGACCTCAAGCACGAGAGGCGAGGTCCTAGCCACTGGGCCACCACGACATAAAAAAAATACAATATAACAAACAATATATGACAATAAATGGAGAATTTATAATCTCGCAAGTTTCATTACAAAACTACGGTGTGTGCAATAATCCGGCGACACTTTAGCGATTGGAGCCAGTATTGTCCGACATAACTCAATTATTTCAGAGTCAAAAAAGGAAGTAGGTATCAAGCGAAACCTTACGTACATTGGGTAAAACATCTACATTGGGTAACTTAAATTATTGTTTAAAACCATAAATGAATTTATTCATTTAGCCTCGGATAAGAACTCTTTTACGTTGGAATATTGATAGTCTTACAACGAAGACGAATTGATTTTTAAGAAATAAACCACTAAAGCAGGGTTTACTAAATCTTTTCTGCTAATTATGTACCTAACTGTATGACATATACGACTGACTGTGTCTGACTTAAAAATTACTAATTAATCTTTCCTGTTAATAAGGTGGACATTCAGTACTATTTATATCAATAAGCTATGCTATCAGCAATGGTGATTGTGGAAATACCAAATTGTAAAGGATTGCTAAAGACGCATTTTGACAATTACCGTCGCTGATTTAAAGACATTTTTTCTAGTGCCTCTGAACTGCCATCATTTATGAATGACTCGTCCCGTGGGACTTCCAAGTTAACTTTCAACGTAACACTCCATCCTTTTTTCTCAACCAATAATCCACTTATAAACCCTTAACGTGCACTAAAAACCTAATTATTCTTTTTATTATTAACCTAGGAAGGTAAATAATAAAAAGAATAATTAGGTTCAACACAATTATATAAAATAAATTCTTTATATCTTAACGACAGCTTTCATTTTTATGATACCGGTAATGACAGGCGAACAATAAAACTATTTCATAGAACATTAAAGCCTTTCGTCACAAAAACCTGTGCTCGCGCACAATTTCCTGCGGTAGCGCGCAATGAGAGTAAAACAATGATGTAGGGATGAGACGGAGTGATGCGTACGCATCTTATATAATGTTATATTTACTGACTTTTATGGTTACATATATTAGTCTGGATTTATAGTAAGCAGTGGATCAATCTGATTAGAGTGAAATATTTCAAAGTGTCTAAAAGTAAAAGAGGTCCCAAATAGCTGAAACAAATCGGTAGCTCTCGCCATCTCTTAAAAAGAAGAAATCTCTGGAATCTCTTGGAGTAAGAGAGAGGACCTGTCAATCTTTTGCCTTATGCTACGCTTTTGTTAGGCCCCAAAGAGCAAAGCAAGAACATTCTCCATATACATGATACGAGCTTCTCTAGATAAAATCGTTTGCTTTATCGACCTCAAAACTGCATCAACGAAAAACGGAACTAAACAAATTAATCCATCCACAACAAACACTATACCATCAACCCGTTATCGAGAACCATCACCCGTCATCGTCACTCGCAACTTCGATATCGACGTCCACAATTAGTGTTGTACTATCGATAATTACGATCGGCAACTATCGAGTATCGATACTAGTTTACGAGGGCGAGAACGCTCTGCTCTTGTCTTAGTATTAATTGGATGTGTAGATCGGTATTTACTGGTGAAGATATGGTAGGCTCGGGATTATCTCGGCTTGTACAGGTAATCATTGTGTTAGGGTGGTGTAAGGGTGCTGTGGTTAAATATGTGAGGAAATATGTGGTGTTGTTACTTTGGGAATTTGAACATGTAGATAGACCGTCCTGTATATTGTATTCTAAGATTCTATAAATTCGATTCTTATAAACAGCGTGATGTTATTCTATTGAGCGCTGTGGGTGTCCGCTGGATGTGAAAAACATTGAGCTGGTTGATGTGACGACACTTGGAAGAACCCTATGTCCAGCAGTGAGCATCTATCAGATACAATGATGATGATTTCATTGATCATGGTTCCGTTGTGATACTTTTTTTAGTCATGTCCTAGGGCTTAAAGCTGAAGTTACATACACCTATAATCTATATCAAGGAACCATCTTTTCCCCATTTCTATGCAAATGTTTTAATTTAACTTTAACCATAATATTTATACCATTTAAACGTTAATGTTGCCAACTGTAATATTAAGCTACATTCAGACTTTTAAATACAACATAAAAAAGATCTATGCAAGCAGAAATTCACTCAGCAACCCTTAAAAATCAAACTCCTCATACCAATCATCGAGATAGCCACAGCAAAACAACAAACAATTTCATTGACATACCACAGCGCATTACAATACCGATGCTGCAATATTCAAAGACTTGATTAGCATATAATTAGCATTACTTTTAGTCGGAATGCGCCTGGACCAGCCTCCGAAGGCAGCTCTGAAGGCCGCACAGCCGATGGCTTGAATGATTGTTGTTGATTACCGATAACCATTCGTATCTGGGTTATTGTCGTGTTTGCTTGCAAAATGTTAGGTGGAATTAATTAATTTGTAAGCTGTAATCTTGGTTTAGTTGGGGGAACTGGCCTACCTGATGGAAGGTATCGTAGCTTATTGTACTTGCAACACCATGGAGATTGTCAAATGTCTATGCGTTGACTTTTTTTTTTTTTTTTTTTTTACTGTATATAGGCTCGCGCTTGACCACTATCTCACCTGATGGTAAGCGATGATGTGGTCGACGGTGAAGCACGCTTGCCTAGAAGTAACCTAATGACAACTTCAAAGGCATTGTTTGAGATTTTTTTTTTAACCGCACCTTTGAATTAAATCACTAATGCTACTGCGTGGTGCTTCCATGAGGTAGGTGTAAGAAAACCCTTTTGCACGGTTCCTACTCAGTAGTAAAAACATCTTTTGTATATCGGTACTTACGATTACGTCACTGGTAATTTAAATATTTAAAAAGAACGTTTGCATTGCAATCTCAGTTTTAATCTGTGAAAAAACACTCTAATTTCGCTAAATTTGGACATGTTTTTGGCTTTGATTGTCGTTGACATGAAGTTGCGTTTTGAATTCAAAATGGCCTTCTTTGCAGAATTCTACCATTATTTGAAAACCTCCTTTTCAGTATTTAGATTTTAACAGATATGTAAATATTTTAACATTCATAACTTTAAGAACATCTGTATTACAAATATCACTGTAGGTTAACTTATTTACTAAAGGGATTGGTAGAGAAACCTAACCGTCTACCCTGTGTCAGCTACAACCAGAACTGGACACCTTGGCAGAATGGCAGTTGTTATGTTCATGATGACAGCGAAATCGTGCTCAACTTTACGAGTGGTTTATCTTTTGAAATTTACTACCGTTTCCTTTGATATTAATGTAATTGGTATTATTATGAATATTTTAATACATGTGTTATTTATTCTTTCAATGAAAATTTACAAAGTTAACAATTTGTTTGTTCATAAAATTTATTATCAAGCTAATAATCAACGAATTTTCTATCTTATTCTTATGATATTTCTTTCTTGATGTGTATGATGTAATTTTGCTGCTTTGTAAGAATTTTCAGAAGGCTTTACGTCTACGTGTAGGGCACGACTCGAACAAAACACCATCTCAAATAAAAATGAACTAGTCAGTTCAAGTGACTGTAAAACCACGGCAAATACCGCTAAGCAGTAAGCAGTTCTATTTTTTAATATTGTTAATTTATTTTTTTGCTTATTTTTCGTGTCTCCTGTGCGTGTCACATTTTTTTTCTTTTTTAAGCATACAGTTATCTTAACTTATATCATAAAGAGGTACTTTAACTTGTTCTTCAAACTAAAATAATTTCTAGCAGTAGGTACTGAAAATGAATGGGAAATTTTCGTTACGTGCCCGGAGCGCTGCCGCGACAGAAGCAAGCAGCAAACAAACATCGTATGCTTTATCCAGTATAGTTCTCGCTAAACTTTTTGGCCACCCTGAAGTTGGCTACAATGGCTCTCATACAAAAAAACCGGCCAAGTGCGAGTCGGACTCGCGCACGAAAGGTTCCATACCATTATCGCAAAAACGGCAAAAATATCACGTTTGTTGTATGGGAGCCCTACTTAAATATTTATTTTATTCTGTTTTTAGTATTTGTTGTTATAGCGGCAACAGAAATACATCATCTGTGAAAATTTCAACTGTCTTGCTATCACGGTTCATGAGATACAGCCTGGTGACAGACAGACAGACGGACTGCGGAATCTTAGTAATAGTGTCCCGTTTTTACCCTTTGGGTATGGAACCCTAGAAAGCACAGTTTCGTGCCTTGCGCATCGGAAAACCAACTTCAGCGCGGCCCAGAAGTTTGGCGAGCACTATAAGAATTTTTTGAGGGCTTGACGTCCGTTAGAACATCAGCCAATGAAAACCACTGTAAATCCGTTTAGACCAACGCAATCAATCTGCCTAGCCTTTTCCCAACTATATTGGGGTCGGCTTCCAGTCTTACCGGATTCAGCTGAGTACTAGTGTTTTACGTGGAGCGACTGCCTATCTGACCTCCACAACCCAGTAACTGGGTAACACGGTAACACTTGGCAAGACTGGTGTCAGATCTCAAGCTTCTGACTACCCGTAACGACTGTCATAGACCTTCAAATGACAGCCGGGACCAACGGCTTAACGTGCTTTCCGAGGCACGGAGGAAAATTCGGTATGTTGAAAATGGTCACCCATCCACGGACTGACCTCGTCAAGCGTTGCTTAACCTTGAAGATCGAACCGTGCGGCTGTTATTATTTAGCCACGAGCTTGTTTAGACCAACGCAATGCGTTCTATAATTTATCCCTACCCAGCTTAAGGGTGTTATCTCCGTACATAACACAAATACTTTACACTTCCTCCCATTCACATTACAAACTAGTGCAACATAACATTACCAACAATCATGGCTTTCTCTGTTTGTGCCTGGTTCCAGTTAATCGCCAGCGAATGAGTGTAACTAATACGGAAGAGTGAGAGAAATCAGACGTCAATTTTATGAAATTACTTCGAGCGACACAACACTTATATTGTAAAGTTTTAACATGTTGAGCTTATGTTATGGAATGCGTTCTTGTTTGTACGAGTTAAAGCAGCTATAGGTGGTTGTCTTGTGGTGTGTGCTCTGCATTTTCTCATAGCCACGGGGTCCCAGCGCTAAGAAAGAAAATGTGGATTCATGCATCGATTTGTTATTGAATTATGTGTAAGGTTAATATTTTCTAGAATTGATCATAAAAATTGTATGTTCTTGTTTAATCAATTTTTCCAATTAATTTAAAATTAATTCCAATACATGGCACGATTTTAAATTTCTGAGGCATGCCACACGATTTTTTTTGATTGTATTGTAACACAGTTTGGTACAATGGAACTGTGAAAACGTGCAAAAAATACTATAAAACGAATCGTCAGAAAAATTGTCACAAACCGAGTAAACCCTTTTACTTGCAAGTCACTGCTAACATCATCCGTAGCCGTGTACGGAACCGAACGCGATTGATGTAATTATAAAAATAATCAGTAAAGTCTGACGGAAAACGTTAAGTCGGCACGGTTTCTTTGCATGGGATATGGTATCTTTATGCTAGTCTTATATTATCTGTGACATAATACATATGTTTTTATAATAATACATATGTATATAGCAACATATGTTTTTAATACATACATACTAAAAACATTTGACTTTTTTCAAAGATGACATTAACTTTTTACTTAAAATTGCCTATATATTTTGCTACCCATTCTTAATTCTTTATTGTACACAAAAAAAAGAAATACATATACAACTTGATTGATTATAAAGTTGATGTACAAAGGCGAGCTTAACTCTAAGAAGAGTTTTCTACCAGCAAACCTTAGAGTGATAGAGAGAGTTTACGAAAGGAAGAAGAGAAGTAGTCCAGTGTACAATTTTAGAATAATATAAAATAAATCAAATAAATTCATAATTTAAATAAATTAAAAGTTCATGAAAACGAAACATAGCATCAAACTCAGCTTTACTACATCCCCATATGATTTGGGATATTTTTCCGTCCTATTGCGCAGCGTTACCTCAGAATGTCAGTATTAACTCATTGTGGCACGTAACTAAGTATGTCGAGCAGCCCAATGTGTTTATAATTTGGCATAACGTAACGTCATTGTTTTATAACTGTATGACGAATGTTACGCAATAAACGAACTGATGATTTGTTTGTGTTATGATTTATGAGCAGTTCTTATTCAATTAAATACCTCCCTGAAAACATTGGCTAAGCTTAAGCAAAGAAAATGACGTTTCGATCCTGTACCCTTTCCTGATCTCAACGTGGCGAATGATCTGTCAACCACAGTGACTATATTTAAGTTAATCTACACGAAAAGAAGAAGACAAATATATAAAAAAAATCTAAGTCAACAAAAGTCGCTATTTATCTTTTTTTTAATTGTAATGTAAACAGTGACATTCGCAAGTTTAAGCCGAATCTATTGACGTAAGAATCAACAAAATCGGCTTTCGCCTTTGCCCTCTAGAACGCCACATAGTAACAAACATACATACCTACATAGAATGATAAACACATTACCCTCCTTTACGTCGCGCAGTCGAGCCGGGTAAAAATATGACTGAATTTGGCATGTGCCGCGTGCCACACTATCATCCCTATGGAGTTATCTCACGCAAAAACTTATCTGCAACGTTGTTTAGATTTAAGGGTACCTATTACATAATGCGATATATTGTTCAAATGTTTTCGTATCAAAATAGATTATTTCAAATCCCCACAAACAAGTCCGGAGGCAGGAGAAAATACCACTGTTTTTAAATATTTATAGCCATGATCAAAAGAAATAATAAATCATTGACCAGTTTAATAAGAAATGCAAAACCTATGAATAGAACTCACTAACTAGGTCAGACAAACTGTTATTAACTCACAAAACTTGAATAGCTAATAATTTAAGTAATAAATTAAATTAAAACAATAATAAACTAGAAATTGAACGCGATCGTGATATTTTTTAATCAATAGTAATTCTATTAGGGCACAGTTCAACTTGTGTCATGAGAAAAATAAATGCAGTAGGTCCAAGACTTATTACACCGAGTAACCAAACATTATACGTCAAAAAATAAACCGATTGTAAGTATATCTCTCTTTTTACGGGTTCGTTACAGAAAACTACACAATAAAACACTAAGCAACTAAGTAACTCTACCTTAATCCAGCTTGTTGAATTGTCCGTTTGTTTATGAGTGGTCGAACAACTTTTCTTAAAACCAAATCAACGGAGTAGGTAGATTAACGGACCTGGCAAAGGGTAGAACTGGTTACACAGATGGGGACGTACCACAGAAGCTAAAACTTCAAGGAATCTGGGTCGCCTTCGTTATCCCCTTGTCCGGGGTTGACTCTATTTTTTTTTATTTGTTATAGGCTCGCGCTTGACCACTATCTCACCTGATGGTAAGCGATGATGTGGTCGACGGTGGAGCACGCATTCATGTAGATACTTAAAAATACAGATATAGTAAAGAAACAAGAGTGCAGCTTTCAAAAAAAAAAGAAAAGTCAAAATACCTTTATTTTCAGGCTACATTGGCCCATAGATATATACCTTACATATTAACATATTATTATATACAAAACTTGTTAGTAAATAAAAACTTAAATCTATGTTAGTATCACTTCCTTTGCCCTACGTCATGGTGCAGTCGCGTGGCACTTGTCCGCGGAAGCGACGGAACATTACGTCCTGTGGCCAGAAGTTCTCGTCCAACACGAGACTAGACTCACTTCTGTGCACTCTAATATAGTTCTCGCCAAACTTCTGTGCCGCCCTGAAGTTGGGTTTCCGATGCGCAAGGCACGGATCGGTGCTGTTTTTGTAGGAGATTTACTAATGCGTAGCCTTTGTAGCCCTCCTGTGAACTTGGCTAAGCTCTGCTGAAATTAGCCGTCGTGGTGTCCAAAATTCGGTTGAATGAATTTTTTTGCTGAATTTATTACTTCCTGTTAACAATTTACCTTCTGTTATTCATCATACTGTCTCCTCAATATGATTAATGGTCTCGCTAAACAAATAAACTTCCTACTCGTCCACAATACTGTTATCTTCGGAATTACGACCAGGTATTATACTAAGTATTATATTTAGAAATCTTCGGGTCGCTCCAAATTATATATTGGGATGCGTAGGAGCGTATCGAACGAAATACTGTTTGCTTTTGTTTAGTTAATAGAGTTCAAATAAGTAAGAGCGAAATGACGGATATTGGCATAGATAATGATTGGCAGATGGGTTATTCATCTTAGTAAGTATATTTTTGTGTGCAAACATATAGACATTCATAACCTTCATTATCTTATTTTCTCTTTAACATTCATAGACATAATGCATACTTTATTAACTCCTAAGAATATAGTTCAGTCCATTATAATGTTTCTGAGTTTCTAAAGGACGAAGAACTGTTGTAATCTAAATGTTAGCATTTTATATTGAGTTATTGACCTATTTGACATTTTATTTCTGGCCGTATTTGACATCTAATTTTAATGGTATCTTTGACTGGATTTTTATTTAATTTTTCATATTTTTTTAATTATTATTATTGAATTCTGTGTTAATTATTTGAATTCTATTATTTTGACATCCAACTTGAATAACTTGTTTTTTTTTTATGAATTAATTATTTTATATTGTGTAATAATGTGGATGCTGTTTTTAGAACTTACTGAGTAATTGTTTTAATATCAATATTTTGACATCCATTTTTTTAATGATAGTTATTTGTGTTTTAATGAATTGATTAATATTTATTATTGCATGTAGAATGTCGATGATGTTTAATTCTTATTGTAAACCCAATGGGTAGATTTTTGCGCACATTTTTATTATAATATTAAAATCACACGATTTAATAATTTGATAACATTTATGATTGCATAACAAGACAAAATTCAGAGAATAGTTATTTTTATACGCGAATTGAAAGAATACTTTCACTACCTGAAAGATAGCCAGTGAAAAACAAAAGTCTCCCAATGCAGGTGTAAAGCTGTGGACTGA
Organism: Orthosia gracilis; assembly: GCA_947562075.1. Classification (NCBI taxonomy): domain Eukaryota; kingdom Metazoa; phylum Arthropoda; class Insecta; order Lepidoptera; family Noctuidae; genus Orthosia; species Orthosia gracilis. The sequence goes on along the minus strand of OX387275.1, from coordinate 37,325,434 downwards.
TCATAGCATCACATGAACGGCTTGTTTTTTAACCTTTTGTTTTATTGTACAAATTTTCTTGGGTAATTTTTCTGAGCAATATAGCAATTTTCCTCCTATATGTCAAGGTCATAATAATTATCTAACCTTTTCCATAACACCTATGATCTTGATTTGGTATTATCCTCCTTGATATTACTTGTGACTGTCTCTGTGATTATACAGGGCCATAACATATAGCAATACCAATGCAAGAAAAATATTTACGCGGAACTCAAAACGCACTGCACTATTGGAACATTTTTTTTTAATTGTTTTTTTTTTTTTTTTTTTTTTTATTTGTTATAGGCTCGCGCTTTTGGGGCTGGTCTGCATTGGTGCTTTAATGGTTGCAAAACAACTCGCTTGGCCAAATGCTTTGCTTGGTAGTATAGATGCAGGCCTACCTTGCCTCCTCCCTCAGAGGCGGTAAGGTGGCGTGGTTTTGAGGGAGAGCGCTACAGTCGTGTAGATCCTCAAGGCAAGCCTGGTGGTTTTCCTTCACGTGGTTGCCGCCCTGTTATTGGTCTAATTCCCTAAGAAATAGACGTAACTGAAACTGCCAGACGAACAAACGCAGGGGTGGCGAGGTCATGCCCCTGGGTGTCCACCATCAAACAAGACCAGATGTTGGATAGCAATGACCTCCCGCGTGTTTGTGCCGTGCGCGGGGACCCGTACGGAGGGATGAAGGAATCCTGGTGATTGAGTGGAGCAGGTCTGCACACAACACATCACTTTGGTCTGGATTTCCTCTCACACGGGTGGTCGTGGGGTAGCTACCCACGATCAATCGGCTGAGGCATCCCATAAGCGGGTTGTCATGCGAGGATCGGTTTGATGGGGGTTGGCAGCCGGCGTGGCGTGGGGTGGCGGGATGAGCTGCGACATAGTCTCGTGTCGTTAGCAGTTCCGTGGCCCTCCGCTGCGTGCGGGCTCGTCATATTTTCATCAAGCTGGTCCTATACCGAAAGAGTAGCTCTGACGTCACTCGTTGAGCGAGTGACGTCCCCGACTTGAGGGCTCCGTGGCGGGTGGAGAGCTCCGACGGTGAAGTTTTAATTATCAACAAATGGATAATGAGACAAAATTCTTTTCTAAAAATAACACTCGGGCTGCGTCCTCGGATGCGCCTACCAACACCAACACACTGGCTGCGTCCTCGGATGCGCCAACTAACACCAACACCACTAGGGCCGCGTCATCTGATGCGCCTATTATAACAACTGTGTCTCAGGATGCGCCCAAGCGACAACCGCCGAAGGCTGCGTCCTCTGACAAAATCAACAAGAAAAAACGCTCAGCTGCGTCCAAGGATGCGATGAGGAAGGCAACCGCCAGGAGCGCGCCAAACCAGGCCGCGTCCCAGGCAACGTCGACCCCGTCTGCATCCAAGGAAGCGCTTTCCAACACTGCCCTGAACACAGGACTAAGGGCAGTTCTTGATCATGGCGACTCAAAGAGGCCTGCTGACGAAGATGCGCCCACAACCCGGGCTGCATCAACGGCTGCGGCTTCTGAGAGAGACCTGACAAGTCTGACCGAGGCCCCAGTGACAGGCACACAAACACCAAACACAACATGGCACACGATCACCCGTAAGACGTCTTCTAAGAGGCGTCTATCAACACTCGTCGAAGCCGGGCGACAAGACGTCGTGGCGGACACCGGGGCACGCGGGCAACCAGCGGGCTCCGGTCACTGCCCTGCAGTTGTCTCCGAATCAACCGGGACGACAACAGGGGCGGGTGCCACGGCTGTCAAGCGCAAACGTGGCAGAAAGTCGAGGGGCGGGAAAAAACTGGCGAAAACCGGAGGAGGAACTCTTGCCCGGGCGGAGAAGCGTTCGCGACCCGAGGATTCCGTCACACCAACGGGGGTAGGCAAGAAGAGCAAGACTGCTCGCTCCCCCATGGTGGAAGGGTCCTTGGTAACCTACGCCGAGGCTGCCGCGGCGTACAAGAGCAACGAGCTGTGCGTCGCCGTCATGACTGAGCCTTTCCAGGATATGACGCAAGAGCAGGCAGAGAGTATCCGACTCAACATCGAAAACCAACTGCGGGCACTGCTCATGGCGGACCCTGACCCAACTAACCCATCACTGAACACCGCGATCCACTTTCGAGGTAAAGCCCACTTCGCAGAGGGCGTACTCAAGACCTGGTGCGAGGACAACTTCACGCTGGCCTGGCTAAAGAGGATCACAGACATCATGACGTCCCCGATACCGGGGACTAAATTAACCGTTCGGCCTCAGGCGGAGATACCCAAAAAGACGCTGTGCATGCTGTACGTGCCGGAGAACACAGAGGACACTACAGCACTGGTAAAGCTCCTGTCAAGGCAGAACGCCAACCTAAAGATTAACACATGGACCCTGACACACGGGAGGGTCAGACAGGAACCCCCGGGCACTTGTCTCTTCTTCCGTGTGCCGGAGCCCATAGTAAAGATCATTAAAGATCAGCAAAGGCGCGTCTACTACCTCATGGGGAGCATCTACATCCGCTTCCTGGAAGAAAGTGTTCCCAGTGGGGGTGACACAGCGCCATCAACTTCGTCGGCCCCCGTCGCGCCAGGACTGATGGTAGACACACCACTGCCTACGCGTTCCTCGTCGCCTCCTGCGATGGAGGGCGTGGAGGATCTTGTGGAGAAGGCGACTACCATGGCGATAACGGAGGTAGAGGGAACCACAGATCCAACACAGGATCCTGCCTCGCCCGGGTTAACATCGGACGAGGACTGCTTTCCAACGGGGGAGGAGAGGGAGGAGAATGACAGCAGCCTCTGCTCTTCTCCCTTACGGGACATGTAGGATCCTACAGACCAATCTCCAGCACAGCCAAACTGCGTCGGCCACTTTGCGCAGAGTGCTGGAAAACCAACAGCAAAAGACCATCGCCCTTATTCAAGAGCCGTGGATTAGGGCCGGCAGAATATGTGGTCTTGCAAATATCGGGGGTAAGTTGCTGCTTGACACCTCCGTAAGTAACCCAAGAACTTGCATATTTGTTCCGAAACATGTACCCAACTTACTAATTAACGAATTTTGTTCAAGAGACCTTACAGCAACAAGGCTTCCCAGAACAGACCAGCAACTCCCGGACATCGTACTAGCCTCGGCATATCTGCCAGGCGACGAAGACGTGCCTCTGCCTGAGCTCGTCTCACTGGTGGAGTACTGTGAAAAGGAGAAACTGGAGTTAATCATCGCGACAGACTCCAACGCGCATCACACGCTCTGGGGTAATGTCAAAACCAACAACAGAGGTGAGGAAATGCTTGACTTTATTCTTAAGTATAATCTTGTCTTACTTAACAAAGGCTCAGAGCCCACCTTCATTAACGCAAGATCACAAACAATAATAGACCTAACAATAGCAACCATAGGCATCGCTAACTCCATACAGGAATGGCAGGTCTCCAACGAGATATCATGCTCAGACCACAGATGGATCCGGTACACCATTAACCTTAATCTACCTAAACCACAGCCAAGAAGGTCCCCTCGAAACACAGATCAGTCTAAGTTTTTGAGGCTTGTCAAAGCAGAGTTAGGAAAATTACCTGCTTTACCGGCTGAAATACCTGTAACCAAATTAGACGAACTTGTAAACAACATGACATCCATCCTTTTATCTAGCTACGAACAGTCTTGCCCCCTCACCATACCTAGGCAGGGTATTAGGCAATCGTGGTGGTGTCCAGAATTGGAAAGACACCGTCATAGGCTGAGAAGGCTGTTCAACAGAGCTAGGAATACACGGTCGCCAGAGGACTGGGACCGCTACACTGATACCCGTAGAAACTATAAAAAACTAATACGCCTCAGAGGTAGGACCAGTTGGAGACGTTTCTGCACGAACATCGAAAACAACAACCAGGCCATTAGGGTCAAAACCTGTCTTGCTCAAGAGACAGAACACTCAATAGGATGCCTGAAAAAAACAGATAACACATACACAACAAACGACACGGAAACTAGCGAGCTGCTTCTGGCTACCCACTTCCCAGGTTGCCGGATTGCTACCCAGCAATGTTGGGAACCACATAGGGACAGGGACACGAGTAGCTTAGACTGGGAAGTAGCTTCAGAAGTTGTCGACAAAGATAAATTAACATGGGCAATCAACAGCTTCTTACCTTTCAAGGCAGCAGGGCTAGACGGCATTTTCCCAGCTCTGCTTAGGTGGAGCGGTGACTTTCTGGCGGAATACCTCGTCAAGGTATTTCGAGCATGCCTAGCGCACCGTTATATCCCCTTGAACTGGCGCGAAGTAAAAATCATCTTCATTCCGAAACCGGGTAGGGGTGACTACACCCAGCCCAAATCTTTCAGGCCCATTAGCCTCACCTCGTTTTTCTTGAAAACACTAGAGAGACTGGGGGACAAGGAGATCAGAAACCAAATTTCGGAAGTGTTTCCCCTACACCCTAATCAACACGCCTACTGCGCAGGTAGATCAACCGAATCAGCACTCCACTGCGTAGTCTCACGTATCGGAAATGCTCTCAAAACCAAAAATCCAACCCTTGGCGCTTTTATTGATATAGAAGGTGCTTTCGACAAAACAAGCTTCACCAGCATCGGGCAGGCACTCGCCACGCACGGTGTTGCACCAACGCTTATAGAATGGATTAATAACATGCTTAAATACCGCGCTATTCAATTTTCTGTGAACACCACCACACGCGGTGTCGTGAGTAGGGGCTGCCCACAGGGTGGGGTGCTGTCACCACTACTGTGGAATTTAGTTGTGAATGAGCTCATTGCAGAGCTCAACGCTAGCAGCCTGTACTCGGTGGGATACGCAGATGATATAGCAATTCTAATCTCTGGGAAATTTGAGGGCATCTCATGTGATCTCATGAGAAGAGCTTTCAAAATAATCGAAGTTTGGTGCACTAAGCATGAACTATCGGTTAACCCCTCGAAAACGGAACTAATAATGTTTACAAACAAAAGAGTTCTAGGACCCCATAGACTCCCTAAACTTTTCAACACAGAACTAACTCTTAAAGACGAGGTCAAGTACTTGGGGGTGATCCTTGATAGCAAATTGCTCTGGAACAAGCATCTTGACTACAAACTTAACAAAAGTACAATCGCACTTTATCAATGTAAAAAAATGTTAGGTAAAAAATGGGGGCTTTCTCCGAAGATCACGCTGTGGCTATACACAGCAGTGATCAGGCCAATGCTGGCTTATGGCGCTCTGGTTTGGTGGACAAGGACAGAATTGTCTACCACCAGTGCCAGACTCCAAAAGTTCCAGAGACTGGCCTGCTCAGCTATCACCGGCTGCATGAGGACCACACCGACAGCAGCCATGGAGATAGCCCTACAACTAACTCCCCTTGACCTATACATACAGCAGGAGGCAGCGCTAGCTGCCATCAGGCTGTTGCATCTGGGCATATGGGGTAAGAATCTCACCAGCCCACACGCTGCAATCCTGGACCGGGCGATTCAGTACCAACCCCTCATCGCCGCCCCGTGTGATAGAACACCAAACCAACCAATGTTCAACAAAAACTATAGCATACAAACTGTAGAGGAAGACAGGGATCAGTCTGGAGCTAATGAAGTACGCATTTACACAGATGGCTCAAAAACAGACAACGGTTCAGGTGCTGGCGTACACTCCCTTGACCTCAACATTAACTTTCACCTACCCCTTGGCTCACACAGTTCAATCTTTCAATGTGAATGTGTTGCCCTAACACAGGCCGCTACTGCTGTAAAGCGTTTAGGTATCCATAACTATGGAATCAGATTCCTATCCGATAGTCTGGCAGTGCTCAAAGCCCTGGAAAACAAACAAACCAACAGCAAACTAATCTTTGAATGCCACCTTGCCCTGGAGAGTATATCGACATCCAATCGAATCACCCTACAGTGGATCAAGGGACATAGTGGGTCTTTAGGCAACGATGCCGCGGATGAACTTGCAAGGAGGGGTTCTGAGATGATAGTGCTAGGCCCGTACCCACTACTCCCCCTGCCTTTCTCACAAATTCGTGCATGGATCTGCCAAAGATCGATCGAACTGCATAACAACAGATGGTCACGGGCTACAGACTGTAGACAGTCAAGAACAGCCCTACCGAATGTAAACCCGCGATTAACCAAAAAACTTCTTAGCTTAAGTAGAAATAACCTCAGAACAATCATAGGGACAATTACGGGTCATACCCCTCTTAACAAACATCTTTTTAACATAGGCGCCACAGACAGCCCACTTTGCAGGGGCTGTTTTAACGCCGAGGAATCAGCTGCCCATGTCATCCTGGACTGCGAGGCCGTGGTTTCCCAACGTGAAGAAATCCTCGGAACGGTGAGGTCGCTCCGCGAAGCCTGTGAAGCCCCCAGGAGGCTTCTGTGCTTCTGGACGGAGCTAGGCTGGCTACTTTAGCCGGTAACCCCACGCACAACGGACCAAATGGGAGTCTAAGTGCGGAAAAGGGAGTCCCTCTTCATTCATTCATTCATTCATAGGCTCGCGCTTGACCACTATCTCACCTGATGGTAAGCGATGATGTGGTCGACGGTGGAGCACGCTTGCCTAGAAGTAACCTATTCACTCTTGACTTAAAGACCCCTAGATTGTAGCTATCGGGAAACACAGACGCTGGCAGGGAATTCCACTCCTTAGCTGTACGTATAATAAAAGTAATTATTATTGTTCTCGTAGATAGGGTCGCGCTTGATCACTATCTCACCTGATGATGAGTTTGACGGTGAAACACGCTTAGCTAAAAATAACCTATTCACTCTTGACTTTAGATTACAAAGCCCGATGTTTGAGTTACACTAACAGTGTGAAATTTCGGAGGCTTGGTCATACGCTCTCTCTTTTATACACAGATACGGTCGTCGGCACGCATGGGCACTTATGCACAGATATATCCTTATGATCATGTCGCCGGATTAATGGAAATACCTATAAGTAACAAACTTATATGTAACAATTTTTTGTACTTTCGTTCTTTCTTCTCAATAAGGCACGGGTAGATTTTAAACTAACGACGATTTGGATGGGCTCTATTGTTTGATACTGTGTTCACTATATATCGATGAACTGCTGTGTTCACAACATATCGCGAATTTATAATCTCGCAAGATTAATTATATACTTACGGATAATCCAGTAACAGATGCACTTGGTGGATTTCTATAGCATTTTTCTCTCTTCGGATGGATGCCATGAAAAAGTTGTAGAGAATCATCTTGACGACTTTTCACGCCATCTTAATCCATGTCTATCTCAGCAACTCTAAAAGAACAATTGCACCAATATTTAACTCTAACCTTTCGTAATACTAAACAAAGTATATTGAATAAAATTGAAGTGCAAGTTGGACGCGGATTGGACGAAATTCATAATGGTATCGGGCCCCGCTCGTGCCGTGGTATCGTTACATTAAAAGCACATTTATAATGGCGACTTAGAGCTAAATCAGGGCCGCTAAGATACTGCTGTTGATTTTTTGATGTAGGAAGTGTTCGATTTTTATATTGGAGTAGAAATTTCTACTGTGGGGCAAAGTTTTTAAAGAGAAATTAAAAAGTTATGAAAAAAATTCAGTTGTTCTATATTTTATTACTGTAGGCCTTTATAAAACTTCGGAATCTGTGGTCAACATAGAGATATTTATGGTGAATAATAATTGGATAATAAAACGTAATGCCTTACAAAAAAAGAATTTTATACCTACCTAACTTCAATTACTTGTCTGGAATAAGTTAATTTTCATTACAAACATTCAACAATAAACACACCATTTAATCACAGTTAAGACTTTGAGTTTTATCCCTGTAGAATTCCAAGCAGAAATTTTAAGAATGCTAAACAATTTACAGCAATTATTTGGACCAATTTTGCGCCATAACAAATAAATTAGTGAGTGCAACATTTTATCGTCCCAGCTAAGTTACGGCGGCCACTGCGCACGCGCCGGTCCCGCCATCTTGTTTAATCTAGTGCCGTTGATCGCGGAAAAGCGCGCCAACCTTCAACGACCTTCGCTCTCCGACCGTTCTAACGAAGTATACACGCTATAATCAGCCCTATAGATTTAATAAATCGTATAATTTAGATTGTTTTACTTTGAATATCAATGCGGTTGTTACGCCGTTTTGTGTGTAATGTAAACGACCCTGCCCCATGTTTTGTGTTCTACAAACACAGGATTTAAATTCTAGCCTGGGCCTATAAATTTGTTGCAGGTAGATTTATTCTGAAGTGATATTTTGTCACATTTATTGGTATAATTCTCTGGTGACACTGTTTTATGATCGCCATTATGCTAATTTAAACGGTTATTGTTCTTGTTAGCGTTTATTGTTTTCGTTTTAATTGCTCTCGTTTTAAAATCCTTAACTAGAAAATTATTGTTGTGTCTTAATTTCTGACTGAGATAAATTACAATTGTAATTGGGTCAATTGGATTTAAATTTTGAGATTGCATTGTTTCATGATTACTTAGTTTACTACTCGATTATTCACTAATTCCACTTTGAACTGTCAATAAGAAACCTCTTAAAAATGCAAATTATAAGATAATGATGCACTGTCATTAAGGACCTGATTACAAATTTTTTTAATGAAAAAAGTCTACAATTTCAGGAGAGACTCAACACGTGAAACTTTTCAATATTAGAAAAAAAACCGGCCAAGTGCGAGTCGGACTCGCGCACGGAGAGTTCCGTACCATTATTGCAAAAAACGGGCAAAGAACACCTTTGTTGTATGGGAGCCCCACTTGAATATTTATTTTATTCTGTTTTTAGTATTTGTTGTTATAGCGGCAAAATAAATACATTCATCTGTAAAATTTTCAACTCTAACTATCACGGTTCATTAGATACAGCCCGGTGACAGACAGACAGGCAGACAGACAGAAAGACTGTCAGACGGACCGCGGAGTCTTAGTAATAGGGTCCCGTTTTTACCTTTTGGGTACAGAACCAACCTATCCAACCAACCAATCCTTAAAAACCAACTTCACTCTTCATCTAAAAGATGACTTAGACTAAAACTGCTATTCTAAAAGGGCGTAACTCCATTAATCTCAAGACGTAGATGTGCCTTTTAACTTTATGACGCCAGAACTACTATGGAAATAATTTAATACCTTGCCAACCATTTTTAATGAAAGAAGTTCATCACTTTCAGACGGGATTACTCAACAATTGAATCTTTACAATATCAAGCAAGCTAATTTGATACTTCATTTAAAAGTTGACCTGGACTAAAACTACTGTTCTGTAAAAGGGCGTAACTCCATCAATCTCAAGACACAGATGTGCCTTTTAACTTATGACGCGAACTACTATGAAAATCTCACAAAGTATTTAGCTAAGTACACCCTACGACCGGTTATCGGCCGGCAACCAATAAATCGTACGGCGCGATCCACACGTATCATCACGCTTGCCTTCCGAGGGGCTGGCAGAACGGCAGAGCATTTTTCATCGTCCACCCGCTTCCTGCTCGGTTGATTTAGTAGCGGCGAGATAAAGCAATCTTTTGCTAAGCTGTGCCTGCTACTTATTTTGTTATTCTGTGGCAAGGTGTAAGTTACGCTACAAAGTGTAGGTTAAATTATTGAACAAGATTTTTCTGTTTAAAGTACAATCAAATTAATTGATTCATGACCCAATAGAATTAGAATGTCTGTAGGAGAATTAGCTTAAGATCGGTCAGGTTTCAATTTTGTGGATTGTACCTCTAGCAAGATTGTGCTCGCAAAAGCCTAGTTCTAAATGAGCTTCTTTCATCTTAATTGACAGCTACGTAGAATAGTTTAAACAAACATAGGCATAATTACAAAGCTGATGGATTAACCAATTTACCTGATAAAACTTTTTATCAAAAAAACAAACCGACTTCCAAAAAAAACACTGCAAATCGAAAAATAACATTCTTTTTATAACATTCTATTGTTTTCCATGTTTCGACACCGACTTCGCAAAACAAAGTTAATTTTCGATTTGCAGTGTTTTTTTTGGAAGTCGGTTAGTTTTTTTGTTAAAAAGTTTTTTATTTAGTTTTGATAGGTACCTCCAATTTCAAAATCATATATATCTAAAGTACATCTCATGACGATTCCAATAAGCCCAAACACGACTAGGATACATTGTTTTATTTCGGAATTCGAGTGCCTACCTGCCGGCTTCATCATCAAATCAGTTCGACGGTACCATTTTCAACAGTACTATGTATTTATAAGTATTTGCTTCATCAAAGTCGTTTAACTACCTATTCGAGATATCTTATACCCATGACATATTTAGCATTAAGGAGTTCCAGTGCTCATCTGTGGTCTTCTTCACCTGTTCCACTTCACCAAATGATACTTTCTGAGTGCAAATGATTGCATTGTTGATGAAAATACCAAAATCGCTATAAGTATGCCTATAATATTTGAGGAATTCCCTCGATTTCTCCAAGATCCCATCATCAGATCCTGACCTGATGACTATGGGACCAACTGGGAAGTATACCCTTTCAAACAAAAGAAGAATTTTCCAAATCGGTCCAGGCGTCTTTGAGTAATCGGGGAACATACATAAAAAAAAAGATACCGGCGAATTGAGAACCTCCTCCTTTTTTTGAAGTCGGTTTAAAATAGCGCTTCTTACGCTTAGCAGAAGTCTGTTTCTTTGCGTGTTTCTTGTTGGTTCCATTTATAATCATTAGATATAATTGGTGTAAGTTCAGCATGCGTAATGATACGGCAAAGTTGGTCAGGTTTTCTAAACAAGAAGCTCTAAATTAGGAACTTCCAACCATATGTTTCCACATAAAGTCGCGAGAAAAGCTATTTCATTCCAATACCAACCAAGTCTCGGCCGTGACAATGCCATCTCATCCGTTCTCATGGGATAGGATCAAGTCTTGAGCAGCAGCATTCATCAGTAATTCCGATAACATTATACAGTATATCCTGATTTCCCCATGGGTTGGGAAGGTCAAGTTCCCAGTGTAACCAGAAATGTGCCATATCATGCTAGAACTGGTCTCGCGAATGATAAGCTTAACAAAACAAGGGGTAGACAAGCAAGTAAAGCAAGGAAGTCACAAGTAAAATCTGTACAAACGTGGAATTTATGTCTTAGTCGTTTCCTCCTTCTCGACCTTAGGATGGTGTAAAGAAAGACATACAACAAGCAAGCAATACTACAGAAATATAAACGAAATAAACATTGTTGTTGAAAAAAATGAATCCATCAAAACTATTTTTCTTCTATTCTTCCAACTTCATGCAAACGCGTCTTATGTGATTGTATATCCAACCATATAAAAATATGAGGTAAGTTATAAGTCTATTTTAGTTACAAAACTGCATGTCAGTTTTATTATGTTTGGTATATTGTTATCTACTAAACAGCCGGTACACGACAGTCACGTCTGATTCACGCGATTGATAGGAACATTGTAAGGTTTCATTCAAGTGGTTATAAGGTTATTTTAGTTCCCCTTGTTATTACAAGCTGTAGGTATGTATGTTCGTGTTTAAATGACGCTTTATTTTCAGAAAAACCGATCAAATACACGTCAGATACGCGCACCGAGGGATCCGTAAACTGCTAAGAAAGCATAAGACTCTTTTCTAACGAAAAGATAAGCTGGATTTAGGGACAACATTTTGAGAGATTTTTCCTTTTGATAAACGGAACCCTAAAAAATACCTTTTATATTACTTAAAACACTAAGATAAATAAACAATAACCGAACAATCGACTCACTGAAAACAGTGTAAACCAGTTTTATTCCAACGTATTGCTAAGCTAAGGCTACACTTACGCATCTACCCATGTACCCACATTTTAATCTCCCCAAAACAGGCTGGATATCTTACCGAGAACGCAGCGGCGACCTGATGGCGATAGCCCGGTTTGCACACAATTGTCGCATCTGACCGGCTATTGTGCTATGGGAACACGGCCTTAATTGCCACTCCGAATAAATTAAAACAAGAATGCTATCGCATACGGCTTGTACCGCTTAGGGGTACTAATGTTAGTATGTATTTGTACACGTAGTTCGGTTTGAGATAGTGTAGTGTACGTTGTTGAATAGACAGGTTTTAAAAAAAATAGATTTTCTGTGAAAAATCTTTCTTTTTGTATATTTTGATTCTATTGAATTAACAACTCATATAATTCTCAACTTATTTCAGCAAAGTTAATTTTCGAAAAATCTTGTCCATTGTCCAGTTTTTCTATAGTGGCCCATGCATGCCTTGATGAAAAGAGTAGTCAGTTAGCGAAGACTTTTGTCTTTGCGGTCCTGACTCCAAGGGTACCTGAAAACTATCTATTAACATCGAACTCCTATATTGTACCTTATGTCTACCATATTGATATTCCAGCTAGCTTCTTATATAAATGTTGCCCTAGTCGACGGCACGAACTATTTTGTGCGCGAGGTTAAAATACATGCTATCTCATCCGATAACACGTGTGAAAGAGATAGATGCTGAGATGAGCAGTAAGAAGCTAGTTCGCGTACGAATTAGCCCTTTTGCAAGTTTATAGCGAAATGGATGATGATTTAGGATGAAAACGAGCGCGCGAAATTTTATGAACAGACCTTTGGTAGTTTAGATATCATGAAAAAACGACTAAATGTATATATATTTAAAATAAAATTGCATTGTTGAACTACTAATCTATTCTTGTATGGTGGCCGTTTTACAATTTTCCTTCTTCTTATGATATTTATTTCCACCCAAAGATGCGTTAATATTAGTGTTGTAATAGGGAATTTCGACGCTCATAACTTTCAAATATTTTTTTTTACTGTTTTGTTTCTATACAGGGCTAGATAACGATTAGACAAATTGATATCATTTTTAATTTTGAACGTACACCGTCAAACAGTGGAGTAATCGCCAGACTACGTTTGTGTGGAAGAATGATCGACTAGTGTAACCCCCAATTTATGACCCATTTCTTGTTAAAATCTGCGTTTTAACACGAATTGCTACCGTCCTGAAAATAGTACCTACCTACCTGTATATGTGAAAGGACGGCAGTAACTGTAGCAAACTCCTTTCTAACTATGTTCCAGTAGTCATAATTTGCGTGTAATCTCGTAACACTAACTATGAAACTTATTGACTTCCCACTCTATATTCCTACACGTTCGTAGCTCTGCCACAAATCCTGAGCGCGCGCAAACAGTTATAACGCAAATTGGAGAGAGCAGAAGATCCAATCTTTGCAGTTTACGCATGAATTCACGGTTGAACGCCACCGTTTAAGGCATTCAAAAAGCTTCGATCAAACCGAGTTTTATCATACGAAAGATTTTGAGAAACTTTGAGAGGCTGCCTAAGCCGGCTTGCTCTGCAGTTACAAATCTTTTAGCTCTTAAGGAAAGAGAGAGAGGCTTAGGCATTGCAAACTTAAACATGTAACATAGTTTGCAGATTTGCTCATGTAGGTACCAAGAGGTCCAGAGAAGCCGCTTCTCTGTACTTGCTTCTGAATGTCAGTAAACTAATCAAAACGAGTAACAGAGGTTTTTAAAATAAGCTTTTTCAGTTTCAAGGAAAACTTGATTGTAAGTATTTACACATTGAAGATTTTTTAATTCAAATGAGATTCACCATCTTCATCATTTCAGCTGAAAGACGTCCACTGCTGGACATAGGCCTTCCCCAAGCGTGACCACACTGATCGGTATTACGCGTTTCGTATCCACTGGACGCCCGCGGTCTTGATCAGGTCGTCGCTCACGAAGGAGGAGGCCTTCCAACGCTGCGTCTTCCGGTACACGGTCGCCATTCCAGAACTTTTCGGCCCCAACGGCCATCCGTTCTGCGTTTCGGTTTGGGGGGTTTGCCACGCTTGGCAGGCGGGTTGGCGATAGCAGTTTGTATTGAAGTGCACAGAAAACACTGTTGCCCATACTCTGGTATGGCCCTTAGTCGCCTCTTACGACACCCATGGGAAGATATGGATGGTGAAATTCTTTACGTCCGGCACCATACGGAAACAACAACTTTTTTTAATTAAACAGTAGAACTTCTTTACATAAATTTTTTAGTGGTAATACCTCGTTGTTTGGCGAGCTATAGTTAATTGAAATGCGTGTAAATATTCGCTGCGTTCGTTCGCTTATGAAACAGCCTTATTAAGGGCACTGTCGTCGCTGTCTACGCCAATTCTGCGTTTGTTTTTTAATAAGTATGCATAACATTTATGTTTAGTTTACCTTGTTAGTTATGTTGGTTAAGGTTTTGTAAACTTAGAGAAATTTTAATAGATAATTGTGTGAGGTTACGCAGAGTTTTCCCTCTCACAGAGAAGAGGTCTGTGTCCCAGCAGTGGGAACGTTAAAAAGGCTGATGATGATGATGATCACGCGGAGTTTTTGGTGTCTTTATCAAAATGTTACATTTTAATTTTATGTAATGCTGGTCACCAGTAACCACAGTTTCCGTACAATAGGTAAGTATAGGTACAATTGGTATAGGTATGACGAATGGAGCCAGCAAGGGCGGCAGCAAACGGTGGCGAAGTGATGAAATATGGTTTGACTTTGTTTGGACATATGGTTCGAGGTGGCGTGGAAAAAATCTTGGCAGTACTTTGAGGAGGAGCCCTACTTAGTAATGGAGAAAACTATATTCCTCCAGACCGAATTTCGGCCACGGCGGCCAGACTCAGCGCAATCTAGCCATCAGCGCAGAAGATATTAAGTATAGTGCACAAGTGTATGCAAACATTGATTTTTGTTCCCGCTCTCTTATAGTCAAAGTCCAATGGGCCTGCAGTCCGACACGACAGGAGAGAGATCGGGTGTATAACCAACGGCTTAACGAAAAATCACCTATGTAATGAAAAACTCTTAGAATTAATAGAAGTGACAGCAGATTACATTGAATGGGTTTTTACGCAAAGTTGATTTGTTTTGGGTTAATTATGCAATCAATTGCACAACAATAGTAAAGGGATCCAACGGCAATAAAATACGGTATGTAGGTACACACAGCAAATCAGATAGACTTGCAGGGCACACCAACATAGATATTAGCGTTTGCTTCACAATAACCCGTTGTCCACGCACGCACTTGCAATTTATTGTCACTTTTTTTTTCGCATTTTTATGATCGAATCTGTCTGCCGACGGCTAACATTTTTGTAAGTTTTAATAAAATATTTTACATTTGTTCCTTCAATTCATTGCTATACTATAAGCAAGTCTTCTTTACATTTGAGTTGGAATAATTTAATTGTCTACCCTCTAATAATGACAAATCATATATAAGTTAGTAGTTGTTCATCGTCATAATGCTATTGACTATCGCGCTTTCGTTACGTTTTTGGCATTATACCCTGCAAGTTATGAAAAGTGCTTTTTTTTGTGAATCACTTATAATGTAATACTAATGATATCGTCATCGGTGAGTAACAAAATGTGTTTATTATGTTTAGAAGTTTAATATGTTTGAATATTTCACATGTTATTGATTGTTGTTTTTTGTAATAATATTTTATTATTTTTCACATTGAAGAACTGTGCAAATGTGGTTCCATCGTTATGCAGATTCGGGAAGCATTAATCCTCGCCGAACGGGACCAAAGGCTGGATTTGCATACACAGATGCCAAAGCGCGGCACCTTGATATTGTTGCTTGGCATATGGCTGAGCCCTTCCTCACTAGTTCACTACTCGTTCCAGGGCGACTAAACATGACGTGCAAACAAACTGTACGGAACCACTTGCGTGCAACTGGTGTGATATGTTGTAGGCCAGCCAAGAAAACAACAAAAAATTTTACAGATTTTCACAGGAAAAAACCGGGAATTGAATATTAGGATTTCGATTGGTACAATAATATAGTTATATTTAGCGATGAAAAATGTTTCAAGTCAGACAAGGGCGATCGCAAAATATATTGGCGAAAAAATGGTGAGGGCTTTATAAAACAAAATATTCTTCAATGCAGGTCTAGTGCCCGCATTACTTTGGGATATTGCGGATGGATGCCATCAATGGGTCCCGGTCAACCAAATTGACAAGCTTAATGACAAGATGCTTCTATAGCGCATCCGTAGAATTTATAGGCCTGTCTTTTAGTAGTTCCTAAGGATGTAAGAAGCTAAGTTTGTCTTCCAGTATCTAGTTCAAGGGGGACGGACGCGGCGTAGAAAAAAGATTAATGAACTCTTTTTTCAAAAAAACAAACTGATCTAATTATTAATTAGTATAAATATTAGAAAATAGTCAAAATATACAAATAACCGTTTTGCGGTTTTATTATCTTATTGGCGATCTCTTAACGGGTCATGAAATAAAACTGCACTAAACAGTGGTTCACTTGGTACTGAACTTGGCTGAGTTGTATCTCCACCACAGGGCTTTATTCAGTTGGAGCTGAGTAACATTATTTTACAATCCAGTAACTGGCTTATACGATACCCCTTGGCAAGAATGGCGTCCATTTACCGAAACCACAGTCAAAGATCTTCAAATAACAGCTGGTACTGGCGGCTGAACTTACTTACAGCATTGCTTAAATTGAAAGATGGATCAGTGCGGCTATATACTTATTACCTCGAGCTCTTCCGGAGGTTCCTTATTTGCGGAGGAAATTACAAAATTCCGTCACAACCCTAATACGCACCTGTAGCATTTAACGCTTTCCCTTGTTAACTTTTATGATGGTAAGTATTATTATTATGAAGATGTTCTCATCTTAGAAACACACATTGATGTTCGTATGTTTATTATTTAAATTATAATTATAGCTCTTATTAACGGCAATTTTATGATTTGTTATTTTACTTAATGATGTGAATGTAACTTCGGTTTACTAAACTTGAAATCTTTTGCTTTTAAGAAAAAAAAAACTTGAAGAAAATACTTTTAGTATTAGATTTTTTATCACCTTCTATAATTTAAGTATCAATCGAAGAAACAATTTATGCAAAAAAACAAATACAAAAAAGAAGAAAAAAACATCTATTCAGTATACGAAAAAAAAACTACTCAGTATATTTTTGCTCGCATAACTCAGGAACTGCTGATTATTTTTTCGGATAGATGTTGATAAAACAGGCGGTATTTGTAATTGTAAGTATGTTTGTGTTCGATAATTACAAATCAGCTTTCATAAAATGAAACTTCATAGAAAACTAAAGACAATCGGAGTAATGATGCTAAAGTAATATAATTCTACTATATTTCGTATTATTAATTCAACAAATAATACATAGTCTTGCTATAGTATTTACTATTAAAAGACAACATACAAAGTATGCTAACTTATTGAGCTTAATATGGGCCGATATCTCATTGTTTTCCAGATTGTTGGCCCCATTACAAATTCAAACTTAATGCAAGCACTGTAATTCAATTAAACAAGAACTTATATAGAAGTTAGCACATAGATTATAATTTTAATCCAAAATTACCTTGCATTCATTAATTAATTGTTATTATTATTTAATTTTATACCTACTACATAATATACATGATTCTGTTCACAATTTGTTTAAGTTAAGTAAGTCTTAAGTTTGAAGTAACTGTTACGAATCGATTATTTTTACAAAGTCAGCCACCCAAATCTAGCTCTTTACCATACAGTTTATTGAATTGATGTATGACATTGTGGGTTCAAAAAAATGTGTAGCGTTCTGCATAGCAGTCTCGTAGACAGTCGTAGCTGAGTCGGCAACGGTCATCAAAATTGAGGCGTATACAATCAAAGGCAGCTAAATCCATCCACACTTATTTTCCACAATTGTCAAAAAACATTTTTTAAATTTTCACTTGGCAGATTGACGATACTGGACTTAGCTGACTTTGATTCTATACCCCTCAATTATTATTTTCAGTGTGGCCTAATGCAAAATTACCTTTGAGGTAATGCAGGCAGTTGACGCATTCTATATTGGAAAATATAAGATTAGCTAATAATAGAATTGACCAGCCACGATTGAGATATCAAACCAAACAAAACCGAGGGCAAAACCCAAACTACTCACACATAACCTTTGATTCAGAACATAACAGAAAAAATAATGTAGTCCGAACAAAAAAATGTCACAAGTAGGCGTAATAAAATGAATCGATGCCCAAACAATAGTAATGAACCTGTCTACAATGCTCGAATTGTCACAAAATAACAAAAGAAACAACAATCCATTCTTAAGTGGCCTGCACTACGATAATCAATCTAGTTTTACATCTGATTAGGTGCAAATTACAATACAAATAGACCAGTCACGATCTAAATGCTCGAAGAAAAAAATGACTTAACTTTTTGTGAAACATTTTCGCAAAAAAGACTTTCAGCCGAAGGCAACATGAGCTACAATCGATTGAAATAGGAATCTAATTCAAACGTTCTGCCCTAAATCGAAGTTCTTACATAAAAGGTTCTAATAACCACGCAATGTTTACATAATTTAGAATTCTAAAATTAGAGCAGTAGAGTTCATAAACGCTTCGTTGATATGTAATGTTACGTTCCTATGGTCTGCGCAACAACAGTGTCTTTGCGCTTACGTCAAGGTGACATGAGATGTTAATACCTATTGTATTGGTGCTAAACATCCGTGACCTTACGATGTACAAAGTTCACTAAGTGCAGGAGGCACGATCTACCCACACGGCCACACCGATGCACACTATTACAACGCTACCGAATTAAATCGTCGGAAAATTGTCGGAAAATTCGCTACGCGCTTTATCATCCGCACTCGTCTATGTAAACATGTAATGACTGTTGCGTCTGTGTGGGTGTGCGGAATAACATAATTAACCCATAAAGGTCAGATTTAGTTAAAAATAAGCTGATGACTGAACCTCTGTTCCGTCAAAACAATGGCGAAGATGGACGTTTTTAAAGGCAATACATTTTCTGAACAGCCTTAAAAGAGCAAAACTGATAAGTTGCGGGGGCACAACAGGTAGGCAGCATACATACGCACTTGACATGTGACCAAGTGTGATTACTAACAAACACAAAAGAGTATCACCTGTAGAGGCGCGCACACAGGCGAGCCCGAGGTAATAAATCTGTACAACACAAACAAAATGGTGCACGCATACACGGCGCGCGGTTCACCTGAGTAACCTCCACATAGGGTCGCGTGCGAGTTCATTTGTAGCACACTGTTGCGTTTTCACCTGTGTAGCGGGCGCGTGTGTGGGTGCGGCGTAGTGTTTCAGTTGGTCGGTCTGTTTGGCGCGCTTTGGTCGTATCGTCTCGCGGCGCACAGTCCGCTCCGAGCCCACGTGTGCGCTCTGAATGCTAATTGACTGTACTGATAAGTGCGCGCTGACATTTGACTGCCGATAACATTGTGCCTATGTCCTGGTGAAACCATTTTTTAGCCATTTTTTTCTTTTTGCTCTCGTTGAATGACAGAATTTTCGTTAAGTGGACAGTGATAGTAAGTGTTTACAGTGACTTTGGACGTTTCGTTATCCAAACTGAGGAATATTTCGACCGAAGAATACATTTGGAAATACATAAAAGGTATGTTTTTGTTTTTTGGGGTTATTTGTTTGTGAATTCGGTCCAAGTTATAAATGTTATTACGAGTGCAATGTGGCTTTACCTCATCTGAGTTGTAAATATTTGAAGTGATTATGATAAGCATGTAATCCTTTACAATTTATAGCCCGACATGGCATATAATTGCAGTCGTATTTCATAGAAATGTCTCTAATGTCATAATTATATGACATCAATTGAATTAATTAATAAGCTATAAATTGGTTAGAGTCGGCCCGGTGTGACAGGGGAAGGATTTTAATAGGGCTCCAATTGATTTTAATGGTTTAATAAATTAGTGACGATCAATTACTGGGTTTATTGCAAAGTCTCTATAATCCTTATAATTATGACTATTGGTTTACTATTCATACTTGTATACGTCTAAATAAGGTAGTTGTTTTACAAAACAAATTAGTGTATTGCTAACATAATTACCTAACTAGTTATCAAATAGAGAAATTTATGACAAATTTTGTGAAGAAAAATTATGTTTTCGGAAAATGTTGTAGGATGTGGTTTGCATTTACACTTCAATACCTAAAAAAGACACATGTTGACCTGTAAGCATTAGAGGAACTACCACGCTTTCAAATACATGTTTATCCTGCATCAATTAGGTAAAAGAAGGCGTGTGTTAATTAGAAACTAAATCATCATCTTCCTGCCCTTGTCCCATGTTACTTGAGGTCGGCGCAACACGTTTTCTTCTTCCATACCATCCTGTCCCCCGTCACGCTATTACTGAACCCTTTTTCTTTTCTTTTTCATTTGAAACCAAATACAATAAAAATGTCATCCTGCGCATTATAAAACTATTTTCATATTTCTTCATAGCTCTGCTGCAGCCATAGTCTCTATGTCCATTGAAAAGAAAATTATCACAGTGTACTGTGTATGATAATAGAGTTCAAAATTTCCAAAATATATGTGCATAATCGTATGCCAAGTTTCTCTAGGATTCGTTTTTATTAACCGAGACATCGTTATATAATTTTTGAACCGTAATCTTTGTAGCGTAGTATTCGTAGAAAAAACTTCGTAGCGAAGTTTTCGTAGCACAGTCTTCGTAGCGTACTCTACGCAGAGCGTAGCGTAGTAGACCTTTCACTGCAAGTAAAATTCTGCAAACAAACTTGTATCTGTACAAAATTGTGTGGACCATGTGTACCTACCAAAATTTTCAATGTTTTGAAAATTTTGGTTTTTTTGTATTTTAATTTATTTGCTTCAGGTTTCAATCGTCCATAATATTTCAAATACAAAATGCTTGTTTTTCTCAGCTACGCGACTTCACTTTTATCTAAACAAATTATACCCATGACGTCTAAAAAAGATAGTTAAGTGACATTCTATCATCGAAAGCATGGCGATGGCGATTTTAAAAAAGGCAAAATTGTATATGATTGACAAGCGATCTGGAAAAATCACATGATCAATCCCTTACATTTGAATGGTACAGGCAAAGAAAATAGAATTCATTTTTATTTTTTTTATGTGCAAGCAAATGGTAGTTTTATTCTCAATCACCAACTTTTCAAAAAAGTAAACGTAAGGTGCCAGGAAGACGTTTTTGTTTATGGCCAAAGCGAAAAGAACCGGGAATGTCCATGACATACCGGTACATACCGGTACAGAAGAAGGATAAAAATGACATACTTCTAAACTTTTAACTGCGTTTTTCTCAAAATCTATTAATTAGGACATTCCCTGTTTTTTGCCTGTACCCTACATTTTGAAATTTCGAGAGACTCGAATATTTAACACCTAATATATTTTTAACAAATCGTTCGTTTTAAGTAACAAAGCATTCTTTTAACCCTGTACCAACAACAGGTTTTACAACCAATTACATCCTTCAACAATATGGAATCATTAACACCACGTAGTATTCAATAGAAACACTAGTAATTACGAAGAATTAATATCTTATACATTATCCTCAGCCATAACGCCATAAGAAGGTAGTATTATGTAGGTATTTCTTTTACGTCATCTATTGATTACAATGTAATTGTCTGTAATTGGCCACTGGCGTACGTCACCGTGAGAACAGTTACTATAAGAGTCGGTATTGATATGTGATGGACTGATACTGTTTACACAGTGGGCCACGATGGATCTTCTTTAGGTTGGGCGCCACCAAATGGAAGTTATCGAAATTTTGCTCAAAATCTTTTGAAGTCTGGACCTATGTGGCGGCGATATGACCCTACCAAAGCCACTATAAGTCAATTGATTGCCAGATTTACAATTTATGCTTTCACTGTTTAAATATTATCAGATCTCAAACGAAGCCAAGTCCCATAACTCTAGAAGGACTAACTCTATATATTCCCCTTAACTCTACAAGCCCTAACATTTTGATAAACAATTCGACTTATTTTTTAAAATTTTCTTAGTGTTCGTGGAACTATTGCATGACACAATAATTATGTTACTTATTTCTTACGTAATTAGACTTAATTTCGTACCATAAGTCCACGAGAGTGACTGTACATGTTCTTAAACGTAAATCACTGGTGATGTATCAAATACTGTACACAATTTATTAACAGCTCTTAATTTGTTAACTACAGCCATGAGACAACAATTTCATAGATAACACATAGTCTCTTCGACTGCTTGTTGCTTTCTACGTTCTGAGAAATAGCTATGTAAGTATAAATATAAAACGTTTTGGGGACACTTTTATTATGCGTACAGCTAAGGAGTGGAATTTCCTGCCGGAGTCTGTGTTTTCCGATAGCTACAATCTAGGGGTCTTTAAGTCAAGAGTGAGTAGGTTACTTCTAGGCAAGCGTGCTTCACTGTCGAGTGAGATAATGGTCAAGCGCAAACCAAATGAAAAAAAAAATTACGGATCGATGCTAAGATCGATGATTACGGATTGATGATAAGGGATGCTAAGTGTTAATATTACAAATTCTAGAAACAGCTCCTTTTTTGCAGCTGCCCAAAAGCCAGTTTGAGCACAGTATCCATCATAGATTAGTTCAGTGTAGGTATGAGAACCAAATTTAAACCTGCATCATGATATTACCAAATTTCCCAATCAATCTTAATTTGTAAAGTTAAAATAATATTCATGAATAGGTATAACCACAAGTACGTCAGCATGGACCATTGTGTAAAGGTGTCATTACCAGCTAATTAGTGAGACGTCAGGTGTCAAATGTAAGTCAAAAATGTCAAGTTTTTTTCTTTTTACACGTTAAGCGCATGATGAATTGTTTCCAGAATGTCAAAACTTTTGTTAATGACGTTGTGAGAGTTAAAAACTTGAGACATATGTTTTACTTACGCTTTTTAAGGTTAACAGAAAGTTTGGCCGTGTAGAGGCAGTTTTTAGGATTTCGTATCTCGAAAGGAAAAAACGGAACCCTTATAGGATCACTTTGTTGTCCGCCTGTCTGTCTGTCAAGACCCTTTTTCTCAGGAACGCGTGGAGGTATCAAGCTGAAATTTATACCTATTTGATTGATAATTTATCTCAGGTCTACTGTCCCTTAAAGTTGTGAAAAAATAAAACTTCTAAGTCAACGCAATCAAAAGATACAGTCGTTTGTGCAGCAAATTTTCGACACTCGCAAGGGAATCAAAACCTACAGGTTACTTCCCGTGAACTCAGAATTTTGAAATTTGATCGAAGCAACGTCATATAATAAAAATATTTTTAATAATTTTAAAGTTACTACCCCTTTCCTCATGAACGCGTAGAGCTATAAAATTGAAATATATATCAAATACTCAGGTTTATAATACCTCTAAGCTCAGTTTTGTACGGAACCCTCGCCTCGGTGCGCAAGTCCGACTCGCACTTGGCCGGTTTTTACAAATTACTAACTTTTTATGTTAACCTACATGAGGACTTCCTCTACTTATGTACGTTTACAGATACAAAATAATATGAGAGCCAAAACATTTTAACTGTATGACATCTAAACTATTGTTACAAAGTGGTGAAATTGTTACTAACATTAATAGGTAATTATTTGGAAATAATGAACTGTTTCCGAAAATTTATTCATTCAGCCTATAAGCTACCTTTTATGCTAGAAAAAATTACGGGGTCTGTGGAATAAGCTGGTTATGAATATAATGCCCTAGGTATATAAGTTTTGAACCCTCAGCCTGAAGTAAAAGTGAACCCATAACCACTTGGTGATAGGATTCTTGGAAAGTAAAAACCAATGACTGTATAGGGACTGAATAGGGATTTTTATTTAAGTTGTCGGAATAACACTAATGAGATTGTGGTAAATTAATTATGACGCCAGGGTATTTCATATTACCTTTATCATTTTACTCGTACTTTCCTGAAAGGCAGTAAATTACATTTAATAAATAAGTACCAATTTGGTGGCATAGCTTGAAAATAATCCTTGAAATAGGTCAATATTTTCTTTTTTATCACGTAACCTGTCCTACTGCTGCGGTACAGCCTCCTTCAAATCCTTCTGGTATTATTTCCTGAGCCACCTTGATCCAGGCCCTGTGGTAGGCGTCTATGTCCTCTCGCTACCTCTTTTTGGGTCGACCTCAGCCGCGGCATCCATCTTTAAGCACCCACTCTGTAGAGAGCACTGGCGATTATTGCAGATTATCAGCAGTCACTGTGAAATAAAGAAACATGAAATGCTTATTTGTCATCAATCATGTCAATCATAAATTTTGTTTAAAATTAACGATGGTGTTATTAGTACTATAATTATATTTATTATCATCATCTTCATCAGCCTTGTCAACGTTTCCACTGTTGGCCTTCGTCTTTGTAAGAGGAAAATTATATTAGTAAAAACAAAAACTTTTAACAAAAAAATTTAACTTCCAAAACAAAAAATTACTTTTTTTTTCAGAAGTCTTCGGTCCCTATTTTTATTCATTTTTACTGAATACCGAAAAGAAAGTAATTTTTCGCTGTTGTGTTTTGTTTTGGAACTCGTTTTGTTTAGTATATTTTTCTCTTTTTAGAATTTGTACCTTATTTACCATGAAAAATACGCATTATTAAGGATAAACCAAACCGTGATCAAATTTAAATGGGACCACATTGGAAGCACCAGCTTTCATATAAAAAAGAATCATCAAAATCGGTTTACCTAATAAATAGTTCTGAGGTAACACAAATAAAAAAACACAGTTAAATTGATAACCTCCTCGTTTTTGAAGTGAGTTAAAACAAAGAAGTAGGATGGATCAGAAACAAGACAGCTACATGCCATGACAAGAAGCCCCGCACTGGTCATGATGCTGTGCCATGTGACCCAAAGCACGACGCTGGTTTTCAGCGGTCGTCCAGGACATGACGTACGGAACAATCTGTGCATGCGGTTGACGTGGCTCGCCCAATCCCATTTTAACCTGAAAAATATTCCTCATACACACTGCAAACATGGTCATGGTGAAAGAATTAATTGGATAAACGTAAAATTGTTGTTGAAAAACAACATATAAGGTACTCATTATATTGTTTATTTTCCGAAAGGGCCTAATACTACTGACGTCACGTGAAACCGTAACTTTGTGAATATTAATAACTGAAGTCAATGAATGTGTAACCTACATTTAATTTCTGTTTTATAGGGAAAAAGAATATGTGATTCATTAATACCTACCTTAGGTTTGATATTGATGAAAAAATTTAACATAATTCTGTTTCTATAGTGAAAACAAGAAATATCCAATATTCCAAATATTGGATATTTCTTGTGTAGGTACTGTTCAGATTTCGAAAGTTCTAACACTGATAAAAGGTTATACTATCACTGCGTGGCATAGGCTACTTTTTACCAAACAAATTTAGAAGACCTGCAGGGCGCGCCACGGGTTTAATAAGGCTGCGAGAACAAAGTTAGTTCATTAAAAAAATATAAAAGGCCCTTTATTAAAAAAGATGGTTTATCAAACAACATAAAGGAGAAAAAGGATATTGAGAATAAGGATATCTTTAATCTTTATTTTGGATCAAAAACACAATTTACAAATGTAGTGTACGGGAATGACTGCATAAGTTATGAACTGTGTCGCAGCATATAGTGAGAAGAATGACACGAAATATCCAGGTGGACACATACTGATCAGACAAAGAGTAGAACAGGAGAAATAACACAAAAGCTCTGAGAAGGCCTTTGTTCAAAAACTGCTGGAACACAAGCCTTCTCTCTAAGAGAGGGAATGGGCCGTAATCCACCACGTGCGGGTTGGTGGATGTCACATGTCTTCGAATTTTTGGTTCTAGGACGTGCCGGTTTTCTCATGATGTTTACCTTCCAGCTTCCATCGCTTCATCCTAAATTTAAACGGTGCATGTTTCAAAATACACACACAGTCTGCAAGTTTGGACGATCCGATGTAAAATCATACAGAAACGCTCCAATAATGAGATTTTTATTTTCTTAAAATAGTCTTGTCTATTCAAAGTAGAGTCGTCTCCATAAATACTTACAAGACATTAATAGGCCGTGCAACGATGATCGCTGCTTATTACCATCAGGGCCGGTCACGCGTCGTCCCGGAAGTGACAACACTAGCTGCTCATTGACACGCGGGGCGCGGGACTGACACGCGTGTCACCTCCCTAGCACGTCTTCAATATTCAATGTTAAGGGCTCGTTCAGACGCGGTACAGAAATAACATTTAGATAAATAATTATATTGAAATGTTTTAAACACACACACAGTGGGTGTACTATACACTGCAGGTGCACCATACATAAAAAAAAAATCTAATTAAATTTATTGCATCTATAATGTACATACCTGAATGATAACGAATATTATTACTTAGGAATTTAGAAAGGAACACCGAAAATATGCTGTTGATAAATGATTTCAGATCCCGAATTTATCAACGAATTTTATTTCTTTTACATAATATCCTGAATAAAACTAGATAAATTCCTACCTAGTTTTTTGGCTCTCATCAAAAAATAATCAGCGTATAATCCATCTTGCCAAAAAAATCTTTGTCTTTCAAAATTACCTATTAATTTTATAGTTATTTGAAAATACTAGATATAAAGAACTCAGGTTCATACAGGTAAATAACAAGTAACTAGCATAAGTTGCTAGAGTAGATAATATTTATTGCCAAGCTACTAATGTGCACATTAAGTGGACACCTCATTCATTTAAATTAACATTTTAAAATTAATCGATTTTGCGTGCCTGTAGTGTAAACAATCCTGTTGCAAAACCACATTTTATTTCAGTGCCGGTGTCCCTCTGTGTTCAAATTGATTGTTTTCTTTAGTTTTCGTGTTTATCTCCACGTATTTATGTTCTTAGGTCAAAATAAACAATATTTTGTTTCGTGCGATGTTTATTTAAACTTATGACTATATTGCTGTGACTAGTTGCAGCACGATTTATTTTAATATGACAAATATGTGATTAAGATTACGAATTTTATGCTACATGTCATTTGGCTTTGACTGTTCTACAATTTGCAAGTAACTGCAGATTCAAAACATTTGGGATGATGCTTCCATTTAACAGGACCGAGCTACCTACTTCTGCAGCAAAGAAAAAAGGGCTGAATTCGAAATATGACTTTTTTAATATTTCAAAATCCGTTCCTTAACTATGCTATATATAATATTATTAAGCTGAAGAGTTTGTTTGTTTGTTTGAACGCGCTAATCTCTGGAACTACTGATTGAAATTGAAAAATTCTTTTGTGTTGGATAGTCCATTTATCGAGGAAGGTTATAGGCTATATAACATCACGCTACGACCAATAGGAGCGGAGCATAAATGAAAATGTTGCAAAAACGGGCAAAAATTATTCCTTTTTGAGAGCTTCCGTTGCTTGCGCTGCGTAAGCGGTTAAAGTAACGCTACAATCATGTGTGTAGTATAGGTATGGTAGGTAGGATAGATGGGTAGGTACGTAGCCAGTTAACGGGAGTGAAGCCGCGTGGGACAGCTAGTTTGTAAATAAAACAGCAAAAGTTTTTAACGTTCAATATATTTTCATCATTTCTGACTGGAATCACATTTTTTATGTATTGTCATGACAATTTTTGTGACAACAAACACTTTTCTTTTTACCTTTCTCCATCTCTTTCTTATCTTCCTATTCTAATTCAATTGCCTACCAGAAAATTTACAGGCAACATAAGTTACGGCATAACCTAAGTTATTTTATTTTTATAGACAACGTATCAGAACGTACCCTTAACCAGGCACAAACAATGATGGCTTGGTTCGGATGTGGGCCGCGTCCGCATAATGTTTCATCCTCTTGTATTATTTCTAAACGTTTAGTCTTATGGTAAACAGGGGCTCACTATGTGCTCGGATTTATCTAGTTTATTACCTTACAGGTATAAAAGGAGTAGGATGTTAGACTGTATGAACTGCGTAGGCGATGAAGTATCTATTATACTTTGTGCAAAAAGCGTTGCGCAATTATTTTTTCACGGATTTCTACGCGGTTGTGTTAAACAAAATTATGAAGATTACCATCAGTAACTGCTCACTAATAGGGAAACCTTACGGCGCTGATGCACACTGAGACGCGATGAGACGTTCCGCTTATTTAAAAAGTTCACGCAGCGTCATAACGCGTCACGTCTATTGTGAGCTGACCCTGATTGTAGTTTGATACTAACAAAAGCCTATTCTGAAACGTCTTGTTTCAGCCTGAAACATTAGTTGTTAGTGTGGCATTTGCCACAAACCATGTCGGTTTGGCTTTTTTTATTTTTCAATTATCGTTTGTAAAGAAAAGAGAAGACAATTATTTTACTGACAGAATTCATAAAAAAAAATTTGATACCGAAATCTTCAACCAAATTATTTATATTTTTATAGCAGCCGTTAAAAACCTCGATTTTTCTTAAATGGCGAACAGGATGGTCACAAAGGTTCTGGATGTGACACCGGTTTTTCTGGCCTGGGTTCGGCCTCGCGTTTCTAATAGACTGGTGATCAGCTAAGGACTATATGATGAAAACTGGTATGTATTCATTTAGTTTCTTCCTAATTATTCTTCGGAGTTTCACTTGATCTGATATTTTTATTGTTTCTTTGAGTATATATATCAGTTGCTAGAAGCCGACTCTGGCTTCATCCCCCGGGCAAAGCGCATGACTCCTTGTGTGCCAGCAGTCTTCGTGATTCTGGTTTCGTGTATTTTTTTAACGGCCTGTGTTTGCTTCGCGAAAATAGCGTTACTACTGAAGGCGGTTTTTTTCGTCCAGCGCCGACTTCCTATGAGTCGCTGAAGTATCATATTTTTATTTATATACATTTTTATGTTAGAGGTAACCTAGTATTTATGTGTTAGTACCTACTTTCTAAATTCTATGGACGAAAACTTAGTTTTACGACATGAAGGATTCGTTACCACCTGGATGCTTAAGCAGAATTTAATCGGTTGCAACAGCGTTGAGGATAGGCACGTGTATTCAAGTAGGTACCTATCAAACATTGGCAAAATTACACTCCTAAGTTTTTATCTTACCAAACATTTAATTTTTTTTACTTTTTTCTATTCTTTTATATTTTATATTTTCGGAGTACTTTAGTTTAAAACAAAAATATTCGTATTAACGTGGTGTAAAGTGTTTATTATTATTTTATGTAACGCTACAAATAGCATCTCCAAAATAAACCCTTACAATATTTAAATCACTAATAACATTATTTACATATAATCGCGTATACGGTAGTCATTCTCGTGCATCGCGGGTTCAAGCCGCGAGGTGTCAAGTTGCCGCTGTATGTTTGTTGCACTTCAAGTGTCTCCGCTGCAGTGGTGTTATTGCTACCGTTCATTTGATGGCAGAAACGCAAAGGAAGGGTCTGAAAACAAATTGTAATCGATAAGACCCTTCCTTTGATTTTTCATATGTTCTGCCAGAATACAAAACAATGGCTAGATATTTTCCGGATATATAACAGTATAGGTATAAACTAGTAAATAAAGATGATTAAATGATTAACTGTTGGAAAAGAAGCACATAATCAGCACTTGGTCGATTATATACTGTGTGTACGTCAATAAGGATAAAAAAACAGGCTGAACTAATCGTTATGAGACATTAAATGGGATAGACGAAACCTATGAAGGATGCTTAGGTACGATGATTTTCATATTTTGATTCCGCATCGGTGTTTCCTTCAATAAATAACAATAATAACCCTCTATATAATTCAACGTGATAAGTTATGACATAGGTAGAGTGGGTGGAAGTATTATTATTATGCCCCGGGTTCAAACCGCGAGGTGTCGAGTGTCACCGCATGTAAAGCCTCAAGTAAAGACACGGCTTTATTTTATTAATATATTTCGCTACTGCACCGCGAGACGCACTTGTGTGGTGTCACACGATATTTTATAAACGAAATAAAAAGTGTACAAGTTGCAAAAAGAACGTTCTTTTTTGAAATACTGTATTTGCAGTGTGGTTTGTTAAAAATTGGTTTTTATTTCATGCATTTTTCGCTGGTTTATCACCTCTGATTAACCTGTAGGAATGGAACTTGATAACCTATTAGAATATTCACATTGCTGAACTGGACCTTTTTGGCGCAGCCGTGAGGTACACTTGCCTGCTCATTTCTTACATCGGACTTTATATTTTTATTTGTTAGTTTTTTATCTTGTATACTGTGTGTCTTTTCATCATCACCATCATCAGCCTTTTAATGACTCCACTGCTGGGACACAAGCCTCCTCTCGGCGAGAGGAAAAGGGCCGTAATCCACGACGCAGTGCGGGTTTATGGATGTCACATGTCTTTGAATTTTTGGTTCTAAGACATGCCGGTTTCCTCGCGATGTTTTCCTTCACCGCTTTGAGAGCAGTGGTGATGAAATAATTTACACAAAGTAAAGTGCCTGCCTGGGTTCAAACCCACGACCTACGACACGTAAGTCGCGGCCGTTACCACTGGACCACCACTGCTCACTGGTCACTGTGTTTTGTCTAAATAAATGTATTGTCTTGCTTTTTCTTTTCTTTCTTTAAATGTAGGAAGAGCAGTGTGTAATGGTGGAAACGCTAATTTAACAAGACTTTAATGGTAAGTACTTCTTTGACGTAGAGTTGGAAGGCCTCCCACTAGGTGGACCGACGACCTGGTTACGGGAATCCGCTGGATGCGAGACGCACGGGATCGGTCAATGTGGCGATGCTTGAAAGGCCTATATTCAGCAGTGGACGTCTTCCGGCTGGAATGATGAAGATGATGACGTTTCCTTTGATAAGAATCTAAATTGATCAATTTAGGGATAGAAAATTAATTAAATCACCATATTTTCTTCAATAATCTATACCAATTTTATAAATGTGAATGTAAGTTTTTTTGTTACGCTTTCACGCAAAAACTACTGAACCGATCATCATGAAACTTTGTACATATATTATTGGAGGTATTAGAAGTAACATAGGAAAAAAAATATTAAAAAATAAAAATCTAATGGCTTCACTGCGAGCGAAGCCGCGAGTAAAAGCTAGTAAGTTATGAATATAGTTACTAATTATATTTAATAATATGTCGTGCTGGGCCAGGCTAAAACCACGCCTCACATACATGGTCTTCAAATCCGGGCATGTACCAATGTGACTTTTTCTTATTCATATGTAAGTACTTTTTACGTTTATCTTGGACAATGGTGAAGGAAAAATCGCCTTAACCGTTGTGATCAATGCTCCTTCTCTGTATGAGAAGAGGCCTTTTTCCTGCAGTGGGACAGTTACAGGCTGGTATTATTATTATTTTATACTAGCTGAGCCTGCGACATCGTCCGCGTCAAACCCTTAAACCTTTTTTTTATTTCCCGTAAGAACTATGATTTTTTTCGGGATAAAAGTACCATTTGTTACTCCTCATAACATCAGCTATCTACCAGCGAAGGTCCCGGCAAAATCGTTTCGGAGAATACCCGGAACAGACAGAGAGATAGAAAAAAATTGTTGTTGTTAGTACCGTATATACTTTTACATGCAGTCAATAAAACGTTGTTATTTTGATGTTACATACAGACACTTCAATTTTATTTATTTGTATATGTAATGCATAGGTGTTGTGTATTAAAGACTCATTGCATCTTGCAAACTAGCCAGTCTAAAAACCCAAGATGATCCCATTCCCTCTTAACTTCATTCCCCACACAAATCACAAAAAGCCAGCAAGTTCCACATCGATTCGTGTCCGATAACTAATGTAAAGTAAAACATTCCTGGAGCCGACCTCGGGCGACTCTTGCGCATTCGGATCACGCGCCGCCGCGGCATCCGCATAACCTTAGACGACTGCACTGGCCTGTGTGTGTGACTGAATGACCTTACTGGAATGTTACACGAAAATATTGTTGGCTTCTAGTTCCGTAATTAATACTTTTATTGTTTAATTAACGGTAGGCTCGCGTTGGACCACTATAGAGATTCTATACGAAACGTTTGTAACATGGCTAGGTGGACTGGGGGTAAGCGATGATATGGTCGACGGTGAAGCACGCTTGCTGAGAAGTACCCTATTCACTCTTGACTTAAATGACCCTAGGTTGTAACTAGCAGGAAACAAAGATCAGTAACTTCATAAGACTAAAAGAAGCTCTTGGTTCTTATTCCTTAATTAATACTTCATCAGACTAGCTAAAAGATTTAACCCCAGGTTTTAAGATCAACTATTCAGAAATTGAAGCTAAGGACGTGCCAAAATGAATGCTAAAGTTTGACGAGTTCTCATGCTAAAGTTGAATTTGAGAATTCTCAATTCAGAAACAGAGGTTTGAATCCTTGTATGAAATAATGCAGAAAATAGCCCTAATCAAGAGCTCATTCAAAAAGAATATTTTTTTCCTTTAGTCGTATCTTCAGGCAAAACAACCTTTTGGGGCAATAGAAAACTCATCTCCAAGTGATACACTTCAGCAAGAGTATGGGTTCGAAAACAAATCTGTTAGCTTGGCTAAGCAATAAAGGTAGTGAAAAACTTATTTATTTTGTAGAAGATGTACTGTAAATAAGAAACAGAATATCAGAGGCCGATGACGTCAGAATTAATAAAATAATCATGATAAGCACTAAAGAGAATTTAGAAATCTTTGGTATTTTTATATTAGCAAAATGATCATCCGTTCAGCGAATCCCGTTCATCGATTTGGAAAACTCATAATATCATTTTTTACAGAACATAACAAGCTCGGTCATGAACCAACAAAAGATTAGGAAGTTAAGAATACCCTCAATTTTCAGCTTCTCATTTTTTCTCACCGCGATTACTCACTAAACTACATCAAACAAGATTTTTAGAATTCGAACGCAATTTTTTGTTGGCCACTGCGTTCGATTGGGATAAAAGAAAAAAGAAACTTGGTCTCTGGCTTGATGAACTGTCTCGAAATAAGAGCAAAATGCTTCTGAGTGGTAACGTGATAGGTTTTTTATGAGTCGTTCCGGACCGCCGGTCGTCCGGAGGTCACGACCGCGGTCCGGCCGTCCGGCGACCGCACGGCGACCGCACGACGTGACCGAACGATGGGAACTCTTGCTACGGTGCACCTGATGATCGCTTCCTGGTTGTGTAACCAGGACCTGAGGTTTTAGGCTTTCTGATTACATAAAAAAGTGAGATTAAAGCACGGAGTTATTCTCTGAAGTATCAATACAAAGAATTGGCTGGATTATTTTCATGAAATCATCTGATACACTCGCTGACTGTTTGTGTATCAGTCCTGTGTAGCAACTAAATGAAGGTCAAGATATTATTTAGCTGGTTCCTATAGCAGTGCACAAACCACAGTGACCAGTCGCTCAGTTTAAATGATATTAGGTCCAAAAAATAAACCACAGCGAAGGTCAACACTTGTTCATGTTTTGTTTGCAGGAGCATTTGATCCAAAACGTGATACAATTACAATTGGGACGTTTTTGTCCCATGGCCCGTTTTTGTCCCGCGACATATTTGAGTGTCCCATAGCAGGTGCGGGTCACGTTTTAACGTCACGAAGAGCTTCGTCACCATCGACAAGTGCCATCGGATCGCGTTTTTGTCAAGTGAAATGACATTTTTGTGCGATTAGTCGCGGCTACAGGTGGAGGTCGCGACAAGTGCACGAAGTCACGAGCGTCGAATCGTTGATGTGCGCTGCAACGCCTCGGTAGGGTTATTCGGGATGTAATCGATTCATAATTCGAGTGCGATCGGGGATTCGATTTTTAAACGTTTTGTTTTTTATGGGGATACGTGATCTATTTAGATTTCGAACAGGTTCAAATAAGGAAAACGTTCGGATTCGTTTACTACGATCATACTACGGTAGATATCCTTGTATTCTCACATTTCTCACACAAATATATTTGAAATCAGAAATCCTGAAATCTTCTGTACAGACCATTTGCAGAATAAAGCTTAACTCAGAAAGTTTCACCTAATTTAAAAAAATACGTAGATTTTTCCAACTCCGAATTAATTCACTCCACTTTTTATACAGATTCAAACAAAAGACGAATGTTCGTTACATTCTTTTTACGATCTCAAGTTTCGTGTGCTCTTTGAACTGGTTTCGATGGAAACTGAGTAAAAAATCATCGAGACATACCTCGGACCGATCGCATGACACGGATCAATGGGCCGTGCACTATTTCATTTATTACACCTCTAGTTTTGAGACATTTAAACAGTGTTTCTGGCTGGAAAATTGAATGATGTTGCAGTAAGATGATGTTGAATGGATTTAAGATTATAGTGAACTATTTAGGATCATCATCATGGCATCTATCCCATCACATTACAGGATTATTATTCTAAGTAGAATTGGAGATTTAGGCTAATCATATGGCAATGAGGAAGAGAGCCGAAAACACACTGGCAGGTGACTTGCTTAGCACCAAGAAAAATAGCAAATAGTTGTATGGCCTACAGATAGTTGTTCCCGATCGGGGTGTCTTGTGTATGTGAGTTTAAATTATTGTAAACGCACCCACGATACAGGAAGAAATTCCTAGTGTAGGGCAAAGTATTAAAAAAAAGAGTCTAGTGAGTCGTCTAGTGACCTTAGAAAGTACAAAATAAAGAGAACTTATAAACCTTATGAACAGAGACTTCGTAAATATTATTCAAAAGTAAACACAGTTGTAATTGATGAAGGAAGCAAAGAGATAGAAAAATTCAAGACACGAGAAGTCAGCGCGGTGTCTGCGAGGGTTGAAACTTTTTATTTAAAAAGCCATATATTTAGTGTATTTTCTATAATTTAAAAAAGGAATTGTTACTAATTAATTTCGTAAACGTTCTAGAAATGTTGTCATCAATGTCTATACGTCTTCATACTATGACGTCAATATATTATGATGCTTTCACTCATACGATGCGCGGATTACTGGTCATTTATTACATTTATAAATGCTTACTCATGATTGCTCTAAGACCTGCACAGAATTGCATTTCACGAACTATCACGTAGCACTTAAGTGTTTCAATGATGATCAATTTCGCAGTAAAATATTATTTACAACTTAGATTATTGGTATCTTGAGTCAATATGATTATATTTTGATGGTTTGTAAAGTTGATTAGAATTTTTTTCTTCTATTCAATATAGCTTCTTCAGGCGGTTTTGTTGACATTTCGCACAGGGAACTTGTATTTGAAAGTCGGGACAAAAAGTCTTTGAAAGTCAGCGATAATTCTGTTATCGGACCAGTACATATTTACAAAGATTATCTTTTACAAACGCACTTATAAACAATTTGACTGCATAGTACAGTTTAGATAATCTGTTTTGTCAATGATAGATCAAATGATAAAGATAATAGAATTACTTATAACAGTATAAGCTTAGATATAGACAAC
This sequence comes from Orthosia gracilis, assembly GCA_947562075.1. Taxonomy (NCBI): domain Eukaryota; kingdom Metazoa; phylum Arthropoda; class Insecta; order Lepidoptera; family Noctuidae; genus Orthosia; species Orthosia gracilis. Next base: position 37,290,074 of record OX387275.1, on the reverse strand, counting down.
AGTAACGTTAGATCAAGTAGTAGATTACACCATAAGCAAGACCATGACCCGCAGTTGACGTCATATCCAATCCTTAAGGTAAGGGAGCATGAAAGATAAGACATTTACTTCTCGGTTCAACCGCACACGATATGAGGTCGTTACATAAATTAAAATATCGACGCAAACTGGTAGCCAGCACGATACAGTTTGTTTTTGAAAGTTACCGCTGGCAAAACAAGAGCATTATAAGATTACAAGACATATATAGAGGTCGAGAAAAATCCGAGCGAAAGTAGCGTGGACTGGAGTGATTGGCGGAACTCGACCCGAGACCCAAGCGATCGAAGGCCTCATCGAAAACAGACCAAAAATGGATGAGAAATGAACCAGTAAATATTAAGTTTTGTTGCTCAAAATTACGTCATTCCATATAAAATAATCACGTGGTTTTAAAACCGTGCTCCAATTATCTCAGGTTATTTGTCTTCAATTTTAATTTGCTGCGCTTAGGACACGTTTAGATTGAATGATAAGCCTTGTACGTACGTCCGCCTAAATATAGCGCGATTGTTTTACTGGCTCAGTTTTAAATTGGCCTGTTTGTCATGTCGCTTGATTAGATTTATTAGAGTGTCACGTGATTTGAGATTTTAATTAAAGGTTACCGTTTTCCTTAAAAGTTCACGAGTTGTTGCCTATAGTGACTGTGACGTTAGCGCCGACTAAATACATAATGGAGTACAGTGTACAAGCGATAAATAATATTTTTGTGTTCTGTTAGGTTATTATCTTCATTATCAATTCAGATTAATCCAAGTCCAGCACTAATTAGTATCCCTCACGAAGATTTATTGTGACCGAAATGCATTTCCATATTCTGCTGATGAAATATGTAAATATTGTTAGCCTTTTCTACAGCTTCACCTGTAGAAAATTTAGCATCCGTTACGTTCCCTGTATCACTTGCATCAACGTTTTCGACCTCAAACTCAAATTCTCCAACTCGACAAACGTCGCGTGCGCTGTAGAAAGTATTTAAAAAAGAACGCAATTTCATGGGGAGTTGGCTGTAGCCGCCCAATTCTATTGTCAGGCAGTAATGGCTCACAATTATCCACACATGGCTCATGGCTCATGTCACCGGCTTCAGACCGCGACAGTTATGTTAGATGGACTAAGAGAATTGGCTGCATCGTTTTGTGAAGGTAATCGTTTGTATCGTTGCGATTTTGTAAAACTAGAAACCGTGGTTTGCTTGTTTCATTGTTGGCTTTTGTTTGTTTAAATTATGGAGCATTGATAGGTGGAAGTTTGTAGTTTATGGTGCATTTTGTTATTATGTTTGTACAAGAGCTGTTATTTTACTAAGTTTAGATTTATTGACACTTCTGCATAGACACTCGCGTGTATAAGCAGATATAATAAGTTTTTAGTGTATTCTAAAGTACATTTAAACAAACAATTCTACTTCACCAGTTTATCTTATGCTTGGCCTTGTCTTATGTTGTATTGTACTTTGTAAACTCTTCTACCATTTGCTTTGAAAGTGGTAGAAATCAAACAAATATTGTTTTATTTCTATTGTTATTGTGCCTTGCTGTAAATAACGGGTACTAAGGAGAACCGCCTAACATTTTACTTTTTCTGTATTTTTATGACACAAAGAATAATGTTGTTAACTGAGAATCTTTACATTTTATGTCTTAATCATAAAATTAAACCATCAAAACATTTGAACAACTCTACTAGAAAATCCGATTACCAACGGTTTATGTCTTCATGAGATTTGTACGCTACTTAGAAAAGTTAACAACTGTTATAAAACTAAAGGGTAATGATACTAGATATATATACTTAAGTTTAGTACATAGGCCGTTAGATTTAGCCATCTGCAATCTTTAAGGCTTGAATAAATTTCTCTATGAAACCTATACTTACATTATGACGAGTAAAATCTGTTCTTATAGATTACAGAAATAATAATGTTACGCGGCTGTTCATAATCATAAGAGAATATATAAAACCTCCGATATCAAATGAACTTAAAATAATTTTAGAACCACCAAGATGTTTTTAACCAACTTAAAAAAGGAGGTGGTTCTCAATTGGACTGCATATATATATATAAAGTGTTTTACCTCAGAACATTACAGTAGGTGAACCGATTCTGATCATTCTTTTTTTATTTGACCCATTTAAATTTGATCAAGATCTGTAATGTTTACACTATTTCATAACATAAAATCACGCCGGTACGCTCTAAGAGGGTATGCAGATGTGTACGGTTCACCCTGGTAGACTCTAATTTCACCGGTTGTGTTCAAGTATCATGTTTTTCAGGTAATTTATTCTGGCAAAACGGTGGGCATTATAGATATGTACCGCAACTAGATGTGTAAAATAAAAACTTTTTACAAAAAAATATAACCGACTTCCAAATAAAAACACTTCCAAGTGAAAAATAACTTCAATTTCAGCAGTCATTGTCAAAAAACGAAGAAACAAAAACAAGAACACCGACTTCCGAAATTTTTCACTTTGTAGTGTTTTTATTTCGAAGTCGTTTGTATATTTTTGTATTATTTTTTTAGTTTGTTGTCCAAAACACGTCCATGTTGTCACTAAATATGACTCACATTTTATCAAACGAACAAAACAGGAAGCCGTCCCTAATAGATGATGATGAAGACTTTATCAATGGAATCTAAAGTATTAAGCTATATACGAGTAACAAAAACATAAGGCCTGACACTTCCGTACTTGCTTATAAACATAACTACAAGCCAAGCAAACAGATAACGACACTACACTAAAATATGGAACTATATTTATACTGTGACTACACCTTCGTCAATCTGTCTCATCAACAAAATTAAAAAGCGTGACAGTAGTCCAAATCAGCTACGTCAAGAATGTCCTTATTGCGATAATGCTCCATATACCCGGTCGTTTACCTAGCGCGGGTCAGATCGAGGTCGCCATGTCACCGACGCAAGCTAACTGACCAGAATACCTAAGCAACTTTTGCTCGCATTGCACAAAACTGCGTACGGTCATTGAACTGCGTAGTTTCTCTTATACTGTCTTCGTTTGTAGGCATTTAGATTGACTTTTTTTTTGGTGTGTTTGTTTCATTTTTGGCGGTGCATCTTCGATTTAGATTAGTTATTTGGCGTTTTCTTCTTCCGTTTGTTTTTAGTTATCGGGTGCGTTTTGCTTATGTCGTTTGATGAGATTTTTATTACAAAATTCGCGCTGTCGTAGACAAAATGCTGAACGCAACTGAAGTCAATCGAAATTTCTCATTATGATATTACTTTGATATACATTTTTGTAGGAGCTACAGGACGTAGGTGTTCGATTATATTGTTAGACATCCTTTAATAAATTCGGTATATAAGATGTTTACATATGCGATTTTATTAAGTTTATGACATAAATGGCTTTGAACCAAATTCTTCTATTAACTATCAAACTTTTATGGCAAATTTATAGGTTTTAAACTAAATTCTATAATCAAAACAACCTTTAAACCTTCGTATTTTTGGGGTTTTCTCAATGAAATAATTTTGTTGGTTCATTTCGCTTAGATTTTATAGCCCATAATGTTTACGACTATCTTATTTTGCCTAAAATTTTAGTATTCTACAAAACTTACAATGGTGATATTAAAGTTTTTATTGGCTAAATATTGTAAATATTTTATGGATACAGTTTGATAGTAAAATCAGAATTAAAATAATAATACAAAGTGTATCAAAATAGACATAAAATACAGCTATTTATTTACCTTATTTTTCAACAAGATTAAACGTTACGATGATAACTGGCTGCAAACTAGGCACAACACAAAATGTATTCTGCAACTTCAAACAATCCATCAATCGGGACTGTGAATCGGGGCACTCCTGTAAAGGCCGCCGCATTCCACCCAATAACAATACACTTAATTTAGTAACTACTCAATTTATTTTTCGTTCACGAAGTAAATGAGACAGCAGTTCGTCGCTTAAGGACGCCAGGTGACAGCGGTGTCGGATACGAAGTCGTTAACGCGAGCAAACTCAACTAGATCGAACTAGATTGAACCGGATTGCAGCAGATTGACTGTTAGGTTATTTATGAGGGGATCGTGCGACAATGGGTCTAATTGACGTTTAATCGCGATTGCTCGGTAACGAAGCGACTAGTCGTGTCACCTGGATGCGGACGTGGACGTGGAGTGCGTTGCACCAGTTCCAGTTCTTGATTACAGCGTGATAGCAATTGGTGATTTCAAATGGCAATTCAATGAGGATTGAAGAAGTCAATGCTTAAAACACTTGCTTTAACTTTTTTATTTCTAGTAATCAATCTAGGCTTTTCTGCAATAATTTTGCAATATGGGCGCACGGTTGGCGCAAAGGTTGAGCAATTGACTGTTGCGCTGCGTGTCGCGGGTTCGATTCCCGCACGGAACAAATATTTGTATGACCTACAGATAGTTGTTCCGGCTCTGGGTGTTGTGTATGTGAGTTTATATGTTTGTAAACGCACCCACGATACAGGAAGAAATTCCTAGAGTGGGGCAAAATTAAAAAAAAAAAAAAAAGGTACGTAGAATTTCATTGGAGCAAAAACGGCTTGTACCTAGGTATCTCAATAAATAATTCTTGATCTTTATTATTGGACATGTAAATAGCTTATACAACAAAACTTGACCTGATATTTCAATCCTAGGGTCAAGTCAAGATTATCATCAAATACATTTTTAATCGATACGATTAGTAAGGTTTTATAATCGATTAATTTAAATAGATTATTATCATCAGTACTAATAATATGTTTCGTTTTCCTAATGAATTTGTTTAATACGTAATTTGCTTGGCGGAAACCATTACATGCAGGACACATAAAATATGTTTTATTGCATATTTGACATATGTACGTATCAAAACAAAACGGGTTTCTTAGATAATTCTTATAAGTATGCATGAAACTATCAAAACGATGTTTATATCGATTCTTATCTTATTAATTTTATGGGACAAAAAATATAATTATTAGTTAGATTGAGACATTTTTCTTGAAGAGTTCAAATTGGCGTAACAAAAATTTGACTATGAGAACACAAAAGAAAGAGGGAAAAAAGATCGAATGTCGAAAAGTTAGCAAAAAAAAAGCAAGTATTTCAGGGATAGTAATGACTTTTTGGGTTTAAGAGAAAGTGACATTATATCATCGGTAATGATTGTCACAAGTCCAAAATTATAAGAAAGAGCGGGAGGGGGTTAGATTTAATCAACGCATTGCAACATTACTACATTCATCTTGGAATAACCCTATAGACCCAATAGACGCTATAGACAAGTGCAACAAGTAAAATTTATTTTTTTTAAACCCTCTACCTATTTTTATTTCATGCTTCATAATTTATCAAGTAGTAGACACGCTTCGAACGGCAATCCATTGAACATGTAAGTATGACACTATATCTTGAGAAAACACTCCCCTTAACTTTTGTACGGCTGAACCGATTTTCATCAAAGCTAAGAACACTAATGATGAAGTCACCATTCAAACAGTAAAAAATAAAATCAAAATCGGGTCATCCATTTAGGAGCTTTGTTGCCACAGACAGATACACAAACACACAGGTACACACGTCAAACTTATAACACCTCTCTTTTTCCGTCGGGGGTTAAAAAAAGAGACAAGTGTCATTTTAACTTCTGCTTGGTGAATGTCACAATTTAATGGCATGCAAGCTTGCTCACTTTTATACAAATTGCAGGCATGTGTTTTACGAGTATCATAATTAACTTCACAAACTCACTTAGTAGGATCATCCCATACAAAGAAACTGTCCCGATGTACTGTTCTGATTATACTGATTATTTGATTTATCTATCGATATCGATTGATTATTAGATGGTGATCTATCTATCGCCGTGGAACGGAACCGAACGCGATTAATTCACAAAAAATAGTCGGTATAATCAAATGAAAAACGCTAGTTACGTGGCACGTTTTCTTTTTATGGGATGAGGCATCTGTATGCTAGTATTATATTATCTGTAGCTTGCTCTTCGCACCTGATGTCATGTGGAAAGCATAATACGGTCGTGGAACACCTTGCCACTTGGTACTACTTAGTTATTCAAACAAATCCAAGACTTGAAGACCCCTAGTAAAAGCTAATAGATTTTCTTACCCATTGGGGCTTCTGTAAATAGTTCCATGTATCTAGTTTTATATTAATTGCCTTCATTAACTTTATGGCGGTTATTAAAATACACGCAGAGAATTATTCTTGTAATAAGTATGTGACAAGGTGAATAAGACCTGTGGCTTTTGACCTATGTTCAATAGATTCTATAATTATTGCCTATTATCGTGGTTGATACTCCATCTTATGTGGTACTCTGAGTAAATATTCAGCTCCTTGCTGGTAACTCTTGTAAGAGTGATTTTCAATAGAAAACATTATAAGGAAACCTGGACTTCTATAGTTAATGTAAGTTTCAAATAGCCAAGTCAGAGACCTGAGGGGTTCCCAGAGGCGGCTTTATTAACTTTGACACCAGAAGGTGGCCACATCCTCACAAAAGAGAAGAATAGAGGTATGTTTAAGTTTGTGGCATTGTGCTAAGTATTATATTCCTTTATGTTTATCGGTGAATTGCTCAAAAATATATTCGTATCGTAACTAATTCAGAATGTGGAAATCCGCCGGATGCGAGACGCACATTACCCATCGATGAGGTGACACTTGGGGAAGGCTCGTATGTCTAGCAGTGGAAGTCTTCGGTCTATAAATAAGATGATGATGAGTTGCTAGTTTAGTAAAATGACGCACTAGGTGATAGTTCAAATTCTGCGCTACGCAGTTCGAACTTCCGATACTTGAACGGAAGAAATGACAAAAATGTGTTTGTAATTGAACAAGTAACTATAGGGAAAATCTTACAGTGACGCAACATTCCACACAAAAACACAGCCATTTCCTTCTCCAATTCGCCAACAATTCGACAACAGAATCAGCACCATTTATCTGTGCGCATAATGCGCGCTTACGCAGAGAAAACGTAACATTCCACAAGCGGCGAGCGCGTGCGCAGGGTAACAAACAGAACGAATATCGTGTGGCGTGACCTTAACGGATATTAGGCTTGGTGCATGTGACCGGTGAAAGGGCAGTCACCTAGCCTGGTGTTGATTGACTTGTCAGCTATGTTGGAACTAGAATATTAATTTAGCAGTAGTAATTTAAATTTCAAAATTTGTGGTGGCAGCAACAAGTTTATTTAAGTGGTGGGTTGGCGTGGTGTGGTGGTGGAAGGGATATGATAGATAGCCAAAATAGGCAGATAAAGATATATTTTTTTTAGTGTAGAGGTAGAGGTACCTACTTATAGAATATAATAGAACACATTATACGACACAGAGCCAACACAACAGGAACAATCACAAAGTAAATAGATAAGGGTTAGGTAAGTTAAATTTGGTGTGACAGCTTTGAAAGAATCCGGGATTTCGGAGATAAGCCCGGGAAGAGTAGGATTGCCACCTCACTAAAAGCTACCCGGTGGTCACCATTAAAACACCTCGCCATATCATCATTTGTGGAGCCTCCAACAAACTGACAAACTATAAGTCTTAAGCAATGTTCCCTGTACTTAAACACTATAAAGATCATAGTAGAAGTTCTATCTACTTATAAAGGTTTATCTAGGGGACTGGTAGCAGCGTTCACACTGTCAGTGTAGTGCCTACACTATAATCATGGATCCGCCTACAAAGTGCTGATAATGGAACTACCGCCAGGACCGATCGCATTAGTGAAATACCGTTTATATCAGAGAAAGTGAGCTGCTGCACAAATGCTGTTTTCTTAGGGTTGTCTCGCAACACAAAATCGTGTTTTTTTGAGTTGTTACGTGCCGATTTTTCAATGATCAAACCGCCACTTTTGTTCATCAGAAAGAAGTTATATGATGGTTGAAAAATCGACCCACAGACAATTTTATTTTTATTTAAATCCGCATATTTTATTTTCTTTGGATTTATACCACACAAACTTCTGCCCGTGAAAACTGTTTTATTGTACCAAGGATTAATATGCTTTTCGAGATAAAAAGTAAACTATGTGTTAATCCATTTTACATGATATTTTGGAATGCTATTTTGGATTTATTACTTTGATTTACATTGAATTATTTTGATTTGTACTCTATTATTAATATTTGCATGCCATTATCTAAGGCAAACATGACGCGACATATTTAAAAAAAAAAAATAACATGCCTTACGCATTGACAATTATTTGTTGTGTGTACTTTACTTATGTTTGAGCCAAAAAATGATGACTATTACTCCATTTTAAAAACTATCTGCGTGCAAAATTGCATCCAATTCCATTCAACCACTTTTACGTGATTGAAGCGCAATCATTTACAAACTACATTTTTTTTAAATATTATTTCATGCCTGAAAGTTACGATGCGTAATGAAAACTCATAGTGAATTTACAGCCTTTAGATCTAGAATGGCACTTAAACTTACAGATCAATTTTCACATGGATAATTATAGGAATCTAAGTTTTAGTGCGAATCATAAATTTGTGGGTAACGAATTAGGATCAAATTGGTCGTTAGCCTGACTGGTGGAATGGACTCATTGGTAATGGTCATAAGTCCTACTGATTAGTTCACAGCTGATAATTTGTTGTAATAAAACGAAGCCGGCGTTACCTAAAGTTAAATCGAAGATACAATATTAACCAGAAAATTCAGAAAATTTTTAGTATCCTCGCTTTTTTAGGTTTGGAAAACATCACAAAAGCATTTATGTTAATCTTTGTAAGGAAACTGTTGCGCCTCTTCTAAAATTACGCAATCTGTATCTCTCGAAGTTTTCGAATCAGTTTTTGAAGTGAAATCTTTTTTTTCCCGTTGTGATTAGAAACTCTATGAAACGATAAAACGACATTAAACACAGACAAACACATATTATATCTAAAAGATTTAACATGCAAAAGAATGAAATCGAACACATTCTACAGTGTTTCTTATACTTTTTTGAAGAATTTACTTCTAACGCGTCTGAAATGCATACGTTTTGTTTATGTTCGGTTCTGTTTTTAATGATTTTGCTGTTGACAGCCCTTTTTTTGGTCTGCGAATCTTCAAAAGGCTCCCGGACTTTTGGGTAAAAGACCAGGGAGTAATCACCATCAGTACCTGGAAGAGGCCCCGTTATCTCTTAAAATACCACTTCGGAATACCCTCTATGTGTTTTTAGCCTGTTAGGGATGTGCTCTAACAGGTTATAGACAGCCCTAGGCAATGGTCTCCTAAGTACAGTAAGTATTGTAGATATATCTGCACCAGAAATTGGCCAATATTTGTTACAAGCCATTTCCAACCGATCAGATGATTAAGTTTTAGCCAGAATATTAGCACTGAAACAATCCTGGAGGGTAGAACTGTAAGGTGTTATGACTGGTCACCGTTAATAGGATCCTTAGGCTTGAGATTTTTCGGGTGATCTATTAAATAAGTATCTAGTAAGTTATGTATTGAATAATTACTTTATTTGTTTTAAAGTAAGCAATTACCTACAACGAATTCTTAAATATTACTTGGAAACGCATTCTAAAATAATGGATTGTGCAGTCAATGAATCTTGTTCACGCTCTTGTATTTTGTGGTATGCAGAAATCTAGTTATGATCACATTAGAGTTCTATCTATATCAACTTAAAGCTGGTTCCTGAATTGATAATTTGGAGCTAAAACGTGTCAAATCCTTCTGTAGTGCCCAAGTTTGTCAGGTTTCTAGGTTAGAGGACGGTTTGACACAATATACTCAACTTCAAATTCTTAAACTGCTACAGCTAGAAAAATAATAGTGTTTAAAAATAATTTTATAATTATTTTCCAGGTTTTGAAATCTTTATAGATTTAGATTTTTTGACCTGGGGGGTAACCATAAGCTCTCAGAGCAAGGTTATTTCGTGTGTGTCTGAGGGACAGATGTAAAAGACTTGTATACATCTGTCCCTTTTTTTTACTTTTTAGTACGGGAGTAGTTCTCTAATGTAGAGTAACATTACTTATTACAAAAAAAAAATATCAATGTCACACTAGTAAATTGCTCAAGAAATAAATTATTGACAGAAAATCTATTTCATTCATAGTTCACACACTTGCGGCCGAGGTGAAGTGTAACTACAGAAATAAAATCTAATTAATTTTATTTTTGTTTCAAGTCGCGACGTAGGTTGAAGCAGGGTTATTAATTTTTAAAAGGTATATATATATTTTAAAGGTAGGTTTTAAACTTATAATAAATATAGATAAAGTAGTTGATTTATAAATAAAGATTCAAATGGGTACCTAGAGAAAATAATATTACGGTGAATGATATTTTATTAATGTTTAATAATATACCCAAACAACTCTATACCAAGTAAACCGCTGTATCTTAGGCAAGCAAGCCTCCTAGATCAAATCTTTCTTTAATAAAAATCCGATGTGACCAAAGAGAAAGCCGGTAGTACCCTAACCTCATTAACTGTATGTCTCCTCATTTAATTATATCCATTAATTCGCCATCTTGCGAACACTGACAGGTAATTATCGGCGAGCACAGCTTGACAAATGACAACAACACCTTTGTGAGGTGACCTTGTCAACGTAACCCTGCTCTCTCACTGCGGGTCAAACGTACTAATAAAACGAGCCAATAAAAAATGTACCAGTAATTGTGGCCGCAAGTATATTGGTAATGGTTTCACGATTTTTGTACCTACCATAAGATTTGAAAGTGAAATTGTTGCACGATTTTTCTATTTAGTTGTAAATATGTAAGTATTTTCGTTTTATTAGCTTTATATTTGCACAAAATGTTAGATATCTACTTTATATTTTTATGCAAATTTATATTTTGTATGAAAAGTAAAAGTAAAGTAGGATTTCTGACGTTCAAATTACTTATAATTATACTAAAAACATACACGAAATACTGAGCAAAGTTCGCAATGAAAAAACATCGTGAATCGTGACTAATAAACTAAACGATAATTAAAAATATCAACAAATAAACCTGCGTACAATTAGCGCAAACCGCATGCAAGATCGGCTAGCAATTCTCGAGATACGCGCATTAATACATACAGACATTAAATATGCAATTATGAGCTAGCAACTATAAATAATGATAGTCCACGTGTGAACCGAGTGGAGGCTAAATTGATACTGGCACTAATGCTCGCCAATTGATTGAAAATGAAAATTATAATTGATTTATTTCTGATATAAAGTCCGACGTTATTTTTTGTTGAAGTGAACGAGGTTATTGATATGTCTATATGTCATAACTTTGTTGGTAATTTTTTGTGATATTTATGTGGAAAACCGATTTATTTTCTCATTTATTGACTACCTACATAAAAAGGTAACAATGCTAATTAAACTCCGCAACAACAGGATGTTTTATATTTTTTTGGGGGATTAAAATACATAACTTTTACTGTCAGGACCGAAACTGAAGTCGCAAAAAAACCGTTTTGTAGAATTATGTGAACTTATATATAGCAACAACAGCATGAACAGCTGATATAATCTTTCAGATCACCCGAATATTTTCATCAACTAAACTGCCTATAATAATTAAATTTTGACCCAATTATTTTTCTGTATGTGATGTTAAACAATTCTCAATTTAAAAACTAAAACTGTCTTCCAACATGACATGACGCAGAAAAAAAAACATAATTTAAACGAAACACCGGCACTGATTTCCAACATTTTTGCGTTACGTACGCGCTTACGACCTCTGTGACTCCTATAACCTTAGCCACCGAACTAATAATTCCTTGTGTCCTTTTGACAGTACGTTTAGCTAATTTATGGTTCTTTAAAAAGGCATTACATTGAAAAATATCGGTGTGCGTCAAATGATGGCGATGTATTGTGGCCGTTTGATCTTGAGGTATTATTCTTAAGCAGTTGTGGAAAAAAACACTTAGTTGTGTTTTTTATTTTTTTTTAAAACAATTCCTGTGTATAAAAATGATAATTTTATATTGTCCGTCAGTGAGATTACCAAATAATATTGTACCCGTACTTTTCGCTTTACCAAATAAATAAAAATTGATAAATCAAAGTTCAGGCGTGGGGGCTTGTGACGTCACTTTGTCAGTATAAAGTGTAGCACACCGTGACGGCACACGATATTTCAACGCACTGTATTGTCGTATTTTTTTGTATAAGTGGCCTAAGAAAAATAATTGTACAATATATTTAGGTTGTCTAACTGAAGGACTCAATAGATATTTTTTGTCAACTACCCTATTATCTTATTCCTTCGTCTATTTTGCTTGGCATATGTGAAGTATATGTTTAGGTTAGACCCAACTACCGGTCACTATATATTCCAAAAACCGTTTCCGGTCACTATAATTTCCAAAAACCGTTGTTTCGCTTAAGAACCCCTTAATTTTGCCTCGGCGCTTTCCTGGTGGTCGCCACTGTTGGTTCTGGTTTTCAGGAGCTTCAGACTTAGGGAACAGTGTGCCGTGTGTCGCTAAACCTTTATATTAAAATAAGTAGCTCCTTATTATCTTACATAACGATAGAACCGTCTGTTTATAAAAACAGTATTACATGTTTTTTTAAGGCAACATATTGGATTGTAACTTTATAAATCGCACACATTGATACTTTATTTTGCATCCTGTATGTACGAAACAATGACAACCAATGACAATGACGTCACTTGCAGTGATTTGACAAGCTGCGGTAACACAATGTAATTAAACAGCCCACTCAAGCTATTTCAGGCGCGTTCGGTTTAGGTATGAACTCGATAGCGGGTCGGGGCATGTTGTGTCATTTATAATGTATTCAGAACAAATATGGGGTCATTACGTAAGAGGTCAAAGATCGTTTAATAGGATGTCAGTATAAACATGGTCTTGTTTGTTTAAATTTGCAGTAGGTATTTCGTATAAATCTATATTGGTTGACTTTTTCTTGCAGATTTAATCCGATGCATGCGTTTTTGGTCTCGCACGGGTTTTAATTTCCGTTTATTTTTTGTTTTTGTTTATCTATCCTGTGCGGGTCACAAATAAATATTTGTTCTTTCTTTCTTTTTACTTTGTTTTCATAGCCTATAGTATAGTTTTTGGGTAAAAACTAGCCTAGCTCCGAGAAAAAATGATCGTAATATGATCAAAACTTCCAGAGACTACTTTTTACAATCAGATAAACAAACAAACTATTGTATAATACTCGTATAAATTTCAATTTACATGTCGCAACTCTAGAAATCGACTTTGGGGAATACCTGTGGGGCAATTCCCGTATTTTAAAAACGTTTTTCAGCCTCAACCTTCAAAATTTACGATACTTTTGACATTGACTGTTACTAAAATAAAATAGCGGCTAGATTTTGAATATTTTATTACGTGGATTGGCCTTCAAAGTATCACTTGCTGTGACGACAAACTTTAAACCTTAAACTTCAGTATCTAGCGAATATTAGCATGTCACATGACACGACAAAGGTGACTCGTGTGCCGTCAATTTGAGCTGCCCTGTCAATGTGGTTGACACTGACATTTGTACCAGCCTAACCTAACAACGTCTTACGAGAATAAACACATAATATTCTCCAATATTCTGTTGTAACATCCGGTGACCGCGCCACTTATAATTAAAATCTTAATTAGGTACATAAATGTCAAAATTGCTTTTAAATCATTGAGAAATTTGTTTAAATGTGGCAATATTAAAATGGCCGATTTTGGCTAGCTAATGAGGGTCAGCATTCGAATTAGTTATTGGTCATTTAAAATATCGAACTCATTTTTCTACCTGACTAAAAGATCCTAACTTAAGTAAGTATTTTAAAATTATTATCTTTGTCATTGTACATGTTGTGGTGGCCCAGTGGCTAAGACATCCTCTCGTGCTTGAGTCGTGGCTTCAACCACGACTCAAGCACATTGTGAGGAAACATATCGTGCTTCATCGTCGACCACATCATCGCTTACCATCAGGTGAGATAGTGGTCAAGCGCAAGCCTATAATCAATAAAAAAAAAAAAAAAAAAAAAAAAACCTGGACTTATATAATTAGTGTAAGTCTAAAACAGCCAAGTCAGAGGCTTGTGGGGTTCCCAGAGGCGGCTTAATTAACTCTGACACCAGAGGTGGCCATATCCTCAGACGAAAAGAAGAAAATTTTCTTTGTTTGAAAATGACTTGACTGGCCAATACAGTAGTAAGAATTATGGTATGTTACTCCAAGTTTAGACACCAAATGTGGGTGAAAATGAATTTGTATTTCTTCTTCATGATTAAGATGAAAAAAATTGAAAGGCCTTTGTCCAGGATTGGGGTGGAACAAGCTAGCAAACAAAATGCCTATGATAAGTCACTAAGCAAGGTTGATTGCTAGCTAGTTTATATAATTAATTAAAGCTAAAACATATGTTATTTTAAAACCAAGATGCATCTTAGGATAGTTTTCAATTTTTTTTTAAATATTGTTAACATAAATGATATTTCCGCAAAAAGTGTTAAGTTACGAAACGATATGTTGACGCGGTAGTATGAATTTGTCCCAAATAAGGTTCTGTAATGAATGAAGGCCGATCTTGTTTAAATAATATTTATAGTCTTGTGATATGTATCAAAATATAAAGCCGGAAACTTTACGGAAACCTTGGTTTTGTTCTGTTCTGACCATGTTATTGTTATTTATTGTTAACCGATTGTCACTATTAAACAGAACATAGGACTTTTCATAAAGCCACTGCTAGCTGCTAGTAAAAAGTATGCATTTTTTTACAAGATTTTATTTAACCTGCAATGTATGGATGTGTGTCCGGGTCAAATCTTGCAACTGATTTTTAAATCAGTTATCCTCAACCAATTAAGATGAAATTTTGCATACACGTTTAGTTTGGATGACAATGCCTGGTTAAGTAAGTGACGTTATTCTAAATCCAATATGGCGAACGGCCCAAGATGGCGGACTAGTTATTTTTTGTGCACTGCATTGATATGGGTATCAAAAGAAAGGGTTTGCTGAGAAGAATACGAAAAAAGCTTGTTTCAAAAAAGAGTTTTTAATGAATAATTTTATTTTCATAAATAATAAGTATTCATGAAATAAAAATAAATATTGTGAAGGACGTAGCTCAGAGAGCTATTAAAATAAACAAATATTACTTTTAGCAACAACGTGCCTGTCTTCAGGCGGCCTCTATCGAATTGACAGTCAAAACTAAATAAAAACATGTTCTAATATTTGACAAGCGTTCCTATTTCAATTATCTGCCAAAACTAAGTGGTTATCTGTTGCCAGTCTTATAATAGGCAAGGAGTTCGCCTCTAAATAGGCGCAGAATCTTCGCAATACTATAATAACCCTTTAGTATTGGGAGCAGCATCCAAGCTGCCGACCTGGGTTTTCAAGACTCGTCCTCAATCAAGGAATCTTCCTAGTCATTCCTTGAGTACATTGGGGTCAGCGTCCAGTCCAACCGGTTGCTGCTGAGTACCAGTGTTCTATTTAGAGCGAATACCTATCGCACCTCCACAACCCAGTAACTGGGTAACACAATACCCAAGTAGTCGTCCTTCATGCAATCTTACTTATCTTACTAATATTATAAATAGATAAGAAAGTTTGGATGGATGTATGTTTGTTACTCAATCACGCCAAAACGGCTGAAGGGATCTGGATGAAATTTGGCACAAAAGCTGATTATACTCTGGGATAGCACATATGCTACTTTTTATCCCGGGAATATGTTCCCTCGTTATAATTATCGACTTTCACGCGGGCGATGCCGCTGGCTGAAGCTATATAAAAGTGAACATTTGGATGGATAAGTGTGTTGATGTATGTTTGTAACTCAACCACGCCAGAACGGTAGAACGGATCTGGATGAAAATTGGCACAGAGACAGATTATAGTCTAAGCATATAGGCTCTTTTCATCCCGGTATAATGTTTCCCTGAGATAAAAATAAAACTTTTAACTCGGGCGAAGCCGCTGGTTGAAGCTAGTTACAAATATGTAGCTCGATTATTGTAATAATTTGCCCAGAAATCTGTCCTATTTTACTATATAACGTGACACAAGTATAAATTACAAAGGTCTCAACCCACTCATTTTCACCATGAGACGTAAAGCGTAACAAATAAGAGTTATGGCTACTCTAACTGGTACACAATAGGTTGTGACATACAAGTGTCGTGCCGCGACCTTGCTCTGGCGCCGAAGGCTACGAACCTCATCTAAGGTAATATTTGTCATAATTGCGGTCTGTAGGTATGTGTTGCCGTGTAGAATGTAGAACAATAACTAACGCAACTTAAAATATTCTGAGTAGAAGATCACAGAAACAATATAATGTGTGATAGGCTATATTTTGGGGAGCAGTGGTAACGGCCGCGACTTATAAGTTGTAGGTCGTGGTTTCGAACCTAGGCAGGCACTTTACTTTGTGTAAATTATTTCATCACCATTGCTCTCAAAATGGTGAAGGAAAATGTATGTCCTAGAACCAAAAATTCTAAGTCATGCGACATCCACCAACCCACACTGGGCCCGGGTGATGGATTACGGCCCGTTCTCTCTCACAGAGAGGGGACCTGTGTCCCAGCAGTGGGCACATTAAAAGGCTAATGATGATATGGTGTTTTTTGTGGCTAGAAGGGGGTGATTTATGGTATGGGAGAAAAAGGCAATTGCTATACCGAGACGGAAACACTTCTGTATACATAAAGAATAATTTCAGGTTCTTCTGAAAACGAAAAGTAAAGTTATTTGTGATTAGGTGAAAATAGTAATTTGGGTGCTGACTCCATGTCCGAATCAACCGAAAAAGAAAAGTTGTTTTGATGTTATGGTTCAGTTCTCTCAAAGTTCAGATTTTACTACCCGCTAATCGCTACAAGACATTCCAGTATCAATTGTCGCCTGCATTAAATAAAAACATTATTGCCTTAATCATGACTGGCAAGCTTTACATGCCTTTTGATTTGTACATTATAATAAAATCCTTACATACTCACATTATCAACATACAGGCTGTATTCTTTTGTGAAGAACTTCGCTATTGTGATAATCGACATTGGCGGAGGCCAACGCCTGTCCGCACGACCTCTTCGAAACTAATTGCACAGATATATTGTTTCACATTACAAATATCTTGCTTTTTGTTTTGGTTTAATTGTTTTTTAAAGCATTCAAATGATTTGAAGAGGACTGATGTTTTTCTTGAAGGCGTGTGTTAAATTTATTTTCGATACCTACAGTTAAACTTAGAATATTATGATATTCGATATCAAGAAGTTCAATAATGAGCCATCTCCACCGAGGCATCCTGGCGTTTCTTTTGTGGTTTGATACTGGCTTTCAGGAGTTGTAGTGGTTGGGAATGCTACGTGTTCAATTAATCATACTGGGGTCGTATCATAAATAACGTGTCAACGACATCATGATTTCGAAGTGAAAAAGCAATAGTGCTCTTTGCCCTGTATAGCTCCCTAGCTCTATAGTCACAGTAGAACCATGATATTTTTGATGCGGCAGAATAAGGCTCCAGGTTTTCAGTGTCTTTTTTTATTGAACCATCGTTGTTGCTCCATCCAAAAGATTCCCTAAGAATGAAAACCTAGCACAACATTATAACAATATTGTATAACTGTAAATCAATGACAACATCTGTCCGTTTATATATATATAAATATAACATCTTATCAAATTTTACAAATACCGTCACACTGATTAGATTTTCAGTCAATCTTAACACCATTATAAATATTGTACCAGTTAAATATTATTATGATTCCGTCGGAGACATGACGCGTGGAAACGTGCAAATAATATTTTAGTGTCGCACGATAGTGATGGATGGCGTGTCCCCATGTCAGTGATAAACTCGTGGGAAACTGCCAAGAAACGTTGCCCGGCTGTGGAAGCAATGTTCTGATATTTCTGAAGAAGTAGCTTAAGGTTCTGGGCTGGTTTCCTTTTGGACCTTCTTGATAGCAGTCCCGAGGCTCGATTTGTTAGCGGTTGATGGAGGTTTACTAAGGATCGCTCAACTCTGCCTAAACCTTCGGGAAATAAATAAGATAGAATCGATACAAAAATACCTTAACTTTAGTTATAAATAAAGACAGGGGGAGACCTACACGATATCATCGCTAAGAAGTGTGTACTTTTAGTATTTACTTTAAAAATCTTCACTCTTATCTTGACTAGGTATTGACATAAAGTCTGAATGTTGTCTGGTTTTCTTTGCCATCACAATATATTTCGCTATCCAATGTTTATTTTAATCAATAATTTAGCAAGCAGATTTTTTACACAACATCATAATTCATTCATTATATTTAGTCCAGTTTTTATTTCAATTAGCTCTCTAAACCAGCCACACTTAACTGTAACCAACTAATACGTAGTACCTATAGTTGCCAGGTCTTAAAACCGAAAAGAAGGACAGACCAGTCAGTTTAACCGGAAATTTGGGTAAAAACGCTGGACAGATCAGTCAGTTTAGCCGGACGTTCAGGTAAAAAGACTTCTTAAATTTTTTAGTCTTAGGAGGTATAAAACGACATTTTTTTCATAAGAAAAACAAGGATTTATTTCAATATTATCATAAAATCTTCTTAAATTCTAATGAAACAACAATAAAATTGAATGATATAATTTCAATAATTGCAGTAGTACTTAGCCAATTTGCAATGTAAAACAAAATTAAATAAAACACTTACGAAGTTAATAAACTTTCATTTGTATAACATAAAGTAATTAATATTTTCAGTTGGCAGACACCTGCTTTAACAGCTCATTTTCCTTTAAAATTGTCAAAAATGATCAAATTCTAAAAGCCTAACAAAAGCCGGACAGGCCGGACACCGTCTAATTTGGCCGCATACGAAACCATAAAGCCTGACTGTGTCCGGCTTTATCCGGACGCCTGGCAAACCTACACCAAATTCTTATACCTAAACTATGACATCATAATAAAAATAACTAAACACACGAGAACAGAACTAACAAAATACCTAATTTAATTAGCACATTTAACATTTCCAGGTATTTCTAATTTCCACCTAACCTTTGTACTGACGCTTATCATGTGACCTATTTAACAAGTTTACTGCTCGAATCATAATGACTTAACTGACACACAACTTCACCCAAAAATAAACTTAGGAATTAGCAGACTAGAGTTGAAAATTCCTGGTCTTAAAAACGTTTTGTTTTCATTTCTTATCGTCATGTTTCTTTTTAGGCGTTTCAACCAAAGTGTTTATAAGCAATTTCAATCGTTCGCGTAGTTTCTTTAATGAAGGCATTCCAGTTTCCGTGCTTATCTTTGCTTAAAAGCAAACAAATTGCTTAATCGTCTCGAGATGATTCAGTTATGCTCTTATTTCTGGTAGTGAAATATTGCAGAGTTCTTAATTAGAAACTACGTAGTATTATGTATCTATACTATTTATACTAATATTATAAATGTGAATGTAAGTTTGTTTGTTACGCTTTCACGGAAAAACTACTGACCCGATCATCATGAAACTTTGTACATATATTCTTGGAGGTATTAGAAGTAACATAGGATACTTTTTATTAAAAAAAGAATATTTTTTTAATGGCATCACTGCGAGCGAAACCTCGGGTAAAAGCTAGTAATATTATAAATGTGAATGTAAGTTTGTTTGTTACGCTTTCACGCAAAAACTACTGAACCGATCATCATGAAACTTTGTACATATATTCTTGGAGGTATTACAAGTAACAGAGGATAATTTTAATAAAATAAAAAAAAAAATTGTTGACCTTTTCCGTCTTTATCAAAGGAGGAAATTATTAATGAGAATTTTGTTTGTTATTAATGAATTTTCCCATGAGTCATCACGATCATTAAATATAATCACACTAATATTATAAAGGCGAAAATTTGTGAGTGTTTGTGTTTGTACGTTTGTTACTTCTTCACGCTCAAACGGCTAGACGGATCTGGATGAAATTTGGTACTGAGATAGATTATAATCAGTTAGTAGCACATAGGATAATTTTTATGCCGGGTAAGTTATATGTTCCCCCGGGCTAATTTTCGACTTTAACGCGGGCGAAGCCACTGGCAGAAGCTGGTTTTGATATAATTGACTTACTTAGCCTTAAAACTTAATTCTTAAGATGATTCCCTGTTATTTATACACTTGACATTATGTAGGTCTAAATGTTACACCTACTACAGCTACTGTAATTCAATAAAACAATCTAAGACACTTTCAGCCATACTCTGCATAAATGTTACACAAAATACTGACATATCTACAACCTTCAAGTATAATTTAACAATCAAACCATACAAATTCCCCAGCTTACACTCTAATCCCTCGATACACATCTCTAAACTCCATTCAAATCGATCCAGCCGTTCCCGCACAATTGGGACAGAGATACATACATATTTTTAACGCCGGACCCACACGTAGCTTCCACAAAAGCCTTCCAGTATTAAGTTGTATTTAGATGGTTTTATGTCAACTTTATAAATAAGAAAAGCCCTCGTAGTGTTTGGATGAATTTAGATTACTATATTAGCATTGTTTATGGTATTTGTGTACCGGACTCTATGGTGGTCCAAGTGTTGGAGATAAGATAGTCCATGCAATTTGACACTTCGGTGATTTTTGATTGCGTGGGTGATGACGACTCAATAGAGTGTAGGCTTGCTCATTGTTTGGGCTCTTATGAATGGTAAAACTGTGTAGTAGATAAGACATCTTACTGTTTCTTTTTCATGTTTTTGTGACAGTGGGCAGTTAGACTGTTTACCTTTGTTTGATACTGTTATTTATATTTTTTGTGTTGGCAGCGAATATAATGATTTGGCTGACTGGAGTCAGTGAATCAATCCTTCACAATTCTCTACTATTCTTTGGGTGTATTTTTAATTGATGTTGCTAAGTATTAATTAAAAAAAAAATCTGAAATATTACGAACCCTAAATATAGACATAATATATACTTAACAGGTCTCTACACAATAGAACGAACATCAAATTATTTGACAAATTGCAGTACATTACATTCTTGTAAGAAAACACTAACACAAATCCAAAAGTTTTTATCTTATCACCCATAAAGCCACCCATTCACAGTCCGCTTATATCTTGAACCGTATCCCGGCACGAGCCACGCGTGGGGTAATTCGTGGGCGTCCAAATAAACATGTCCGTGTAACGAGCTGCTCGTAAACAGCGCCAACCTATCGCCTAACCCAGCTAGCACATGAACCCTTTGTGCGACGCAACAGTCGCAGGGATTTGTCGCACGACTTGTCGCACCGTGAGCCGCCCGCTGACGCGTGCTCGTGAATAATTACTGTAAACTTTACATACTTGTTTGATAAGTAAATGAATGCTTGAAGATGGTTAATTAGCAGGATTACTTGTAGAAAAATCATGTTAATTAAATAGCTAAGTGTAAGCAGATAATAATATCAATAAAGAGGTTTTGCATCCAAACTAATAATTTTATTATTATTATGCTAAAGCAACTCTGTTTGTTTGATATCCTTTCATGACAAAACAGCTCAACCGATTTAGATTAAATTTGGTTTGGAGATAGTTTGAGACCCTGGAACGGACGTAGGAGAGTAATTATCCCGGTAATTTGTTCCCTTGGGTTGATACAACGCTTTTTGCACAAGCAAAGCCGCGGGCTGAAGCTAGTAGTCCATAAATGCAGGTTTTATTATTGTTAGTTATAGAGGCTTGCGGACTGGTTTCTTGGCTTCAGGTCATGATTTAAGCAATGACAATAGTAAAGGAAATCAAAGATGAATCGTGAGAAAATTTGGACTTGGTCCGCATCGTGAGAGTTTCAGCCTGGCAATATTTAGTAGCTTTAAGTACTTAATTAACAGAACTGGAAGGAGGAAGCGCGAGCTCGTGAAAGGTGGAAGGAGTAGAGAGTTACGCTTTTATCCAGCAGCGGGCGAGTACAGGCTAGCAAAAAAATGTACATTATAACACATAAGGTAACTGTAAGAATGTAGTCTTCAGGTATTGGGAAAACATAACCTCCATTTATTTTATTTATTTATTTACTTATTTATTTACACAAATAACACTAAACAGAGAACAGAAGGAATACAGATAAACGAGCACAAAGGTACTGCTTATTTCAATAGAAATTTCTTCCAGCAGACCTGCGACAAGAAAGTTGGATGATAGACGAAGACACAGTGTGTAGAAAGAAATAAGGAAACTTAAAATAGACTATTATTATTTAACTAATTATATATAAAGTACACATTTACATTAACTACATAAATAAAAGATAAAATACATACATATATAATATAATAATATGTAAAATTACAAGATGGTGGAAAGGTAATGTTCTTTAACCTGTTTCTTGAACAAAGATACATTTTTAGAGTCACGGATTTTAGGTGGAAGCTTTTAAATGTATTTCGCTGATTCAGTCTCTTCCACTCATCTCTAAAAACTGTCTGACAAATCGCATCACGATTATTTTATCGCACCGCACTTCCAAGCCTTTAACGTCAGCTTAACTTCGACCTCAGATCGAGTAGGCTAAGGTGTGGCTGTCAATGGGTCGCCGTTTCCTACCAGTGATCACATTCTGGGAACATTCCTCAATTGAAGACGTTTTTCTTTGTGTGGGCGCGCTTTAGTGGGTGGGGTGAGGAGTTCAGCTATGGGACGCACTTGCACAGTTAAATACAAATGTTGACACTCCTTCCAATCGAAACTTAAAATGTGTCCATCAAGAGTAAGTAGATTTTGTTAGGATTAATAGGTGGACACCAATGAAAGAGTTTTAGATTTGTTTATGTTAAATTCAAACAGATTTCATGTAAGGTTTTTCTGAAGATATTCAGAGTCAGAAGAGGAGGAGCTTCCACTAACTACGACTTATCACAGGGGGACCATGGGTGTCCAGGATCGTCTGGCGCCCATGTGCTGCTTTGGTCCCTGGGGTTCTGGTGCGCCGGTGATGGGGGTACTCCCCAGAGCAGGGTCCGGTGACGGACAGCCGCGGCGGGTTCGCGAATGAGTGCTTACTTGCAGATGTATGTTCACGCGTGCCCGTGTTCCCAGCATAAGCGGCACAGTAGGACACCGTGGAGTTTTAGTGGGTTGGAGTCCCACATAACTACTGTACTATATCCGCGTGGTAGCGCAGTATGCATGAGCGTTTCGCAAACAAAAAAATAAAATAAAAATACGACTGTGGATGGGTCCCGTGTTGACTGCCAGATTCTAGGTTATTTTTTATGGTTTCCTATAGAAATAACACACACAAACAAATTATGGGACCATTTCCAAGACCACACGTTTAGCAGTCCTAATATTTTTAACAAGAGAGTTTGATCAAGAGGAATACAGTTAATTACTCTCAACCAACAGGGATCATAATCCGTGTCAACACACAGAACAAACTCTATAAAACTTGTCAGTTTGCGCTAATCTTCATTAAATAAACACTAATTATATAGGTATAAATATTTTCCTCTAAGCTGAGGTGACCACGACCGACCTTCATGTTGACTGATAAATGAGCCATTACCTATTAAACGATTGATAAGGCCGCTTTCAGAGATTTTATAGAAAAATGAGGTAATTTTTATAATGATTTCTAATAATGGTTATTATTATGGACTAGCTGTCCAATGCAGATTCGCTACCATCAACTGGCTACCTATCTACCCATCTACCCTACCTACACTACATACACGATTGTTTCGTAATTTTAACCGCTTGCGCAGCGCACGCAACGGAAGCTCTCAAAAAGGAATAATTTTGCCCGTTTTTGCAACATTTTTCATTGATGCTCCGCTCCTATTGGTCGTAGCGTGATGTTATATAGCCTATAGCCTTCCTCGATAAATGTACTATTCAACACAAAAAGATTTTTTCAATTCCACCCATTAGTTCCTGAGATAAGTGCGTTCAAACAAACAAACAAACAAGCAAACTCTTCAGCTTTATAATATTATATATTAATAGTATAGATTTAGAGTAGGTAAAACTAAAGGGCACTGGTTTTCCTCGGACCATGTAAAACTATTGGGGTTTAAGTTGATTAACATAGGGTGCTTATTTGTTCACAGTCATTACCAATACCAACTGGCACAGCCCTATGTAAGTATGGGAAGTCGTACATTTAGGAGAGTGAATTTTGTCTATACATCTTACATTTGCAGCCAGCATTATCAGCCTTTTTTATGTTGCCACTGCTGGGACACAGGCCTTTTCTCTGTGAGAGGGAATGGGTCTTAATCCACCACGCGGACCCAGAGCGGGTTGGTGGATGACACATGTATTCGAATTGTTTCTAGGATATGCCGGTTTCCTCACGATGTTTTCTTTCACCGTTTTGAGAGCAGCGTTTACATTTGCAGTGGTATGCTGTTATCAATTAAAACATCTGTCGTCTTCGTATTAACCAATAGAATACATCTAAAGCCTTGAGTCGCCTGTACCAATGAAGCCATTAACACGTACCAATTACTAGCAACTATGCCCTTAAAACCTTATCTCAGCACAGCCACGCAGTCAGACTACCCACACACTTATCGCCTATAGATATAATCTTTAGTACAACATTAAATATAAGCATAAAATCAAACAGGTCAAGCTAGTCGTAATGGTCGGTGCAGACGACCCGACCGGGTTAAGGCCGCGCACACACGCCGCGACCAGCCACACCATTGACATATTTTACCGACGTTACATAATAGTGAGTTGCATCGCAAGCGCATCCGCAGTTGTGTGCACTCATCACGAGTGAGGTATAAGCGACTGGCTTAGCGTATTGAAGACATGTAGAAAAAAGGTACAACTCTTGGCTCGTAGATGCAAAAAGGAGCAATGGAAGAACTATGTAGATGAAGAAGCATCGTACATTTATTAAAGAGTACAAACATCTATGTTTGTGTGTTTACTAATAATAGTGATACTGTCGAAGAATCTGTGTCCCCGTTACTACGTTGATAAATGTACAATCTCTGCTAAAGAAAAGCGAATAAAGATTTTTCTTCTTCCGATTCTCTCTTAGCTGTTTTTAATAAAATTTAGTCTATTTACACAAGTTTTCGATCCGAAATTTTCAACTACATAATATGTAGTATTCTGGCTGAAAAATTCATCATAACTTCGAATGGCCAAGCCTCGAGTTTTTTCATTTTCTACTTTGAACTTACATAACCCAAAAATAAGATTTAGATAAAAAAACAAACTAAAACCAGCCATTGCAGCAATACCTACCACATTACTAATACAAACTTGCACTAGGCGCGGTTCAACAGTTCAACTATGCAGGCTTTGAACCCGTGACCTTTGATCCAATCAACACTAGGCCACTAGCCCAGTTTCACCACAAGTCACAAAGTACTGTGGTATAATTTGACATAGTTTAGCATGGAAATCTGTGACGTCATTGTAATAACTTGCGATAAAGGATAAACTGTGTTTTTAATATTGGAAGCGACAGCGAAAAAGACGTTACATTTTGTAATTAAATATGAACTTTGATGATAATCGTCTTCCGGGTTGGTTGAATGGTCCGTGGGCTACAATGTAAATATTCTACGCCCTAAGATGGAAGGACAAGCGTCTCGTGAATGAGTGCGTCTTTTAGAAAAAAAAACCGGCCAAGTGCGTGCCGGACTTCGCACATTTAGGGTTCCGTTATCAATATATTTGTTAGTAAAGCATACGTAATAATAAACATTATCACCAAATTTCAAGTTGGTCAATAGGAAGTTAAAAAAATCTTCGTAATAAAATTAAGTGACAGACGACGGACTGACAGACGACGGACAGACAGACGGACAGACACGTGAGTGACAGCAATAGAACTCCGATTGGATCCTTCGGGTACGGTACCCTAAAAATGAAGCTTTTGTGAAGGAAGGCAGTTTTATGACGTTCTGCTGTCCCCGTGACGGGGACACAGATTACGGGGACAACCGTTTTTTTTTTTTTTTTTATTTGTTATAGGCTCGCGCTTGACCACTATCTCACCTGATGGTAAGCGATGATGTGGTCGACGGTGGAGCACGCTTGCCTAGAAGTAACCTATTCACATTTATATTTTTTATATACATTATTGACTTAAAGACCCCTAGATTGTAGCTATCGGGAAACACAGACTCCGGCTGGGAATTTCACTCCTTACACCATCTTTTGACTTTAAAATTTAAAAGCGTTTCCTTCCGTATCAAAAATACTAAATAATTAAAATAAATATCTACATCAATGCGTACATACTCTGTATATAACACATACCTTTTCAAGAAGTAGAAAAAGTGGGAGGAGACACTGACCCAATAATATTAAAGCAATATGGGCTGCCGTATTTCTCGTCACGTGTTAAAAGTGAATAGAGTATACCTATTCTCTAGATAGGAACCAAAAAATAGACAAGTCCCAACCGCCATCAGCTTATGCCTCACACCAAACCCACCTTACCGACCTTCGCCCGCACTTTGGGTCGGCGGGTCGCGCGTTTTCCTCCCGCGCGTATCAATAAAACCTATACCTGTTATGGTTCACGGACACTCGTGATATCGTGCGCAGGAGGCCCTATTTGACACGACGGGTCTACGAACGTCACGTTTTACCATTGTGCGTAGTTAGTAGGTAATCGATGTCATTAACGCCTTGTGTTTGATGTATGTGTGCCTTTATTGGTACAGCTGTCAGAATTTGAAGAGTGTCTTCCGCGTTTCGTCGTGTAAGAAAATTTTTTGGTATACTTATCGACTTGATGTTTAAAATATATCTAAAACCATTTTACAGTATTTTTGAGCTGCACATGACTGAAAACGCCAATAAACTAGGATAATAAACCTGGTCCCATAATAGATTGCCCAAAACAAAATCCAAAGTAAATAAATGGTATCTAACTGGAATCGCCCAAAAAGTTACAGTATTTCATAACATGCAGTTTTCACACTGTCAATCTCATATAAAAAATCCCCCATTAAATTAAATTATTTAAAAGATTGAACTGTGTAAATAATACAGTTATTTGTTTGCATCAATTATTTTTATCAGTAAACAAGCGTTTCAGTGGAACAGTCCTTGCAAAAACCATTTCACGTGAGGGAGGTCACAGGAAAATGTAGGGTATTGTCCTTTGTGTGGCTCCTATAAATACGTGGCAGCTTATCATCTGGTAGTAAATAGCTCATCGTCGACGTTTGTTAGTGGTTGCATGTTAAATTAGACACAGTACAGGTGATACAGTATGCTGACTAAGAAATGAAAGGTGTTCCGTCGAATTTAAGTACTGAACACACGAAAACATTTCGTCTATCTTTGACACCCACTAGTTTGCTAAATTTCAGAATGAAGGGCAGTATTTATTTCGTATTAGCTTTTACCCGCGGCTTCGCTCGCAGTGAAGCCATTATTATTATTTTTTTCATAATAAGAATCCTATGTTACTTCTAATACCTCCAAGAATATATGTACAAAGTTTTATGATGATCGGTTCAGTAGTTTTTGCGTGAAAGCGTAACAAACAAACTTACATTCACATTTATAATATTAGTATAGATTAGGTCAATGTGACCTCATTGGGGCAAAACCCGAGAAACCAAATTAAGAAAACTTAATGAAAATCTAACCTCTATTAGTTTTGCCAAACTTAAGTGGCAGTAGGCAGGGCACATTGCTTGCAGAGCGGATGGTCGTTGGGGCCGAAAAGTTTTGGAGTTGCGACCGCATACTGGATGAAGCATTGTTGGAAGGCTGCTGTCTAGGGGGGATCGAAGACCTGGTTAAAGTTGCGGGAATCCGCTGCATGCGAGACGCACAGGATTAATCGATGTTGGGCGCACGGTTGGGGCAGTGGTTGAGCGATTGACTGCTGTGCTGCGTGTCGCGGGTTCGATGGGTGACCTACAGATTGTTGTGCAGATTGTTGTATATGTGAGTTTATATGTTTGTAAACGCACTCACGATACATTACGAAATTCTTAGTGTGGGGCACAGTTTTTTTATTTTTTTTATTAAACACACTAAAAACACAAACAGATGTGGTAACATTTGGGGGAGGCCTATGTCAGTGTCTTTTGGCTGAAATTATGATGATAATGGTAGTTTTAGCAGCTTATCGGCAGCCTCATATTTTTCCAAGATCTACCATTCGATCAATACCTTAGTGTAAAAAAAAAAAAAAAAAAAACTTCTGTGTTATTTCGTTAGCGATAGGTTACGCCAACAGTGCAAGGTTGCAACACTCATGTTCGACACGTAATACTGCTACATAGTTTCAGTTCATTGTTTATGTTGTGTGCACTAGTTTATGTACTGGCGTTATCGATAAGATCAATGCACAACAAAGAGGAAAATCATAGAAGGTTCCGCAGGTACAAATGGAATGGGGAGAATGTTATCTACTTACTTACAGATTTATAATTCAAGAAAATCCCTTGATGTCCAATAAGGGACCCAGCGCACTACGCTACTACCACGACAACTGTCGCAACGACCAGATTGACTAAAAAAACCATTTACCGTTTCTTTAGTTAATCTGGTCGCTGTCCTGCTGCCTGCGTAGTGCGCGAGTTCCCTTAATGTAGTAATCTTGTCTTATTCCGCTGTTCTTATCTGTTAAAATTCTTTGCGGGACATGGGGCTTGCCAGCTAGACAGTTGAATTGTTTTACCGCGACCTGACGAGATTCACTGACTTGGCACTTTTCTAGTGGTCGCCATTGTTGATTCTGGCTTACATGAGTTGCTGTGTTTGAAAAAATGCGACAAGCTCGTATAAAAAAAAGAATGTGTTTGCTTATGCTTTTCTATCTAACGTATTTTTTTACTTAGGTTTTATGGTAAGTACTGACACCTTTTTCAATCAAAATTGGAGCGTCTTTTCACAACAAATAAGATTATTACTTTTGTTAGTATTAATGTGGAACAGAAGCAGCTTTGTTTCTGTAAATCATTTAATTCTTGAGCGTAATTGAACTTCTGCAACACTATTTACAGTGGTTGTCACCGGTCGCCGCCCGTTGCAAGGTCGCAAACTCGCAACGTTTGACTCACAATATGCATCTAGTTTCTGAGCATTGTTTGTACATAAGCACGTCATATTATATATAATTGTGTGTGAAAATTATTTTATTTTAATACACCTGTTTTTCAGATGTTATTGTTGTTAAAGTATTCTTGTGATAGCTATTAAAATTGCTTTGATTTCACAGCAGAACTTGTTCTCTTGCTTGTTTTCACTTTGGTGCATAAATAACATTACACTTGTGGCCCTAGGAATTTTGTTGATCGATTATTATTTACCTGTATTTTAATCACAATTTTAGTTAGGTTAAACTTTTTTTTAAGAAACGGAATTGTTTACTTAGGTCACATGTTCACATGTTTTTCAAAAACCAAAAAATTCTTCCACCTTCGATGAAGACTAGTGTTAAATAACCCTATGTAGAGATAAGTGGAAGGCAAGTGGGGAAAAACCTGTGCTATTAATTATAATAATAATAAAAATAATCTCAAATTCGTAGAGATCTCGTAAATTCCACATCAATAATTATATTACCGGCTGCAGTCTTACTTGCCAAAACCGACGCATACATTACATAACAACCACGAAACACCGCAACAATGACAATAAACAACCCACTTTCGAGGAGCTGGTGCCCCTAGGACCCCAGTACCGAAGAGCTGCACAATATGTTAGTCTGACGGAGCGTTTCCGTCGCTATGCCCTCACGCACTCGCTGACCTGGGGTCTGTGAAGGTGATATGATGCAATAAACTTGTGTTGATTTAATTAAAGGAGTAGGTTGTAACTTAGATTTTAGTTGCAGTGAAGTATCCTCCATTCATATCCAAACTATGAGTTTGTGGATAGTTTGCGACGGCACTTATTCTTCCCATCTAGACCCATAGAAAGTGGTGATGGGTACTTGGTATGGGCACTTAATTTTGGGGACTGTCTTTTATGTTAAAAAAGTGCTGAGTCTCAGTTTAATAATTCGTTTTTAAATTCTTCCATTGCCGAGTTTTCTGCCAAATTGCGAAAAAAATTAACCACAATGATATTGTAGTTAAAAATTCTATCCAATCAAATCAAGCAAACATAAAATTGTACGAAATGCAACCGCAAAAATCTGCTGGTAATTTATTTAAGATACAAATTAATTTTTATACTTGATAGTAGAATAGATAACTCCAGGGTTGCCTGGCAACATTTAGCCGCAATTACTTTAATTAAATAAATTCTACTTGCTGAATTGTGATTGTTAGTTAAAGCTAAACAAATCCCACTCTATAATGCAAGCTGATGAAGTGCTTCCTTCGCCATTAGCTTATGCTATGAACCTGGCGTGACCCGAAGGTCTGTGGAGTCAATGTGATGCAATGAACAACAGTTTATTGATCGCATCGTATTAATTCTAACGATAATTATTGTCACTGAAATGTGTAAAGAGATATCTTTCATCGGCCAAGTTAGAAAAGAAAACATATTTATTTGTGACTAACGCAAGAGGTACCTACAAATAGAGAGAGAGAGAGACGGTAAAAAAAAAACAATTAAAATTAATAAAAAATAGAAAGTAAGAACCCAGTGCGAGCTAAAAAGGCTTCTATCTAAACACATGCAGCGATATTTAAAAATAAGAATTAACGCCGCGCTGGTATTGCAAGCAAGTGCTGAAATCAAACAGAAAAGTATAACAAATCGCTGTTTTTCGTTGTTTATCTCACTCCCGTGACTTACTTTATTAGAGCCGTGTATTTTTTCGGGGTACAAAGTAGGATCCTCATCAATAGTGTAGCTTGTTATCAGTTAAAAAATTTTCTAAACCGTTTCAGTCCCTACAAACCTTGATCTACGAGTAAAAACAAACAATTTTACGCCTTTATTATTCCGTATACTAGCTGCCCACCCCGACTTCGCATGGGTCTACTAATGAAGAAAATGAAACTTTTTCTTTCAAAAAAACCTTGTCCTGACAATTACAAACACCAAAAAATTGGCAAATAGGCGCATCCTTTCTGAAGTAATGCGATTACATAAAATTTAAATTGATTTGTATTTACGAGTAGATTAGTTAAGATTAAGATGACCCAATTCTGAATGTAGGTAATTACTTTTTATTATTTAATAAATAATCAGGATCAGTGTATTATTCTACACATCATTAGTTAAGCAGTCCATTACAATGCACGCCTTTGAACTATTAAACTGCGTCTAAATGCTACCAGTTTGTTTCCTAGATGTCATAATAAATGGATTGCCTCAAAATGCTCCTAAAACTCCTTCCCGGGAATGGGAAGGAATTTTAGGAGCACTCCTTCCCATTCCCTCTCTCATAGAGAGGAGGCCTGTGTCCCCGCAGTGGGAAAGTTAAAAGGGCGATTATGCATGAGCATGCACTGCGTTTTAAGAGCATAAGTATGAACTTATGCTCTTAAAACGCAGTGTAATTCCAAACTCTACCAACAATACGTTTAATCTGATGAAGTGTTTCCGTCGCGGTGCCCTCAGCACCTCCTGACTGCTGACCCCCGGGTCGTAGAAGGTGATATGGCGCAATAAACATGTATGCGTTAATTTCTGGCGCTGATATTTTAATGTAGATGTTCTTGGCTTGTAATGTGATACTTTGCTGTTGGTAAAAGGGCTATTATATTTTAGAGATCAGGTAAATTCTGTGACCCTGTGGAAACTTTGGGGTTTGCGAGTGCTGCGCCAACTCCAAGAGACACTTTTAGAGCGATTTCTCTTAGAGGTCGACAAATGTTAATTTTTTTTATTCTCTAAGAGAAATCGGAGTAAGAGTGATTTGGGTTTACAGAATAGACTTCTTTGATGAAACAGGCATTGACAAATTAGTATTTTAGAATCGTCATTGGTTCAGTCATAAGATGTCCACTGTTGGACATACCTATATGACGCGTCGCCACATCGACGAATCCTGTGATTCTCGCATCTAGTGGACTCACAAGTTCCGTATTTGGTGATAAATATTTCAAATATGTATTTTGTTAATCCTCAGAAATACCAATATCGTGATTATGTCATCATGTGATGGAATGTTTTGGGAATTCTACACACGACGAGAAGACTTTATTGGTTGACCAAACCTAGATTCTTCCAAAAATGGTTTGAAAACGTTTTGTTTATTTTCTAGAAACTCAATGGTTGGTTTTTCCGTGAGTTTGTCGTAAGCATAACATTGTTTCGACCGAGAAATCTGAACTGAGCCAAAAGTGTCGCGTTTGCATGATAAAGGCAACCGATTCACAATGGCGCCGCTAAAATGATGCACTGGGAATATCAAGTGTGATATTTGAGAGAAAAAAATACCGCTCTTATGTTGTTGGCAGATGACTCACACAACCAAAACCAACGACGTTAACACATCTATTTTTTTAACTGCTGAACCTGTATCTGCAATGGAAAAATTCCTATGAAAAACCGGATTGTTGTGCTTGTCTGCGGCAGCCTTTATCTAAGCCAGGTGAAAACAAAAACAGAAAAAATGAAAAAAAAAAAGAAAACAGCAGAAATTATCAGTGTTTGTAACTAAAATTTTATTGCAATAAAGCGTAAATACTCGTGTATCTTTATTTGCCGCCTCAATGGATGGAACAATGGGCCAATCTACCTTCAGTTTTAGACCAAATCTCTCTCTGCTTCAATGCTAAACCAAAACAAAGTTTGTCACTACCCCAGTCATCAGTTACTAAAGCAGCATTTTACCGCTCCCAGTCCGCCGTGCGTCAAGTGTTCTTATTCATTGCGAAGGCTTTGTCTGTATGCTAATAGTGGATGGCCGGTCACCGCCGCGACCTGTCAGGATCGAAGGTCGAATGTAGGACGGAACGCGCAGACGATTCGCGAACGATTGTCGTTCGAACGTGATGCTATGTGCATGGAAATTTGAACCTTATGGTGCAACAGTGGTGATGATGTGAGTGAGTATTTATAATGGATATATTTTAAAATATAGGTAAACTGACTATTACTAAGATGTTTCGCAGAAGAATTTGTCTATTTGTTGGACAACTCATAAGAACACATCATTTAGAAGTTGAAGTTAAGCTGTGTCAGTTAAGTTTTACCTGGTTAGTTAATTAGATGCATAAATTACGTAAGCGGCGGTGCAATTAGATGTATGACTGTTCCAAAAATCGATTGAATAAAATCTAAAATCAGATTCCAAGACTTGTCTAATCAAATCTTGCCAGATGGTGTAGACGGAGATCCGCATTCCCTTATCTCTAGGAAGAAAATTGTATAGATTCAAATCAACAATTCTATTTCTAACCAGCCCTTGACAGTTTATCACCAACTGTTCAATAATAACCTCATCGATATTTTACCATGAAACTTGAAAACAATAAAATGTAGTATTTTCATGTCTAACCTACATAGCGTCGTGAGGAACAAAAGGCACCGGCCGGCATCGAACCTTGGCCCGACCTCCGCTCATCCTCGCTCCACATCACCATTGTTCGTTCCGGTTGTGTGTGGGTGAAGCTACCGCTTAATTATTAATAATTCATAATTCAAAGCATCCTCATTTTAACGTAAGTTATGATTTCCTTTGAGAACGTTTGTGCAGGTTTTAACATGCTTACATGTAATATGTAATTTACACGAAATTATTATATTAATTAATTACTTTATTAGTTAATTTACTAATCAACTAACGCATAACGTTGTTTAGTTAGATAGAACAAATGATAACAAGATCCTACAGACAAGCGCTTCGAAACAATCCGACAACAATGCCACAACCAAGGAGCCCTAACTTTGTTCTCTGGTAACAATGGACTTAGCCTTTTTTGAATTCGAAAGCAAAGGAAAATGGAACTGGGTAGCCCATATTTGCTACATGCCAGTACGAAGTAACCACAGATTGGATCTGGAACCCAAACTTCAGGAACAGATGATGCGCTAGTCCCAGAATGTGATGGCGAGACGAGATAGACACCTTCTAAGTACTTGTACTATTCTTAGGGTTAAGGGTAAAAACGGGACCCTATTACTAAGACTGCACTGTCCGTCTGTCTGTAACCAGGCCGTATCTCATGAACCGTGATAGGTAGACAGTTGAAATTTTCACAGATGATGTATTTCTACTCTCTTAGTACAGCAAACCCTAGGGTGACAGAGAAAGATGATAATAGAGGACATGTTTTTACCTAAGTATGTTTAAAACATTTTGTTTCAAGGTAATTACAACGGCCCACATGCACGAAAAACTTAACTCAGGGATTGTTGCTAAAACGAGGTAAAATTGACTGTTTGTCATACAGTATTATTTATAATATGTAGATAACTACAGGCATTGGTTTAATAAACTGAAGTATAAGTCCTTGAAAACTTCATTTTAAATCCATATTAGGTATGTAGGCTACAAATATTACTACTCGAATCCGAACAATCCAACATACCTATAACTTTCCAATATCCGTCCTAATGTGAAAAGTTTTCTACTTTTCCTGCCCATCCTACTAAACCGGCTACTAAACAAAATCCTGAACAACTGGCTAACGGTCCTCTCCTAATGAAACATAATAACTTCTCCTGCATAATGGATATCTACGCAAAATCCCGAGGTCAACGCATAATATTATAACTATGACATACACACCTTTAGCCCGATAATTGTCTATGACCGTGTCTTAGATCGGCACCCGTATAGGTATGACACGGAGTTCATAACAAATAAAGTGCTAAAAGAACCTAGCGAGAATGTCAAAAAGTGTCTTTGATCATTTTTTTTATTAACATTCACATTATAACCGGGATATTTACCATGTTTACTGTTCGTTTTGAGTTTCCGATATTTCGGTGCTGTTGCAAGCACCACGATCACGGATAACCGATCCGTGATCATCCGTGTTATCCGTGAGTGACCATGACAGATTAAAAACTTATATATTTTTTATTGTCGAAATGTATGGTATGTCGCGTGGTCAATTTTGAAATTTCGCACAGTCG
Organism: Orthosia gracilis; assembly: GCA_947562075.1. Lineage (NCBI taxonomy): Eukaryota > Metazoa > Arthropoda > Insecta > Lepidoptera > Noctuidae > Orthosia > Orthosia gracilis. Next base: position 37,255,037 of record OX387275.1, on the reverse strand, counting down.
CTTTCGCTGAATATCACTTTGTGAACTTCGGTTTAGTTCAGTAACTTCTGAAACAAAATCTTGGATATTGGTTTTTGTGTTTGAATTTTCTTGTTAAAGTTGTATCCTGTATAACCAATTTATTACCTCTAGTCCATATTCATGTATTTATTATACTGAAAAGAATACTTATATATTTTTTACAAATGTTTATCGTTCATTTAAACATATCCAATTGTCCATAGAAAAGAATGATCTGCCGTTAAAGACCATCACGACATGTTTAGTGGGCTTTCCATTTTCTTGATATTTATTTATCCTTAGTAACAATATAATTCTTTCATGTTAACTTGCACTTGCAGAAAATGAAAAACTCCCATTAAAGGACCACCACGACAAGCATCGTGTCTTCAGCTTCCGTTGTCGGCTGTCACCAACAAACGCAGTATTGTGCTCATGTCTAACACATCGCGGCATTAGCATTCCATTTGTTCTCTCCTCCGTGTCTGCTAATTTAAATAAACTAAGAATATATTAAATTATGACGGTAAACAAGCTATTAGCGGGATGCGTCTGTCTTAATACCTGTTTGACCTAGCACCTTGTAATTCTATTGGTATAAGAAAACAGCAGGTGTGTTTCCTCTGAATAAAATATTTTGCTAACACACTTGTACTGAGTTGTAAAACTTGTGTAACATACATACATAACATATTAGGACAATCCCACCTCACTATTCCCAAACCACTGCAACTTCTAAAAGCCAAAATCAACAGTGGCGACCGCCAGAAATGCGCCAAGGCAATGAAGCTCGACGAAGTCCCGGTGAATGAATTTAACTGTCTTTGATCCCGCAAGGAAATTAAACAGAAAAGAATAACGGAAGAGTAGAAAAAAATCGAATTTCCACTTCCCTCCATATCAAGCAGAAGGCAGAACAAACAAGGCCAATAGGCACAAAGGGTCGACATACATAATATATATCACGCCTTTAATCCTCCTTAATAATTAAAAAATATCGAAGTCCAATTTCTCTCGCCACGAGTCCGCCTCGCCCCCTTCTCGTGCCAACCCCGCGCTCACCCCGCGCACACGCTGCATCGACCTCACATACGCAATTTGAGATCTATTAATATGTCATAAGACTCAAATTATATACAACAAACCTGAGTTAGTTACACGCGGGTGTTGACGCGCGTGGCGTCCGTTTATCGGGCGGGTGTCATCTGAACGCGCACTTAGGCTTGGTTGAAAACCTACTTCTCTTCCAAATAGTTTTCTCTTTTGAATAATGATAACTCCATAACATTACCACCACCAAACAAAAAATATCTTACATCAATCAGACAAATGTGGCTCCGAGGCATCATGAATCAAAATAACCATTTTATTATACCCCATTACGCCTAATTAAGTATTCTGTGTAATACCCGCTTGCGTTACGCACATTGACTGGACAAAACAGCTGTCATTACGGTGATTAATGCTGGTTAAAGTACGAAATGACCGTTCCGACTTCAATCATGTATCTTAACCCAATTAATAATTATATCTCTAGTCTATCATTAATTTGAAGAAAGTATTCATTGTTCATTTTTGTTAAGGCGATGCTGTATGCAATGCTTCTAAAAAAATTTGAAACGTGTGCTATCATTTTGTTTTGCAATTTTTATTTTTATCATCAATCAATCCGTTAAGTCGTTTGTAGTTTTTAATTATCTAAATTATCAAGCTGGATAGTTGGATCGTCTCTAAATAGTACTTACATAAGTTTGCAAATAGTAAGGTATAATTATATTTAACCTGATTTTATTTAGAAAAGCAAAACGGAAGTCGTTTAAGATGAAAACATACGTTAGAGATTATTCATCTTTCACGGAGATATCTTTCCTAAATTAAATTAAGAAATTTAACTTTGTTCATCTAAGGGTCCTCAGAACTTGCCCTTAAAAAATCTTTAAGATTTTTTTGTTGGGCGTAAAATCTATAATGATTTCTATGTGCTCGCCATAGAACTTTTATTAGACAACTTATGAAGCCAACAATGGTACCTTTTGGTTTTTTTTCATTGTCATAATTAAGACATGGTCGAACAAGTTAATCCATGGTTTAACAAGATCATTTGAGAGGTCAGACAATAATCTAATTGTTGATTTTATTTATGGTAAATGCACGTCCCATCGAAGCACTTCAAACCGTTGGTCGCGAGTTTTGGGACAATCCCACCGCACTATTCCCAAACCACTGCAACCCCTGAAAGCCAGAATTAACAGTGGCGACCACCAGTCTTGGTTCCCGCAACGAAATAAATCAGAAAATAATAATGGAGGAGTAGGAAAAAAAAACGTAATTTCCACTTCCCTCCATATCAAGCAGGAGAGAGAACATACCAGGCCAATAGGCACAAAGGGTTTACAACTGGGATAAAAAATTATATTAATGGGTACTAACATTGTGAGCTTTTATATTTGATTCCAATATTAGGACGTCGTAAGACGTTGGTCATGACTGTCATTTGTATTATCTTTGGCGGTCATTATGGGTAGTCAAAACCCAAAAATTCTATCACCAGTCTAGCCAATAGGCATCATGTTACAAAGTTGCTAGGTTGTGGAGGTCAGATCATAGGCAGTTCATGTAAAATACCAATATTTTACATTTTACACCCGGTTGGATTATAATAAATAAATAAATAATTTATTTGTAACATTCAAATTAACAATTTTCTCGTAATCAAAGTTGAGCAATAACAATGAAATGTATTGTAAATTGTCTCTTATGCATGATCAGTACCTACTGATCATGCTTAAGAGATAACGCTGACGACTTAACTATTAAAAACTTTGTCACCGTCGACAGTATCGTCCTCCCAATGTACTTCAATATTACAAAATTATTGTTTTTTAAAACAAAAAAAAAAAAGTTTGCACGACTATCTCAATTTTTTATCAGATTGGATGCAATCTGGTCCTCTCAATATCAGATTTCATTTTTAGGGTGCCGCACCCGAAGGGTCTAAAGGGGGGCCCCCTTTAGACCCTTCGGGTCCCCTCCCCTATTGCTGTCATTCACGCGTCCGTCTGTCTGTCCGTCATCTCTCACACATTTGGTTCTCAATAATTTATTTAACTTCCCATTGAATTATAAACTTGAAATTTAGTGAACATGCTTTTTATTACGTATTTTTTAAATTTTTTATTATAGGCTTGCGCTTGACCACTATCTCACCTGATGGTAAGCGATGCTTGCCTCGAAGAAACCTATTCACTCTTGACTTGAAGATTCCTAAGTTGTAGCTATCAGGAAATACAGACTCCGGCAGGGAATTCCACTCCTTTGCTGTACGCATAATAAAAGCATTCCCAAATCGTTAAACGTGTGCTAAGCCCGACTCGCACTTGGGCGGTTTTTTCTTTTCAAGTTACTCATCGAATCTACCTAGTCTATATTGTTCCAATTCAGAGAAAAATCTCCCCACACCCTTTTCAAATTGATAATCCGCCTCTAAAGTTGTATTCTTCATGTGAGTCTATACATATTTTGCTTAGGGGCATCGCGTTAAAAACCCTATTTTGCTAAATTACCTTTACTTTTATTATTATTAGATACTTTCCTAGGTATTTTTCATTTTCAATTGAGCAGTTAACAGCAAGACTCTGACACCTTGCATATGCAAGAAACAGCTTAACAAATCGCAAAGATTCTCCACCGCTCGGCAGATTCAACAACTTTCAACGATGCATAAATTAAGGAAATTGTTTATTAAATATTCATTAACTCGTTAGTTATGTTCTTCATCATCACAGTAATAAGGTACTTATTTAATAAACGTCACCATTTATCATGCGTTTCAATCCATGTCAATTATAAAGAAAAAAATATTAAATATATAAAAAATAAGAAAAAACCTTTATACTGGCCAAAAACTTAACAATTATTTGGGAACAAATTTATCGAATAAAACAATCAAAATTTAAATTTAAAATCTTTTTTGTTTTATAGAATGAAAGAAAGTGTGCCTCATAGATGTCAGAATAAATGCTAGAACACCAAACCACTGGACCTGAGTTTGTTTAGTTTTTCTGCATCCAAAACCCCCCAAACTTCTACGTTTACCTGTCTTTGCTTTCCATCCTCAAAATAAATCAAATTTTCATTTATTCTAATTAATAATCAAGATCTCCTAGCTCATGCCCCTTCCTATTACATCTGGTCCACTGAAACTGTTAATCGGTTTGACAAGCAGTTCATGGTATGCAGGTTATGTTCCTGGTGCCTATAACCTCTCGAACTCATAACACGGTGGTCTAGGATTTTCTCTTTAACCAGGAAACTACTCTGTTAAAACAAATATTCTGTTAACAGTATTGTGTAAGAAAGGACAGGGGTACTGAACCTTGGGCATAGTTACTATGAAAAACGTCAATAGACATTTGCCGAAATCGGGTTTCAGATTTATATCTTACTACATAGATGTATTTCTTGATTTTGTTTTATCTGTGAACTTGATTCAAACAATAATTATAACTTTAATTAACTAAAAATAACCATTAGTTTAATTTAATTCATAATTTTTTCATACATTTTTATAAACGTTGCTATAAAAGACAATTGTCTTGAAAAAACCCAATCCCCATTTTCCTCCTTATTTACTACGAGCACTCTAGCAATATAGTGTAATGTCTACTTGACTTTTGCCAATACATAGATAGTGGTCAAGCGCAAACCTATAATATATGAAAAAAAACCATCTATGTATTGGCAAAAGTCACGAAGACACTTCAATTAAAAATATTTTATGAAATATTGCAATTGCACTAACCTGGGCGAAATTGAAGAATGCCTTTGCCTTGCAGTGAGACAGTACGGGCTGAAAATAAATGATAAGAAAGATAGATACGACTAATATATACTTGTCAGCACTTCTAAAGATTTCGTTCGGATGAGAGAATTGGTTTCGGTTTTCGAAACGAATCTGACAGATGTCAACTTGAAATAACCCCAGGTATTAGGTTTTGGCGCGAACAAGTAAAAGATCAGAGAGAGGAGATTGATTAAGGAAATGGTGGCATGGATTTATTTGATTTGTGAAATTACTTGAAAAGAAATACAGTGATAGTTACCGATTGTTCGTGTAGTTCAACCTACGTATCTGGTGGCATGTCCTGTGCGTTATTGTCCATTACTGTGTGTTACCATGTAGAGAAATATGTTAATTTGTTTTCTCCTCACCGGAGAAGGACCCATGCAATAGTGTCCTTCCTTGGCAATTACACAGTCTTCCCTATTTTATTGTACACCAAAATAGAATCACTACTCTTGTACTACAGCACGTCATACAGTACATGAATATAAGCTGTTTTGCGTCAGCGACACACAACTGTTGACCACCCCTCCCATCTCGTTATCCATCAGACACACGTGCGAGCAGATCGCGACCACCTGCGGGCTGACCCGCTTTGATACCGCCGGCATTACCTTCGACCTGAACATTAATCTCGAACAACCTTAATGAATTGCTCGCCGAGCATGTTGCGAGTACGATTAGCGTGTTCCGAGACCACCACTGAAGTTATGTATGTGGATTGTGAAAAGGAATGGTATTGGTGTTGTCGACGAAGAAGTTGGGTAATACTAATAAAAGGTTTCATTAGTTTCGATTGTTAGAATAGAATAAAATAGACTCGTAGTCTATATGATAGACTAGCTGTCTCACGCGACTTCGCTCCCGTCAACTGGCTACCTACCTATCCTACCCTACTTACATTGCATACATGAATGTTGCATAACTTTAACCACTGACACAGCGCAAGCAACGAAAGCTCTCTAATTTTTTTCCCGTTTTTGCAACATTTTTCATTTATGCTCCGCTCCTATTGGCCGTAGCGTGATGTTATATAGCCTACCTTCCTCGATAAATGAACTATCCAACACAAAAATAATTTTTCGATTCCAACCAGTTGTTTCTGAGATTAGCGCGTTCAAACAAACAAAACAACTCTTCAGCTTTATAATATTAGTATAGATTTTACAAAGTGACTTCGGCTTAGACAAAGTGATTAAGTGATCAAATTCTCAGCGATAACAATGTCCAAAAAATTAAAGTCACAATAGGTTCTATACAATTTACATTTTATCAACGAAAGCATCGCAATAGTGATTTTGCAAATGTCAAAAATGCATGGGACTCTGCCGTACATTTTATTTCAATCATCACCATCGCTGACATCGGATGACATATCTAGAGTCTAATGTGACATTTCGATAGCGTTTGCCAGTCAAGAGGCTCTAGACAAGTGGCGTTCAATCTCAGCGCAGGCGGTAGTCGAAGTGTCAAACTGTAAGTGATCACGTTATTTTTCGACATCGCTTGTCAATCCACATAATTTTGCCTTTTCACCCGACTGCGGAACGAGGGTAATGTGTTTATCAAGTATGTATGTATGCATTTTTGTTCCTACTCGTATGTGGCGTTTTAGAGACCAAACGCGTTGGCCGATGTTGACGATGCCACTTTGTGTAGACTCTGGAGCCATGCCATATCTTCGATGATGAGATACGCAGACCCCTACTCACACAACGTTTTAATTTAAGAACCTTGAAAAACAAACCAACTTTTAACAGTCAGTAAAAAAGCTTGTAATTTTCTATTGTCAGTTCAACAATTTTCATTCCCGTATCCGAAATGTGTGGCGATCGGTGTTGTACTGGAAACTGGACAGTCGTAGTTTAGATACGAACTAAAATTGAAACTTCTCGTAAATCATATTTAGACAAGATCTCATTCAATTCAGCTGTCAGTGTATTACATCTAAGTAGGCAGCCATCAAATGTAACCTTTGTCATTTCTATTGAAACCACAAGTCATTACAGAGTGAGAGTTTGAAGAAACTTAAAGTTTCATTACGCTGTAAAGTTTAAACCATCGCGCTCCAATTTCACCATAACATTAATTCCTTTCTTGACCAGCTGAGAAACCAACATCCCCCCATTTCCCCTCTTGTTACACAGGGAGGGGGGTAATGAAATACAAAGACAGAGATTCTAACAACCTGAGATAGTTATAGTAGCGACCACTTGTGAGGGCCCGTAGTGATGCGACATATGCAAATACACGAATACATTAGTCGATGACTAAGATTACATCGAATTCTTTTCCTTTTTTTATTATGTTTAAGATTTTAAAAGAAATAAAGCCGAATAACGATGTTATCATTTAATTCGTTGAATAAATAATGGGAATAATCCGTACGCTTATGGTGATAGATTTTTATTAGTTTCCAAATATATAAATCACGTCAATTAGGAGATTAATTTCTATCATTATTCAAGATTAAAATAAAGAAGTTTGTTTTCTTAATAGTTTAATGTTTTTGAACGAGATATGAAATTAATCATTTTGCAAAAAACGCAGGTCGCATTATAATTTCTAACGATTTATTTAACGAAATTCCGATATTTATTTTTTTGCAAAAATATGTTATTATACATTCCTAACTAAAAGTTGTCCGGTAACTTTCTTAAGGCGTGGTTATTGTATTGAGCAATTTTAAGACGTTAGTAATAGACAAAATTTGAACTAATATTAGTTCCTAAAAACCAAAATAAAGAAAAAAAAAATATCGATACATTTAAATCCACCGAATACCATCCTTACAGATCTTAATGTTAGTCGAACCTACCGCGTTGGAGGTCTCATTCATAAATCTAGTCGGCCAGGAACAACACCGTTACATCCCTAGCAGATATCGACTGTCGACCGACTGATTTAGTCGTGAGCTCTTCTTGCATTTATACCTGTTACATTATTTAAGAGGTTACGGAAATATATTTGCGTAGACTATCTTTACAATGTTATTTAAATAGATACTAGATAGGTACTAACTACTGCCTCCGGCTCCGTCCGCCTTATATTAGTTCTTCTCCCAATAACTTTATAAATTATAGCCTATGTGTTATTCTGATGTATAAGCTATATTTCTGTAAAGTTTCATCAAAATCTGTTCAGTAGTTTTTGCTTGAAAGTTTATAATAATATACTAGCTTCTGCAAGCGGCTTCGCCCGCGTGGAACTCGAAAATTATCCTGAGAGAACATATTCCCGGGATAAAAAATATCATATGTGCTATTTCTGATTATAATCTATCTCTGTGCCAAATGTCATCCAGATCCGATTGGCCACGCCCCATTTCGGTAACTTATAAATGCCGGAGTAATGGATCGCTAACGGGGCCCTAGACAAGTGACATTCTGTCAACGAACGCGTGGCAATAGTGATTCGAAAAATGTCATAAATGTATAAGAATTTCGAACGCTATCGAAATGTTACGTGATCAATCGCAAACCTTTTGTCATTTCGGCCATCGTCACCGCTGACGTCAAATGACAGTTTTCTAGAGTTTAAGGTCACCTTGTCTATGAGAGCCTCGGATTGTAGTATCGATTGGCACGGGAAAAGATTTTCTGGATTGATAATGAAATGGGTACTTATGGTAACTTTTAGGTAATGCTTTATTCAGAACTACATAATTTAGCAATCCTCATACAATTAATCTTCATACATCAAATCATTATAGATAATCCGCTAGGTGGCTTTCTGCTCACTACTGGGTAGTATGAGTTAACTTCTCAGAAATAAAACGAAATTATTATTGCAGTTATATTCTCAAATTTTATTTCAATTTATTTATTAGTTTAGCAATTAACGGATTAAAGTCGAATTTATTGGAGCTTGCTGTATTATTTTAGGTTCGTTTCCAGTGGCTATTTCAAAGTCAAATAGTATTATTTATTTTATGGTTTGATTTGACAGGCAATGTTTATAAATATAACTATGTAGACATTGAATTAATGTCACCCGAAGTCCTTAATAGAAGCGTTTTTCACACGGTGTTTTTGTTATGTAGGGCTTTTACCTAAGTGTGGGACTGCAAAGACTGTGCTGGTTTGGTCCCTGGGGTGGTCACGGCGTGTAATGTGTTCTGGTGCGCCGGTAACGGGTGTACTCCCCAGAGGAGGGTCCGGTGACGGACAGCCGCGGCGGGTTTTCGGATGTAAGCTTACGCTTGCCCGTGTTCCCGCCGTAAGCGGCACAGGAGTTCACCGTGGAGTTTTAGTGGGTTGGAGTCCCACATAACTGCTCTATCTCCCCGTGGTAGCGCTGTATGCACGAGCATAAAATCATGCAAAAAAAAGTGTTATGTTTTTCACAATTAAATAAGTATCTATGTAGTGTATGCTTTATAATTGTAAAAGTTGATCTAGGTTGCAATCTTTGGAAATCATAGGCTGCATTTGACGTGCGATTTTGAAACAAAAGTAGACCATGTCACCTATGATGTCACGAGTCATCATCATGTCACTGATCAAGCCTTTGTATTTTCTCAACCTACCAAAAAATATTTTTGAAAAAATAGTATTTTCAAACACGGTTATTTTTCGAATTGTATCTAAACGGACAATCGTAAACGATGTTAAGTTACCCATCAACAAAAATTTCTCAGTGTTTATCATCCTCAAAATCTAGCTACAAAACTATTTTACAAAATTAACGGATCACCAGATAGAATTACACTGCTTCATGAGGGATTGGGCCACAACAGTAAACAGACTCCTAGTCTTCCTCAGTGCCTCAAATGAAGCAGTCAATGTGAGCCATCATCGCTTATCATCAGATGAGATAGTGGTCAAGCGCGAGCCTACCAATAACAAAAAATAAAAATGCTCTGCCTCCGACGCTCGACGTGACGTTGCTATGGAAGTGGCAAGGTTTTGCAAGCGCGGAATAAAGAACACGAAGAGCAAACAGCCATGATGCCCAACAACTATGTAAAGTTACCCATCAACAAAATAGACAACATGTGGATATAGAGATGGCTCACGATAGAGACAGGATGCTACAGTTGCCAGCGGTGGTCCGTCAGCGCAGTGCCACGTAATTGGCACCGCTTTCTAGCTATACACCTATTTGCGGTCGTATACAGCGTGTGTCTTTTGTTTTTTTCTGATGTGTACCGTTTGTTGACAGATTGAAGTCTGATGAAGTTATCTGATAGTTTCATCGAAACGTTTGGTCAGTTTTAATAGTGTGATAATTTAATTTTACTAGTTATGGTTGGGTAAAAACGTATGCGCAAAGAACATTTAACAGATGGCTTATATTTATTGAAAGTAGTAAAAGTAAAGATTTGATATAATTAAGAAACCGGTAATTAAGCCTTTTAGAAATTGGTGATAATGAAGTAACACACATCTCATCTTTTAACCTATAATTTTTAGATTTGTAGTCTATGATGTTCCCGCTGCTAGTACACAGGCCTTCTCTCTGTGAGAGGAACCTATGTAGAGTTAAAAAATAATCTTGAAAATTAAAAATAAATTGAAAAGAAACATGCTGTAGACAGACTGTCACCTAGCTCGCGTGTCGTCTCTAATGGCGGCTCGGAAAAAAGCCTCAATTGCGCGCAATTGACGGGCAGCGAGTTACCAGTGATCTGCGCACGACGCAAACACCTGGCGCACGCGCAGGGTTCACGCTACCACAACGATAATAAAACTGTTAGTCTTTTTTACTGCTTCACCTTATTTTCTTGAAGATTTGATGCTTTTGACAGCATTGAGCACTTTTAATGAAGATCTAAATGAAAATAAAATACATAATAATGGCTCGAGTACAGTAAAAGGAAAACTTTTTAAATTACATTAACTGATCGGAGTTGAATTTCCCCAAAATTGGTTACTTTGAAATATTCGTAATAGGATGCACAATCTGTGACCTTTTTTGTCTTTGTAACTCTACGTAAAGTTTTATTCAGTATAGAACTAAACAACACCTAGATATAGTTTAAACCTATAACATAAACAATATAATTATAAACAAACCTTGATCCACTACTGTATCAAGAAATCTGCAACAGTAGGTAACTGCCAACCCTGCAAACGCTCGCGGGCAAACTAGCGGGCATAAGATCGGGCAAAGCGGGCAAGGCGCGTGCGTTGGACACGCCCCGCAGAAACTAGACCGACGCCATTTAAATTTGACCATTGTCACGGAAACAGAGGCCACGGACCAAACGAAAGTCGTTTCGGAATTCATTATTTTGATTATGAACTAGAATGAATTTGTGGGTTATAGGCACAAAGGAGTGTTTTTGATTATGGGCAGTTTAAAATATAACAAAAGTTACTCTATGGTGTATCATATGAACTTTGATGGAACCGTAGGACAAACAATTCAAAATAATTATATTATATTATTATCTATTTTTTAGATAATTTTATATTATCTATTTTTGGTCAGTCAGTTTGTCATGCGTGTCTAGATAATGATTAAAATGCTTAGTGCCATTTTAATAACCAACAAAATACGCGACAGCTTTTAAGATTCGTTTTACTCCAATTTAAATGAGAGGTCAACACCCTGATAGTTCATCTTACCCTTTAATAAGCAAAAACCGTAAAGTTACGATAGCAAAAAATACAATAAAGGTAAACTTCAAAGCTGCCAAACTGGTCTAGGAGCTAGCTTTTTGCAGTTGACCAATCATAATCGTAGATAATAGAGTGTGTCTCGGTAAAGTATCACCGGCAAAGAATTTAACCGAACCGTAAAAGATCGATTTTTCACGGATTCTTGTCGGGCCTAGTACTGTTTTTCCAAAGGTGAAAAACCGAAAAATCACCTTTAGCATTTACTATTACTAAATCTTTATACATAAATAAAAATAAAATGCTAAATTCGAAAAACTGAATATGTATTTTGTTATGGGATTATTGACAAATAAATTCAGTTGGACAGGACAATGTCTATCGAGAAAACTTGTTTTTTTTTTGTCATCATTTTCGTTCTACTTATTAATCTTCACTCATTCGTTATAGTTTTATTTATAACTTTTACAATATAAAATACATAGTTCCTAATAATTATACTAAAGCTACCTTCAGTTACGTAGACCATTTTTATGGTTGCGATTCAGCGTACAGTAGCTTTGCGCGTGCGCATGTTGGAATCTAAATGAACTTGGACCGAATTCGATGTACATAAGTAGTTTTTAATGTCTAACTAGCGTGTTACTGGTGTTGATTACATGTGTTTTTTTTATATGACATTAAGTAGACACTAATTTATGATTAGCGATTCAATAAGCCTTGTCATCGTGTAAAAATATATGTTTATATTTCTTTTTAATTTGTGTTTTTAACTCCCTTTTAATTGTAGTGCTTTGTCGTCACCGACTTTAAATGTAGTTATTGATTGATATAGCTATTACAGCACTTTTTATTTTGAAATATCTGCAAATTATGACATGTCCCTAGTTTTTATAAGAAAAATTATAACAAAAATTATTTTCGGGCTATCTTCTTTGTACTTTTCTTTAAAACATTTAATAGTCATGTCGTAACATATAACTGTGACAATCTTATATTAATACTTACACTTATAGAACTGGCAACACTGGACCACGCGATTGCAAAAGTTAAAAACTGCGAATGCGTTCTAAATTCAAAAGCTTCAATAGACACGGGACCAAAGACATCACGCTACATTTTTGATGCATATTGTACGTAACCAAATGTGCTAACCAAACATCACCCTTATGTCGTAGAGCCGTAAAGCTAATGGGGATCTGCATAGTCCTTGGCCATTGAAGACCAGTGTATGATATCAATTTGTAGGGGGTTGCGATGTCGGGCAGCGCCGGTGGCTGACATGCTGCACTGATGATCGCCTCGCTGTCGGCGCGACGGGACGTGGACGCCGAAACACCGGTCGTCTGGCCCGCATGGTGCTACTCAGGTATTATATATGGTGAATAACAAAAAGCAGGAAGTAGAATAACTCCCGTTGAAGACCTCAAAGAGGTTTGGAAACTCAGACAGTTTCTACAGAACACAACCGTAAATCTGAAACTCCATTAAGCCAGTATCTAAATAAACTCAAACTCAAATCATTTATTTCAATTAAACCATGTTATGGAACTTTTAAATTGTCAAGCAAAAGATGAACCTTTTTCTTTGTTTTTTTTCGGTGGGAAATCATCCAATGACTTCTCCCGCTCTGGGTGAAGCGGGAGGGCGTGTCAGATTTTTACTGACTACCCGTGTTCCTTCAGCTGCTTGAGCCAGGGCCGCGGTAACTCTTTTTCAAATTTATCTGCGCCCCAGGCAGGCATCGGCCCTCGCTGATGGGTCTAATAAGACAAACTCAAAATTACTCAAGCTTCTTCCGGAGCCTGTAAACACCATAATCTACTCAAGAAGCCATAATTGGTTCGTATTTAAATCTGATTGGCAACCGCAGCTGGTCTTCATTTAGTCATAAGTAGTTATTAAATACTTCAAAACCAACACAATTACAAAAACTCATCATGTCTTATAAATTGTCACTTTACACCAGATTACTTTTGCATGTAAGTGCATAACTAATCTTAGGTTTCATACCATCTGAAATGTAACCATCTAGCTTAGAGGCGTACTAAGAAGAACAATTTCTAAAACCAGTGGCATAGCTAGCCCTATAGGGGCCCTGTTTCAAAATGTGTTGGGGTCCCTTTCTACCGGAATGCAAAAAAGTCCAAAACAAAAATTTTTCTTACAAAATAAATAAAATAGGAGACTGATTCCTTTACTTGGATAACTTAAACGGTTTTAAGGGGTGTGGATAAAGCACGAGTGAAACGAGCTTAAATGGCTGGGATTGAATAAGTGTTCATGCTTCAGTTAACTAAATTTACGCAATTGAAGCATAAGGACGCTATGAAGACATTGTATAGATTATGTTGTCATCACAACAAGTAAAATGAACCCCTTATCAAAAAGAATTTAAGACCGTAGTTATCATTTTCCTTTTGATGAAACACGTCGGGGCCTCTGTAGCTCAGGGGCCCCGTAATATTAATACGGCGGTAGCTACGCCCCTGTCTAAAACCCATTTAACATGGTTTCCGCCGTTCTCATTTATTTCCAGCGTAATGTCGGTAAAGAATAGCCAATGAAACTAAATTATAACGCCCAGGAAGCGACTGCTAACCATCTAGACACCATAAGTCATCTAAATGTTTCTTGAAAACGGTAGCGGACGTAAGTGAAAAAATGGTAGGCAATCTTCTGTAACAGGTAGTTAGCAACAAAGAGATGTTTCATAAGACAGGAAAGAATCAGAAGATCCATTGAGTAGTTCAAGTTAAAATAGTTGTTACTGTAAAAGAAAAATAATGAACAAACAACTAATGTGCTTAAAATAATTAGTTTATTGTTCAGCTCGTGTCTCTTCCTAATTCCCTTGAATGTTATCATAAAATCAGAAAAATAATTGCTCTTTGATAAAAAGTAGCGTTAGCTGCTAGCATTATCTAAAATCAGAATTAACAAAATTCTGGATCAAAATACATAGCAAGGGTACCCTGAAAAAAAATCTCTATAATCGAAGCTAAGTGCTTTAAACACCTATTTTTCGAGAGCAAAACGCTCTTAAAGAAGTGCGAGTCGGATTTACCACTATCGCAAAAAACGGCAAAAAAATCACGTTTGTTGTATGTATCTTCTTTAATATTTTTTTAGTATTTTTTGTAATAGCGGCAGCAGAAATAAATCATCTGTGAAAATTTCAACTGTCTAGCTATCACGGTTCATGAGATACAGCCTGGTGACAGACGGCCAGACAGATGGACCGCGGAGTCTTAGTAATACCCTAAAGTTTTTACCCTTTGGGTACGGAACCCTAAAAAGTGAAAAGTGTACTCTCGTGGACTCGACATGTTTTCGGCTTTTTCTCTTAGTGAGTTTCCTGCCCAAACGACGTGTTGGGAATCTTTTTACATAATTCAATCAGACCTCCTAGAGTCAGCCTTCTGCCCCACTCTGTCTCTTGATTTATCTTAGTCTGGTTTATCTGCACGCAGTGGGTGGCGGAGTGGCAGGTGCGCGCATTTCCATACGTCTTTCGTGCGCAGGAGCACGCCTCAACGACGCGAGAGCAACTGACATGCGCGAGTTTTTCCTAGTACGCCTAGGCAGCCTGATTTGTTACGGGAACTTATGATTGATTTTGATAGAGAATGTTAATAGATAGAATATGCTAGCTTGAACATACACGTTTTTTTATTACAGAAAAAATGACCCGATTTTCAAAAAAAACAGTACATAGTAAAAAATGACTTCAATTTCGGAAGTTAGCATTCCTTCTTTTTTGACACCGACTTCCGAAATTGAAGTTATTTTTCACTTTGTAGTGTTTTTATTTGGAAGTCGGTTGTATTCTTTCGTAAAAAAGTTTTTATTTTTCATCTTTTAGTTGTGATACCAAGTTCTATAGTAAGTAATCCTTACTTACTTACTAATATTATAAATGTGAATGTAAGTTTGTTTGTTACGCTTTCACGCAAAAACTACTGAACCGATCATCATGAAACTTTGTACATATATTCTTGGAGGTATTAGAAGTGACGTAGGCTACCTTTTATTAAAAAAAAAACGGCTTCACTGCGAGCGAAGCCGCGGGCAAAAGCTAGAGTACAATAAACAGACATGTGATTGCAGCAATCCCGAGAGGTATTGTATCATTTATTGTAGAGCTCTGTTATATACCTCTAAAGTTCTTCATCAGATCTTCAGCAAATTGATATTGTACAAATTCGAGAGAGTACCTACCCTTTAAAACAAAAAAAAGTTTTTTTTAAATCAGTCCATTCTTGACTGAGAAATCGGTGAACATATATAACAATAAAAATACTTAGCAGTCGAACATAGAACCTCCTCCTTTTTGGAAAGTCTGTTAAAATAGTTAAACAACTCCTATACAAACAAATAATTGTATGGGTGCAGAGGCGGTCTTCGCGCATCGATCAACAGTTTTATTGATCGAACTCTGCTGTCATAAAAATAGATACAGCACAAAATGAGTAATTACTTTTCACTTTTCTAGGAATTCAATAAAACAACGTGCCAAATGGTTTCCCTCGTTCCCACAAATTTCTTCAATAAACATACTTTCAGTTAATAATCGTGAGAATTACTTTCAAACTGTGACAAGAATTTCAAAACAAATGGATGTTTGTTTGTAACTCAATCACGCCAGAACGGCTGAACAGATCTGGATGAAATTTAGCACAGAGATAGATTATAATCAGGAATAGCACATAGAATACATTTTATCCCGGTATAATGTTCCCTAGGGATGATAAAACACTTTTCAGCCGCTGGCAGAAACTAGTAATATTATAAATGTGATAGTTTGGATGGATAGATGTGTGTGTGGATGTATCTTTGTTACTCAATTACGCCAGAATGGCTGAACGGATCTGAATGAAATTTGGCACAGAGATTGATTATAGTCAGGAATAGCACATAGGATACTTTTTATGCCGGGAATATTTTCCCTCGGGATAATATTCGACTTTCACGCGAGCGAAGCCGCTGGCAGAAAATAGTAAAACTATAAAAGTTGTTTGTACTTACAGTCGATTGCTTTGAAATTACTGACAAATTGACAATCACCAATTTATAGTGCTAAGTGGGTGCCTACAAAAGGTGGCACCTTCTAGTTACAGCTAATTGAACACTTTGTACTGATCACTTCTCACAGTTTTTTGAAAGTCATCATGATGATCGTGACTAAAGTTCGAGTACAAATGTACGTAAGTACTTATGACGTAAAAAAATGCTGTATGCTACAAAAAAAATAGGCAGACGTAATTTCAGAAAAAAATACGAGGTTTTCCTCGTAATTACTTCGTTTGTTTAATTAGGTTAATAATTACGAGTTCTGCTTCGTGACTTTTTGTCTAACAACGAACTTAATTTAATTATTAAACTAGAGAAAAGAATCTTGGAGTACAAAATAAACACTCTTTTCCAGGGATTATTATACAAATCACGTAACTGCGTTTCGCGGTATTCTAGTTCTAACTAATTTTGTACAGTCAAATTTACTGGCAGCCTATATTAGTTGCCAGTGTTGCCACACCTGTATTGTTATTTATTACTTTTTCAACAAGTTCTGAATTTAAAATGTTTACCGTTAATGTAATAAATTCTATTTATTACACATTCAACCTTAAAAGTTGGGGTTTCGAGTAGAAAATATTGTGTTTGTTCGGTATTGAGTTACCAGTTCGGCAAATAATAGAACAGTTATCTTAATTATGCATAAAACAAAAAAAAAAACTTTATAAAAAATTGCCAGATTTTTACAAAAATATTAGCAAAATTTCAAAAAAAGAACTCCAAAATATTTAGTACACGTTTTACTCTAAATTATTCCCCATCTCATCTCGAAACGCAGGTTTCCATCTTACAAAGATTCCGAGGCCAGAACATCAGCTGATTATTTATTTATGAGCTCTTCACCATGTTCTACTTATAACTTATTCCAACGTCGAGTCGTATTCATAGGCGATTTATGAACATTTGGTATCACACGATTTTATATTTACGGTACAGGGAACTATTGACGGTAAAGAGCCCAATAGCTAAGACATTGATTGGTGATTTTGTGTGTTTATTTCCTGACAAAAACAAAACAGTAGTGTTTTGTTGAATTTTTGTGGTAGACATTTAGAAGAAACGAAGGCTTTTGTTGCAGTCGTTGTTTCCAGTAATGTAATGCCACTTGGGCTGTTAAACGAGAATATATTATAATTTTAGTATACCAGTTTTAAAACTTTTACACCCGCTTTGTATTGTAAATTTAGCACGACAATTTTGAGTTAAAATGATGATAATGTTGACGTAGCACGTCTTTCCCTATCAAAATCTTCTCCTCTGTCATCAAAATCATCGTTAGCTTGTTAATAATTACTAAAAAAATACTTTTAAATATCATTAGCATTTTGGCATGACCGTGCCATTGGCAGGATTTCCGGCTAACATTTTATTATTTTCATAGTATTTTGAATGCTACTCGTCCATTTATTATTCCTTTAAGGTAAGACTTCTTTATATATTGATTTATTATTTTTGTAAAACCCACTTAACGGCTGGTAGGTTACATTAGGTTAATAATGTCAAATAGGTAATAAATGACGTATTTTTAATTAAAAATATTATTTCATTCAGATCAAAATGTCTGTCTGCTCGGTTTCCTGTGTCAAGTTATGAGGTGAGTTCCTCATATTATGAGGAAATTGAATTGCTTGCCTACGTATAAAAGTTCCGTTATTTAATTTTAAGGTATTTAGACGTGATTTAGGATAATTATTTTTCGCTTTAATTTTTAGCATGTAAGATTATTTATTTAATTCTTTAAGTACACAAATATATAGAGGCGGACTTAATGCCTTAGGCATTTTCTACAACGTCAATCTTTGGATGATGCAGAGATAAATAGTGGTAGGTGCAATGACGATAATGAATAGATTTAAATGAATACAATACATAAATATTATAATTAAATAATAAATAATAAACAAAATATAAAAAAAATAGCGCTGTGTCGATACTGCTGCCAACTTCTTGCGAATGTGTGAATTCGCGAACTTTAACTTATTATTGTTTTCAAACTCTCTAGACAAGTGACATCCTATCAACCAAAACGCCGCTATAGCGATTTGTAGAATGTCACAAATGTATGACATTGACAAGCGTTATCGAAATGTCTCGTGTTCAATCGCTTTCATTTTGGCATTTTGACAATCGTCATCGTCGATAGAATACCACGTAAATCACTTCGAATAGAGCCTCTGTCTTCTTTGAAATCAGTGCTTTTTCTTATTTTAAAAAACAAGTTCATTTTATTTTCTTTTTGTCAGATATGGCCGATTTCTGATTTAAGTGTTTGAGGTTAAGATCGTGTCAAACCCTACTTTTGTTCCAAATTTTGACAGGTTTTCAGGCTAATACTCAACTCGTACCTAACCTCAAATACTTAAATCAGAAGCTTTTCCTTTTGTTAGTTTTTCCTTTATATCATCTTGTTTATTTTTAAATGTTCCGTTTCATAAACTCTCCTTCTTCCTTTTCATCTTCAAACCAACTAATTACAGCATCACCAACAAAAACTCCTTCCATTGAAACATCATCAATATTTAACTCTTCGGCCATTTCAAAGTCAGATAAAACCTCATGAAAAGCTATTGAAAACAATGAGTAGAAATCTTCGGAGGAGGAAGCTTGCTTGTCACTTAAGTCTGTAAACGGGTTTAAAACGTTCATGTATTATAGATTTATTTTCACTGCTCCTACTAGTGTATTAACACTTAATGTTTTCTAAACTTGGTTCCTGAACGGTATTTCAACCTGTCTGTTTGTTGGTTTCTTCCTCTTTTCAAGACGGAGTACTTGTACCTATTCATTGTGTCATAAATGGTGACTCCTTTTTACTATGAGCACTACCTTAATTTCCTTAGAGGTATCCATAGTTAGGGCATATTCTATGTCTGCATACAATAATGAAGTAACAGCATAAATATACAAACAGTATGGAAACTACCATCAAACGCTCGAAACGGCACACTCACACAAACATGCGCACCGACGAGACCCCTTAGCAGCTTCCGCGGTGCTGTCAGTAGTGCGAGCCGCTTAGGGGTCTCTTCGATGCGCATATTTGTATGAGTGTGTCGTTTCGAGCGGTTTCGAGCATTTGTGGGTAGTTTCAGTACTGTTCGTCCATATTTCTACTGAGGTGAAGATGACCGGTTTTTGTTTTTGCCGTTCTATGTTCAAAACATTCTTTTATTAGGATTATCATCATTATATATACGTATCGTTGTATATATCATACAGAAACCGGCAGTATCTACTAACGTAAACGACATTTACCCATTATGCCATTTTGTCGCTTACTTTACTATATTACGATATTTCCGGTATTGATTTCATTAAATGTTGAGTGTAGGTCTCTCTTTGGAAGTACCATGCAAAAGATACATTTCATTATAATAGATTTTGATGTTTTGTCCTAAGGCAAAATTTAAATTAAGTTCTAGAACATAAATTTGTTTGCGTCGAGTAAAACGATTGCTTCATCTACTTATACTATCGTTGTATAATTTAACTCGCTACGGTTATTTTAGCAAATTAAATGCACGGTTCATTAGCATAATATGACAATAATTTTGTATAAGTCAAGTATACGAGCTAACACAAAAGACCTAAATATTTTGATACGGTTAACTAAAGCCGTTTACAATTCGGTTGCTCTAAATTTATATCAATTCCTGTTAACAATAATTGACTATATGTATAGTAAAAGAACCAGACGCTGGATGAAGTGACTTAGCAAAAGATTACTCAAACATGATTTTGATTTTGGGTCATATTCAGTGTTCGGAATTGCTAGTGAAATTTTGTGGGATTTCGTAACGTTATCTTAATATGGATTTGCCTTTAAATGCCACTTAGTTGGAATTTAATACGTTCACATTTAATTTAAAAAAAAAAACAAGTAATAAACTACCTGGTAAATGCATTGTTTTTGTGGCGATGGTTGATAAAAGCTGTAAAAATCATTTTTACTATTTGTTTTGTATTGGTACATGTTACTTGTATGAAATTGCAAAATATTTTTTATAATAAAGAATTTTAAAGTATGGCATATATATATTTTTGATTCCGCAAGACCATCAGGCTTATCCATATTAATACAACGTTAAATGTTATTCACCCTAAATTGCACTATCTATTCATATGACTCATATTTGAACTAAAGGGTGTAATAAAAGTATGCCATGCATAAATCTAACAATAATGTAGGTATTTCTTTCTTGACTTACTTAGGGATATGATAATTAACTTAGTTTCTTGTGTTATTGAATGTCTTTCCTTTTTGCTACTTACTCCTCTCCCTCTTTGAAATTAGACCTCCAGAGCCTAATCTCATCCTGCACATCTCACTTAGTAATTAAGCTCACAATTTCTCTACAATCATAATTATCGGAAGACGAGCCACCAATCGAACTAATAACACACGCAATAATCACCAATCCTGCCAAGCGTGGTAATTACAGCCATATTTCTGCAGGATCGATCATTGAGCCCCCCAGGCCTATGTTCAACCATGATTTACGAGCCCCCTTAATGATAAAAAGTAAGATTGCGTGTGCTTGTGGTTAAGTGGCTACTACCGGTTGGTCTACGAACCGCAGTTTTTGAGGACTTGTCTCAAAAACCACCTCAAAAAAAATTGGTTTGATTGAAGTATCTACCTAAACTGCTTGCTAAAATCAAATGATAATGGTAGCCATGTGGTAACCAAAAGAGAAAAGTTTGGTCAGCTCTTCTTATTCCTGCGAAGTTTTGAAAGCTGTTCATTTAGCTGGATCTTCTCTAAATTACACATACTTCTAGTAGTTTCCTTATTTATTTTGTTCAACCATTTTTTTCCAAAACAATCTTCTTTTCAAAAATCCATCTTCTTCTTCTTCGTCGGTATGCTCTTGGCACAGCGGTCGTTCTCATCATTTTGCAGTGAGACTTCGGGCTGCCATGATTCACCTCACGAAGCGACGCCATCCCTCTCTGTCGGCTGTGACTCGTGTGCACTTAAGCAATGGGCCGGCTCCTGCAGATTTGTTCGGGTCGGTTCATCACAAAATCCTTATTCTACCAGAGAAAACCTTCTCAAATTTTTTACATCATCCCAAAATCTACCACTTCAGAATACTTAAAAAAGCTCTACAAAAACCCGTCTGTCATTTTTTTCCTAGTGCTGCCTTATAACATGGAGTGCTATGATATTTACATTGGTATTGTGTGCGTGGGCAGCGCACGCGCCGCGCCTTGCCACCATTATTTATTGAGTGACAGTGTCAATGGAAAAGCCAAATAGTTCCTAGTATCGCGGTCAGGTTGTTTTGGAGTTCCGTAGGGAGATCAAGGTGGTCTGGTGGGTTTTGTTAGGGAGTGGTGATATTTGCAAAAATAAATTGTAATTCTATTATCAGCAATCAGCCTAGCCTTTTCAAAATTATTTTGGCGTCGTTGACTTCGAGTCTAACCGGATATAGTTGAATATATCCGTGTTATATTATATATTAATATATCCGGTGCATATCATATTTTATCATCATCATCTATTCAGTTACTTTGTGCCTAACATTTTGCAATTTTTGATAATATTGTGTTAATATTTGTATGGCCTACAGATAGTTGTTCCGAATCTGGGTGTCTTGTGTATGTGAGTTTAAATATTTGTAAACGCACCCACGATACAGGAAGAAATTCCTAGTGTGGGGCAACGTTTGGGAAAAGTGCGGTAGAATTGTCCCAAAAAAAGACTATATTTTATTTTAAATGATTAAACTTAATGTACAAAATTTAAAAATGTTGCAAATAACGAAAAAATTGCATAAAAAGTACAAGGAAAAAAGAAAGTTCACTGTTAATCTATACAGAACCCACCACTAACTTTATCCACTAATATTTCACGCTGTCATTGACACTCAAAACATGAATGAATGGACTATTATTTCATAACAGATGCGCACTCACATGGGGTCACTTACGCCTTCCACCGTATTCGTCGAGTCATACGGAACCTACATACTTGGTAAACAGCTGCATTTGACTACCTAGGGTCAAGTTCATGACTTTTAAGGTTAATTAAATTCGCTTTTTGCGTGCTTGTCGTTCAAATACGTTGTCAATGGGTTTAGTGTTTAGTTAACGACATTCCTTTAGTTAAATGTACAGTTCAACGGATAAATTAAACTGCTATACTGTGAAGATCTCAAGAGATAGGCTTGTATTAAATAGTTAGCAGTGTCTTAAACAGTATTGACAATGATCTTTTGACATTCGGTTTTTAAAAATAAAACATGCCATATCCACTTATCCAGTGTTGCCAATCGTGTATATCTTGAATTTACGCCAATCCTTGTACGGCACATACTTTAAGTACTCAAGTCACGAAGGCGCCTCATTCTACTGCAGTGAAAATGTATAACCAAAATCAATAACAAAGTCAAAACAATAAAAAACTGAAGGTTCGCTCAAACCACCCGATAAGGTTAATCGAGGTCACCGATATTACGAGTACGATAACACAACACTCCGAAGAAAAATTGAAAACTCCGATACATTATCGTTCGACAATTTTACGAAAGGCATTACTTTAAAAAATATTTTAAAACGAAATTGGCTCTAAAAATTACGACACAATTAAAATTTTTGGTCTTTTCTTTATTTTCTCCGTTCCGTTTTAATGTGTTTGATATAATGTCGGTACCTGCCGATATTCGGACGTCTCCATTTGAGTTGATAGCCCTGTTTACGACCGAACTTAGGGAGTTGTACGTAAATTGGAGTATTTTGATTATAAGATACGCGGTTACGAGAAAACGTTATCTTTCGGGCTGTAGTAAAAGTTTCCGCACTGTATTTTTAGTGCGAATCATTTTAAATTCATTTTTATTGGTTGATCCCCGACAATAATTATGTAGGTTAGGTACACCCTTTCTTCTCATTATTTTTATTATCACGAGGTAACAAAATATTTCTTGTCTTGATGCAAGGTAAAAGAAAAATTGATATCAATTGTAACAATGATCATGTAATCACACAATCTACTACTTCGTCCATTTCGCAATTTATTTTAATGATCTAATGATGAGCCTATAACTCACTCCTTATATATTCCTAGAATCACTGAACACCAATAGCAACATGTTATGATATTGTCGTCTTCATTCCACTACCATCAAGGGTTCATCCTTTCCATAAAAAGTCCATCAGTATTTTTCCTTCATTTAAAAACTGTTAACCCTAACTCCCACAAGGTCTACCGAACCCCCACACTAGCGACATAAACACTCATATACTCGCGGAAACCCGAATATAACCCTAATGACCTCGACAGAACCCGTTCACGCAGGCTTGTATATGGACAGTCGGGGGCATTCCTTTTACTTTGCAAAAACTCACTATTTCTCAGATACTCGCCTTTGTTTTTTAAGACGCGTTAAATATCGATAAGTGGTGTTCATTTGTTTCTTTAGTTATTGTTTATTTTTATAGTAGCCGTAGGGGGAGTTTTTACGTGAACGATCTACCTAGAGGTGGAAATTTTTTAATTCAGATCTTTAGGTTTACTTTGTATTGTTAGTACGAGTATAAATCAGTAATTAAGACAGGTGCTCTTAGACTTAATTTTTTCGACAGTGCATCCCTAATGTAGTGTAATTGTAAATTATAGCTACACATTATGTAAATATTTGTAAATTATAGCTAAACATTTTGTACGCCAATATAATCTACGTACTGTCTATGATGGCAACTTATGACTTAAACATATCTAGCAAAAAACTAGGTATCATATACCTACTCTGTCTAACTCATCAGGGAAAACAGGCTTATTGTTGTTTTTTTCAACGTTTGTAAATCCATGGATGTCCTCCATCCTGGGGCGAAGGGGTCTGTCAGACTCTAACTGACTAAAGCCACACGGTGTTCTGCAGCTACTTTTGGCCGGGGCAGTGGAGTTCTTGTGCATTTCGTCCCGCTCCCCCGGCCAGGTATTGTATTGGCCGGTATGAATTCATGAGGACCTCGTCATCTTCTGCAGCTGTATACGGCCGCAATTTTTCTAGAGTCTAGAGAAACGCCGGCGGAACACGGCGCGCCACCGTCTCGGGCCTTTGACTGTTTAGGCAACAGACTCTCCAAGTCTGTTACCTGCAGGTCACATCCTATGGCGGCTGGAGATCGTTCCGTGGCCTCGCTGCCCAATGCATCTACTACGGAGGAGGAGGTTGTATTCAGCCTTCCCTTTCAGCCACCTTCTTTGCGAACATCACTTCCTCGCAGAAGGAGGCGACGGCATCCCACGCAGGTGCACCTCAGCCAACCCCTCAAGGAATACATAGCAGGCTTGATGTTATGTGTGTTATTTGGTGAGAATCTTATACTAAAGTCACAAACTTTTCTCGATACATTTCCGTAAACAGTCTCATTCTGCATACCAAGATTTGACTTTCCAACCGAACAAGGCTTTCCTTGAGTCACATCAGTTCACTATTATCTATACAACAGGATATGAACTTCACCATAAAAATGGCGCCAGAAACTGCCACTAGATACAGAAAGGAAAGCGTTTTAATATAATGCATGTTTATTCCGTTCATAAGGATGCTTTTCCATCAAGATGTGCGAGGCGGTGATGCGGAGCGCGAGGAAAATGTCCATCAATTGGAACACATAATCTGCCGTGGTATAACTAATATACCTTTAAACGACATCTGGTCGATTTTTGACTTTTGATGCTATATTAACGAGAAAAAATTATCTAGCGAATTATATCTTCTTTTTATCTAGCGAATTATCAATACCTTGAATAGTTTTGGAAATTCGCATACACATATCGATGGATATTTTTTTTCTCTACGGCATTTTATTTATACCACGGCAGTAATTTCTCAGGCCGAGCTCAGCTTTGGTGGAAAAGGGCTAGAAGAACTGTCATTAAAAAAAAGTTTTTTTAAACAATTATATATATATATATATATTTTAAAAATGGCATTGTCACATGAAACAATCGTGTGTGTAAAACTTCAGCTCATTCCAACACCGGGCAGTCGGTCAAATTTAACTTGCAAGATTTGATTACAGATGCGGACAGGTAAACTAAATAAAAGCTAGTAAAAAAGCGAGATATGCGAGTGAGGGATGTGTGCACGTACAGTTGAAAAGACCTCGCATCACTTAGCACCACACCTTTTCAAAGCTCGCTATTCTTCCTCTCCTCTCTGCCTTGCATAGCTTTGGTCATCACATATTTTAAGGTTGCCTTAGTCAGCCATTCTTCCATACAAACGTAGTATGGCGATTACTCCACTGTTTGACGGTGTACGCTCAAAATAAAAAATGGTATCAATTTGTCTCATCATTATCTAGCCCTGTATGGAAAGAAAAAAGTAAAAATAAAACGTGTATTTGAAAGGTATGAGCGTCGAAAGTTCCATATTTCAACACTTATTTCAACGCATATTTGGATGGAAATATATAGGTACCATAAAAAGAAGGAAAATTGCAAAACAGTCACCATAAAGGGGTAGATTTGCAGTAAAAAAATGCAAATAATTTTGTTTTAAACAAATACATTCTGTAGTTTTTTCATGATACTCACTCTCAAAGGTAAAATAAAATTTCACGCGCTCCTTTTTTATCTAAATCATCATTCATTTATTATTTTTATACCATGAATGTGTATTCGTACTTTCGTACGTATACTAGCTTCTGCTCATCACAGCGTTATAATGTAAGCGATAGCATGCATTTTAATCCCGGCCACAAAATAGTTCGTGCCGCCGACTAGGGCAAGCTTAACAACTTCGCTTCGCATCCTCGCGCAGCCTCGCTACATATCTTTGGTGGAAAATCACCCTTATTCCGTTCATAAGTCTGAAACTTGCTTGCATACCAGTCCTTCAACTTAGTAACATAGTAACTAACTACCTTCGGATATAACTAAGTATTTGCTAGCGTTTTAGCGTAGCATTTCTATCTTATATTTTGTGATATTACATCGCCGTAAAAAAAATTCTGTAAAGGTCAATGAGCTACAAATAGGTGATAAAATGAAATAATGAATTTGAAGGGTCATAAATTAATTGTGGTTTGAAACTGTAATTTTTTTGCGGGACATCCAGCAGTTTATGACACACTTGATATTTGAATTAGAAAAGATCTGTAAGAGATTGAAGCAATTCAGAGCCTATCAAAATGAAGTTGTTAGAAAATTCATAATTCGGGGAAAGTGGGCCAGTTGTGGGCCAAGAGCTATCCCGATTTAGCACGACTGTTGATCTGCAACCAGAGAAATAATAACATAGGAAAAGTGACTGTCAAGTGTCAGCCTATATTTATTTAAGAATGTCACAACTTCACAAGTAACTGATGCTATTTTTGTGCCGGTAGTTTAATTTCAAGTGATTTAACTGTTGTTCAGCTGGGCACTGTATTTACCAATTGGATGCAGACTGGCGATGGCGGGTGGACTGTTAAATAAAGTAATATTTAATTTGTCCGGATCATTATTTCGCCATTGTAAGAAGAATGATCCGAACAAAACGTCAAATTCGAATGAATTAAATGAACAAGAGTGAGCGGACAATGAGCGGCACCAATCAGTGTTGCCTGCCATGAATATAAACATAGTTTTTACCTTAATGTTGCCACAGATGTCAACAACTGTTTTCTTTTGTCTGTGTGATGTGTGACGGTGTAAGTAGACCTTTCCAGTCAATATAAAAAAACCTTTCAAGAATACAATAAATAAATACCCCATTTCACAATTACATAAAATATAATAGTGCACTACAATTGAGACTTTCATCTAGTGTAATAGACTGGCTACCGCACCGGTAGAACAATCGATTATGTAGCGAAATTACTGTATCATTTGATCGAATCGCTAGACATAATTAGTACCTAAATGCTAAAGTACTTCTGTGTAATTAGCCATTATTCCAAAATAGCTTTATGTAATTTGCTAATAAAAACTAAAGCCGGTAAACTTAACATAGGTAAAGACTTAAAACGGGTAAATATACTTGATAACTATATACAAGCTATAGTGCTTGCCAAAATTCTTGGCCGCCCTGAAGTTGGCTACAATGGCTGCGCAGGAGTAAGTTTCATACAAAAAGAGCACCGATCCGTGCCTTGCGCATCGGAAAGCCAATTTCTGGGCGGTCAAGATGTTTGGCGAGAACTATATATATACAAGCTTGATAACTCCAGGAAAATACTGTTGTTTCACACCTATTTATCAACTCACGTATTTATCGATGTACCTAGTAAATGAGTTATGCCTGGTAGAATAAATAACTGCAAACTAATCCATCCAATAAGTTTGAATGTAAAGTATAATATTCGCGTGAGAGAGTACATCATATCTATCGTATAGAATCAAATAAAGTATTTTTTTGCCTTATTTAATAGTATCGATGTAACGAATGGCTTTTACAGCCAATATCACATCCACACAAACGCGTTACGTCACTATTAGTCGATGTGTTAATACGAAAGCGTTCTTAAAAATTGACATTCACGATAATTTTAGTTAATTACCAAAGTCTGACAAGTATTACGCAATAATAAAAACAAACTGGTTCAAACTCGGACTCGCTCGATATAATCCGATACTTATTTTATGAAAATGAAGAAATTATCGAATCAGTAACGAGCCGCGGATTGCGGGTATCGATAAAAACGCCTTTATATCGACTTTTATGTCAAGCCCTAACGGTTGTCGTAAATTCGACATGTTATTGCGGCCGTCACTGTGGTATAGCTTTATTAATGCATAGAGAAGTGCTTTGTTTACTCACTTACGATTATTTCTAGTGTTGTATTAAGTAACTCGTGTAATCGTAACGCCATGTGTCGTCGATGTAAATCTAATTTAACTATAGAGATTGTTCCGTACTCTCGTGACATGTGAACCGTTATCTTTTATATGAGTGTACATGTTTGTTTTAATGGCTACAGTGTTACCATAAACTTTAATAGAATGTTAACACAAATGAAGTTTACAATTGCGGACGTATAAAACTGGAGAGCGGACACTAACGTCGCAGAGTTTACAAGCAATTAACTATGGTGTACGCGAATTTATTTTATGGTGTACTAAACTGTTTCATGTATTATTGACCCCTTTAATTGAATTTTAGTAATAAAATGGGATATGTGTATCGATAGTAATCGATATTGTGGAAATCGATGTCTGTTGGTGGAGCTGCACTATTTGTGATTGTTTCGATTTGTGAATGTTCACGCGAGCACTAAGGTTGTAAAAAAAGGTTTTTTTTATTATTTTTTGAGTTCGCGGGGACACCGGTAGGGATGTCTCTTTAAGCTTTTACGATGCAAATAAACCGTGAAAGCTGTCTCAGCATCCTACGCCGCGCAACCTTTCTGTGTCGCAGCGATTCTTTTATTGCTGTCTTCTTTAAATGTTCTTAGAGGATAAGAGTGGACATGGGAACTTTATTTTCGTTTTGTTTCTTATTTGCTCGACCCATTCATGTAACAATCTAGGCGAGTTTTTAAGATACTCATAAATTGTGTCATAAATTACCTCTGTTTAAAACACTCTATAAATTACATTGATATCTAGAAATCTGTTAGCACTTCGCTACCTGCTGTTAGCCGCGAACCTTTGACGTGAAGTGTTAGTGTTAAGTAGGATTTTATTAATACTTGTAAATATAGCGCCAATTAAAAGAGATTGGAATACCTAACGGTTAAATATTTGCAGTATTTCTTACTGTGGAACTCGGGCCATCAAAACATAATGTATAGGTTTAACGTAGGTGTTTAAGATGCATAAGTAATTAAAACGCATTACTCATTTACTTACGTCATTCTTCGCACAATATTTTAATATTAGAAAAATAACAGTCATGTCCTCTCTCTTTAAGGTTTCCATAGAATAATTCGTATGAAAACGTGTTGGCTACAACGCGTTTTCATACGAATTATTTTATTATTCTATTCTAGCACGACGTGAAAATTAGCACGGGATCTACGGGAGCCTTAAGGGCCTTCTACCGCTTTAGTGCCGTAAAACGTTTACTCTCATACTCCTTAGTAACGCATACTCCTCAGTATCGGCTTCGTAAAAACGTTAGAAAAAAAATATTATTGATTCATGTGCGTTATTTGTGAAACATGTTTTTTTCGAGTAACTAATAGTTTTACTTTAAAAAATAATTAACAACACGATATTTTTTCGCTACTTTTGGATACTCCTCCAAAACGACTTGGATGTTTAAAAATATTTTTACACAGTAAAAATGATGGCTACAAGTTTTTCATAACTGAAATAGCATATGTAAATCAAAGAATATATTGAAAAAAAAACTGTCCAATAGGTGGTTCAATATTGGCATTCCGCACGGCCAATACTGCCTTAACATTGGGGAATATATACGCCTTAACTACCCATGCCTGTCATAGACTTAATAGGTTTATTATCTGTTCCTCACACTCAGTCTGATGGGACAGCAGTCCGACACGACCGGAGAGAGATCACCAACCTAATTGTGTAAGTGAATTCGGCAAGGCAAATGGTTTGACCGCCATGAATCGACCAAATCACATGCGGATTTCCGTCTATGTGATTGGTCGAATGATGGCGGTCAAACCATTTGCTTTCTTTTAAAAGGCTATATTATCAAAGGCTCTAACTACCTAAGATAATTAGTCGAGCTGTCTAATTCGGCCGATTACACCAACATTTTAACGAGCGTTTCGTAAACGACGGTTAACAAGTAATCTGACTTATTTCGCCTAATTGGAGTTCTAACACGCGTGCCGTCAGTATTGCGACTTCATTATGAAGGATCCTCTTACATTAAGGTACTCCTCATACAAAATTTACTTAATCTTGAAATAACAGGATATCTGGAACCTTTGCAAAGGTCGTGTTGCAGTTTTGCTCCACATATAATAGAGCTGCATGTGAAGCCAACCACCATAATTGGTAAAACATCGTTTTTCATTATATAAAAGTTCGCAAAAAAAAATATAAAAAGAAATCATATGATTGGGCGTGCATCTTGACTGTAAGCAAAATCACGTTGTACTTGATGACATCGCTTTTACAGCTACGATAAATAATTTTTATTATTATACATTATCGAGTAACGGCTTTGCATGTTTTTTTTTTTTCACAAAAAAGTTAACAGTAAAACTCAATGCAGAAGCGCCATAAAGATTCACTTTTGAAATTAAAACATAAAAACACGTTTTATTTACTACTTTTTGCTGTGTTTTTTTTTCTGAAGATTATTTTACAGTTTTACGCATCTTGCTTTAGATTCGTCGAGGTCTAAGTAGTACAAGGTTTTCATTTTAATAAGTGAGTGAGTACTTCTCTGTATTTCGATCAAATAAATATATTTCATAAAACCGTAAAAAGAAGTGGGACTTTTGTAATAAATTAAAATCATAGTTTTTTCAGATTCAGATTTATTTATTAACATTTTAACGCTCATCTGCAACATTTTGGTGGAAACGAGCCATAATTTAAATGTTCTATTATTCCCAATCCATTCCATAAGAACTTGCGTAGCATGCTCCATTGCTACGTAGATCTGTCAGAGGTTCGATAAGATATTTCCAAAGCCAAACAGAAGACTCGTTAATGAAAGATATTTGGATACGCAAAACCCATTTAAGTAGGTAATTTTCAATTTGTCCACCATATCAAAAAAAAAACTGCTGATATAGTAAATTGCATCCAAGCATCGTCATGCCAATACATCAACATATTCACAGTATAAAAACAAAAATGCGTGATGTAGAAATTTAAACTTCCGTATATTAAAAATGATTTACTACACGACGCGACGTTCACGACACATAAAGGTAAGTTTTGTTTTACGCGATCAAACCGCATCAGATACGCGTGATTATGACAAGCCCCGCACGCGCGAACGATCGACAACGCTCGTCCAGCGATTTGTTCTTTCATAAATTGCTCTTTCACCGTGGTCCGTGGAACATCAATTCTAATGTATTTATTTGAATCGATATATCATGCATGATTTACCTCCTGTGAGGGTTAGTGCAAAAATGTTTGACTAAAGGAGTAATCCGTTTATCGATTGTGGTAAAAAAGTGTATCTTATAATGTGATGGGCATCCGCATTCTTCATCCCTTCTTAGTGGGTGTGATAAAAAACAACGTTTCTCTGCTGAAGCGTAAAATTAAGTTTAAATAAAAGATACCAATGCTTGGATTGCTGTTTTTTAATGTTGTCTTAGAAAAATACATTACTTACTACAATTAATACTTAAAGGACATTTACTCCATATTTCCCAGATTGATTTTGTCATCTTTGTCTTCATAATTGATCATATACACATAATTAAAATAAAAACCTTTTGCACAACAAAGAAAATACTAGTAACACAAACAATAAAGACAATGTTTTTTACCCGGTCACATCTCGTTGGTTCCGCGTGATTACGTTCGGCGCACGCGTGACAACAGTGCGTGTCCACTAGCCCTTATAAGCGATTCGTTCGAAGAGCCGTGGCTGATGGATTTGAAGGTACACATGTTAATCAAATTGCAGCTCATTATTATGTTACAAAATGCAATAGGGTGTCCATTTTGTACCTTAGCTTTAAATACACCTTTATTTTAAAGGGGAAGGGAATTAATTTAATTAATTACTACAGTTAAATTTTTGTGAGTGGGTGTTCCGACTTCAGGTATCTCCTTACAACATAAATAACCAAACTGAAACAAAAGGGAAATATTACACTTAATTGGACAGAGAAGATGTCTATTAATTAATAACGAAATGCTACCGCACTTAGTAATTTACAACCTGAAATTTTACGTGTAATATGAAATCAATAAGCGTAAAAGATCTTTATTGCGTAATTTTAGGAGACATAAGAAACTTATCTGAAGCAAGCGGGTATTAAAGTCAAACTTGGAGTAACATTCTGTTGTCACAATAAATGTGATTCACGCGCGCTCAAATGTCGCGATGAGGCGCGACTAATCCGCGGTAACGAGCCGCTCCGCCAACGCGCTAGTGTGGTCGCGTCTTTATTGCATTACTTCGTAAATAGTGCTGTACTTCGGGTATTTTCTTTATGGCCGTTTTGACTCTGAAGTTCAACAGTTATTCTTCCGATAGATTTAGTTTTATAGAGCGACCCATTGAACTCATCGATTGAATTACCTGCCTATATATTATTGCCTGTAATAATTGGAGTGTGATATTTTGTGTAGGTCAAATGATAGTTCGGTACGGCATTTTATTTCACTCTAATTTTCTAGTTTCATTCATCGTAAATAATTCCTTTTCGAAACGTATTTCCAGTACCAAATAAATGCACCAATAAAATATTTTTTAATGACAAAACACCTAATGCAACTGACCCAAATAGTGTAGCAGGTGTTATTTTAGTTAACCCTGTTCCAGTAGCCCTCTCTCTAAAATCACTATCATTAGTGATAATCATTCCTACTGACCGTACGTCGTACGTGTGCCTCTTATATCATTATCTAGTGTTTTTGCTGAGTTAAGGTTGAGTACACACTATTTTCCTACTAGGAGAATTACCACTAGGATTTTATTTCGTTTTGCGGTTTGGATTTTGGCAAATTATATGTCGGAAATATTTTGATCTGCTTTTTTTAAATCAAAATAGAAAATGATAAAGTATTGTTGTAACACATTTAAAGTTAATAATAAAATTCTTGTTAAGTGTTTACTCATTACTGTCGAGCTGTTTAAGAATAAATTCAATTAACATTCAAGAAAATTAATTAATTTAAAAATAAATATTTTTATGGAAATTTGCATTGACATTTGAGATAGATAACGATAAATCGCAATCGAATGTTGCATGTTCTAGGCATATTTTTACAAAATGCGGGCATAACATTGTGTTATTTTAATTAATAAGCTTCAATTTTCATAACTTTTTAACTGACTAGACCAGTGTTTAGATAATATCAAGCATTAATGAGTAAAATAGCCTGCCAGTTTAAAAATATCCAAAATTAAAAAAAAAAAACAATTGGGCTTATCTCTTTGGGCGAAGAGTTGGATCATAATATATTATTGCTTAAAGAATGTTCTTAATACGCAATCATTCGTACCGGAAAATATCAAGCGATTACCATCATGACTTTTTTCCACGTCTTTATTTGGCCTCGCACGACCGTCATTCCTACCTACAAGATAGTAATTTCTCTTCAATGTGTCCCCGCCTCAACAATAATACTGTAATCACCTAATTGCCGCCACTCGCTGCCGTGTCGCGAATTTCGACACAATGAATTGTTTTTTAACAATGAGTGACTGCAACTGTTCTCCGTAGTTGTAGCCTCAGGCTTAAAACAACTGAATGGATTCATGGACATGCATGACATGTTCGAAAAAAAACGTCGGCCATTTCTTTTTTTTTATTTGTTTGAAATAAGTAATTGGTTATTGCAAGTTGCTTGAATCTGTCAGTCACCAATATAGTTAATTATTAACACTTTGGAAAAAACATAAGATTATTATACAACTAGAAAGAAAAGTTATGGCTCACTTTTTATAGCCATGCCAAACCCTTAGACTTCATTACACTCGTTTCTGAATTGAGAATTTAAAGTCTGTTTTTTTTTCCGGTTAAAACTCTGCTTTAAGTCCTAATTTTGACAGGTTTTTATTCTAGAGTTTGGCATGTTCTCACCTTCAGTCCGTTATTTAAAAAAAAACATGGTATAGGATTTGACCAATCTTCCTAGCGTACATTTGTAGTACCTAGCAATTAAAGTATGTGTGGCCTACTGAAAAAGAAAGCAAACATATTTATTTGTGGCCTGCACAGAAGACACGAGAAATAAGCAAAAACAAAAAATTAAACAATAATTAAAAATTATAACCTCGTGCGAGACCAAAAAGGCTCCTATCTCAGCATGTGCAGCGATATCCAAATAGGATATAACGCTGCGCTGATATCCTGATAAGGCCCAATGTTGATGCCCACGGACACACCCAAGGAAACGGAAAATACTTAAAAAATTAAATAGAATATATAAATAACAAACAAAATAGTATAAACACAGAAGGTGGGTTAAAGTATGTATAATTATGTGTAAGTATAAAACAAAACAAAGCAACCGTATACCTCAGTTGGAGATATTGTCAAAACTTTCAGGGACCTTACGTGTTTCAACGAAGGCGTTTGAACTAATTAGTAATTTATACAATTACAAAGTTAACACGCGCATCGTGACGAAAAAAAGAAACTTATGACATATTATAAATGTTCTAGAAAGTGCACTCAAAATGTTTTCGAAAGTGCACGATCCAGATAAAAGAATTAAACATTTAATGTTTGATTTCAAAAGACGCATGAAATTATTTCGATCGAATTTTATTTGAGCTTTTCAGTTATAAAATTTTAATTGTTACTCTCTCTTGTTAAATGCAATTTTAATCGGTTTATTACCGTTATAATCTGAGGAATGGGAAACTGTATTAATTTATTAAATGTAAAGTGTTTCAGGCCATTTTCTAGCTCGATAAATGTTATGATTACTTGTGGTTTTGTCATACCTCAAGGCGATTATTCAGTTACGAAGAAACGACAAAAACATTCACTCTGTAATCATTTCTCATAAAAATAATTCTCAATGTCCGTCCCTTTTCCGAGACCGGCGCCATCGTGCCAGACCCAGGCGAAAATAGCGGAATGAGTCTGAATCAAGATTGGTCCTCAATAGCGAAACATAAAGATGAGTGGAAAAGACCAAGGAAGGCCTAAAGTGCCCTAAAATGGGAAAAAGATTTCCCCAAAAAAAAATCCTGTTATAAAAGTTATCATAAGTATTGAATGATGAAGAAAAATAAGTAATTATCAAAAAAAAAAAAGTTGCTTTTGCAATGCGCAATGTCGGGTTGGACAATATTTTAATTAAATTAATATCATTCGCGCGTCGAATGTAACTTTCATTGTAATGAAATAAATAGCTATGTAGTATGGTATATAGTTCAACATGAGAGCAACGTACCTGCTATTTATCTAATCAAATAGACCCATAAAGTAACAGTTTTATGCCGCCTGGTTTTTTACAAATAACTAGATCTTTCCTGCGGCTGCGCTCGCGTAGTCTATTTCGCAAGGACTGTGAGGAGAGCCTGGAACCGTGAGTGTTCCGGGATAAAAACCCTATGACGTATGTAGTGTAGTCTCTGTCGGTAAAAGTATTTTTTCGTAACAGGTCAACG
The DNA here is from genome assembly GCA_947562075.1 of Orthosia gracilis. NCBI lineage: Eukaryota > Metazoa > Arthropoda > Insecta > Lepidoptera > Noctuidae > Orthosia > Orthosia gracilis. The sequence continues at coordinate 37,219,368 of OX387275.1, read as the reverse complement.
CTTCCAGAGCAAAACCTTTAACAAACATAAATTTTATACAAACAAAAAATAGTTATATAAAATCTAGACACACGACAGCGAAAAAATACTAAACTTCTAGTTTTTACGCACTAGTGTGAATAGCGTTTTATAATTTTAAGATATATCGTAGTTTTATGTTGTGACTAACAATTCTTTATTTTTGTTCACAGGTAAATATTGGCAGTTTTAACAAGTTTTTAGCTGATTGTAAGTAGCTAACACATAATAACTGATTAAAAACCTGAGGATCTTTAAGTCAAGAGTGAATAGGTTACTTCTAGGTAAGCGAGCTTCACCGTCGACCACATCATCGCTTACCATCAGGTGAGATAATGGTCAAGCGCGAACCTATCTACATATATAAAAGACAATGTCACTACTGACATATCAACGCCTAGCCTAAACCATTAATGTTAGACGTGTTCAAATTTTGAGAGTATATTATCTATAATAAAAATAATACTTACCTAAGTATATAAAAATATTACTATTCGACAGAAAAAGTAATTGAATTTACGACTGTCGGAGTCGTAAATTCATTTACTTTTTCTGTCGAATAGTAATATTTTTCTAAATCCCATTTCCAAAACTAAATTATACAATCGTTAGTAAACTTTTACCAAATATTTTTTTCTAAAATTTATTACAGGCAATAAACTCCATCCAAACCCAAAATCAGTAGGTATGTAAATTGTACAAAGAATAATACAAGATACATAGTTTCAATACGGGGGCACTATTATCACATGTTTATTCAGATTAGAGAACAAAGTACCGCTTCCATTTACATATTATCAGTAGAGCAATTAATTTAACAATATATTGGTAATAATTGTACCCGATTTATGCAAGCCCGCCTTTGAATTTTAAGCAAGCCTTCTGCCGAGTCCGTGTTTATTAGAATCTTTAGATTAAAAACAAACCCATGGAAATAAATAGGGTGTAATAGAAAGATATGTTCATATGTCAAAAAAAACTACTATTGCCCATGGTATAATAATGTATTCCGCCTGGTATTATCTTCCTACGATGTCCTAAGACTACGTCACGATAAGTGTTACCATTGATAATTTTTTTCAATCAATTTAGGTACTTTCTCATTTATTTAATGAAAATAAAAAAATAAATTTAAAAAGCCCCCGACACAAATCTCTAAAAACCAAAAAATAAACCTCGTACTCGCGTTGGGGAACCGCCAACGTTTACAGCAGTTTATTTTTTTTACTTAGCGGTTATTTAGTTAGCGGGAAACGACGAGCTACGATGTCATAGACAGTCACAGACACACAGATACACAGCAACACACGTCAAACTTATAACACTCCTCTTTTTCCGTCGAGGGTTAAAAATAAATTACTAACTATCCTTTGATTTTTAATTTCGTAGACTAAACTGATATTTGGGGGGTTGTCACTTTATCGTTACATAAAAATAGTGTCGTATCCTGACTTTCCTGAGTGATCGAAAGTTGGTCGAAAATCGAAGTAGATCGAAAATGGAACTATTTCACGGCAAAAAAAATACATTTGTTAAGAAATTAGCGGCTCTTATTTAGTTTCTACTCATTTATGTCAGACTTAATTTTATCGATCGCATTTATTTTATTGTTCATTTCATATTTAACACAAAAAAAAATTATGTACTTTGTGTATGAAAACTGTTATATTGAAATATATTATATTCATAAAACATTTATTTACACCAATTAGTAAAATTAGATTGAGGAGTCATGTCACATCGATTCGATGAATCACTTATGATTGTGCCTTACCTACAACAATATGCTCTGCGCTTGCAACGTTTTAAAAAGATAAGGTCATTGGCACCTGTCAGTTTAGTCTACGAAATTAAAAATCACAGTATAGCTTAATTACTTAGTAACTCGTGTGATTCATCTATTTAATTCTAAATTAATTTATATATTGAATTATTAGCGCATCGCAACTGATGACGTCTTGTTTCGCCAATCATGTTGCCCGTGACAGCTGGGTGCTGTCACGGGAAGAGAATACCAGTCGGAGTATATTATTATACCATGCTTATGTCCATGTAAATGAACAATTTCTTCAAGGAAGTCATAGACAATTCTCAAAAAAAAAACAAAAGTGGGAGATCCCGTACAAATGGTCAACTTGCGGCAACTTTGTAATGAAAATCCATTTTTTATTGTTACACCCTGTATTAAGATCTGTATTCTATAAACTGAGCCATAACCCTAGATAGATTTCATTATTATGAAATCTGAAATCTAGGAACAGTTTTTTCCGATTTTTTGCTTTTCAAAGTTTTAATTTAGTCATTTAAATTATTTTAGAAACCTATGCTTTAGTCGCCAACCTGAGCTATTTGATAAGAAGTAATACTCGTTCCTTCTCTCAATGAGAACAGGCTTTTGCCTTGCATAATTTACAAGCTGGTATTATTCAGATGTTTTAAATATCCGTCAGTGAATTCTTCAAAAGCATAGATGCAGTGAAGACGAGACAAAATAAGTGAAGAGCTTTCACAAATCTCATCCCAAACAAACGCATTGCTATATAAGCTATAATTTTCATAGCAATATTAATGTCATCTAAGCGACATTGCAATAAACTTACCGCAAAAATTAACGTCAAAAGCGGCGTTGTCGTAACTTTAGCGGCAGAATTAAAGTCTCGTATGGCATGGCTGTCGCTTTGCCGGTAGTATTAACGTCATATTAGCGGCATTACCGTTTAGAGAGTACTACAGGGTCGCTAGCAGTTCACACATACTAGACGTGCACAATTAAACGAGAAGGTTTATTGATTATGGTATTTTTGATGCCAGGTCCGGCTGTGGGTGAAGTACACTTTTCTAGTAAGACTTTTGTAGAAAGATATTCAGACTGCAAAATCTGACTTGTTAACCGTAACCTAAGTGAAACCAGCACCCTTTTATCCACGATATCTAAATTAATAATTTGAAGCTGAGTTTTTATTTATCAATTTGTTGTTGAGTCTGCAAACCTGCCAAACTTTGAATTTAATGTAGGATTTAGATTAACAAGCCAGAAGCCAAACTATTGCTTCAGTCAACGGTTTAACGTTTTGATATATTTTAAACATTATTTTATTAGTCCGTTCCATTCATAGATTTCACTGCCAAATTTTGCGTTTAGACCTCTTACCTCTTACCAGCCCCCGCTTGCATTTAAACCTCGCCTCACCAAATCCTTCTCACTACTTTATCTTCTACTAAAATGAACCTTATCACCACCATACAAAGTCCTCAAATACAACTACAAACTCTCCACATAATTCAGCTCGAACAAAACAGACAGCACGGGAATACTTGGGTTCTCAATAAAATTGCAATAGTTTCTTTGTCGCTAAATACATTAGTGTTGCCAGTAAATAATAGGACTTTCACCTAGCAATGAATGGAGCTATTAATGTGTAGGTTACAGTACAATCTGGATATCTAGCGTGCGCAAGAGTGGTATGAGGAACGTTTATCTTGCTGGCGTAACTTTGAATAGCTGGAACTCTGGGAGTAATGATAAACAAAAATGTTTTGAATGGCGCGAAATAAAACCTTGATGTTAGAGGGAAAATAAAATAATGTAATGATACTACGTTGTAATGGGTGGCGAGTTCTTTCACGAAGCCGTGGTCACGGGGTTTATTTCCTTTAAAAAGCCGCTCATCACTTCTTTTAATAAATTACACAGATTCATAATAATTACTCACCAAAATAAACAGGGAAAGTAGAAGCCAAAGCACATTTATGAAATAATAGCTTCTGCCAACGGCTGCGCCCTCGTGTAAGCCGAAAGTTTATCCAAGGGAACATATGGCCGGGATAAAACCTATCCTATTTGCTATTCCAGACTATAATCTATCTCTGTGCCAAATTTCATCCAGATCTGTTCAGCTGTTCTGGCGTGATTGAGTTACAAACAAACATCCATTTGTTTTGAAATTCTTGTCACAGTTTGAAAGTAATTCTCACGATTATTAACTAAAAGTATGTTTATTGAAGAATTTTATGGACATATTTCATCCAGGTCCTTCCAGCTGTTTGAGCGTGAAGAAGTAACAAACAAACAAACAGACACACACAAACTTTCGCCTTTATAATATTATTTAATTTAATTAATATAATATTATATAAGTGTGACACTTAGCAGGCATAAGTAAGAAGACAGTTTGCCCAACAAACCGACAATTAAACCGACTTCCAAAGCACAACACTACAAAGCGAAAAATTACTTTGTTTTCCGAAATCGGTGTCGAAAAACAATAGCTACCAAAGACACAGACTTCGGAAAACAAAGTTATTTTTCGGTTTGTAGTGTTTTATCTCTTGCCTTCTCCGGCCAATCAGTCAGGAACAAGTCTGTACAATACACAATTACATCGAAGTTTATTGATGTATTTAGCTGTAATATCGTTATAAATCAACATTTATTTCTTTAAATCTGCGTTAAAATAATTGCAACAAATATAACCCGCATTACATAAAGTGCAACACAATTTCTTAGTTACACTAAGACGGAACTGTTACGCAACTTTCAACCTTATAACACCAGTTTGCTCGAAGAAAGCTTAGATTTATAATCATTGCAATAGATTTGCATTATTTATCTTAATAACGAGGATAATTAGAGCTATGATGAATATTGCGTGACGGCCTGCATGAATAATGTTGCAGCTTTTCGCAATAATTCGTTACATATTGATAGCTGTTAAGTGGTAATGGATAAGTTGAGTAGTATTGCAGCTTGCCGCTGGAAAATGCGGAGAAATGCAGCGTCATAAGTATTTATTTGAAAGGCTGCATTAGTTTCAAAAAACGCTATAAAGCCAAAAGATTAAAACATTAAAATGAAATGTGAAAATTACTTAAATGTTTTCCTAGTCTTTTACACTATTTTAATTGGAGGCATTTTTAAATGTCGATTCTGAGTACAGAACGTTATACACCATCTTGAACTTTTCTATGGCAATAACTTTAGGCAGTTTGGACCCAATCAGTGGCCAATAATAATTTGAAATACTGGCGCTGCAACAATTTGAACTACCTCCGCCAAGGAAAACGTAGGGAAGATTTTTGTACGACATTTACTGGATTTTCAATCGATTTGTTCTGTTTTAGGCAGATGAATGTTATCTAGATTAAACAATAATAAAAAAAATAAGATTTTATCAAACTGTTATTAACACATATCAACTATAAAGCGGCACTGCAGGTAAAGGATTAAATAAGCTATACTTACATAAAGGTGTTGAGGCAAACTACCGCATCCGCCGGATTAATTTATACTATGTTTATAAAACTGTAGATCCTGGCAGTCCAGGGCTGAGGTTTTGTTTTCGAACTTCCATTGACATATCATTCATTTTCAAATCCTTTGGCGATATAATGTTGGCGAATCATCGATCAAGGTTGGACCTTAGTTTAAGGCGATATATACGCCCCAATGTTAACGCAGTACTGGCCGTGCGCCCGCTTGGACCCAAAATATCAATATTGAACCTCCTTTTGAACAATTTTGTTTGCAGAATATTATTTGATTTGCTATTTCAGTTATGAAGAAATTCCAGTCATTAACTTGTCTGTGTAAAAATATTTTTAAACATCCAAGTCGTTTTGGAGGAGTATCCAAAAGTTACGAAAAAATGTCATGTTGCTAATTATTTTTTCAAGCAAAACTATTTGTTACACGAAAAAACCGTGTTTAAAAAATAATGTACATGAAACAATAATAAAAATATATTTTTATCAAACCTTATTACTTAGTCATTACTAAGGAGTATGCTTTATAAAGTTACCGTTTTACGGCACTAAAGCGGATGCCCTTAACTGGCAACTAATAAAATAACCAAATTCAGAGTATAGATTTGTTCACGGTTGATGGCTAAAAGCACTCCAGCAGCCTAGTTGCGTAAGTGATTTCGGCAAGGCAAAGGAAAGACCCCGTAAAAGAGTATGACAGATACTCTTTAAATAATTAGGCACTGCCAAAAATTATTGGCATCTTTCGAAAAGAGTATCTTCACCAATGAAAGCGTCCAATAATTTGTGGCAATACCGGTCGCCCCCATTTAGTTGGAATTTATTTAACTGACACAGAGAGGAAGCCTGTGTCCCAGCAGTGGGAATATTAAAAAGGCTGATGATGATTATGATGATTATTTAACTGGAGAAATGAAAAAAAAAATTGTATATTTCACAAAGCGTTTTCTTTTTACACAATGAAATGATAAAAAACCTTTTAACGCAGTAGTAACCCTACCAACAGTAGCAATCATTGAAAGTAGTTGCGCTACTAAGATGGTCATAAAATTAGGCATTTCCTCAGCACCTGCTACTGGTATCGCCGCTACAATTATATATTTGAACGCTGCAATTATATCGTTCGAACATATACTTACACTAAGTACTTTAAAAGTGGAAATTGCAGATCACAATTGCCTGCTATTTGGGATTTTGTTGAATGAAGAGAAAAATGGTGACTAGAGAAGCTAGCTAGAGAAGAAGCCAGAAAGCTTCATGCACTCACTCAATATATAAAGAAAAGAAAGAAAGAATATACATTTATTTGTGACCCGCACAGAAAACCGCGAGAAATAAGCAAACACATAAAAATAAACAATAATAAAAATAAAAACCCGTGCGAGACCAAAAAGACTCCTATCTCAAAATCTCAAGTTAGCTGCAAAATGCCCAAGTTAGAATCTATACTAATATTAAAAAGCTGAAGAGTTTGTTTGTTTGAACGCGCTAATCTCAGGAACTACTGGTTGGAATTAAAAATCTTTTTGTGTTGGATAGTCCATTTATCGAAGAAGTTTATTGGCTATATAACATCACGCTATGTGGGGTGGGCCACGGGAGCGAAGCCGCGGGGAACAGCTATAATATTATGATTGTAAAGAGGTAAAATTTGTGAGGTTGTAGGAGGTTGTAGGGGGTAATCTCTGGAACTACAGAACCGATTTGGATGATATTTGGCATGGAGATAGTTTGGGACCCTTGGAAGCACATAGAATAGTTTGTATTCCCTTGGGAAGATGAAACACTTTTTACGCGGGCGAAGCCGCGGGCAGATGCTAGTAATATAATATTACTCAAAGGTTGTATGCCCCGTTAGACAGGTATGTAATACATTAATACTTTAACAAAATAACAACACGAAGGCACCATGGTATGTTTATGGAAGACCAATCACCAAACAGTTACACATATTTGACAACAGAATAACTTAACAAGCAATAGAAAACCGGGCAACCAAAAGAACCAAAACTTCCTTTAAAGCCTCCGCATATTAATGCACCATAAACAAACTTAATGCATTCTTTATCAATTAAAATTATAAATTCAATTAGCATAATCTGCATACTGATTTTAAAGTGAAAAATCATTAGCTACTATCATCCTATCGGAAGCTGATTATGAAAAAAATCAACGATTCTCGGTACTAAGTGGTTGTCTTATCATAATTTTATGATAACTTTGATTACAGCCGCCTTTTACGAGTAAAAGTCAGTGGTATCAACATCTATAAGGTGTATGTTAATTCCATCTTATTAAATACCCGTTGAAAAGTTAAGTTGTTTGAAAAGATATAAGGTGCTGTAAGGTTAAAATTATTAGGAAAAAATTACATACTTATCTATACTCCATTTGCGATAACATTAGACGTTTAAATTAGCCCATTTTACAGCCCGTTCAACCGATTTTGACTTCTGTTGCGTTGGTAATACGACAAATGGTAGCTGTAGTAAACAGTTGGTTTTGGTAACAGGTTTATGCTTTTTATGTCATCCTTATATTTACGGGATAGAACTCAAAATTGGTTGAACAGACTGTAAATAGATTTGGAAACATGTCTTATGTTATTTCAAATGGAGTTTAAGTAATTTTTGGAACTGCAACGTGCTCTTTTGGGGGATATTTTAAGATGGTTGATATCTTTACTATCTATCAAATTCTATAAAACGTCCCCACTTAAAATCAATATAAATGGATTATCTATCTGATACCTTTAAACGAGCAATTCTTGTAAATAATCTTAATCTCGGCAACGGCTCCAACGATTTTCATTAATTTAGTATGCAGGGGGTTTCGGAGGTGATAACCCGATCTAGCTAAGTTTCATTTTTAAAAACCTCATTTTCACCCGAGCAGAGCTCGGTCGCCCAGGTACTTAATATTAATTAAAGAATCATTTAAACTGTGTAAGCTTGTAAGCCTTTAAAACTTAAACAGTCTTATACATAGAAAACTTTGAACTCTTTAGAACCTGTAAAGCAACTGATCAATTAATTCTATAAAAATAATTTGAATTAACAATCTGCTTAGCAGCTAAACAGTTCTGATATCTTTAAGTGTATGACAGTTCAAGTTTGATTAGCTTACAATACTTCTAATGCCTTACATCGATAAAAGTAAGAGATACGTCAGTCGCTGCGATCCTCCGTAACTCCGACAGCTGACTCGCCTGTTTTATTCTTCATACATAATTCCGAGTTGCTCATACATAGGTAACCCCGTAAAAATCAAGGACAGCCAATCATTATTCAGCCCTGTCTTCCACATGCAAACACGGCAGATCCGCGCAGATCATCGCGTTAACATGCGCCAGCGACGGCAACTTCTAAGCCAGGCTAATAAGACACTCACGCGCCGGCCGGAAGGCGTCCGTCCCCGTCTGATGAATATCTGCCATCCTGCGCACTTGAGACGTGCCTCCGGTAGCGACATCTACGACCCAACACTGAACTAATTTACTACCCATTTTCAAACGACAGCCGATAATCATAATCGACCAAAAATGTAATTAAAAATTTGTGTTATGATCTTTATATTTTTATGTTTAGATGAGTTTCGACGCTTTCCGCCGAATCGTATTTTCCTTACGTGATTTAATTATTACTAAATCAGATTTTAGAAAACTATATGAATATTGATATCAAGTGCCAACCTCGCAGTCGTAAAATCATCAAGACACGATGAATACTTATTAATAAAAGACATGTAGATACATATTCATACGAATAGAATATTGAGCATAACAAAAATGATTTATTTTACAACATTTAATTAAATAACCATTTAACAAATCTAATTAAGTTGGAGGAACAGAAGTAATAAAACATTTCTTTTTAATCTCACTATCAATCAAAAACTAATTCTTGTACAACCTCCAAGCGGACCAATCAGCTAGACAATCGTGCAGCATCGCCAAAAGATAATTAATTACCAACAAAAAGCCGTGGTGTGTGGTGCGCCCGCGCAGAGGGCGGCACTGGGCCGCGCGGGGGCAGGCCAACGCACCTGCGGTAGCTCCCTACCAAACGCGCACTAAAAATACGTTATTAACACAACTACTTTTATTTTTATATGCGATAGCCGCGAGCTAAAGGTTAATCCAGAGACGAATTCCGATTTCGAATTTTTGAGTCTGCAATTTGTGTTCCATCTTTGAAGTTTATTTTAGTATTTGAGTGATGGTTTGTCTATGTGCTTTCGCTTGATGTTTGTACTTTACGTTTTTCGTACTGGATAAGATGAAATGTTAGTTTGGTTGGTCAAAACAGTCACCGTTTGAAAGGAAAAATTAGGAAGCCTGAACGCAGCAGATTGCCTCGGCAAATTAGTATTTCATGGCTAAAACTATTTTTATTTTTGTCTTTTCATAACCTTTGAATCTGCTCAATTTGATCTCCAATGCAATTAATTTGATCTCCAATGCCTTGTGGATGTTTGTGTTATTCAAAATCCAGTTTATACTAAAGATTTAACATTTAATTATAAAGTTAATGAACTGTGCAACTAACCTAACCTTATACGATGACCTCTGATTTAAGATACATATACTCTATATAAAAATTTAGAATAAATATATAACAACAAATAAATTTTGCACATCAAATAAATTATTAATAAATAACACGACTATAAATCGGATCGTTTCTGATGATATTCTTAATCTGAAATATAATGTTAAAATATTCAGAAAAACTAATGATAAGTTCTATCTGTTGACATCATAAATTTTAATGTCATCAAAATTACGTATGAATTCTAATATTATAATATTTTGCCATTTTTTGAAGTGATGATTTTTACAATAACTCTTGTGACTTTGAAAGTTTTTAGTCACATACATACATTATAATCAGGCATGACGGCTTTTGTTTTTAATTACAATAATTAATTTTGATTTGATGACTAATGTTACAATTTAATATTATTATCAAGGTAGATATTATTTAGTTTTCAATGACTTCAATACATACGAGATGTATCGACTTACATAATATATCAGATGTTTTTAATCAATTATGCTAATATCCCCAATTCAATTTTCCTTTTTTTTTACACAGGATGCATAAAAAAGATTCATTTTTTTTTCTTTCAGACTTACTACTATCTAAGTAAATTATTAAATTTAATAAGACGTAAATATTTTTATAATCAAGAAGAATATCAAGGCATCGTTCTAATCCGTACCTGGCTGACATCTTTCGGCATCTGGCCGGTCGGAGGCTGCGATCTCGAGATAGCTCGGGTCACTGTCCCCTCACTCACACCACCCCGGCTCACTCACACACACTCACCATGTCACACAGCCTCTGGAAACTGGAGCGGTTGTGTTTTGTAACATTCGTAATTACACTTCATTGAACAGCCGGTGGAAATGGATACCTCGTTCGTGAGGTGTGGCATGTATATTCATGTGAGGTCTGTATTCCGAGTTCGATAAGTGACGGAATGAACGGAATTTTATGACGAGTCCGAATGGATTTGAAATTCTTTGGTTGGTGTCTTGATGCGATTGAAATTGGATTGTTTATTGAGTTTGTGGCTATGAAAGAGAAGCTTAGATTTTTTTATTCTGTTTGAATTAGTCGTTCCATTCGATTTGAAACTATATTCCGCCCTGCCATTAATTTTATATTTGACATAAGGCAACAGGCAACCGCAGAAAATAAATTGCAATACTCCATCTACACATTTCCAATAGTGAAGCAACGTGTATTAGAAAATGCGAATGACATGGGCCCATTAAAATAAATAAAACATTATCTTTTATAAGACAAACAGTGCTCATATAAAAAAAATATTGGGGTCGGCGAAAAATATTATTCTACGTACTTCTCTATCTTTAGTCTTCTTGGTAGTCTAATGAGACCAAATAAACCATAGACCTTTATATAAGAGTTTAAGGAAACAGAACATTTAACTAAAACATGACATATACATTATCTTTTTCAAAAAATGCTTTGAAACTGAAAACCTGCAACATTAAACTGAAAACATTATAATTGTGTCATATTCCTCATACACATGTTGTCGTGTTTGTCCTCAACAAACAACTCTGACGCAGCCGTTATGTGAACAGTGCTCTAGTTACATATTAATAAACACTGTTAATGTATGGGATCTTCATTTCTATGGAAAAACCTTCAAGGTTATTTTCTGATACAGAATAAAGAAGAAATTTATCTGGCTTTTCTGTACCTAGTTTAACTTATAACCATTGACATCTAAAACGTGAGCCTTACAACGAATTTTAAAATACAGTGCTTTTAATCATCAGCATCAGCCTCATCATCACATCAGCCTATTAATGTTCCCACTGCTGGGACACAGGCCTCCTCAATGTGAGAGAGAGAGGGCCGTAATACACCAAGCGGGCCCAGTGTGGGTTGTACCATATGTCTTCGAATTTTTGGTTCTAAGACATGCCGGTTTCTTCACGATATTTTCCGCCATCGTTTTGAGAGCAGTGGTGATGAAATCATTTAACAAAAAGTAAAGCGTCTACCTGGGTTCAAACCCACGACATACAACTTGTAAGTTGCGGCCGATAAGACTGGGCCGCCACTGCTTATTGCAGTCTAAACAAGCCCTAAATAATTTATCTCTCACCTAAAGGACATAGTCCCATCAAATTTGACCTATAAGAACATGTTCATATCGACCACTTTGTAGCTTTTAACTCACACGAGCTGAAAAAACAGATTTTTCCGGTAAACAGCGACATTTCAGAAAAAAAGGTTTTATGGGTGTGATGCTTACTGAACGTCGGCGTCGGTCCCACCATTTCGACTACTCAGATATTGACGTTGATTATTCTGTAATTGACTGAAAATTAAACCTTTAAGTGCAACGGACAGACAGAAACGTAATAAATACAGTAATTACGATACGAAACGGTGCTTTTAACAAAATCTCACACTCCACCCACATAATAAAAGTTCACATATAATATGTATATTTAATCAAATTGACTGTAACACCTTCATTAAGCCCGCGTTGTTTGACACTCCATTTTATCAAATAGTGACGGGCGGCAACCTCGATACCGGGACCGATATCGATACCGAATACCAATTACCTCGGTAATAAACATCGGAACCGTGAAGTTGTCCGTCGCTTCGTTGATAAAGATATTAGCATGTGTAATTATTATCTGGTTGTTCATACATATTGAGATATTATGGAGATGTGAAATAAGGGCAATAAACATGTTTTAATATAGGTAGTGCGATGCGGAGTCAGAGCGAATTAAGTGCAGTGATATCAGTTGGGTTGGGTATCTATCGGTTGTTAGTTATGAAACGATTATTATTATATTTGTCTAATGCTTTTTGTAGCAGCTATGTATTGCTTAGATAAAAAACTGGTCCTGCGACAACAAATGCAAGTTCTTTGATATGTTCACGGTCAAGCCAGATTTTTTAGGCACAATTACGTTCCCTATTATCATGGCTGTACCAGTGGTGTCTCATCCCATACAAAGAAACTGTCCCGACGTACTGTACTGATTATACTGATTATTTGATGTATCTATCGATATAGATTGATTATTAGATGGTGATCTATCTATCGCCGTGGAACGGCACCGAACGCGTTTGATTTACAAAAAATAATCGGTATAATCAGATGAAAAACGCTAGTTACGTGGCACGGTTTCTTTATATGGGATGAGGCATCTGTATGCTAGTATTATATTATCTGTGACTGCACCAAAGTGCAACCGAAAACAAAATATATAAGTTACAAATCTATCCAATTCTAAATCAATCAAATTAGTCTTAAAAATTAGACCACTATTTCCACTTCTCAGTATTTATATACGTAGTTATTTAGAAGATCCTGGTCCTAAGAACAACGTATGCAAAACTAATTAATTTTAAATACCTACGTTCTTTATTCTTATCTCAGTATATAATATATGTCCAGTTGTACATATATTGTAACCGATAGAATGCTGAAACAAAAAACCTATAGACCATAGTTCGTAGGCACAACTTGTAAAAACTATGTTATGACTAAGACTGTAATGTGACCATAATGACATACTTTTGTAACTCGATACTTGATTGGTAATCGATTAAGTTACATCCATACTAATATTATAAAGCTAAAGAGTTTGTTTGTTTGTTTGAACGCGCTAATCTCAGGAACTACTGGTTGGAATTGAATAATTCTTTTTTTGTTGGATAGTCCATACATCGAGGAAGGCTTTGGTTTTCTAAAAGCGTGTTTTTCAGTTTTTTTTTTTTAACTATTATTTATTTTTTACTTTTTAGTTCAGTCGCTAATCCTAAAGGTCCTGATAAGGATAATGGGACAAAATATTTAAATTATTGCATTGTCATCGGTTCTTGATAAGTGTGAAAAGTTTCAAATTATTCCGATTCTGAAGGGGGTTAAAATCATGTTCAAATATTCCGATACATAGAAACATAGATTCATACATACTAAGCTAATAAAAGCTTGTTAATAATTTTCTTTGTTAGCTAAGTAAATATATTTAGTCACTATTATAAAATCTTATTAAATATACATGTATATATTTTTTTTAATTCATTTAATATAATCTGATTCTGTTAATTAATATGATATATAATTTATTTAAATGAATTTTTACGTGTGCATAAAGTTCTAATTATTCTATTATTAAATTCTAATATGTCTATAGTTCCAAATGAAAACTCTTCAAAAATGTCTCTTAGTAATATCCTCAAACGTATGCAACCTACTCCTTAAAACTAATCTCGTGTTTTTGCCGGCCCCGCGACACGGCGAGGTCGAGAGACATAACTCAATAACAGGTGATAAAAACGACGGCCATGCTTCCGCGCTGTCAGCGGATTTGATCCAGTTTTAATGAAGAACAATCATTTACATAATTACATCCCACGCCAACAGTTTATCATGTATGACATCATTCCTTTTTTGAATATGTAAGTTATTGAAATGAGTGGCTATTTTTAGGGTGTTCAGAGTAACAACTACTCAGAATGGAGACTTTGCCCAGCAGTGGGACAATAAAGGTTAATCAAAAAATAGTCCAGGTTACATAAAAAGGTAAAGGAATAAACATGACTAAATTGCACACTATTTCCAATTGGTTACACAGGACCTTTGACTCTAACTATAACTAATCTTGCAATGCCACCATATTTCACACTCGAACAGCTTTGCCCGGTGGCTACGAGCAGTGTCAATTCTTCCAGTCCAGCACTAAGTCTGACCACCTGTGGTCTTAGCCCGTAACATATACATCCCAGTCCATTTCACTATAACATAAGGCCTACTGCATTGGCCGTTAAACCCGAGACCGCTTTAGGCATCATAACATAACTAAACATGATAGGCGAATTTGACTTTATATTCGTAACTTGACAGTTGTTAGATGCAGTTCGTGACGTTTCAGAATTGCGAGACACCATAAATTAAACAAAAAAAATATATAAAGCAGTGCAGAATGAAGAAGAATACCATATTCGAATTTAGAATTTAATCAAATTTTGAACAAATACTACCCTTCGAAATTGGAATTTAATCTTATTAAGAACAAATGCTGACCATATTCGAATTTAGAATTTAATCTTTAAAAACAGTTAAGAGACCTAAAGACTTGATAAATTTGTTTTCTCTCGCACTCAATTTTCAAAATGCATTCATTTTGAAATAAACTATACCACCCATTACAATATTTGAACTTTAAGCTCACAAAATAGACCAGTAGCAGCACGATTCAAGATTTATAACCCGTTCAGCATGGACAGTTGGAACCGAAGGTCTAATAAATATTCATCGGCCAAAATAAATAATAAGCGAAGCTTGACAAAGGAAGAGATTTAATTAGAGCAAAACATACGCATGACATTCACCGGGTAATGCATTAATCACTCGAACAGGTTTTAGAGCGACGACTGTATCCATCATAAAAAGTCATCAGACACAAGTTTCGGAGTTGGGTTATGGTTCCGTAGACATTTTAATCTTTTTTTGGGGTATCTTTCGGCACGTTGTTCTGTTAAAAACCGTGCGTTATACAGATATACTTACTAGAAACAAATTTTCTACATTGATTTATTTTTGTAGTTCTATGAAAACTTTGCAGAGAGAGCAGTGGTAGCCCAGTGGCATCGGCCGCGACTTACAAGTTGTAGGTCGTGGATTCGAGCCCAGGCAAGCGCTTTACTTTGTGGGAACATTAATAGGCTGATGATGTGATGTGATGAAAACTTTATGTTAAGCAACTATGTAGTACCTTGTGCAATAAATACACATCAACGCAGTATAATCTCTCAATATGTCTCATCCTACATATAAAGCTCGTGCTGTTATACCTTATCAAAATTCAAGAGGCACACAACATTAACTTGGTTAAACTGCCCGAGGTGCTTCGGTATAAAATAAAGTCCATAAAACCCGCTGGTTGGCCACTAACCTGTCACTGCCTGCTCTGGCCACGGGCTGAGCATCTGAACAATTAATAAAACTAGGTCGCCAAAGTGTTTGCGGGCTTAAACTAATAACATGCCACAGAAAGTTTTATTGGTGTCCTTAAACTCGATTTAGTATTCCTTCAGGGGTACAAGGCAGTACGATTATTCGATTTCCCCTGTCTCGTGTTCGCTTAAACTGCGTTTGGCTTAATAACGACATAAATATTTCAGTATTGGTATCATAATAATGGCAATAGCCGATACATGCTCCTTTGCTTATTGACTTAAGAAAAACTCTGTTTCTTAGACTATATTTTTGATTACAAATGAAAAACAAATAAACAATAGCGTTCTGGTGCAAATTTGGAATAAGTCGACAACTGCTTGAGATATGTTGACAGCCGGTAAGCTTATAGCAGGCAGTAAGCTTCTTGGAACCAGAGCAAAAAAGTACTTAACATAGTTGAACCAAATTCTTGTGGGACCCCAATAACCCAGTTAGGACGGCTCACAAACAGCCCACACCCACAAATAATAATTAGACGTATGGCGGGCGGTAATGTCAAATGTCGAGTAAATGCCAACACACAAAAAGTCATCGGTCATACGTACACAAGGACCTACTTCCGCAACTACTCTATGGCAGTTGTCTCTGATATGGAAACTACTCTGTGACACTACTCTACTTAGATTTATTGCCGCGCAAGTTTTTATGGGCATTTAAGTCGGTATGAATAACGCGAAACTGGAGAATTTAATGTAGTGTGTAATAAATTAAATGTTGGTATGACATGATATGTCCTAACCGTGGTTTGAAGTCATTTTTTTCTACACATTGCAAGCTTGGGATTACCGTACATAGTTAAATCAACACAATATTCTGTAGGGTAATTATTTGTAATGAATTAATCTGACTGATTGATTTACGAGGTTAATCGTAAGGCATTGTTTGAGATAGCTGTTTGAGTTAGTCATCACAGCAAACGCGTGGAACACGACCCATCAATATCGTGACTGCAATAACAAATCATGCAAATTGCAATAAAATAATTAAGGCATAAGAAGCACTTAACGATTTCATTACGGCACAACAAAGATACCGGCTCAATTCGCCACGGATTACACAACCGGGTGCATTCACTGAGAACTCGTAAGAAACACGAAAATATAAATAACGAACATCAAACAACAATCAGATAAACGATTACGATCGGTATTACGGGGCAGGCTGATATAGTTTTATGGCATCAAATAAAGGACTATTACATGAGCGTTACGGCACGAGCGTGCGTTCTCGACGGCGTCCGAGCAGGAAGTGAGACTGAGCGGTCCGTGCGTCGATTTCTCCTGCGCGCGCGCAAGCGATAAATAACCGCGGGTAGTTCTAATTCTGCGCTATATTTACGCGGCAGGCCGCGACAGGCGTGGGTGGCTAACACCGCAGAGTAAGCAAAACAGTTGCACTAAGATATCGTTTGCATACGACCTTCTGAGTTGAATCGATAAATCTGGTATAAGTAATTGAAAATCAATTGATTTCATTTCAATATTTGATTGAAATAAATATTAATTTTCAATAATAATGAAGAATTTAATATACAACGTTGAAGAGCTAAGTTATTTAACTTAAAATACTCCTGTGTTAACCAATCTAATAACAACGTAGTAACACAGACACTATAACAACCTTCCTTAGTAAACAAAAAGAAAAACTAACACAAAAAATTACCTCGAAATAACCTGCCCACACAATACGAGCCATTAGATTCTAATTGCAACGTTCCATTGTACGCTAAAATGCATAGATAAGTTACAGACCAGAAATCATCGGTGCGACAACCGAGAAATTGATGAAATAAGTGCGCACTGCACTATCTGTGCGTACATTAATCTGTGCTCCGTCCCTAAGACCTTTATCTAACCGACAGGACTCGCTATTGTAGAATCAAGTGCTAAATTATGAACCTTAGATTTCACGGGAGAGATCATTTTCTATTACTTTCCCTTCGCTCGGATAACGATCAAACTGATTATAAATACTTCGATTTGAAATTCAAAATATCTTCGGTTTTAGTTGGGTGCAAATTATTGTGCTTCTCGTTACGGGCTGAAGGGACCTGCTACAATGCAGCGAGTTATGTAAGCAAGGGAAATGTACGCAGAAATTGTGGTCGTCACTTCGGTTTATTATGCTGGGTGCCTTTGGATCTGTTGGGTGTCTGTTTTTATGCCGTGGGTGATACTGTTGGTCGAAGCTTTATTGCTGAACTTTTTACCGGCTAGATAATTTATTAAGTTGACTAAGCAGAATAAAGTAGGTACTGCTAAGAGATCCACCTGAAAGGCCTTTCATTTCATCTCTGGCACGGATCTGCCAAATACCAGCTCGACGCACTGGAGGCGATCGAAAAGCAGGCCAAGAGGCTGATCGGTGATGAGGCACTGGTCAAGTCAAGGCTCCAGAGCCTTGAACACCGTCGTCGAGTTGCCAGCTTGTCAGTTTTTTATTGTTTACATTTCGGGAAGTGTGCGTGCGTTCGTGGAATTGCACGATCTAATTCCACCTAGCACGTTTCATCATCGGACTACCAGACGTACGGCGATGCGCCATCGGTACATGGTGGACATTCCACCCATACGCACAAAACGTTTTAGAAACACTTTTATTATGCGTACAGCTAAGGAGTGGAATTCCCTGCCGGAGTCTGTGTTTCCCGACAGCTACAATCTAGGAGTCTTTAAGTCAAGAGTGTATAGGTTATTTCTAGGCAAGCGTGTCGCACCATCGACCACATCATCGCTTACCAACAGGTGATTTGGTGGTCAAGCGCGAGCCTATAATAGATAAAAAACTAACCAAATTTGAACTTTCTTGGTCATCTGGAACTGGGTTAGATTTTTGATCTATAGGTCAGTCAGTGATAAAAATGACGATTTTTGGACGATAACATCTAAATATAGGTCACAAATAACTGGCTGGATTAGGACAATCATGCCTATTCAAAATCTACTTTTGTTCATCGAGACTGGTTTTCTCTTCATTTTTTGGTGACATCCCCACAATATCGTCATGTGTTTTGAAGTTTGATCTATTAATTTACCGTCATACCATTATTGAAAATAAAAATTCTTGTTCCTTTTTCAGTTCAAGATTCCCATTGCTTCCAACGTTTCACAAATGTAGGTACCACTCTGCTCTCCAGCCCCATTGATCAGCACTAGACCTGCGCTCATAAATCTGTAGTGTTATCGATGTGTTCCCACTATCTGTTCTTGTTATCACATCGATACTTAGCGATACAAATCACTGCTACTGTTCGACATTGTACAATACTCTGGATTGTGTGTGCCAGTTGCCAATAGACGTGGATTTATAACCAACAGGTGATATTGTTGGGCCAAAGGCGATTCGTGCAGCGATACTTTGTTACTTTATAAGTAAAGGTATTGCCGCGTTTTGGTTGAAGAAAACTCAACAGCTTTTATTACTAGGCAGGAGTTATGTAGAAAATATTATTAAAAAAATATTATTAAAAAAAAACTTTTTTTAAAATAGTAATTCTGTTCCAATTTCAAATCAAACCAAATCAAACGTGTGCAAAATTTCAGTTTCCTAGGTTGAGGATAACTGTTTTAAAATTCAGTTATACGATTTGACCCATACATACTAACAAACTAACAAACAAAGTTAAATAAATTCTTGTAAAACATAAGGAATACGCTCTTTGATGCAACAGACAGATTTATGAAATACAATTTATATTTTCAGATCATACATCAACCGGATCTAAAGATCACAATATCTAAAAGAAAAGTAGGAAAACGAAGTCAAATAAGTTTATGCTAGTAGTTAAAAGCGTATAATCATAGCTAAGCTCAAAAGAACAAAAATAATCAATTCAAGTTAATTATACATACTTACAACTTAAGACAAAACATTTTTTTTCAACCTAAACTTATCGATCATATTTTTTCTCATCGAGCAGATTGGAACTTCTAGCGGGCAATTTTAATCGCCCGAGGCGAGAAATCAAAGTACCGTATCTTAATAACAAACAAAAAAAAAGCTCGCAATTTTGACCTTAAAATAGTTCAACTTCTTAATCACACTTGAGGACAAAAAAAAGTGTAAATGTAAATAATCATCATCATCAACCCATCAGCCTTTTAATGTTCCCACTGCTGGGACACAGGCCTCCTCTCTGTGAGAGGGAATGGGCCGTAATCCACCACGCGGGCCCTTTGCAGGTTGGTGGATGTCACATGTACCTAATCGAATTTTTGGGTCTAGGACATGCGGTTTCCTCACGATGGTTTCTTTCACCGTTTTGAGAGCAGTCGTGATGAAATTTACACAAACAAAAGCGCCTGACTGGGTTTGAACCCACCACCTACATCTTGTAAGTCGCAGTCGCTACCACTGTACCACCAGCGATCTCTTTAAATAATAGTCTCAATTAATTCCAAAGCCACACCTAGCAAGAAGGCTATTTCCGCGTCCCCAACCATTTTCGCTTACAATTTTATTGTTAAACATATTACCCTAAGGTCGGAAGTGCAGAGTTCTAGGTCAGGATCGAAGATCACATGTAACGTTAGTAATGCGCTGACCGGAGGCTCTGCACCTTGTGCGAACGCGTAGGCGGGGCATATTATCCTGTGGCCGCCAGTGTACGGGACTCGGGTGCAGTAAATAATGCTGTAGCGATGATCGGGCTCGTGAAAATTAATTTTCTTTAATTTGCGTGGGCGGCCGTGTAGTACCTAGCTTGTGGAATTATTATTTCTAGTTTGTTTAGTATCGCGTAAGCAATCGGTTTTATTTCTATGATTGAATACATAAATTTAGTCAGTTATTTGTCCATGAAAATGGTGATAAAATTACATTCAAAGGCTTCAACAGACAGGTGCGACGTGAAATGCGATGAAAAGTTTATTTTTTTTCACCCGTAGTTTTTTTTTCTAATGTTCATCGCAGCGTTGTGATATAATATCGTCGTGCATGTCCGCGAGTGCCTTAAAATTTAATATGCATTAAAAGAGCAAAAAAACATCGCCTCTTTCGTTTTTTCCCACGTCCAACCCTTTCACTTAAAACAATTTTATTATAAGTTCAATCGTTGTTAGTACAAAAGCCATACAACGTACAAACGTACTCTGTGACTGGGTGCTAGTTACCACTTACCAACCGTAGTTTACACGTTCTTATTTATTCGCAATTTATACTTGTTAGGGATAAATGGGCAATAATAGAATGTTGTTGTTTTACAGTTTATGTGGTGTTAAATGAGCTATAATTGAATGAATGTTTTATAAGATCCTGTAGTTTTATAGCGTTTCTCTAGTTAAAAAAGTGAAAATGAATGGAGTGACAAATGTTACTGGGTTTTTGTTGAGCATGTGTAGCTTGAAAGGGTTTTATTTACGAAGATTTAAACAGCAAAATGGTTTGAATAACAAACAGCAAAATGGTTTGAACAAAAAAGTTTATTTTTCCAGTTTGAATTTGTTTTCACACTATACATATATTAAAGACACCTATAGGATCAACAGTACACCGTAGTATCACTGTCGCATTTTCATGTTGTGCCTGTCTGCGGAAGCCCTAACAAAGGCTTAGTAAGCTTTCGGCCGCTGAGTTTCGTCCGATACGGTCGAAATAGGAATTTCATTATAATTAATATTTTTGAGTGATGTGTCGTACTATACTTTTTTTAAAGCAATGTTTGTACAGTCAGAATGATATGGTTATATTATTTAAGTGTTACTTAAATAATATAACCATATCATTCAGTCAGGCAATTTCTGGCAAAAGATAAAGCTTATTTAATATACCATTACAACAATCACAATAATCAGTCTTGTATATCAATTAAAAAGCGATCAAAATGGCACCTGAGATATTCCACATATGGCACCTATCGATATTTTTCGCAGGTGCAATAAGTGGAATAATTAATTATTTAAAAATTTTATTTCACATTTGGCATCTCTTTATCAGTAGATTGTTAGGACGTTTATTTTTTAGGACATCAAAATAAAAAAATCGATCAAAATAAGTTGAGAGTTTAATAACATGATAAAAATATAACTTCCTATTTTGCTTTTTTTGTTACATTTTGAACATTTGTACCCAAACTATCAGGAGGTCAGAATCATGAAGAAGTGTTTGCGGGCCTAGAATCATAAGCGGTAGAGACTAACGGAGTACCATGAGGTCAGAATCTGAAATCTCCCGGTACTCTTTTTACATCTCATGATACCAGCCTCAGTAATACTTCCTCAAGATTATAATCTCCTGGCGCTTAAGTTAGTTTTTAGCGGTAATCATTCCAGCTCCGCAAATATTTAGACTTCTTCATGATTCTGGCGTCCTGGTATTTTGGGTATAAATGCTTATAATGTTCAACATTACATTTTTATCATGTTATTAAACTCTCTACTCATTTTATGGTTCTGAAGTTATTGCCTCTAAAAAAGTATTCATTCGAAATACCACTCAAAAATATTTATAATTATGGAATTCCTGTTTCGACTGAATCGGACGAAACTCAGCGACCGAAACGCCTACTAAGCCCTAACAAATACACACGCCAATTTTTCATTATTCAATTAACACCTAAATCCTTGAAAGTCAAAACTCTTAATGTCCGTTATATTACCTAACAATAACGTAATTCGAAGTATTGATGCCTTTAAACAATTCAAAATATCAGTTTTGAATATCTATACAGTATAATTGAATTATTGATTCAGATATTCATCAATTTGGAACAATGGACATAATCGAATAACTTTATCAATTCGAGACTCACCAGACTTGACTTAATAATCGACTTCTTGTTTCTATAGACGACGTGACCACTGACTATTTAAAATACTTTTGTTTGGCAGTCAAAAAAAAAATACAATGAAAATGATATAGGTAGTTTATTGGTAGCTGTAAAAGGCTTTATTGTAACGAAATGTGCTTGCTTTTGTGAATAATAGGAACTCATATTTTATGCATAATGTTGGGCGATGATATTGTGTGATTGTTAGCAAAAAATAAAATATTTAATGACAGAAAGAGCCGTTTCCGTGATTCAGATTATATATATACAAGAATTGCTCGTTTAAAGGTATTAGATTAGATTGATATGGTAAGATTGTTGTAGAAATATCTAAACTATCATATATAAATACTAGCTTCCGCCGGCGGCTTCGCCCGCGTGAATATCGACATTTGTCCCAAGGGAACATATTACCGGGATAAAAATATAAAGTATTCTATGTGTTATTCCAGACTATAACCTATCTGCTTGCCAAATTTCATCCAGATCCGTCCAGCCGTTTGAGCGTGAAGAAGCAACAAACATACAAACACACACTCACTCACAAACTTTCGCATTTATAATATTAGTGTGAAATTTGATTAATGTAATATTATTTATTTATTAATTACTATTTATTGTTATCATTTTTTTTTCTCCAAAAAAAAAAGAAAATAGTAATAAAAATAATCTTTTTTATCTTTGATATCTTAAGTCACATCTGGCAGTTACATAAATACTACAGAAGCAATTTCGCAACATCTTTTCATCACATGCAACTTTTACGACACCAGAGCAACCCAATCACTCATGAACCGACATTTGACAACAATGAGACCGATCCATATCTTCAATCCATCGCCACCAAGGCTAAGCAGACTCGTCCGTCAATTAATGCCAGGCCAACATTTCCAACGCGAGTAAACTTTGTCGCCACTCTATCTCGCGCTAAAGCGAGACATGAATAGGTTATGCGTAGTCATGTCTCATTCTGTCACGAGATAGTGCGACTTTAAAACTTTGTCGCATGCTACTTCGGCTGGTTAAAGGTCTAACGCGATCACTTTCTTGGCTCGGATTACCCCTCAAAATGTCAGTAGCTGTGACATTTTTATATCTGGCCGACATTTTGAAGTGCGATACGATCACGCCAATTAAATATTAATTTATTTGGGTTGGCATCGTGGGATTAGGTGCCGTGATGTGTCAATGTTTGATTCATGGGATGTCTTGTGGTGTTGCAATAGGTTATTTCGATGTTTTGTTTTAAAGGTTACGGTAGTCCATTAAAGGCCTGATACACTTTTTTTCGGGTCGAAAATAAACAGCATTATGTTAATTTAGACAACCATTTTTGCATAGGACTTGAAATATTTGATTTCAAATATACACTATACACTAATATTAAAAGCGAAAGTTTGGAATGATGTGTTGTATGTTTCTCAATCACGCCAGCATAGCTGGACGGATCTAGATAAAATTTGGCACAGAGATTAATTATATTCAGGAATAGCACATGTTTTCTAGGGAATCGACCTTCACGCGGGCGAAGCCGCTGGCAGAAGCTAGCATTTAAGTTAAGATTTTCTACAATAATCTTGCCTAATATTATCAAGAGGTAATCTCTGGCATTTCTGATCCGATTACAAACCTTTTTCAATGGTAGAAAGCTATACTATTCGCTCAGTGTCCTTTTATCCCAAAAAAGAAGACGGGTCCGGCGGGGTGAGCTGAAGGAGCGAAGCTGCGGGACAAAAGCTAGTTTCTATGTAATAGAATATCACATACATACCCAGACACGCATTAAAATCTGTCTGTCTTGGTCTTTACTGTCAGGTAAAGAGATTTTTCGATTTGCTTTGCGCTTATCCCGTTGGTTAGTTGACCACAACCGATCAATTACATTGCGTCATTCTCTCACCATATAAATCTTTAAATTCCCACTCGTTCACAAATCCACTTAAACTTATAAGTCCACATTTTATCATCACCCCCGAGAGCCAACAAAGTATTCCAAGCCATCCAGTTCGCCTACAGTCCCATTGTTTTGTCTGTAAGTCGATCGTACAGTCAGCGGTGAAAATATATGGACAAAGGGTCTATAGCAGACAAGCAAAGCAATGTGACATTCTGTCAGTGATAAATACAGTCGAAAAGTCAAAACAATTTTGACAATCGCCATCGCCACGCTTTCTGTGATAGAATGCTACTTGTCTTGGGCCTCAAGCCTTCAACGAGTGATTTAGAATGAACTTATCACATTTTCATTCTGGCAAGAATTTGATATTAATTCGACTAGCTTTTGTCAGCGGCTTCGCTCGCGTTTAATGTGTTTTCTTATCCCAAGGAATAATTTAACCATGATGGAAAGTTACTTATGTGCTACTGCAGACTATATCTGTGCCAATTTCATCTAGTTCCCTTTAGCTGTTTTGGCGTGATTGAGTTCGGCATTTTTTTATGTTAGGTTCGCGTTTGACCACTATCCCACCTGATGGTAAGCGATGATCCATCAGGTGAGATAGATACATATGTTATTGACAAATGCGCGCTCTGACAGGACAGGTCCACTCAATCGGGCTGGTTCTTTCTTCAAAAGACCAATTCAGACATCAATCTACATGGTCTTCACATGCTCTAACCAAGATTTTGTCTGGACTTTAAAAGAGACTATGTCCTCTGAGTTTGATTCGGCCTTTCTTCTCAGAGTATTCAGATAGAAAACGCCGACCTCATCTAGTTTTAAAAATATGATCGACATGTAAAAGTGTTTGTACAAACCAACTTACAGAAATAAAATCATTTATCATACATCCATCCAAACTTTCGCATTTAAAATATTTATAAGAAGAATTAATAAGATCTGACACCAGTCTTGCCAAGGGGTACCGTGTTACCCAGTTACTGGGTTGTGGAGGTCAGATAGGCAGTCGCTCCACGTAAAACACTAGTACTCAGCTGAATCCGGTATGACTGAAAGCCGACCCCAATATAGTTGGGAAAAGGCTAGGCAGGCAGATAAGAAGAATTAATAAACTTCTCCTTCTGATCATTCTGAGCAGTCAGTTCGTCCCTTATTTTCGAAGCCAACTGTACATTCCATTTGTACCTCAGATAGGAAACTAGTTCGTGCTTTAAACACCATCAGTTTATGGAGTACAAACGTACATGTGTCGATAGTTAATAGACTGGTACTATTTAGTGGTATGGCAATATATTGTGGGTGTTGCAGTGATAAGCTAATACCGAAGTAGAGTTAACAAGGCAAGCTAAGTGTGGAAGGGTTTTGCCGTCAACACAGGTGGTTTGCTGTTTCCTGGGATCACAGATTACAGTAATTGCCTAGCTACTTAGTAGCTACTACATTCTGAGTTACTGCTACGACCAAACCCCTTAACTTATGACTGCTCCCTTTTCTTTGTTCTGCGCAAAAAACTTCAATATTAACTAAGCCTGTGCCAGCTTTAAAAAATATAGCCTTGCCTCTTACCCGTCCAACAATGTAGTAAATTTGTATTGTAACTTTTATCGGTCCAAAGTACCAAAAATGTACCAATATGCCACATGCTATCATAGATTTTACTAATTGTAGTTTTTATTCAACTTCATCTATGTCATCTTTAGTATTGTATTGCATGTGCAATCACCATGCACTCAACTATAAGCAACGCACAAATCTTCTTCTTTTTCTTTAGTTTGACGTATGTACCTGTGTGTTTGTGTATCTGTCTGTGGCATCATAGCTCCTAAATGGATGGACCGATTTTGATTGTTTTTTTTTTTTTGTTTGATTGGTTACTTTGTCGAGAATGTTCTTAGCTGTGCTGCAGCTGTTCAAAAGTTATGGATGTTTTACTGTTTGAATCGGGCTATTTTCGCCAGATGTCATAATTACGTGTGCAATAGATTGTCGATCGAAGCGTGTCTACTACAAGATAAATTATCTAGCATGCAATAAAAATGTATTAGGGGTTTTTTTTTAAATTTTACGTGTTTAGTCTGAATGGCGCCAGCTAATCATTCAGAGGGTTCTGTGTGTGTTGCTATTGCGTTATGTCTGCGTCTATTTTTCTATTTTTCTTTCGCCAACTTCTCAGTACCTATATTTTTTTATCGCCCGTCAAAGTTCAAAGTCCGTCCCCGCGGTCAGACGACCTTTGAGTAACCGACCATGAAACCATTTCTAAGTTAACGGGCTGTATTCGCTCTCATCTCAATTTCACACTTAATCTGCAGGGCGATTAAATGGGAAACGGAACGATCTAGCTGTGCTGAAATTGATCACTGAACATATTGATGCAGATCGGTTAGAACGGTTGATATTCTGGCAATGTACGATCAAAGGAATACACTGAGAGACACAAGTCTTACATATAACGGTATAAAAATTAAACAACAAGGAAAATTAATTAATAAGAATTATGAAACGTGATGTGGATATGAATTGAAGGAAGAGATGAATGGATAAAAAGACGAGGGTCCAAGAAACGTATCAATATTGGCATAAAGGCAGGCAGATTGTAATGATGCTCTTAAAAAAGAAGAAAATCGATAGAAAGCGCTGTCATCAAACACGCCAAAAGCACTTTTTGATGCAGGTACTTCTAAATCTACTAGAAAAAAATACACACTACACAAGACCACAGCAAAAGACTACAGCCAGATGTGGCACATACTAGGCATACTTACGACAAAAAACATCCAGTCAGCGAACCAAAACCGCAGCGTCCACTTACCAACCGGCCAGCCACAACAGTAGCCTACAGTTAATATATATATATATATAATATGTACATAATATAGGTACACCGAGACAAAGACGGTCGAAAGTACGGCAGATACCATCGCCACCTTTCACCGACCGATCGGTTTTGCTCCAAATAAGTGAAACCTCGCCATTATGTCGCATTAAAATTGATACCTGCTCTATATGACGTAAATACTCTCTGCATTTTATGTAAGCCTGGTAAAAATCGATGGCGGCAGGGGTGATGAACTTTTGGAATGCTCGTCATGGGCTGCAGTGATTACTCGACAGAAAATTTTCGTACGTTATTGATTTTTGTATAAAATCTACTATATTAATAGTCTGCAAGGAAAAGGTTATGTTTTTCGCGCGTATCTTGTATTTATGTAATAATCATTCTTTTATTTGGTCATTATTGTTTTTATGTTGACTTTTCTCAGATTCTACAAGAGAAGGTTTTTGTGAAAAGGTTTTCCATCCCTGGTACACTGTTTCCGGGGCGTTGCGTAGCTAGTGTATACTTAGCCTTACAACTTATACCTTTAAAGCGGCTCAAGACAAATGCTTGACAGTAAATTTTCCTGCTTCATAGGTATAATTTTCTAGAAAATGTGAGTTCATTGCGTATCTTATTTCCGTCAGTTCAATCGATATACTTTACTTAGGTATAGAAGAATAGCTAGCTTTCTGTAAAGTTAAGTCTTTTATGATATTTTTATTTTAATGTTTAGGCCACTATCTCACCTGATGGTAAGCGATATTATGATTGACGATGGAGCACGCTTCCCTAGAAGTGATTTAGTGAGAAGTGAATCTTTGCTCGAAATTAAAAGTGAGTAAATAACATAAAACACTAAACTTCTGAAGGGTGTAATGAAAAGATGAGATCATATTTATACCCGACTACGGCGTAGCAAAAAGGAGGGTTATGTTTTTGACCGGTATGTATGTATGTACGTATGTTCATATGTTCTCTCATAACTTCTAAACTACTAATCATAATTTGACAAATAAGGTGTCGTTGGAAGCGTCTTGTTTGTCCGCTGGTTGTAGGCTATGTGAGGTCACATTAAATGGAATATGGCTTCCTTTAGAGGGCAGGAAGTCAAAAACAAAAAAAAATATCCGCCCTACACCAACATATTTGTTACCCCTTTAGAGAATGTATTGTTTTGTTACGCTAGGTGGCATACGACCATGGTTATCCTCTACGGAATAGTTTATACATAACAATTTCAGATGAGAATATTTTCTTCTTTCATACTTTTTAGAGCGTGATTTTTCAGTAGTCGGGTTTTAGATTTTGAACTTATTTTTAAAAACTGCTTCTGAATAATAGACAATTTATTACAAGCCATAAACTGTTCCGTTACATCTTCTTTAATTTGTCATACACAAGCTCTTCCCAAACAAAAACATTCCGCATCAAAACCACGTGTGTGTCCGTAACACAACACCTTAAAAGAACCTCAAAATTTAAAAGCAAACGAGGATATGAACTTATCCCAATACAAGAGCTATAAGGGGATAACATATGTATGGGCGCGCGACAAAATGTCTTCATTATTCGGCCCACGTGCTAAGCACAGCTTATTACCAAAGAGCTGGCTTTATTATCGCAGATAGGACACAGGATTTATGGAGACAACGAGATAGTTTGTAGGTGTTGGGCGTGAATTTTGATTTGATTGTGTTCGTTTTTTGTTTATGAGGGTATTAGTGTCGCATTAGTGGTCGTGGAAACCTTGTCTGAATTTAATGGCGAAGGCGAAGTTGTATTAAAATGTCATTTAAGTAGTAATTGTAACAATATAGAGTTGCATTAATTGTACATATTTATTCCAAATCTAGAGTGATCCAACTTAGCAAATATTTACTAAAACTATGTGATATATAACTGAATCTTTATCTTCTTCTGCCTAGCCTTTTCCCAACTATATTGGAGTCGGCTTCCAGTCTTACCGGATTCAGCTGAGTACCACTGTTTTACATGGAGCGACTGCCTATCTGACCTCCACAACCCAGTAACTGGGTAACGCGGTACCCCTTGGCAAGACTGGTGTCAGATCTCAGGCTTCTGACTACCCGTAACGACTGTCAAGGATCTTCAAATGACAGCCGGGAGCAACGGCTTAACGTGCTTTCCGAGGCACGGAGGAAACTCGATATGTTGAAAATGGTCACCCATCCACGGACCTTTATATAAATACATATTTAAATATAATCGTGCTGTTGGATTTTCAACATTCAGCGCCAAGCCGAGTCGTATTTTAGTGGTTTCCATAGGAAGATCCTTAGGCATTAAACACAAGATGGGGATAGCTGCTTAACTATCTTCCGCCAGATTTCAGATTTTTGCTACTGATATAATAACCATCGATTGTTTTAATCAGAAATAGTCTAAAATATCCTTCCACCTTCCTTGACCAGAGCCAGTTTATAATGTATATATAACTAGCTTCTGCCAGAGTCTTCGCCCGCGTGAAAGTCGAAAATTATACTGAGGGAACATATTCCCGGGATAAAAAGTATTCTATGTGCTATTCCAGGCTATAATCTATCTCACTGCTAAATTTCATCCAGATCCGTCCAGCCGTTTGAGCGTAAAGAAGCAACAAACACACACAACACACACACACTCACAAACTTTCGCCTTTATAATATTGTGATTATGATGATGATAACCCACTTATCTACAGCAATACCACATAACCTTTGAAATACCAGTATATCCCGCGACAATAACATTATACGCCAGCTCAGCTAATTTCCATAGGCACAAACAGGTCCCCGCACCCACTTGATCTATGTCCAGGTCACGCCCAGGGCGGGAGCTGCCCACGCGCACCCAAAGGTTACACCTATAATGTATTTGCTGAACAATGGCGGAGCAATGATCGAAGGCTTGTCACTCGAGGTCGTTCTCCTTTGATTCATTGCTTGTGTAAGATGCAGCTTGACTTGTAGCTGTCTGATAGTCATCGCAATTGAAGATTTAGGGGGTAGGTTTAATGTGACTTATGTGGTAATTTACTTTGGTTTCTGAGCTTTAGGATTAACTGAATCATAGTTAAGTTGTGTAATCAATACTATGGTGAGGCACTGCCTTGTTGATCGTGAGCGCTAGTACTGATCAGACGCCCTAGACAAGTGACATTCTATCCTCGAAAGCATGGCGATAGTGATTGTCCACAAGCAAAAAGTTTAATGTAACCCAACTACGGTTGTTTTTTTTTTAGCTAATGTTAACCTGGCCATAATAACGAATCGATTGACACACCTTATTCATCAAGATCGGATGAATAGTTTAAGCGCTACGAAGGAACATATGTAAATAAACATACATATTCTGTTACAATCATAACCCTCCCTTTTGACTTCGCTGTAGTTGGGTAAAAATGCAAAATTGTATGGAATTGACAAGCGATATCGAAAAATCACGTGATCAATCCCTTACTTTTTAACATTTCGACTGTCGCCTTCGCTGACATCGAATGCCACTTGTCTAGAGCCTCTGGATGACCTAGGTTCGATGACCTAGATGACCTAGGTTCGATTACCTAGTCCGAATCCCGAGTGGAGCGAAGCGTTAAGAGAAAAGCGGTCGCAGACATCCGACTGAATTAAACTGAAAAAGATAGATGTATACTGTACTACTATGTTTTCCTTTTTAGGATTCCGTACCCAAAGGGTAAAAACGGGACCCTATTACTAAGACTCCACGATTCGTCTGTCTGACTATCTGTCACTAGGCTGTATCTCATGAACCGTGATAGCTAGAAAGTTGAAATTTTCACAGATGATGTATTTCTGTTGCCGCTATAATTGAAAACACTTGATCCATTTTTGGACGCTCGCCGGGACTAATGAATAAAGGTAGAATTTTATCAGTTAAATATTTCAATTAGCCTGAGCTAGCGCGCACTAGCGACTTTTTGTTGACCGATAGTTTGATCGTTCAGGGAATCAGTATGGAGCTATATTGAAATGCACGCATTTGGCGATTAAAAATCGAAGCCATTGAAATTGCGATCGGCGTTTGATAGTGATCAAACTATTATGGTCAACTAAAGTCACAACGATTCGGTAATGAATGTAATTTTCAATCTGATCAAATTATCGTCCGATAAAAAGTCTGTAGTTAAAGACAGCTCTAAAACTTATTTTGCCTAATTTCTATATCAACGTCATTATATTAAAGTGATGAAACACTGCCATTGACCTCAACAAAATTACATCAACTACAGTGACGTTTCAATGTTTACCAACAAAGTTTGGCCATAACGTGTGATCATTGTTATGTGCAGTATCTATCATTACCTCACTGTTTGTTGTCTTATTCGGTAACGATGTTTTGACATCTTGGACCGTGGCTGAGAGCCTGCGACTCGGTAGGAATTATGTCAATAACTCTAGTCAGAGACAAACATGAGCGAATTTTGTTTACACACAAATACTGGCTTGTATAAGCATACATGTTGTAGTTTGTGGACCTATGTATTTGTCTCTGTGGAATTTGTGAAAAAGCAACTTTTTTATGTTAGTATTAGAGCAGTTCAGAGGAGTGACCATAAGCTCTTAGAGTAAGGTTATTTTGAGATCGCGTAAGTGACTGATGTATACAAATCATATACATCTGTCACTTACACACACTCAAAATAACCTTAAAGAGCTTATGGTCACCCCCCTGGTCTTAAGCCAGTAGAGGACGAGATTATATTCTAACCGACTAAATACAGTGTTTGACTAAGTAGGTAGGTACATTACAAAAACAAAATTATGATACAAATAAAATAACAGCATAAAGGTATGCAGCACAAAGGTTTTTACAGACAATGAAAATTACAATTTTAAATTCTTTTACTTAGTATGAAGTCGTTATTTACTGGTAAACCTAATCTCAATAGTTTTAATACCTTATGATAGTTAATTTATAGACCCCAAACAAATCAAGTTAAACTTCTTGAACACAAAAATATCTCAGCTTCTAAACCGCAGCTTTTACAAAATAAACCAGAATTGCAGTGCTACCATATTGCCATATTTGATAACTCTATAGCACAGAATAGGAACGCTCCCCGGGACTGCGGTATTGCGGTAACCACACATTGTGCGTAATGAAACAATCGCACTGACGCTGCCGGACTGTTGGTTGTATGAGTAGGGAGCCCATGAAGTTGGATTTTTCGACATAAGATTTACCTACGGTATTTACATTTGAGTAAACTACTGTATTATTTGAATCTCTTTTGTCTGCAGGATTATGGCTCATTATAATTACCTAGTATTTCTCCTGTCATATCATGTGGTGACGTAAAAAATACCTGTAATTACACTTAACACTGTTACGTCAATAACTTAATCCAGACCATAGAAAAAAAAGAAAAGCAAAATGTCAAATACCTGATTTCCCCAAGATTCAATACCTATTTCATATCTCCAAGTAGACCAAATTTCAGAAAAACTTTCTTTGACCGAATCGATGTCGCCAATAGGGATGTTTCCTGGGTAATATTGGACCTGTATTTTTTGCTTTATCAAATAAATAAAAATTGACAATGATAAAGCGCATCAAAGTTCAGGAGTGAGGCTTGTGACGTCATTTTGTCACTATAAAGTGTAGCACATCGTGACGTCACACGATATTTCAAAGCACCGTATCATCGTATTTTTTTGTTAAAGCGGCAAAAGAAAAAATACGTGTCCATTATTTTTAGGTTATTAACCGACTTCGCAAAAAGAAGGAGGTTTTCAATTCGACTGTATTTTTTTTTTTTATGTTTGTTACCTCAGAACTTTTTATTGGGCGAACCGATTTTGATGATTCTTTTTTAATTTGAAAGCGGGTGCTTGTCATGTGGTCCCATTTAATTTTTATCAAGATCTGATGAAAAACTTCCGAGAAATACATCAGAACTCTTCAATAAATGACAGCAAATCACTCTGGATAGATCCAATCGCATGTCTGTTTATTGTTTACACCATTTCATAACATAACATCACACTGGTACGTTCTTAAGGGGTACGCAGGTGTGAACAGTTCACCCTGGTATACTCTCATTGCACTGGTTTCGTTTAAGTTTCATGTTATTGGGTTAATCTATTCTAGCTTCACTTTGGGCACTATACGCGTAGATACCTAGCCTATAGAACTGGTCCATTATGTACCACAACTAAAAAGTGAAAAATAAAAAACTTTTTTACAAAAATTACAACCGACTTCCAAACAAAAACACTACAAAGTGAAAAATAACTTCTATTTCGGAAGTCGGTGTCAAAAAATGAAGAAACGTAAACAGGAACACCGACTTCCGAAATTGAAGTTATTTTTCACTTTGTAGTGTTTTTGTTTGGAAGTCGGTTGTAATTTTTGTCTAACTGGCGGACTAAATGGATATTTTTACTATTCTTCAAAAGCTGCATGGTGCCCCTAGACAGACTGGGGCCATATATTGCGAGCTTCTCAGCGCCGCGTAACCTCTGCTAAACTAATTTACAATGGCTCATTGAATACCTCTGTTATGTACGAGTAGTCGCTGCCAACAGCTCGTAAATATTGTTTACTTGTGTTTGCTTTACTAAGATTTACCGGTATTGGTTGTATTGTAGTTTTGGTCATGACTGTTTTTTTTAGATTAGAAGGTTTCTTGTCTCGAGCTGTAAGGGTTTATGCTATCTAACTAAAGCAAAGTTACAAAAAAATCTGTTGAGAAATACAGGTGTGATATTATTCAAAATCGTTGAAAAAAACGGCCAAGTGCGAGTCGGACTCGCGCACGAAGGGTTCCTTACCATTAAAGCAAAAAAAGGCAAAAAATCACGTTTGTTGTATGGAGCCCCACTTAAATATTTAATTTATTCTGTTTTTATTACTTGTTGTTATAGCAGCAATAGAAATATATCATCTGTGAACATTTCAACTGTCTGGCTATCACGGTTCATGAGATACATCCTGGTGACAGACAGACAGACGGACAGTGGAGTCTTAGTAATAGAGACCCGTTTTTACCCTTTGGGTACGGAACCCTAAAAACATCATATTTTTTGTGATCTTATTTGTATTTTTTTTTTTAACTATAGTATCGATTCTGGAATTATCTCGGCCACTAAAACTATTCGAAATCGATTTAATAGGTAGGAAATCCTGTGACTTCAGAGTGTAGTTTTCAATAGTAAAACTACAGGAAACATTCATTCGCAAGTCAAGAAATAAGGCATCTCTATCGCTGCATCTATCCCAACATACTTCGAATGCCATAAACTTATAAATATGAATATAGACTAGAAGCATTTACTTGTAACAGAACATGGAGCATTCGCCGTTTTTAAGCGCACTTCGAACACGACGCTCGATGAAAACAGCGAATGCTCGATGTTCTTTCTAGGCATTAATTCCGCTTTTGAACGTGTGCATAAAGTTTTAATAAATAAATCAGATTTATCACAGACATAAATCTAACTAGATAATGCAAGCCCCTCCATCTGTATGAAAACCAAGCGTGCCTCTTTTTCACAAACAATTTAAAAACAAATTTACTTACCAATGAAAGAAAACATTTCCAATGCCTCGGACAACTTTTTCTTTACATTCTTTACAGCTCAATATGGCATAAAAAGCCATTTGACTAGATCTCGGTGGATTTTCGGTGCCGATAATGCTAAATGAAAAGCTCAGATTACGATCATTGATCGTAACTTTACTCCGTTTTTTGGCACGCGAAGTACATATAATCGCGTCATCTAGTTAGATTTATATCTGTGGCTCTAATCACCTTAAAATGTGCCAATCAGTTTGACCAGGATGCAGATTGCATTCATTCGTCTTCTACCATTCGACACTACACTACAAATGCTTCCGTCGCTTTGCTAGTATTATTTAATCTGTGCCGTCACTATAAATATCCCAGTAATAGGCATTCTATATACATAAACAGAACAAAGTACTGTAAAAACTGGTTCACCTTTTACTGAACTATGGTAAATAGCTTCCTAAATAGTTTATATTATTTACAATCTGAATGTGATATATAATGTCGCTTTTTATCTTAAATAGTCTGGTATTAACATACTAAGGTGACAATTTGTCAGTCAATGTTTTAAAAGTTTGACCTTTTTTTAGTACATTTTGATGCTGAGCTAATTGGTTCATGTTTTTTAGTTGTTTATTTAGTTCAGGTGGCAGATTTTTTTTGTTTTGATTAACAAATATTAGTAGGTAAACGGGTGGGTTTTACAGTATAGTCCCAAATATAGTTTTCTTTTTGATACAAAGTCCCATGTCAACTTTCACAGAGTGTTCTATGAAATTAAGAATAAATACTTGTGTGTGTGTGTGTGGGTAGATATCATAGGGCTTGTCCACATCCCCACGTGACGACGTCGTCATTCGTCAACGTGGAACGGTTCGTTGTCGCGGCGGCGCGGCACTTTGACGTTACTTTATAATTTGTGTTACTGTATCGTAAAAATGCACGTTACGATACTTACGATGCCGCAACGTTACACGTTGTCGTGGCTTGTAAAATTCCGGTACATTTTACAACATTTCTGACAGAACGAAACAACGTTTTGTTTCGTTTCTTGTAGTTTCTGACAGTTACAGTATTTCTGACATCTTTTTTGTACATCAACTGACCTAGTGCATCGCCACGTACACCACGTCATTCCGCGGCTACGTCACGTCAATGCCCCGCGCCGCGCCACCACACCGTATCACGTTGACGACGTCGTGACGTGGTGATGTGGAGAAGCCCATACCGCTGGATTCAAAACACACAGGACGGTCGACGGTGACACTTGGGACAAGTCTTTGTCCTGCAGTGGACGTCTTCCAGCTGAAATAATGATGATAACGATATGTGGAGTTCCAAACACTGCTGAATGTGAGACACACAGAAACGGTTGATGAAGCGACGCTTGGGGGAGGGCAATATACAGCAAGGGCACATATTTCGACTGCAACGGTGATGATAACGTTAATGTTTTGTGGTGTTTTAGCAACGCAAGCATTGTTATTTATTGCTAAACATCCGTACTATTTCCTTTTTTAGCTCAAAAATACGTAAAACATCTCAGTAATTGAGTCATTAGCGTAATTGTAGATTATTATCCCAAATTGGTATTAAACGATTCAAGATTCTCAATTCGTCTCGTACCGCTTGACTACCTTAATTCTGTTACAGTTACAATTCGTTGGCTACATTTGGCGCAGGAAGAGTTTGTTATTCTGACTTGCTAATTAGTTCAAAACCAGTTCTAGTTGAAATGGGGATCAGGCTTAGGATATAAACAGGCTGAGAAGATTAATGCTAGAAATATAGACGGCAATTTAGAAAATATCCTTATATCACTAATTTTCAGTAGGATTCCTATGAAAAGAAGTTT
Organism: Orthosia gracilis; assembly: GCA_947562075.1. Classification (NCBI taxonomy): domain Eukaryota; kingdom Metazoa; phylum Arthropoda; class Insecta; order Lepidoptera; family Noctuidae; genus Orthosia; species Orthosia gracilis. The sequence goes on along the minus strand of OX387275.1, from coordinate 37,182,682 downwards.
ATCATCAATGGTGTCAAAATAAAGTTGTATATTACATCCAATCAATAATAAATCCTGTAGACTTAATACACTGAACATCGACTTAATACCCATGTCTTAAAACGTCAAAAGCCGAAAAGCTTCACACGGTGTACTCTTAACGCAGACGCATCGCAAGTAAAAAAAAATCAAAATAAAGTCTCGATAATCTGTGGTGAACTATCACGCACGGGGTCATTGGCCAGTTGACATTTGACACGCGAATGTCAAGGTGCGCTCGCGCAGTTCCGAGAACGGTAGGGCGCATGCGTCAGGAGATCGAGATTATTATGTGTGTAATGCGTCGTGACATTTTTCAACAGAAATGTCAATGTGTCTTTGTGTTGGTGTCGGTTATGATCGATTAAACTGTCATGATTTCTTGTTTATGTGCATTTATTATGTGCATAATTTGTTTTTCTTGTTCTGAGCTCAAATACACGTTGTGATGTTGCTAGTAAAAAATTTCGTGCTAAGATTGACCACATTATCACAGAATATTTTTGTATTCTCTCATAACTTAAATACTGAATAGTAATGCAAATATCAACTCTACATACCTTTAGTAAAGAATGCAGACTAGTCTTACTTATAGCAGTGTATTAAATAACACAGACATATTTGGTAATGTCACTGTATTAATGACACCTAGAACGTCGCTTGCAAGCAAATAATTACTCATTAAGGAAAATTACTCAGGAATAATTCCGAAACGGTCACTTTTTTATCAAAAATAGACTTTATTAGTCAATCAAAGAGTGCAATTATGGCAAAACTGAAGCGTGAAAATTCTAGAAAGCGTAAAAATAGAGCTAAATTTTTAATCTAGAAAGCGTAAGTGTGATATACATACCTAGATTTTGGAGATCTCACTTTATTCCGCTATAAAATTATCTAGTCATGCTATCTTTTACATACTGAGACGAGTCTCCTCCGTGCCTCGGCAAGCGCAGTAAGCCATTGGTCCCGACTGCCATTCGTAAATCTTTAACAATCGTTATATTTCGTGGTGGCCCAGCGGCTAAGACCTCACCTCTCGTGCCTGAGGTCATGGGTTCGAATCTGGCCAAGAACCAATGTGACTTTTTCAAAATCTTTATTAGATTCTGAGTTTAAAAAAAAATGAATTGGGTTTGCTCTTGAATCTAGTCTAGGTCAAAGGTAACGGTGAAGGAAAATATCGTGAAGAAAGCTGGACTTATTTATAATATTGTACATATAATTATGGTTAACTAGCTTCTGCCAACTGCTTCACCCGCGTGAGTGTCAAATGAATTCCCGGGATTCGTTCAGCCGTTCTGGCGTGTTTGAGTAACAAACATACATCCATACTCACATACACCCAAACTTTCAAATTTATAATATTAGTAAGATTATATTGTAATGTAAGTCTGAAATAGCCAAGTCTGTGGGATTCCCAGAGGCGGCTTAGTTAACTTTGACACCAGAGGTGGCCTCACACGAAAAAGAAAGGAAGAGCAATCGTTACGGGTAGTTGGAAGCCTGAAAATCTTACAGCGGTCTTGCAAAGGGATACTGCATTAACCAGTTACTGGGTTGTGGAGGTCAGATAGGCAATCGCTGCTTTTAAAATACTAGTACCTACTCAGCTGCTTTGTATTAGACTGAAGCCGAACAGAGCTAAGAATATGCTATGCAGATCGACTTAGGCCCATGTTAAGCGATGAGGCACTGGTCAAGTCAAAGCTTCAGAGCCTTGAACATCGTCGCTGAGCCAGCTTGTCGGTTTTTTATCGGTTACATTTCGGGGAGTGTGCAATGGAATTGCATGATCTAATTTCGCCAATCCTGTTCCATCATCGGACTACCAGACGTTCGGCGAAGCGCCATCCATACATGATAGATATTCCACCCTTAAGCACAAAACGGTTATTGGAATAGCTTTATTATGCGTACAGCTAAAGAGCGTGACCTGCCGGAGTGTTGTTTCCCGATAGCTACAATCTAAGGGTCTTCAAGTCCAGAGTCTTGACCACTATCTCACCTGCACCGGTGAAGCACGGTTGCCTAGAAGTAACTATTCACTCTTGACTTAAATACCCCTAGATTGTAGCTATCGGAAAACAGACTCCGGTAGGGCATTGCATTCCTTAGCTGTATGCAATATAAAAGTATTCCCAAAAGCTGGAGTTGAGTTGGCGGACATGATTTGGAATACAGGGATTAATTCCGCTTCCATTTGTCAGTAATATCTTAGTTCGTCGGTCATCTGGTCAATGCGCATAACTACATTTTAGTTCAGTCACTAATCTTACTAGAAATTGATTAACTTATATCTGACTCACTGTATTTTGACCTCGGCTCGACTGTCTAAATAATTGCAGAGATAATGTGTAATAAATAATTTGACGATCTTACCAAGTTAGGGGCAATCATAAGTGACTGCTTTATGTAAATACTGTTGATTTAAATACTTAGATGTCTCGGTCTCTTGCAAAGTTAGAACACTGTAACAGTAATGTTCAAGATATTTTAAATTCAGACGGTTGATTTCAACATAAGTTTCTTATAGAAGCGGTTATGGTAAGCAATAGGGACATTTCCTATTCGTCAGTGAGATTATCAAATAATATTGGACCAATATTTATTGTTTTATCAAATAAAAAAGAATTCGCAAAGATAAAGGGCATCAAATTGCAGGAGTGGGGGCTTGTGATGTCACTTTGTCAGTTTAAAAATGTTGCACACCGTGACGTCACACGATATTTTAACGCACTGTATCGTCGTAGTTTTTTAATTTATGTGACATAAGAAAAATACGTGTCCAATATTTTTAGGTTATCTAACTGACGGACTAAATAAATATTTTTGTCAACTACCCAACTGTTGGAAGAATAGGATATTGGATACTAACACGATGAGGTAACCCTGTTGCACGGACTCCAAGTAACATCGGAGCTTGTCCTATGACATTTGAGCAGTAAAATAAAGATGCTAGAAATTTTAACTGAAATTTGATTTAGACTGAAACCGATATTTTAACTGAAATCGAAATATGGTAATATTTTTTCTACAGTACCATAGTAAATCCTTGTGTATTAATTATAACAATAAAGAAAAATAATAGGTAATTTTAATTAAAATCCTACGTTTTGCTGTGAGCGCGAATTACAATTTTAACGTCGACGACCGAAGTCAACGAAGCGAGGGACCTCACTGACAAAATAACGGCGCGATTTCGATGTTCAAAAATTTGAATAAATATCTAACACAGAACGAAGACTTAGTACGAGTAGTCTAGCTCTCTATCCAACCTCCTACATTTTCAAATTGAAAGGTGAATGAACTTAAATCGACATAACCTTTAAAGGATGGCAATCTAACAATAATCTCACGTCATCGTCCATTATGGTAACTGTGAAAATGAGTCAAAACATGAGGAAATCAATAGAATACAATACAACTAATGACTCAGCAGAGTCGAAACAACCAAAATATCTAAAAAGAAACATCTTAATTCCCATTCTTGAATCCTACACGATCATCGTTTACGGAGTTTAGGTGATTGTTTAAGGTTGGCGCTTGTCATCACTTGTGAACGAACCGATGCAGATTAGATATTTTTTCTAAGTCAATAAAATTAACTTGAACCTCCAATTTAATTTGAACACTAGCATTACTTTTATTTATTTCTTAGAGATTCTCGGGAACCCTAGGTCCCCGGGCCTTTGAAAGGCATACCAGGAGCCGAAAACAACTCGCAGAAGTCTTGTTAGACACGTAGAGACGAGTGGAGAAGTATACCAAGGCCACCAGGACATTCCCAAAAGTACGGTCAAGATCCCTACCAGCATCTTTCAGATTAACTGCCTTCCTTCGAGCATGTATGTTTTTTTTTAATTTTTTTATTATTACTTGGATTTTCGTTCAGAGAAAAGCTTAGTAATGCAAACTTAAAACCAATTTGTACTTTGAGCGGATAAGCTGTTCTAGACTATATTATAGAACAGACAGTTTCCAAAATTACCGGTTCCTTGTCAAAACTGTATCAGCATGAATGGTAGCAGGACAATGTTTCTAAGATGTACCGAATGAATCTTATAATTGTTGTAAAAATATCCCTCTCGAAATAAAGTGCTGCAATGCCTTGATATTTGATTATCTTAGCCAAAACGAAAAATATAATATTTAACCTACCTACAGCTCCAACAAAACGTAACAAAAAACCCACATGCATCCTTACAACCTACTCACAACATTCGTTCAAAAAAAGAAAAACAAACAAAATGAACGTCAAGCATGACAACCCTGGGTGCGGCTCACGTCAGGGCGAGCACGTGGGCTGCGGGCGTGACATTTGCCCCGCGAGTGCAACGTGACGTCATCGCTAAGCATATATAGGTACTCTACAGTAGGTTAGGTGTTTATCGCACTAGCTTCTGCCCGCGACTTCACCCGTGTGAAAAGTGATTTGTTATCCCAAATGTTACCGGACAAACTTTTGGTCAAAGTAGCAAAGAAATGGTGCCCTGACACAATGAGACGTAGTTGCGACAGACCACGACAGAGATGGCGGGACGCACTATATAGATTTCGTCAGGACAAGGAGGAATTGCGGGCTTGAGGAAGGTCGAAGGAGAGGAAAGAGAACTTTGCCCAGGAGTGGACCAAAATGAGATAGTAAAAATAAAAAAAAGCAAGTTTGGGTTGTGCTCTATTCGTGTGCCAAGTAAAGTCAAAACCCTTTTCGGTAGTTTACATGTGAAAACTTAAGGCCAGGCTACTGAGGGTTATAAACCCCTCAGTAGCTAATTTAAAAAGAGAATCATGTCAAGATCTTTGGCTTCTGTCGTCGTCTTAACAGACAGACACCCTTTCGCATTTAAAATGTTAGTATGGTTATGGATAGTTTAGTATGGAAGTATGGATGTTATATAGCGTTCTCATAGGCGATAATCTCCGGAGTTTATTAGAAATCCTTTATAGGCAAACGCGGCTGATCTCTGGTAATGTCGCCCGGATTAAGTAAGCTTTGTTGTGTATAGTTGTACAGAAACTACTAATATTGTGCTATCTGATGAACTTTACGTGTGATAGCTTTACGAGAAGTAATGTGGAATTCATGGATTTGTGAAGAGTCTCAAATATCTGGTTGGCAATGCAAAGGAGACTTCCAAAATGCTTTCGTCAAACGTTTTTCTTTTAAATAAACTTTATGAGATGCAGTTAACTGACATATCTGCTTCCAACATATTGATTAAATTCTTATCAAACTGTCCATCAAAAAATTTATATTCCAGAACAAATTTTCAATAGACAGGTATCCAATAACACGACATTTTAACTGCCAATAATCAACAAATCCTACGAAAAATACATAAAAAATTATAACTTTAGTATGGCACACATTGCAAATCTTGCTCGAATATCTAAATTTGGTTGAACATAAAGGTTGAAAAGCCATCCAGACTGTTTAGGCGACATTAAGATCTGAATAGACTAGCCGTCTGCAAGCGTCCGCCTACGCGACATTGCGACTCGGCGACTAGTAAATTAACTGTCGGCGATTTGTCGCAAAACCACGCCGGCGACAATGTGTTGTTACTCGGTTAAATTGTATGCGAAATGTATATTTCAAGATTAATTTGTGAATTGTGAACGTAATTTTGTGGTTATGACATTTACATAATTTAAGTGTGTGAAAGTAGGACTAAATTGTCGGACCAGACATGGCCAAATTTTTGAACCATTAAGTTAGACTGAATTACTTAATTCTTTGAAATTTCTTGCTTTATATCTTGTCCCTATATTGCATAGTTTTTTGACAATCATTTGGCATTTCACGCAAAACAATGCATCTTCTCTCGCAGTAACTGTTTTCAAAACAACGTCGTTCAGTTTACTTCAACTACTTCTCATACACTTGCAGTAACGCAAACGCAAAGATCCAACACGGTACCTATTTAACAGTTAAACTAAAATCATTTAATTCTCTAGTGCCTGTGTCCAAATATACACTGCGAAAGACTTTAAATCGGATCCTTGATAACCCTTAAATGCTCTTGTTATTTCTTTCTTAGTCGTCTACTGTCATTTTCTGATTAATTTCGTTGTGGGGTCAATCGGGTGTTCAATCGTATGGCTGGGACTCGTCGAATTTTATTGACTGGGCATTTTTCCTGGTGGTTTCCACTATTGATTCTGAATACCTTGCATTCGTTGGGGATAGTGTGGTGGACTTCTCTCACTCTTACGGAAAAGACACACCAGCAAATTGATTGAATACGATAAAAGAAAGGGAGCCGCCTATTTCTAGAACCAAATCTGTCAACCAATAAAAAGTCGTCGTCTTGCAACCGACCTAACCTGCATGCAACACAGTCGTGTCTAAACACGTCCGGGGCTGCGTGGGCGCAGGTCACCCGTTAGCGGCTTATTATGTCCGTCGCGAATAAACTATGCAGAATTATGCGCCACGATATTCTATGCCTTTTTGATTGTTATTTGTTGCAACAATGTTGTCAACATATATATTTTTTCGTAACGGATTTTTATTAATCTGTGACCCAGGTGTCACTGTCAGGCGTGTAACTGGCTAAAAAAAATGTTATCAATGCAAAAAACGAAAAACGAAGGAAGATAAACAACAGGTGACGAGGCGACCCTTATGGGACCACTATGGTTGTTTTTACAACATGTTCTGGATACTGTGAGATTTGTGATTGCTGTAACCTAAAAAGTTTAGCACTGAGTTTCCACAAACATGAGTCAAACAATAATAAGAACGAACTTCTTAGAAAGAACAAAGAGGAAAAGACTGCAAACAGTATCGGCTTTTCTGTGTTGATGACATGCTAAAATAAATAGATTTTTTATCTCTTTTTGTCCCCGTCATTTAGATTTTATGTTAACTTTCAATTACCCAAACCGCTTCCTTGACAATTTCTCCAATAGCGTAACAAATTGAGAACAGTTTAGGGCCAGGCGTGGGAAAGAGGCCCAGCAGTGGGTGACGATGACGTAACGACTCGGTGTCAAACCCAGGACCTGACCGTAAGATCCCACGCGTCCGCGACTTTTGACCGCTGCGCCTACGTGCAAAACGCTTATGACTTTTGTAAATAACATTATTTTGCAACATCTTTCGTTTGTTTGTCAAATTTGTTAGAACAGATGTTTGTAACTGATTCAGTTAAAGAAATTAGTTAAATTGTTTCTTGTATACATACCCCTAACATTCCCTACAGACATAATGGCGGCCTCAATCATCTTAGACTGCAATAAAGAAAGTTTATGAATGAATATGTACCTATTTAAGTGAACTTTGTTTGCTTTGTTTGAATGTAGGTGTCGGCGTTTTACAACAAGATTAAATTTTAGCTAGACTGAGTTTTATAACCATATATAAAACATCTGTTTAAACAAATGTTTGTTTGCTAAATACACAATCAATTAAATCAGCTATACAATAAAACGCCAAAAATTAAAAAAAATGTTATATACACCAAATTGTACAAAGTACAAATCGTGGGAAACCCGTACAGGTTTCAGGCTACCGTGCCCAGGGAGTTGCGGCAACCATCCAGTTATAGGTACATATACATACACATATTGTACTAAATTAAACAGCCTGTCTAAAATCGTTTAGGGAAGTAAACATCATTATATCTCTTACCTTAATCCTTATTACATAAGTCATAAGTATTAAAATTTAATTAACAATAACCCTCTTCAAACGAGCTACATCCATCACTTTTATTCATTTCAATTTACATTTAAATGTACTTTACGAAGTCCGTCTTCATTTAAAGATGGCAACTGAAAAGGCCTCCTATTCCAATATCGTTCATTTCACACCAAATACATTAACTGCAAGTTTAGCATAACACTTAACTGATTTACAAGACTCATTGGTATGGAAATATGGAATTATTATGTTTACTGATACTATAAAGTGTCTTTTGTATCACTGTTAAATTGAATCCAAAGGATGTTTTGAATGATAATGGCTTAAAGCTTATTTTATGCTGATTACGTCAGTAAATGTCAGACACAGTGTACAGACTTTACTATTATTTTGATTTAACAAGTTATATTTAAAAGAAAGAAAAATTGTTTATTTGCGCCAGGCACGACGCATACCATAAAAAGAACAAAATTTTTTAAATACAATCATTACAAAGTATACGTCACAACTACGCAAAACGGTCATCGCTCAGCATAATGCTGGGACTCGTGTGCGAGACAGAGCCACAGCGCTGGTTTTCAGCGATAGCCGGTGTCGACTGAGTGACTCCGAACCAATGAAACCTTAATACTTATTTTGTATATTTCATATTATTTCTCATTCAAATAATGACTGTTATAAATTCCCTTTTACATTCCAAGCAGTCCTATGGATCTGATAATTATGACAAAATTAGCAGCATTAAAGACACATTAAAATTAATCAAAATAATAACCCTCTTAGCGAAGAACCTTCCTAGTGACATCTGTTCTGCCTATTAGCACTAAACATGGGCCTAACAAAGCCAGCTAGGTACCATATATTGCTTCATAATTATACTCTTTAACGTGTAAAACATATTAAAACATGTTTTAACGACGCGTTTGTTTTAACAAGTGGTGGAGAGTGGAGACGCCCCAGCTTTCCAAGTAAGAGTAGGTAATTCTAGGCAGAGGGATATCCTTTTCAAATATATCATGAAAGACAATACGTCGAAGCCAATTTTAATAGTCACCTGGATGTCACCCGTCATTAGGAGGAAATGCGGTCGCAGAGCTCCGACTGAATTTCCTTGGTAAAAAGTCATAATGAGGTTTGGTTCTGGTTTATTTTCTCCTCCAATATTGTACTAATTTAAAATATATTCTATGAACTGATAAATAAGATAAACTGTCCCCTATGTTTTTTATTTTATTTATAGTTGTCAAATTTGTACACGAGACCTCTGTTGACAGCGCAATTTTGAGGTTCTAGTGCTTTTAAAGATAATGTAGCATAAAAAAAGAAGACATAGGGCACAGTATAATATATCTTTATTTTCCAGTTTATGGAATACCTTTTATATTGGTCCAATATCGAAGGAGGAAATGGGCGAGAACCAAACCGCGAATTATGACTTTTACGAAGGAAATTCAGTTTTTCTCTTAAGCAAAAACTTAAACAGTGCAACAAATACTAATACTAGAGACAAGAGTACATTTTCATTTTTGGGGACAGCCCTCCTACAATCGGCAACAGAGCATACAACCGCTGGACCAACAATCCAGAAAGATAACCTCAACTTATTAAACACCAAAGAAGCCGCAGCAACACAGCCAGTAATCAAAACCAATTCACTACGCTCCATCCTATTGTAGTTACAACTAACGGTTAAGTCCTGCAACGGTTACCAGAATCAGGATTTTAGATAATTATTAGGCTCGTGAACGTAATTTTCCGGTTAATGAAATATCTAATAGATTACAGAAGGCACTAGAACCTTGTAATAGAAAATTTGCTCGATAAAATTTGTATAGCTGTAGTTAATTGCTTAGAAGTGTTTGGAATCAGTTAAATGCTTTTATGGGCAATTCGGTTGGTGAATGGAAGTTATTGAAATATGGAGTGTGTGGGTGGCCTATCTTAGCCTATAGCCCTGAGTAACGAGGCTTCTTCTTTGGAATCGTGGGTGTGCCTTGAAAGGACCTTACGCTTCATGACTACTTTATGATTGAAAGTAAACGTGTGAAAACTGGGATTAGGTCAAGCCTGTTTGCCTTACTACAGAACTTTTTAGACTAAAACTGCAGAACTAGAAAGATTTAAAAAGACATACGCTTAACGTAAACCAAACAGAAAAGCCCTGAGAGCGACAACCAGACTGTCAGCGTCACCAACGCATAAACACTGTGGTCTGCACACCTTTTCAGATGCAACACTCGTATAAATCGCACAAATCAATCGATCAAATCTCCATCTTCTATTCCCACACCAGTAGCAACCTTTAATAGTTGATTCCTAATATAAGCCACAATAGAAAATCAAATCAATTGACAGTCAGGCGTCGACTCACATTTTTCTAAGAAGACAGCCGACGCGTACTGAATGCTATTAACCTTTGAATCTGAGACAGATTAGCATGTGTCCAACAGTCCTGTAGCTGCAATAAACGAGGTTACAATTTAACGAATAGAAATCGAAATGGAAGGCAAGCGAAGTAATAAATTTTGTTCGTTATCCATTGGAAGTTGAGGCGACCCGGAGGTGCAGAAATCCGCTTCTTATGCGAAAACATGCAGGTTCAAAACCATGAATTAGAATGGGATCGAAAATGGGGGTTGCCAAATAATGCAGACATCCGTATCTAAGGATTGAGGAGAATGGCGTAAGGAAAGTTTTGAGTGTGAAAATGGATGACGATGTGTAAATGGCGACTAATTTAATTAATATGTCCAGGAAGGGACCACTGAGATTTTCAGAGAAGAATGGAAGAAAAGACATGTTTCCCCAACCCCATTGGGATTAGGGTAAAATGAGGATAACGATCCGCATGAAAACTAAGAAACATAAACCTTATTTTGATATTAGAACTAACTTTGACTTCCTTTGGCTTTTGGCTTCTTCTGGCTTTTGAAATGTGGTGGACCACATTCAAGCCGACATTATACCACTACTGCTGCATCTAGAATGCAAAACAGGCCAGATAAAAGTTGCAGAAATACTCACTTAACGCCATAATAGTGGAAGTAAATTTTAAAAGATAGTTTCTCGAAACAGCTAGGATGCATGAAGTAATAAAAATATTGTATAGGTACTGAATTAAATAGCGCTAGATTGCAAGTCCTCTATAAGCGAAACCCTAAAGACCAGAACCACAAAAGAAAAAACCAACAGCGAATGCGTCACATAACAACAAAAACAATCCATTGGCGGCCGCCGACGTTTCAAATCTGACCTTTACTTATCAAACGGCTAATGGACGGCCATCACCAGATTATCAACGGCCACATTAACATAATCCTTACAGGCGACCTGTCTAGGAGACTTTCACTTCGATATTTGTCAAGTAGTCTTATTACTTACAAAAAAATTGACGACGATGACCTCTTGATTGCGAAAGTAAATAGATATAAAACAGTCTTTAAAATTAATTAACTTTTATCGGAGAAAGGGGGCTCGTGGTTAAGTTGTAATAGGCGATGAAGTCGATCTTCAAGATTAAGTATTTCTTGCCGACATTGGTCAATGGATGGGTGAACATCCATTTGAAACAGAGACTCCACCTTGCCTCGGCAAACACTTAAAACCGTTGGGCCCTGCTAACATTTGTATATATTTGACATTTGATACAAGTAGACACAAAACTCAAAACTCTTTCAAACAGTATTTCAATGATTATCGTGTTACCCACTAACTTAGCAAGAAATAATATTAAAACCGATTCCAAAATCATTTTCTTAACCTTACTAAACATTACATTAAAATTAAAACATGTTGTATTTTAACATAAACAAAAAAAGTTAATAAATAAATTCAAAATATCTGACTGCTTAAGAAACGAACTAAAAAGATGTAAACAAGAACAAATTCATGCTGTGAAGTCGGAGGATACATATTCGCGAGCTGGCTGACTAAAACCAGATGTACCCTCCGACTGGACAGTATGATTTTGTTCTTGTTTACGTCTTTTTAGTTCGCTTCTTAAGCAGTCGGGTATTTTGATTTTTTATAGTTTTTTTATTTGTAACTTTATTTTTTTTTTCGAAGTAGGCATTTAAACATATAAGTATTATATTTTTTGAAATCACGTATTAAAACCCTTTATTTTGATACCCCACACGATGGGTTTGAGAGAAAGAAAAACTTGGGCCTCCACAATATGGCGTCCAAAAGCCGCCATTTTTCTATTTGCCAATTTGAATGTAGCCAGTAAAACTCGCAAGGTTAAGACGAATCGATTGACGTGTGAATCATCAAAATCGGCCAACGCGTTTGGTTTCTAGAACGCCACATAAGAACAGACATACATACATACGTATAAACATACATAGACTGATAAGCACATTACCTAGCTTCGGCAGTCGGGTAAAAAATTTGATACACAGTAATCCCCAATTTAGGCAGCGCGGCGCCTGTATCTTAAAATGTGTTACTAATTTCAAATCACTACTGAATTTATTTAGGTTTATAATACCGGTAATGCAAACATATAATAAAACGATTTAGGACTGAGTATCAGAGTTAGATTCTTGTGAATTACTGTAATTATATTAATTATTATTATTATTCATGCTACATCGTCGCCCACATCATCGCTTACCATCAGGTGAAGCAGTGGTCAAACGAGAGCCAAGAAGAAGGTCAAGAAGAGCATCTAAAAAAATATATATATATATTATTGATTTTATGTATCATTTGATAGGTAGCTAGTAACGAAATGTTATTTCCCTGTGCTATTCTAACAGTTTGAACGAAATTTTCCCTGGTATAAGATGATTCATAAATATTAAATCAATCATTTTCTTGTTTCAGGTAATTTTGGGCGTCCATCAGTGAATGGCTGAATTCTTCCGATGGCGTTGATTTTCAGCAAACAAACAGTTATTCCAATGTCATTATGCGTGCTACTACTTTTTTTTTTCATGTCATTTTTCGTAATGAAATGTCTGTTATGTAAATATGTAATTTAGTCCACAACTAAGAAGTTGAGGAAGAGCTGACAATGTCTTTCAAGGAAGCAAGATGAACATAATTAAGCATGTATATCAATAACTGCTACAATACCGGTTCTTCTGTCCTCATAATAACAAATGACAATCAGCCCGGTTAACCAGGGTGTAAACAGCCGTTTAAATCACATAACCAGTCGGGGCAGCCGAAATGCCACGAAGCACGCTCGGCATTCCTCGGCACGCCTAGCCTACGCACCCTGCGACCTTCTCAATGCTAATCTGCGCCCGCGCAGCTTACAATAAGACCGTATGAACGGGCACCACTGCACCCGGAAATTATCGCGATTGGTGACCTTATGTTTAAATAGTTCGAGTTTTTTATTAAACTTTCGTTGTGGATTTAAGAGTACTATGGTTCAAATTGGATAGCAGACATAGTAGGTATTGTGTGCTGTCTAGTGCAGAGTTTACATTCAAGTATGCTTCAATAATTATGTTCTTTGATATGTACCTGTCTAAATATGTATTTCTAGGCACTTTATTTATCAAAATGTAAATTGCTAATGAATCTTAAATGCTCTTGAGCTGCCCACATTTCACAGTTTAAAAAAAATATTGTTTCTTAAATAAATGCAGTATTTACCAGAGTTCATTTAACGGAGTGATTTAGTTCTATTTCTTTTCTGAATTATGATATTCATGCATCGTATAGCGTTTCTTTCTTCATTAATTGAAGAAAAAACCGGCCAAGTAAAAAACGACAAAAAAAAAACACTTTTTTTATGGGATCCCCACTTTAATATTTATTTTCGTCTGTTTTTAGTATTTCTTGTTATAGCGCAATAGAAATACATCATCTGTGAAAATTTCAACTGTCTAGCTATCACGGTTCATGAGATACAGCCTGGTGACAGACAGACAGTGGATTCTTATTAACAATATGCCGTTTTTACCCACCTAAAAAACACCCTATTCAAAGTACATATCTACCACCAACACCAAAAGTAAATTAATATACAACTAAAATCACCCTGCTATCCCATATCGGTAGTAAACTTAAATAAACTATACTAGAATTATTGAGCAAACGAACAATTCTATCGAGTTTAGGATATAGAATAGAAATGTAACGTGCGTGGGCGCAAGTCGGTGCCTCTGTGGAACAATGAGCGCGCTGCCATTCCCTTACGAGGGATAGAGACTTCGAACTCTGTATTAGGAACCGCGTAATGTATAGTGACGTATGAATCGATGAGTGTTGATTGGGTTTCATAACAGAACACCATAATTGTATTCCGAAGAAGATGGTACATGTGAATTAAATAATACACCTATTTCGCAGAGGCAATTATTTTGTTCTCAACTCTGTGACGGATCTGCCAAATACCAGCTTAATGCACTAGAGTCGATCGAAAAGCGGGCCAAGAGGCTTATCGGCGATGAGGCACTGGTTAAGTCAAAGCTCCAGAGCCTTGAACACCGTCGCCGAGTTGCCAGCTTATCGGTTTTTTATCGGTAACATTTCGGGGAGTGTGCGATGGAATGATCTAATTCCGCCCAGCCCGTTTCATCATCGGACAACCAGACGTACGGCGATGCGCCATCGGTACATGGTAGACATCCCACCCTAAACTAAACGTTTTGAGAATACTTTTACTATGCGTAGGTAAAACTAAGGAGTGGAATCCCCTGAAGGTGTCTGTGTATCCCGATTGCTACAATCTGGGGGTCTTTAGGTCAAGAGTGAATAGGTTACTTCTAGGCAAGCATGCTATACGGTCGACTACATCATCGCTTACCATCAGGTGGGATAGTGGTCAAGCGCGAGCCTATAACAAATAAAAATAAATATTAGGGATAGCTCTCAATGTTTTTTTCAAATTTTGCCTCCCACGTAAATAGGGTGCGCATTTACTGGGTGCAAATCTAATCTAACATTCATCCTGGAAAATGGCGTCGTGTTTTTCATTAACAAATTCTCAGTAGTGTCTCGAGGTCACTACTTAATGGAATTTTCCGGAATCGAATTTTAAACCTGCGCAGCAGAATTGCTTGAAACCAATAAAATAAGTGAGGCTGTAAAAAACAACTTCCTTGGTCTATTCTATCACCCTTGTGTCACTCATAAAATCACAGAAGAAAAACTCAAGTCATTCCCATTTACTTGAGAGAGATCGTTTCTAGAGACAATATAAAAGATGCACAAGTAAACATTTACTTGCTTACACAGTGAATTTTCAGATTTCTGTCGCACTTTCTACGTTAAGTTAGAATGATAAGTTTTATTGTTATGGCAATTCACCTAGAACTAACTATTCTCAAAACAGATAACTGTACCAGTAGCTATTACTTTACTGATTTATAACATTTAACCAATGAACACTAAGTAAATAATTATATTTGAACAGTAGCGGCCAGATGCGAAAGAAGCAACCTGTAGCCGAGTTGACAATCTACAATTTATAATGCTAGTAGAAAACGAATCAATGTATGGGAATGACACATTTGAACGTTAATTCACGTGGTCAGACCAAACGAAGAAGACGTTAACGATTTTAGAAAGAGATTCGATACGAAACGTTTGTAACTTGGCTAGGGGGCAGGACTTGTGATTATGGTTAACAGAAAAAAGAGTCAAAGAGGCTTAAGGGCCTAAATGCGCTTTAGTGCCCTAAAACAGTAACTTTCTAAAGCATACTCCTTAGTAACGGCTAGGTTAAAAGGTTTTAAATATATATATATATTTATTATTGTTTCATGTACATTATTTTTTAAACATGGTTTTGTCGTTTATCAAATAGTGTCACTTAAAAAAAAAAAATTGCAACACGTTATTTTTCGCAACTTTTGGATACTCCTCCAAAGCGACTTGGATGTTTAAAAATATTTTTACACAGAAAAATTGATGGCTGGAATTTCTTCATAACTGACATAGCATATGTAAATCAAATAATATTTTGCAAACAAAACTGTTCAAAAGGAGGTTCAATATTGATATTTTAGCAACGACCTGGCGCACGGACAGTACTGCGTTTACATTGGGGCGTATATATCGCCTTAAGTCCAGCAATAATTAGATTCAAGCAGCAGACGATGATAATGACAGATAAACGTAAAAATTTTAAACCAAATAAATTATAAACACACTCATGACAGGTAGATACATAGCAAAATAATAACTCCATCTAAGTCCGCGATAATCGTCTCCGTGACGGTTGACAACACAAAACGCACATAGTACATTCTGCGTCTACGTCTATTTGTCAAAGAGACACTTTTTCCGTAAATCTCAAGTTACAAGCACAACTTTCGTTGTCTGTTTCATATTGTTTATATCCTCACTTCGGCCATAAAATTGTCAAATGATAATCTTTTGAACATAATGGGTATTTTACACTTTATAATATTGTCTTTAAAATTGATAATGGTAAATGTATAGCCGTTAGAGGGAATAAATAGATTGTTTGACAGACACAGCGTAAAGTAAATAAATGATTACCGGGGAGATGATAATCTTGAAGTATTTTACACTTTAGACAATTGCGGTTATCGGTTATATATTCGAAACTGGTTCTAAGCCTTATAAGGGAACTGATTTATAAGCTGAGGTGAATTTAATCGGGAACATTTTATGCTAAACACTAGCATTGGCGCATTTGAAATCTTTCTTGGTCAGATGAATCTGAATATTGAAGAACGGTAACGGTTTCGTTCCAATAAAATGTTGAGGCGAATAGATTTCATGTGAGATCTTATATTTGATAAGGAGAACTATAAACAAAGCAAAAATGCTCTAAAATTCCAATAAAATACATTTAGATACAGACAGACTGGTTGCAGACTTGATTTATGTAACTGTAATCGAAAATTCGTGCATTCTATTTTCAAATTAAAAAAAAAATGAATGGATTTCATTTTATTTTATTTTGTCCATCTCAAATCAATAGACAAATATTTCTGTCATAAATTCATATTATCTCAAGTTGATATGAAAGTTATTTGAAATGCAACATTTTTGACACCTCCATCTAGTTAATCTTCGATGGAGATTATTTCCTTATATGACAAACAAATCCGGATTTACCGCCAAAATGATTTAACGATCATTTTATTGAAATGGATTCGTCATCGTAGATTGGGATGAGACTATAATGGGCTCGTATTGCGACGGATAACAAAACAATATTAGGATTTTAAACTAGAATGTGAATGTCTCACTAAGATTCAAGAATTACGTGAATTATGTAGGATAAGCACAAAAATAAGTAAAAACAAAGGGCACGGACTAATTACGGCATAAAAACGGTATTAGTGGACAACTGTTAAATGATTTACAGGAGGAGCTAAAAAAGTATAATATTATCAACATATTTAACAGTAAACTCAAAAAACATGTATTTACACCTATAACGTTGCCAACGCCCCAGAGGCAAATATTATGTTATTATTTAGATGTAACTCTGTAAGTGAACTGTTATTTATAAGTTCTAATTGGCAATAAAGATCTTTAAATCTAAAAACGTGTAGATAAATATTATGTTGTTTTGGCAACAACTTTAGCGATTGATGAACAAATCATATATTAAATTCAAGAACTATTGTGTATCACACTCACACTTATACACATATATGTATATTTAATAACATAAAGCTGAATGTTTGTGAGTGTGTGTTTGTATGTTTGTTACTTCTTCACACTCAAAAGGCTGGACGGATCTTGATAAAATTTGGCACAGAGATAGATTGTAGTCAGGAATAGCACATATGACACTTTTTATCTCGTGAATATGTTCCCTCGGGATAATTTTCGACTTTCACGCGGGCGAAGCGACTGGCAGAAACTAGTTGCTAATAATTATTTATTTGCTTTGTTCAAACACGTACAACTTTCTCAGTAAATATATTATATATATTTTTTTTATTATAATTTATTTATTTTATACTAGCTTTTACCCGCGGCTTCGCTCGCAGTGAAGCCATTTTTTTTTTATACAAGGAGTCCTATGTTACTTCTAATATCTCCAAGAATATATGTGCAAAGTTTCATGATGATCGGTTCAGTAGTTTTGCGTGAAAGCTTAACAAACAAACTTACATTCACATTTACAATATTAGTAAGGATATAAAGAACAAAATCCGGTTCAAGAAATGTTTACGTCGAGAAGCGAACTTTTGGTTTTCAATGTCTATTAGAACAGTCTAGAATTGTTTAATTTCAATCACAGTGTACAGTTACTGTAAGCAGCTGAGACTAAACCTCTTAATTAAATAAACTATTTTCAAATAATGTTAAACATTATTTACTGTTACCTACCATTATTGTCATAAACGTTACCTATTATTTCTTTATACACGTGACACATTCTATTCAAATTCTATTGCATCTTCATAAACACTGCCAGTATTGGATATCGACTATCTCAGTTACTTTCTATAACGCGACGCCTCCGCGGAAATTGACATGAATGTCCAAAAGCGGTCCACTTGTTCTTGATAGGCGGGTGGGCCATTGAACAAGCGGTACGGAACATTCTTAAGGTAATGATAAAAAAACGTAAAAGGTCTTAATTAAAAAAAGAAAATAAAAACAGTTTTAGAGTTCTATGTCCTGTACAAGATCGTCTGGTTTTTTATTAGTGTTTTACAGAAGTATTGGTAATAACAACCGTCTGCAGCTCAAAGGAGACCCTGTTCTCAGAGGTTAGCTAACCAGAACTTAGTTAAGAGACTGCTTGAACTTACTTGTAAATTATTTCAGATATCATTAAGTCTTATACATTGGTCGACTCCTCCAAGTCTTTCCCACTTACCAATAATATTACCACAAAATCGTGGACTCTAGAGGCACTCCATATAATTCTGACAGCTCATAAATAAAATGACGAACACTCCGAAGGTGGACGGGTCAATTAAGATGGAATCCACGAAATAATGCGGTTTATTCATATAGAGAGAGAGAGAATTTAGACATGATGCGAATACCATCTGCGTTGAGTACTTATAGATTTTTGGAAAGTAAGTAATCAACTTTTAATTCATTCCTGCTTTTGGTAATGAACATAGTAGAGTTTTTTTAGGGCGCACGGTTGGCGTAGTGGTTGAGCGATTGATTGCTGCGCTGCGTTTCGCGGGTTCGATTGCACGCAACAATCATTCAGTTGAGATAGTGGTCAAAGGGTCTCACCTTTAAATAATTTAAAAAAAAACTTTTGGTGTAGGATTACCTCCTTCTACAAGAAATCTTAAAGCCTTCAAATAAGAAATCGTTGCCAAAATATGGCAAAAATATTCATGTACAACTCAGACTTCCTATCGTGAGTAGGTACCTGTGTAAAATATGCAACAACCTCATGAACAAGCCTATCCCCAAAGTATGTAGTTTCGCCATGCTAGTCCGAGGGGTTAAGATTTGATCCCGCGACCTCTTGATCGCCAGCCAGCTTCGCAGTCGTTAGGCTATTGTCGTGTTAAGTGTTAGAAAATGTGGTCTTGCCTTCTCTGACCGAATATATTATAATTGATTTTCATTTAAATGGTCAGCAAAAGGTTTTAGATGGTAGATAGAAAACGTAGGACGCATAATTATATGATTATATAAATTGAGTGAAATCAATTTTTTTTATAAGTGATACGCGATTGTATATAGTGCGTATATTTATATATTAGTTTTTCTTTTGCAAATTGTTGTAAATAGTAATAAGAAACTCGTTAGAACATATTCTAAAATAACTTTAATAGGTACTGTTTATTTTAAAATAATAAATTGTATTTTTTTTAATAATTTTGTTATCTTAATTTTTGAGACGTAAAATTTACTGTTTCTTTATATTTTTGAAAAATGTCATCTCTGGAATTACTCTGTAGTAATGCAAAAAAAATTAAATATAAAATCTTAGCTGAGTAGTTTAGGCAACTTTTCCCTCAAAAATATACGGTTCCTGTAGAAAAGGCCGAGAAAAAGGCATTGCTCAAATTGAGTGCAATCAATTTGTAGTTTAGTTTAAAATAATAATATTATATTTTCATATAAGGGTAAAAATGACATGTGCTAATAAAACTTAGCAAAACAAGGAAACCTTGATTATAATTCTAATACTCGTATAATTAATAGATGTGCCATTTTAAATTACATTGAGTGACGTTGACGTGGTGTTTTATTTCAAAGCTTGTCACGCAAAAGGCGTATCCGGAAAGTTTTTTTTATTTTGTTAGGAGGTATTTAAAGATGTTTGAATAAGCCCTAAACCACTTCTATTACATGGAACCTAAATTTTTTCCACAGCCTTGTATTGACAAAAGGGAGCATAAACGAGAACCCATCTGTACGTATATAATTGAATGAGAAAGCCTATAAAAATTATAAAGACGCCCGCAAATAGGCGACAATTACGAATACGGAGACAGCGTTGTTGAATTGTCGTGTCGCACCTATCTGTGGTAGCCTTTAAGTATTATGAACCATCACAGTTTTAGCCGTGCATCTTAAATGCCTCGCGTAACACGTTAATTAGACATGTTTAAAGATTCATACATTTTCTAGCGTAAAGGGAACAAAGTGCTCATAGCTAAATAAATATAAAAGTACAGTTAGTAACAAATGCCAGCAGTTCTTTGTTCAAACATTCGACCTCTGACCTTCACGACACAACAAAACAATCTTAACTTCACATAACTAAAGTAATTATTCACGGTAAATGATCACAAAAAAAGTATTATTTGTTTATTAGTCAAAGTTGCTTAACGGTTTGGTAGACAGATTGACGCTATCTGAAGAAAATGAAAATAGTGAACACACGTTGTTGGTCAACGTTGACTAGGAATTTTTGAAGTTGTGGCCCAGTGGCTAAAGCCTCACCTCTCACGCTTCAGGTCGCGGGTTCGCATTCGAGCAAATACTAATGTGATTTTTTTAACTCATATGTACTTTCTAAGTTTATCTTGGAAATCGCTGACAACGGTGAAGGAAAACATCGTGAGCAAAACCTGGACTTTATAGTAAGTTTATTTTAAGATTGTGCTCCATTGGTGTAATTGCTGCAAGGCGTCCAGCGAGGATAAACGAATAAATATAAAAAAATTGACTATAACTCTTGGACTTTAATTATTTGACTATGAATCTTTGACTTTGAATTTCTGGCTATGAATTTTTGACTATGAGTTTTTGACTTTGAAATTTTGACTTTGTGTCTTTGACTGTATCCCAAAATGCTGAAAAGCTTTATACAAATTGTTCTAAATGTATATGTCAGAAGAATAGAGCAGACTATAGTTTGATCTGTGCTTTATAAAAAAAAAATATAATTTATTTTATTTTAATAATTTATTTAAATAAGTCAAAATTATTATGATTTAATAATAGCATATTCAAAAGTGCTGGACATTATTGCCCGAATTAGGTAAAAATCGATATAATTTTAAGTTTCCTTTATAAGTTGTAGAATGTGTCACGGCGCCCACGCGACAACCTATTGTGATTTTACCATAAACCGGCGATATAGAGCCTTCGACATGACTAGTATACGCCACGCCACTAGAAACTTGATTATTGTAACATTTTATTATTTAGCTTTTTCTTTTGTAATTTTTGATAAAAGAAAACCACATAAATGTAAACCAACTTATATTTAGCCCCTATTTCTGTTTAATGATACATGATATTTTACAGACAATAAGATTTTGACAGACTGTCAGCAAATCTTTATGTTGAAAATTAGAACCTAAATTATTTCCACAGCCTTGTATTGGCAAAAGGCAGCATAAACGAGAACCCATCCGTACGTATACCAATTAATCAATTGAATGAGAAAACCTATAAAAAATATAAAGACTCCCGCAAATAGGCGACAATTACGTTGTTGAATTGTCGTGTCGCACCTAGCCTTACTGGAACTGGAGGTTTAATAACGCATGTAGGTGACTTTTTTATTTTAGTAATCAATTAAATCAACCATCGAATCAAACTGCATATTTATGTAAATCAACGAGTCCCGTTTATCCCACAGACTTAAATCTAAAACGATCGCTAGATAAAGGATCTTTATATTATTCGACTATCGGTTTCAGATCGATTCACATAGCGTAAGGCCAGTATGTTATCAATATAATTCTATAATGGCGGTAACACGGTAGCTACAACTACGAATCGATGCATAATTTATAAACGAATAATTTAATAGAATACCGACCTTATTATGTTCTACATTATTACACCGATTTAAGTGTATTATTATATTGATTTACGAAATAAATTATTAAAGACGATCGTTTAGTGTTGTTCGGACGATAATGGGTTAATAATGAGATTCATTATTAATAATACGGTTATTAATTTAGTCTTGATGAACGATAAACGTTGACAATTGGACTACTCATTTTATTGTGAACATAATAATATTATGATAGATAGAAAACCCCGTGGAGTTTAAATTGGTTTTATTACTGTTTTTTTGTGGCGGCGATAAAAATGGGTACCTAAAGAAAATCATTATATTTTTTTACCTATAGATTTAGGCTGATGGTGAAGATGATGATGACCTATAAATTGAGGTTTTTTTATTAAAACGAAATTAATATAATAAATTAGTTAATGAGTGAGTTGTTATGCTAAGATTATTTTCAAAACAGCTAAGTAGACACTACTGAATACATAGTTTTTGAAGTGACTGCCAAAGTGCTACTGACCTTTAAAACCAAATAACCGACTGATTTATTTAATTACCTTCCATAGCTCGACCAGTAAAATAAGTAATATTGCCATAACATATGATATATTAATATTCCATCCCAAAATAAGCACTTATAATAAATATTATTACTTAAGGGCAATTCTGGTTATTAATATGCCAAAATTCAGTCATTACAACTACGTAATTAATGGCCAAAATAAAATCTTATTATGTTAATTCATTAAGTTACTTAATTTTTATCTTATCTTAATTAAAATGATCATGACGTGGTGGCCCAGTGGCTAAGACTTCGCCTCTCGTGCTTGAGGTCATGGGTGAACCCAATGTTATTTTTTTAATTCATATACTAAGTTTATCTTGGACATCGCTGACAGCGCTAAAGGAAAAAATCAAAGTCAAAGTCGAATATATTTGTTCAACTAGGCCAAAAAGCGGCACTTTTGAATGTCAAAGAATTAAAATTAAAATTTACAAGTAATAAAAATTGATTCTACCGTACTAATCGTGAGGAAAGTTCAGTTCATGGTCAGTTGAACAGTAACTACCTGGTATTATTATTATGATGATTTAAGGCAATGATTTGATTCTTTATTTTCAACATCACATCCAAAAAAACCACTTCGCTTGCGATAATAGGTACCACGATCCCGTTATTTTGACCCTTACACACACAAAACCCCGAGGTGCACAAACATACGCTAAATCGTACCCAACTTTTTTTCGTGCTATTGCTAAGTCAGACAAAGTATTAGTGGGTTTTTCTATAAATGACATTCCAGAGGCAGTATGAGGTTGAATAATATAAAGTTATAATACTTAAATAATATATGTAGTTGCTACTCCTTTCATGTTATTACTGCAGAACGATATTAAACTCAGAATTTGCTTTTTTTAACATAGACTGGTTTATTTCAAGTGTTTGTTTCAGTGGGTGCATGCTGCCAAATGAACAGCGCGTCGATCTGAATACCTCTAGCTGTCTGTTTTTTAGGGTTCTGTACCCAAAGGGTAAAAACGGGACCCTATTACTAAGACTCCGCGATCCGTCTGTCTGTCTGTCCGTCTGTCACTAGGCTGTATCTCATGAACCGTGATAGCTAGACAGTTGATATTTTCACAGACAGTAAAAAAACAGATTAAAATCAATATTTAAGGGGGGCGCCCATACAACAAACGTGTTTTTTTTGCCATATTTTGCGATAATGGTACGGAACCCTTAGTGCGCGAGTCCGACTCGCACTTGGCCGGTTTTTTTGTCATATAGGCTGAAGTATTTTCAAGTGACGGTTTCAGTGAGTGCATGTTGCCAACTGAACAGCGCGGCGATAACCGTTTCTTTTTTCTTAATCTTGCGTGTTGCGGTCATCGGCAGTTCCATAGCAATCTGTAGTATTTACCAGTCGATTTGACGATGTTACGTAACTTTCACGATGCGTTTACTCACGGAAACCACTGTACAAACCGAAGCTTTAACAAAATGATCTGGTTTTACAAACATTAGGAAACCACAAACGATTTAATATTGTGTTTAGCCAAATAGATGTCACACATATATCATCAAATGTGTTTCTCATACAAAAACTGGACAGTTTAAGTTCTACTTAAATGTCGCATTTCAGTGATTTATACGGGCATGTTAATGGAGTCGGCTAATAGTGACGCAAAATACTGTTAGCGTCGCGAAACTGCATAAGGATGCTATATTATTGTGGATTTATTAGTCATTTATTTTAACTGCATACTTAAATTGAATAGCTAAAATCAAATAATCTTCCAAAAGGCGAGAAACGTTATTAATAAATATATAGGACCAAGACTTAAGGGCCTACATCCGCTTTAGTACCGTAAAACGGTAACTTTCTAAAGCATACTCCTTAGTAACAGCTAGGTTAAAAGGTTGAAAAATATATATATTTATGATTGTTTCATGTACATTATTTTGATAATATAATAGTTTTGCTTTAAAAAAATAATTAGCAACACGATATTTTTGCAACTTTTGGATACTCCTCCAAAAAGACTTAGATGTTTAAAAATATTCTTACACAGAAAAATTGATGGCTCGCATTTCTTCATAACTGAAATAGCATATGTAAATCAAATAAAATTTTGCAAACAAAACTGTTCAAAAGGAGGTTCAATATTGATATTTTTGTTCCGAGCTGGCACGTCCAATACTGCGTTAACTTTGGGGCGTATATACATATATCGCCATAAAATCAATAAAATAAAAATAAAACATATCTTTTTTATTTACAGATTACAGATGTGTAATGTACTGATGAGTTTATTAAAAACCACAAAAAATACAAAACCATCCAATATCATTCATAACCATAACCAACCCAAAAAAAATGTAAAGACAATATTTCAGTAAATGCGAAACCTATTAAGGTACTCCCACATAAATTAAAAACAGTCGCCTAAACCCGCAAACAAAACACCACGTGAACGTGGGTACAAATATTGGCCACATAATAGAAGCCTTTTTGGCCGACCGAAGCCTCGTCCACTACCTGTGTGCTTTTTTTTGTCAAAGGTCCGATTCGTTGGGTCTTGGGTGAAGCGGGTCGCCAGTGTTTGCGCGCACCTCGTCTCGGACGCGCGTACCGCTCCATTTTCGAATACATCGGAATCGTTCCCGACTGCCCTGTACAATACTGGCCATTATTATAGTGTCCCGGACTTTTCGAAGACTTTTAAAAGTGGAATATATTCTAAAATTGAATTTTTGTTGTGGTGCCAACTTTTTGGTTATAAACAGTTTTGTTTTCAAACTAAGGACGTAAGGTTGTGACCTGTGATGTCATTGGACGGTGATTATAATTTTGACATTCGATTTTTAAATGTTTGAAGTGGCGTTGTGTTGTTTATTTTTTAATTAAAACTTATTTGATGTGCTTATAAGTGATTCTGTTTATATTATACCAACATTTAACTTGGAAAATATAGTGCTTTTGTTTGTCTGTGACAACAACAATAAAATAGAATTTTATAACATTATCATATGTGCGTATGCCGTGTTTTGGAATGTATCTAAAAATGTACATAAAATCGGAGCGGTTCTACCAACAGCCTGACAATCCGGAGCTAAGGGAAGACAAATGCTTCTCAGATTATGAGGAGGAACTAGACGACCGTAAGTACAAAATTTTACTGAATACAAATCTAAATTAATATTCATTTTTATATAAAACTTTTCATCCTTATGAATGAAACTATAGATTCCCTCATTTAAATCGATTAAAATTAATTAAATTCGTTGTTTTCAAAGAAAAGGTGTTTTATCCACTAAATCTTTTATCAAAATAAGTTTAATGAAACAATACAAAGGCCACGTGTCTTACTTATTAAACGTAGATGACGAAAGTATACACTATATTTTAGGTGAAGTGGTAAAAGATAACTTAGTATCTTTCATTTCTTGTAAAACATTATACGGATACATAGGTTACCCTTTTATGATTCTATTTAAAAGTAAATATGAACATTTTGTATATGTACCTACCATCAAATCAACAATATGACGTATATCAAATCAACAATACATCGCGCTTCTACAACGTTTTGATGTTTTACTATATTTCATACACTAGTTAATAAGCATGTTATACCATGCCCAGGTATATAATAGCATGCAAGCAGCTATTCGTTACTTATTTACAAGCTTGCTATTATAATGAGAATAATACTATAATATATTATTGAAAATATTATTAAAAGAGAATGCACTCATTGGGTCGGCGCGTTGATGTCTTTTGTAAGCGTCGTAATGCTGCCGACGGAAAGTAACAATCTGTATTTTTTTACTTACAAGTGATGAGGTGTATTTTTATTGTTTATTATTATTTGTATTTAAAAATGCTTATTAATATATAAGTTACGTGTCACATCAAACTAAACGTTATATTTTTTATTGAATAAGAACTCATTGTATTTAACAAAACAATAAATACCATGCAATATTTAAAATACCGGCACACATATTACTCTTATTATTATATACAATTTTGTAAATCCCATAATAAGCGCAGGATAAACATTTATAAAAAATCAAGTGCACAATGGGCGCTTATCGCAAGGGCAATCTCTTTTAGACAACCTTTGGATGGACTCAATGATAAGAGGAATAATTTCAGAGAATAAGGGATAATCCATTTTTCAACAAGCCTGATAAACAACAATCAAAAGTAACAATGCGCAAGAAATGAAATGCCGGAAACAATACAAGTTTATTGCTTTCTTAAAACAACACAACTGTATTTCTTTCATTCTTGGAATATTAACTATCCCTTGCACCACACGTGCACCTAATATTATTTTTAAACCTACTCATAAAAAGTACACAAAGCCAAAATAAGCCCATACTTTCAAATTTAATAGCAAACAGGTAAATGCAAAGCGAAATCCCTTACGGTCAACCCTTACCGCGTAAGGTACAAAGGCTCCCTCGGACCGGACTAATTAGGGACAAAGAAAGGTCCAGGGAAAGGGACAGGTACACAGAGGGATTAGTTCAAGGGTTTGCTAAACAATAGGGTCAATTGTTTGCGAGATTTCGATTTCCTGTTCGGGGTTTTGGTGCCATGGACCCACCGCGCTGCTAAGTTTGAAAAGCATAACGGATTTTAAAATTTGCAGTAACAAATATTCCAGATTTTTAATATTGGCAACGTGCATGCTTCACGACATCTCAACATGCAACTTCCACATTTATATCTATACTAATATTATTAAGCTGAGGATTTTGTTTGTTTGTTTGAACGCGATAATCTCAGGAACTACTGGTTGGACTTGAAAAATTCTTTTTGTGTTGGATTATCCATTTATCGAGGAAGGTTATAGGCTATAAAACATCACGCTACGACTAAAAGGAGCGGAGCATAAATGAAAAATGTTGCAAAAACGGGAAAAGATTATTCCTTTTTTGAGTACTTCCGTTGCGTGCGCTGCGTAGTGTAGGCAGGGTAGATGGGTAGGTACG
The DNA here is from genome assembly GCA_947562075.1 of Orthosia gracilis. Lineage (NCBI taxonomy): Eukaryota > Metazoa > Arthropoda > Insecta > Lepidoptera > Noctuidae > Orthosia > Orthosia gracilis. The sequence goes on along the minus strand of OX387275.1, from coordinate 37,155,376 downwards.
TAGCCAGTGTACGGGAGCGAAGCCGCGTGGGACAGCTAGTATTTAATATTAGTGTGATGGGACAAAATTGGGCTATTTTGGAGATTCTTAGGATATACAAAAAATTACAATTGGTGATATTTTATACCTACCTAAAACCATGTCCCATTTAGTGTACTAGTTATTTAGTTAAACTTTTGACATTTATACAAAAAACAAATAGTACATAATTTGGCTCTAAATACACCACAATACAGCAAAACATTTTTACACTGAAATAGTAATTATTATTATTTCAACTGACTCTTAGATGACATTACTGGCAAGTGTCAAACCCTGCTGATGGATTATCAAAAGGTTATTGTTGAATCCGACGGGTACCGACCTGACACTAGTCACACTGCTAGCAATATTTTACTTATTGTAATACAGGGTTGCATTGCAAATTGACACACAGGTTGAAATAAAAATCAATAACAAGCGTTCAATACTTATTTACAAAGAGAACCTTTCGAATCGAGTCTTTTCTTTCTGTCACCTTACAAAAGGTACCTATGTCAAACAAAACCGTTAATTTTAAAACTTTTGATTTTGTTCAGTTTTAAGACAATGCTAAATGTCTATTATGTACAAGCAGGTAAAAAAATTGAGGAGTAATAACTCATTGAGGTTCAAAACATTCTTCAACAACGCTGTCAAGGAGAACAGTCACCACCAAAAGGTTTTGAGCATTACCCGATAGAGTGACAATAGTTCTACTGTTTCAACCCCAAACGGTTTCAACCTAAATCTTGAATAAAGCTAAAAAAACTTAAATCATTATAAAATACTAAAGAACTATTTATAGTAACTACAGCAATTTCTCGTTTTAAAATACCATGCTGAATGCAATATCATCAGCAATGTTGTCTCGTCAGCCGTCAGTAATGCCAACACGGAACGCCATGGACACTACTCAAACATTCTTACAAATAACGTTCGCCTACCTTTAATATCGAGTAATTTACCTTACCTTGCCATATTGCACCCCGAAACATTCGACCTTCGAAAGGCAGCTAACCGAAAAACAATTCACGATTCTAAACCTTACACTATTGACATAAATGACACAGAAATTACCATTTTTTTTGCAAATTTCCAAGAAGTACCTGTTTACAAAAAACTGGGTAGTTTGGTACCTGGCCGGTGTAATGTTTTTTTTCTAAATAGACAGGAAATGGCGACAATGCGAGCAAACAGCCAAACGGTCATAGTTTGGGATAAGTGCGCATGGGTCTAACAATGGCGCAAAGATCTATTGTAGAGTGCGATTGAATCGTAAAACGCCTTTTTTGAAATGAGTCACGCAGTTTTGTAGGAGTGTGCATACATTGTATGCATATTTTAGTTCAGTATTTCAAATACTGTATTTGGAAACTTCTGCACGTGGTATAAATGTATAGGCCGTGCTGTGGTAAAGATAAAAAGTTTAAATAGACTTTTGACGAGTGTTGAGATATTATTATGCTGATCAGAGTATTAAGGCGATATATACGCCCCAATGTAAACGCAGTACTGGCCGTGCGCCCGCTCGGTGCCAAAATATCAATATTGAACCTCCTTTTGAACAGTTTTATTTGCAAAACATTATTTGATTTACATATGCCATTTCAGTTATGAAGAAATTCCAGCCATCAATTTTTATGTGTAAAAATATTTTTAAACATCCAAGTCGTTTTCGAGGAGTATCCAAAAGTTGCGAAAAAATATCGTGTTGTTAATTATTTTTTTAAAGCAAAACTATTAGTTACACGAAAAACCTTATTGCAAAAGTAATGTACATGAATCAATTATATTTTTTTTTTCAAACTTTTTAACCTAGCCGTTACTAAGGAGTATGCTTTAGAAAGTAACCGTTTTACGACACTAAAGCGGTGGAAAGCCTTTAAAGTTCCTTTTATTCCATTGAATTATATCAGATCTTCTTTAGATTAAATTTCTATCCAAAATTACTTCAGGAAATATAAACAGTAAATAGATAATCATTTTTCTTTAAATATCGATCGAAATATCATTTAAAATGTTACTTTAGCGTTAATGTAAGCAATAAAAACCTAAGATGTCTACAATAACACAAATGAGAAGATAATACAAGTCATTGAGCAAAAACTAAGTGCTATATTCGTTTTAACTAAATAAGTAATCATTTATTTTATTGCATTCAACTTGTTGATGTATCAATCAAGTAGAGGATGTCCCCTTTATACTTACACATAACATTATCATCACGCTTGTATCTCCGAGGGATTAAGCAGAGATGCACTTTTAAAGTACACCCATATGTCCCTAGTTATGTTTACACCCATTGTAATAGAAGGGCAAGGGAAAGAATTAAGAAGTTCGAGGGGAAAATCCCATTAATACTTAGCCCAAACCGGGAATCGAACCGAGGACCCCATACGTAGCGCTTGCAACCACTATACCAGCGAGGCAGTTTTTATTTTAACTACAAATTAATTTTATAATTTCCTTGAAAAATACGTGGATGCATGGCAGTGCCCCCGACAAGTTCAAAAACCTAATCAATATTTATAACCTTCTAAAATAACATAAAACTCGCAAATTATTAATTGGCTACTTTTTCTATATTTTATTATAGTTAGGCTCGTGCTTGACTACTGATTTAGATGTATTTAATAATTATTATTTTAGTTTCTTTTAAATATGCTGGCTGGACAAAATACCATTATATCAGCGGTATTGATAAAAATGTGTGACTCAAACCTGTCACAGTAAGCCGTGCTCGCCCGGCATTGATAGACTTGTTCTTGAGTAGAGACAGCAAATTGGTAACCGTAGGGACGCCATAGACGTTACTCAGGCAAGGTGGAACACATCTTGACAGGGTGGCTAGCAGCAGCTGGATCAGAGTGGCCAAGAACCAAGATAAATGGCGAGCGATTGGAGAGGCCTTTGTCCAGCACTGGACTGATGTAGGTGATGATCCAAATCAATCCCATACATTTTTGATTTTTCGATAGTCGTCGCTGATAGAAGTCACTTTGTCAAGATCTAGAGCCTCGGGCCCTTTTTTGTCAAGCAATATAAAAACTTTTTAGCAAAAAAATTAAACGGACCTAGAAAACAAAACACTGCAAAACGAAAAATTTACTCAAAAAATATGTACTCAAACTAAAGAGACAAAATGAAAAACATTTTAACAAAAAAAATAAACCGACTTTCAAAAGAAAACCCTACAAAGCGAAAAATAACTTTCTATTCGGATGTCGGTGTTTTATGTTCCTATTTTTTTCGTATTTGACACCGACTTCCGAAAAGAAAGTTATTTTTCGCTTTGTAGGGTTTTGTTTTGAAAGTCGGTTTATTTTTTTTGTTGATTGATTTTAATTTTGTCTCTTCAGTTTGAGTACCTTATACTACCGTGAAAATACGCAATAGATCTTGATCAAATTAGATTTAAATGGGACCACATGAGAAGCATCACTTTCAAATAAAAAAAGAATCATCAAAACCGGTTCACCTAGTAAAAAGTTCTGAGGAAACACACAAAGAAAAAAGAGTCGAATTGAGAACCTCTTTCTTTATGATGTCGGTTAAAAATAAATCAATACCATCACTAAAGAAAATCAATAACTTTTTAATTGATTACCAGTATTAATTTAGTACCAACACGATGTTTTGCCACCTCTAACAGTATCTACCCGTGTTGCAAGCCTCAAGTAATAAAAGATTTATAACGTTATACACGACAAGTTTTTACGAGTATTACCAGACGATAAAATTAAACATGACGTTAATTAAAAAGAAGTGTCACCGCATTTGCCGCTATCTTAGAATTTACTTACACACAAGGTAGACTAATTATTTTGAACCTTAAGATGTTGACTTAGGATCTAATAAAAGAGAGAATGAAATATCCGAGAAACTTTTTATTATTTATAAAAAATCTCACCCTGTAAACGTATGAACACACACAACAAAACACAGCTTGGCTGGCCATAACGGCCCTCTTCTCGTTTTGATTTGTCTCTGAATTTTGATTTTATACTCGAACACGATAGGTCGGTAGCAAATAAAACCCACCCTAAATATCATTATTAACAGAATATAACTTTCCCACTAATGGGACACAGGCCTACTCTCTTTTAGAGAGAATGGGCAATTATCGGCCCAGTTCGATTTGGTAGATGTCACATATCTTCGGAATTTTAGTTAGAAGCGAGATATTAAAAAAAACATGATCAGAAAATGCAATGTCATTATCTGTATGTGTCACAAAGAATGATGACAATTGTCAACAAAATGATTGTAATTTAAAATAAAAACCATGCAGTCTGCATTATCTTCGCAAAGAACTCGTTCTTTAAGGTAAAGGTTATTGTTAGGGCAAGAGGTCGTTGAGAACTACAGATGCACATCTATGACGCATCCTTCGCAGAAAATTAATCGTTGCACTTTGCAATGTCAGTGTATGCACCACACATTAGATGTGCTACATGCCCTTCATCAACTCAACTTCATAAATAAACTTCATCAAATAAATTATCTACAGCCAACAATATCATATTGGTATTTTATATCAAACTCGTAAAAACTGCATATTTTATGCCCTTGCACTAAAACGTAAAACAATACTTGAACAACTGGCAAAATGGAAGGCTATAGCGCAAATCTTTGCCCAGCCATGGGACCATATAAGTTAAAAAAAAGAACCCCAACAATAAGCCTTTATTACGTAAGAAACAGCAATAAGCAATCATCGCGCGATCAAACGCTTTATGTCATAAAAGTCGGAATTACCTACCGTGTAGATATGCTTGATTCTACACAATCGTTTGCTAATCACTCGCTGTTTGTCAAATGCACTTATTAATAAAAAAAACCGTCACAAACTCTAAAACTTCTCTATTGAAGAGCAATTATTGGGCAAAAATCGCTATCATATTGCTCTTGCAAGATAGTAATAAGCCTGCCAGTCTCCGGAAAGAAATACTCAACGCATATATTAAATGCAAGTAACTAGAAGCGATTGGCTGCTGAAAATTCATGGTACATTAATGTTTTTTTCATATAAAATCTATTCTATATACAGGGTTACAGGAAAAGTCGACCTAGATCCGTTAAGGGCGTGTAGTACACATCATTTCTGAGTTTTAATTTTTTTTATGAAAATGCCCAATTTTTCGGTTATTGAATTGAATATTTTGAAAAAAACAAAAAACCAAAAAAAAAATTCATGTAAAAAACCAAAAAAATAATCATAAGAGTCAAAAAAATTCAAAATATTCAATTCAATAGCCGAAAAATTGGGCATTTTCATAAAAAAAAATTAAAACTCGAAAATCTCGAAAACGGTTAAGTTTAGGATGGGGGGTTCCATAGTGAAATCATTCAGAAATGATGTGTACTACACCCTTAACGGATCTAGGTCGACTTTTCCTGTAACCCTGTATATGAAAGATATTAGATTTTCAAGATTCATATGTTTTTACATATGAATCTAGAAAAGAATATCTATATATATAATATTCAACATAACCATTAAATTCAACTGATACGTATGCAAATCGTTGAAAACGTAAAAACTTTAGTCGCCAGGGTCAAGGCGAAGATCAGGGCCAGAGGTCGTGAGATGAGCGCTGATTCATTCGGGCCAAAGGTGCAGCACCTCTGACATTTCCACGTAATCGCTTAACGGCGCATCCATACACAATGTTGTAGAAATGTTATTGTCAATGTGTATTGGTTACAGATGTATCGTAAACTTCATATATTGGAAAATATTTAGTACGTGTTAAATTTGTGGTTTTTCGCATGCAACTTTCTGCTATGAACCTTTGATAAGCTAAACTTTTCTTTAAGCATGCATCTCACTTGCTAGTGGCTTGTTCGCTCGCTTGAAATTCGGAATTATTCCAAAGAAACGTATTCCTAGCACAAATAGCCTTTGTCTTTATCCAACGTCAAATCTGTCATACCAGAATCCATGAAAATTAGTTCAGAGGTTTATGTGGGCAAACGTAACAAACAAACAGACAGAGTTACTTTTGCATATAAATGATGATAATGTAATAGGTATCGATATATGGACTTTTCTTATTCCATCCGTTTCTCACTAATGAAGATATTTCTTGTGATAGATGGCAACATATAATAACTTGAAAAACAATAAGTTTTTCAAAAGCCACAGCAATTACCAAAAACTCACCAAACGAGAATTTCTTCCAATCCTACGCAGCACAAAACTCTTAATATTTACACAAAATAGGCATGAGTGCCAAGGTCAGGTTCAAGGGCAGGGAGGTCGTGAGACGCGGGTTCGACGCCTGTTGATTCACAGCCGGTCGAAGGTTGGCAACCTCTGACATTTTAGCGCGAAACGTCAAGCAGTTCTGCAAACGAGTTGACTGCAGTAAACACGAAATTAATGGAGGAAGCCAAAGTTTATTTGTAATGCAATTTGTTATTATTTGTTTTGTTGAATCTTGATGTATGTTGCGGAAACATGTTATTTAAATATTTACAATTAAATTCAATAACAATAACTTGCAAAGCGTCATCTCTGGTTTTGTTTGGCTCTGCCAAAGTATTACTAGGTGCCCATAAGGTTACACTTATAAGCAGGCTAGAGTCTGAATAAGTCTCTTTTAAAAGGCTCACGAACAGCACTTACATAATTTGACGGCAAAGTTGGCGCAGTGGCTGAGCCGCGCTACATGTCGCGGGTTCGATTCCCGAACGAAATAAATATTTTTATGGCCTACAGATAATGGATCAGGGTCTAGCTGTCTGTGTGTGAGAGTTTAAAGGCTTTTTCAAATTCATATGTACTTTCTAAGTTTATCGTGGACATCACAGGCAACGGTGAAGAAACCAGGACTTATATAGTTAACTAGCTGTCCCACGCGGTTTCGCTCCCGTCAACTGGCTACCTACCTATCTATTTACCCTACCTATCCTACCGTACATACACTGCATACATGATTGTTGCGTAACTTTAACCGCTTACGCAGCGCACGCAACGGAAGCTCTCAAAAAGGAATAATTTTGCCCGTTTTTGCAACATTTTTCATTTATGCTCCGCTCCTATTGGCGGTAGAGTGATGTTATATAGCCTTTCTCGATAAATGGACTATCCAACACAAAAAGAATTTTTCAATTCCAACCAGTAGTTCCTGAGATTAGCGCGTTCAAACAAACAAACTCTTCAGCTTTATAATATTAGTATAAATGTACGCCTGAAATAGCCAAGTCAGAGGCCTACGAGGTTCCCAGAGGTTGTTTAATTATCTCTAACACCAGACGTTACCACAACCTCACACGAAAAACAAATAATGTTTTTAACACATCATTAGAAATAATCCATGGATAATATAATAAATCATTCCACTTTTTTTTTGCTTCCTTAACGATAATGAATAAAACTTAAAACAAAAAAAATACATGACTTTACGTACCTCATAGATGACCCCAATGACATAACTGTATTTTTATGCTAATTAATATAATCTTTTACTTTAATGCCATATCATTTTGAGCGTTTCGACGTAAATATTCACATTTATTTGTTTAAACTCAGTCTGATCTGTGTAGATATGGTTTTTTGAATGCTCATCTAAGTAAATGAGCGGTAGGATAATGGCTTAAAGTTTAAATATCCAAAGCGTATGACCGTTTCCATGCTAATAACTTATTATTATTGGTTTGACCTCCCGAGGTTCTCACGTTTTACACGGGTCGTTCGAAGTTCAAAACTTCGTTTGACATAAAAAACTGTTTTTGTCGTATTTATGTTTTGCTTGATTTTGTATAGCATAGTTAAACGCATGGATTTTAAGTGTATAAAATTCGTGTGTTGTTTTTAGTATCTAAGCGTTTTTATATAGATAATTCATTTGCTGGTTGTATATCAAAGTATGTTTAGACCAATGAGTTCTTTTGCCTAATGCTATCCAGTATCCCGTGAAGCTAGATCGTTTGTACACAGGACTACCGCTAACCAACTGACGTAGGTAATTATCCTGTACGGTTAGCGTAAAAACGACTTCTGAACGACTACTAAGGAAGTCGACTCACCCAGTCAATTTTCACCTTGGTTAACCATCTTTGACTGCTCAGAAGCCCGACTTACGCTAACTAACCGCATCACATTTTTTTGCGTCCGCTAGACGTTGGTATTGTCGGTAGTAAGAAAAAAACCCTTTTTCTCCGATGTACAGAATAATACCTTATTGGGATTCAATGCGCATCCGAAACATTCTTAAACCTGTAGAAAAAAAAACAAAAGTCTAGGTCCGACGGATCTCGAAAATAATCGTATTTCGAACATTGCTAAGGCCTTGTGTACATTACACTGAGGTTCAGGGGCACTGGCGAAAATGTATGAATGAAGCAAGATTTTCACTGACCGGTACAGGGTCCTGTAAGGTGAAAGTCCAGCAGAAATCGAAGCAAAATGAATTAAAATTATCGCCGTTAAAAAAAACGCGTCCTTAAACAAATAATCAGATTTTTATATTTTTCCGGTACATGCCGTGAAGGTAAAGAAAAAACGTCTTAGTCCGATGGTGGATGGCGGTGCAAACGCACTTTCAAGGAACAAAGCGGTAACTAGCTGGTATATGAGAAAAAAACAATTGACTACCAGAACCCTATAACAATTCCAAAGATACAGCTCTGTCACTGACAGACGAATGAATAAACAGCGGAGGCTTTGTTATAGGGTTCCAGTTTTCATCCTACGGCTACGGAACCCTAAAAAGTACCACGTTCCGTAGCTTTACCGTCAGCATGCTACAGTATAAACACCCAACGGTATGTCCAGCAGTTGTCGGAATCACCTGCGAACGCTTGGGTCGTCGGTTCGAATGCAAATACGGGTTAATTGCAGATTCACAACGACCCTGCTTTTAGAAAACTGAGGCCTGAGTGGAATTTTAACGCGCCATTCAAACTTCTTTTTGTTGGTTGTGTTTAAAAGTTTTTTGTAGGAGCCGTGATGTGGATGTGTTGTAGATAGCTGCTAAGCAGTTATGTACAATGCAATATTGATGTTTCCTGGTTAGAAAAAATATTATTTTATTTAGTCCGTCAGTGACATTATCAAATAATATTGGACATGTTTTTTTTTGCTGTATCAAATAAATAAAAATTGTCAAAGATAAAGCGCATCAAAGTTCAGGAGTGGGGGCTTGTGACGTCACTTTGTCAGTATAAAGTGTAGCACACCGTGCGTGACTTCACGAAAAGATGTTTCAATTTATTTAAGATGATAAGAGACATGTCTTCTTCTCCATTCCATACATCATCATCATCCTTTCAGCCGAAGGATGTCCACTGCTGGACATACGCCTCCCGCAAGCTTCGCCGAACTGATCGGTCCTGTGCGTTTCGCATCCACCATACATGTCTATTGCCGTCAGCTTAATAGTAACCTCGTTTCTAGCAGGCGCGGAAACAGGGGGGGGGGGGTGGCAATAGGGGCAATTGCCCCTCCCTGGGCCTCGACCAAAGTGGTAGTATGAATGGTCAACAGAGAATCTATCTAGATCCGAGGCGGGATGCTAAAATGTTCTAGCTCACTTTTCTGACTCTCTTCACTCTGATACTTTTGAAGAAAGGTCAAAACCTGAACTATGTCATCTGTCTATGAAGTCCACAGTGTTATAAAACTCTGTGGTTTTCCAGCTTAAAATTTCATTAAAAATTCTACTGCTAAACTAAATCAAGGAACTTATGAATTTGATCCGTAATACAGGGACAGCATTTTTTTCACTGATTGAAATTCTGGATCCGCGCCTCGTTTCTAGCCATAACATCTTACAGACAACCTATCCCTCTTATCTTCCCTTATCATTATGTCACGAAAATGTTATCGTTACTCTCTATCTTTATCGTAAATTCTCAGCATTTTATCCTTCCTTTCGCATCATCCTTCTTTTTAAAAACCCTTTAAAATATTACCTCATAAAAAATTCCGGCCTCAAAAAAATCCCGTTCAAGCCCGCCTTGTATACGAAAACATCGCGTAACCCCACATGTGCTACCACACAGGTGCTTCTCGTCCGGTCGAGAGGTTGGCACTCGTAGGGCAAATGTTTTCCTTTGGACACAAACGTTTGACCACACGTCAAGGGCACTCCTTGTTAAAGGGCCTAGTGAGGAGACGTGACTGAAATTTCGAGTTAAAAATGTTTTAAACGAAAAATATAATATGTGTTTGGAATTTTATTTTTAAATGAGCTAGATACCATCTCGTCTCTCTTTGAAAATCTGATCACATAGACAATTTTCCACAGATTATACACATGAGTTTTGGTTAGCAAATAAAAACTTGCTGTTTCGGTATTTCGTATGAGTGTAGTTTGGATTCCAGTTCATTTATTGACTTTTTGCCGCAGGTAAGTTGATGATTTAATTATCACTATTTACTTCTTTCTGCTTTCAAAATAAACCTGCCTAACCGTCGCGGACTCGCGGTCTTTGACAAAAAAAGAAACTTAACCACCAACTACAGACTGTCGATAATCGTTCAGATAATCGACTAACCGCATCACTATCTTCCGAGAGCCGTTCTTCGGAATCTTAACGACGCTAACAGTTTAGTGCTAAGCAGGTGACGTAGTGAGTCAATGTTTGTGTTAGTGTGTTACATTAGTTTGTGTACCCCACGCTTGGGATGCCAGGGTCTGTTGGTACTTGGGTAGGTTGGTACTTAGCAAGTGCTTGCTTTGTTTTTGGAGCGGTGACAAGAGTATTTGGTTGAGATGTTTTAAAACAATGGTAGAGGATTTTCAGAAATTGGTAAATAAGACCAAAACTTTTTCTTTGATTAAACGTTTTTTAATGTATTATTTAAAAAAAATCGTAGATTCTATATAATTTAAACCCATTCTATAATTCTCTATTCATTGCATCATCATTTCAAATAAAAACGTCAATTTCTTGGACATAAGCCTCAGCCAAGCTTCGCGGGTTTTCATAGTGGCAAATATTAAAACCATAACTACTATCAACTGAAACCAATTTTATATGAGTCAAAGAAATACTACATACCTAATATTCCGTTTACCCAACACCACGTCTATTGTACCTTAATCACTCCGATCTAAATCAAATTAAGCTAGTTGTACACAATCTACACAAACAAAAGCATTCATACACCGTTTGGTTGCTTGCCTTACAAGGCCGTCAGTCGCAACCTGCCACTACGGCTACACAGGTGGCTGATTGGCTATCATGAGTACCAGTACTAAGTATGTACTTAGATACCTATTTGAGATTGATCTACATTGTACAGAAATTTGTCGTAGATTTGTATAATACCTAGAATACTGAATATTATACCTCTTTTCTATGAAGATTATTGAGGTTACAAGACAAATTAAATGCCTCGAGCTTCAAATCCCATTTAGCTTCTTCAACGGATTCCTAAATCTAGTGGATTGAATTTCTGCTCGCAACAATACTACCTACGAATATAAAGCTTGATACTTTATTCTCAAATTCGGTGAATGTGCAAGTAAGATTTTTAGATAAAATATGAATTAATATTAATTTCATGGCTCGATCAATTTCGGATTTCTGTTGAGTCTATTGACAAAACGATATTTATTTTCCAAAAGGTTCATGCAACTTTACATTCTAACGATTAGTAACAGAGCAATTCCTTAAACTCCATAACTTCAACCATCATATCTCATATCATCATCATAGCGTATGGTTGCCCCGACCCGCAAGGTCGCAGCAACCAGCCACTACCGGCAACATGCAGGTGGTTGCTACGCAAACACAAATAAAGCCGTGTGCACACTGGACCGCCCGCGCCCTCGGCTGCTCAAACAACAGGTGCTGAGACGTGCTTGGGATAGCGTGGAGTGGTTAAACGAAAATGTATTTGACGATACTGATTGGGTAATAGTGCTCAAGTATGTAAATGAATATTTTCGTGGTTGGTTTGGAAAACTAACGACGATGAACTAATAGACGATGTAATAATATGATTGTTATTATTAGAGTTTAATTACAGGCTATTTTAAAGTCCTTTTTCTTTTCTTTTATTAACTAACTTGAAATAAATGGCTTGATTTTGACTGTTGAAAAGAACGCGATGCAATTTATTATGCCCGATTTAATCTTATAAATCAGTCTACAGAACAACTGAACAGTGTTTTATATTTTCAAATAGGTAATAACTTTATATATTTTATGACCAAGCAATAACTTTGATAGTCATGATTGACTAAATTGATTAAAATCAAACTGATGTAATTATAAGTCATTCGATCACACGCAATAAATTAGAAAGATCCACCATATTTTATATTTAGAATCTTCTTTTGCTCAAGTTCCCGAACGTTTCAATTAAAAGTAAAGTTAAGTAAATTGATGCAATATCATTATGAAATATCATCAGCAAGGCCCGTCTATATTATTTATTAATACAATTATTCTTACTTAATTGAGATGTTTTGCAAATATCATAGAAATAATGATATTTTTATTCATATATTTATGACACTGTTACATGTGTTTTTATTTTCGAGGATTAGTGTGATCTTGAAATAAAGTCAACTTAAATCATTCATCATCATGTTTTGGAAAAAAACACATGATTTGTAATAAATCAATTACAAAAATAAACTGATATTTCTAGTTTTACAAATGCTCTAATCATTATATTTCTTCGGTACAAAGCGCACGACTACACAAGTCACATCAATTTTTATGTGCGCACGGTTCGCGCAGTGGTTGAGCAATTGACTGCTGCGCTGCGTTTCGCAGGTTCGATTCCCGCACGGAACAAATATCTGTATGAACTACAGATAGCTGTTCCGGCTCTGGGTGTTGTGTATGTGAGTTTATATGTTTGTAAACGCACCCACGATACAGGAAAAAAATCCTAGTGTGGGGCAACTTTTTTTTTTTAAAGATGAAAAAAGAAAAGAGGAAAGAAAAATTTATAATGGGTCCTTGAATCGTGACAACCGTATCTCATGGGAGGTCATAACGTCACCCCACCCACGCTGGTTCTTCTTCGTCGTATCGATGATTCCTCAATTATATAAGTTTTGACCAGAATTCAGCCACGGCAATAGCGTTTTCATTTGCCTCACAAAGGTCCTTCAGGGTGCAGGTGTTGTTGCCCAGAGAGCACGATAGGAGGCGCTGCTGCAAGTAACGGGCATAAGGTTGACCTCTGGGGGAAAACATACATATTAGTAATCGCGTTGAAAATAACATGTAAAATACATGTATTTTTCAAACGCCCCTGTATTTTTCAATAAAGTACAGAAGTTATTTAAAAAAAATTAATACATGTAAATTTTTTACATGTATTTTACGGTGTATTTTTCACAGTAATATAATATAATAATAAGATGGTAAATGTTCAATTAATATTAATAAGCGCGATTTTCCTCTTTGATTGTTAAATATTTGAAAATATACAGTATAAAACAAGAATCGTGCATAATTGTAGTTTTCAGATGAACGTTACTTATTTTTGGAAAATTACATGTATTTTATAGGAAAGACCCAAAGCTTCGAAAAAACAAAATGTATCTTTCGCAATTTTCAACGCTAATTAGTAACTTATGTCTTCAGGCTCATCCCAATTTATGATATTATATAAGCGACAACAATTGTAGAAAAGTAAGGGATTTACCACGTGACGTTTCGATTAGAAGAGCAGTGGTGGCCCATTGGTAACGGCCCCGACTTACGTGTCGTATGTCGTGGGTTCGAACCCAGGCAGGCGCTTTACTTTGTGTAAATTATTTCATCACCACTGCTCTCAAAACCGTGAAGGAAAACATTGTGAGGAAACAGGCATGTCCCAGAGCCAAAAATTCGAAGACATTTGACATTCACCAACCCGCATTGGGCCCGCGTGGTGGATTAAATCCCATTTCCTCTCTGACAGAGAGGTTGCCTGTGTCTCAGCAATGGGCACATTATAAAGCTGATATATTCGATTAGGTACCTATTTACTTTCTAAGACCCTCCCAGGACAACAAAATAAGAAATATCTTAATATATACCCGTAAAAACAGAGAATATAAGGAAGTGCGCAATTGCCAACCACTTGATGCAATAAATATGTTATTATCAATAAATAAGCAATCATAATATTGATCTAACACGTAAACTTAATTAAACATGAGTCAGAATCTTAATTGAGGAACTTAAACCTATTTATAGTTCATTCCAATTAATCTGTTAATCAACGTCGATCTATTTGTACGTTTAACCTTCGTAGCCTAGTTTAGGCTAAAATCCTCGTAAATCGTTGGCAACTTTCTGTCTCGGCTTTTTAACTGAATCTTCTATCAACACCACGGACAGAAAATAATAATAATTATTCTTTATGTAACCACCACCATCATCACATAACAATAATACCAGCCTGTAACCGTCCCACTGCATGGCAAATGCCTCTTCTCAAACAGAGAAGTTAAATCAAATTTTATATCATCTATTCTACTTACACCAACATATGAAACGTCATACACCAGAGCCTCGCGTCGTTTTATATGAAAAAGAAACGGCAAGATACTCCACAGTTGCTATTCAAAAATAATTACGGAGCTTAATATTGGGCATCATCCATCTGTCTATCCTTACCACCCCAACTGGCAATTAACAACCTATCTACATAACATAACATTTTCAACGTTTTATTTACAGTTTTGTAAAAATATTACAAAATATAAGTTTTGTAAAATTTAAGCTAACTTTAATAAAATAATACAAAACTAGTTTCATTGCTAGTAACGAAACTTCGTAAGTTTAAATTATTTTTTCAGTGCATCACGCCTGTATTAACCTGTCTACACGGTTGGTAATAGATATTACCCACCGAATCAACACCAGCCCATCAACCAACAAAGTCCAAAGGTTCAAACGTTCACAGTTAGTTTGTCATTCTCTTAAACCTCTTCATTTCCCCGAAGCAGCGTCGGTTCAATGCATACAGCCTCTCGGCGACGCTCAGTCAACAATCTTTGTTTGACCAACGTTCAACATCTTCAGCTGCGCGGGAGTGGAGGAGATATTGACTAAACATGATTATTGAGGCAATCAATTAGTTGAGTATTGAGTGGGTGAGGCATATCTATGTATAAACACAATACAATTCTACCTCATAGACTGCATAAGTAAAGATTTTTGATTCGTTGATCGTAGTACTGTTTTAGTCCTCTCATAGGGTCATCCCCGTTACGTCTTTTGTACAGAGCAAAACAGTTGAGAGTTTACTTTTGTATAAATAAATTAATGTGAAATTACCAAATATGTATTTAGATATCCATTACATGTATCATTGTCACCCTATGCCGCCAGCGTCATATGCTTCTCCAATCGCTAGTCATCTAATTCGATCCTTAGAAAACATTCATCCAACAGTTACCAGCCATCCTGCAAAGATCAAGCCTAAAAGTATCTTGGTGTATAGTGTTGAAGATACTTTCTGCCGCAAATAACTAAAATGATTTGTTTGTATTACATGAGGCATCGTTATTTGCGGTCTAGACTCAGCAATACACCTACTAAATAAGAAAATTATTTTATATTATAGATACAAAAAAATATTTTTTCTCTAAGTACCCCAGAGACCCAGAGTACTTAAAACCACTGCTAAATACCGCATCCAGCAGTAAAAACGTCCGACACACGATAATCGCGTACGAGCATATATTTGTGAACGGTACCGATCACTTAGGCAGTCTGTTTGGTGGACGGCCGCCATTCGTGTCAGGTGCTGCCAACGGTACCTTGTTTGACGACGGTGCTGACCCTACCAGTAGTATGCCGTAATACACCGGTGAATGGCGGTGTGTGTAAAATGCTTTTTTTGTAATAAAATTCAAAAGGCTGTGTTTCAAAGCCTATGTCCATCTCAACAAAAATCTATTTCTGGTTTAAGTATATTTTAAATTCGCTTTAAACTAAACAGTGACTTAAAATTCAGTCAAATTTAATCATTTAATATATTAACTATTTATAACCGTTGCTTTCTTTCATATATTTAACTAAAAATACGATATGAATCTCTTTGAAAATTCAAAAATTTCAATAAAATACAGTTAATTTAGTCAACAAGTCCAGTTTCTAAATTATGTTTGGAAAGCTATTAAAATGGAATTAAAAACTTTTCAATTAACTTCAGTCCACCGCCATCGGCCCTCACTTGGACCACACACACTACTAAGGTGTCAAGTCAAACGCTCCGACCGGTAACAATGTAGTGTTACACGCTGCATTACCATCAGTTATTCTAACCAAAGGTTAATTGAACCTTGTTCCACTGCTATTGGTTAACTGTCTAGTTAGTAGTTACTATATTGTTAAGAGTTTTCTGTTAAGTTGATAGATTTGTAAAGTTTAGTGGGTTTTTAGTATAGTAGGGGTTTGGTTTAATGGAATAGCTGTAGTGTTGGACAATTTATTGAAAAACATGATGCACTTGTATTTATCTATACTTTATAGCACTATTGTTGCAAACTACTTCTTGTGATCGTTCCTGTTTTAGAAATTCAAAACGATTTCAAGAACTGTTTCTTCGTATAGATATGAGACCACTTTAAAATCCATCAAGTAACAGTATTTGGCAAAAGAAAAAGTACTTATTATTAATCCCATTTATTGAAAAGTTCAAAAAGAAGCATTAAATAATATCGCATCGATTATCAAAACAGGGTCACGCAATAACTTGACCCTTAACACGGCCATTCTGAACAATCTTCCATATTCAAATTCATTCTTCTACTCATATTCATATGCTAAGTATTTGGATAATCAGTTGACACGACCAGCTGGTCAGTGGCTGGCCACACATGGCTACTACTCTAACGGATCATTTCCTCTCATTATAGACTCTCTTCGCCGGATACCACCGTTCATTGGTCGCCATCGTAAATACCGATCACTTCCTGCAAAATTTCAACATTTAATATTTTTTTTTATTTCTGTTGATATGTTATGATTATGAGGATAGAGTTTAGCTGTTATTTTTGGAGGTTTTATGTGAAAAGACCATATTTTCTGCGATTTATAAAAGTTAATATATTTTCTCTCGAGTAGATATCAAGTTTTGAAAGTGAGCACTGTCATTTTTTTGTCAATCAATACTCAGAAGATTTCTGATCACTCTGATCAGATAAGAAGATCGAAGATTGAGACGCCAGAGAACATATCTATAACATTGCATATATTTTGGAATTTCCCGCAGTATTTTAAATTGTTATTATTAAGATATGTCGCCAAATGTAACGCCCATTGGCACTTTAGATGAGCCTACAAGTTAATACGTATTCACACCCACGTAGTTAAATTCATCACTTAGCATAAATCTGTCAAAAATCGGAGCAACCACAGATTATATTCTCTAAGAAACCCCATTCCTCACTTAGACAAATACGGAAAACTTTGTCACCTTTTATCTGATCTTAAAACCTGACAAAATTACAACTCGTTTCTATTGTAATAGAGACAGATACAACATATAATGCGGATCAACTCTTTGAACCCATATATCTAGCCCACAGAACTCCCACATTGACATCCTAAGTCCGAAATTTAGAAAATATCACCCGGATCTGTCCATATATTGTTACGTTCGTTATTCGACGCATGTGGTCCATAATCTCTTTATAAATATTATGTTATCATTACACTAGTGTATATCATTCTTTAACAAAATGTCTGCCGCCTACGCTGGGCGCTTCTTTTCATACAAAAACGTCAATTTATTATAATTTTCTCATAACATTATACGCTGAGGTAGCTGCCTTGTGCGTGCTCAATGGAGGTTAATATTATTATTTAGATGGTCGACAATAGTCTATTTTTAAATGTTATATTGCTATTACTTAATAAGATGGCAGTAACATCTATTAAGTAATGTAAGAGAGAAAGATAACGTACCATTATATTAGCTATTTATGTTTCCATTAAACTTACAAAACTTTATTGAATGACCATATTTTGAAACATAACTCTTCCTGACTTAAATCCAAGTCACACGCCACGATAATCAAGTCATACATTTTCTTTCACTCTTTATATTTCTATTCGCTCATCTGACATCTTTATAACTCTAAAACCAACAAACATATATTAACAGTAAAAAAGTTAAGGGAACACATTAAACTTCACCTTTTCTCACATAAAGCACTCTCTTCACTTTCTTCTTGACCTCCCAAAAGCATCTCTCAGGTCAGAGCCTCACAAATTACATGCAAATCTCCGTGTTTACCTACATTAATAATGACATAAACATTATCATAATTGCGATCTAAAGTAACACCTGTGAAAAATATTAAGTTACCGAGTTTTCGAGAAGTGGAGATACACACCTACCGAAAAAATACGCTTCGAATTATTCAGTTGCAATGATACATCATGTTGAAAATTACGTCAATCCTATGAAAAACAAACAAAATGTTCTATGAATTTGTTTGTTGGACTTACCGAAGCACTGAAGGTGGCTTTTTCAGGCTTACCTCCCATTGTGACGCAAATCACCAGATGTGTTCCTGAACTTAATTTAAAAAAGGTTTTTCGAAGGTACGATGCACGCTGATCTTTCGTCGCGTATTTTCGGCTGGACTGTCACTAGACTAAAGACTCTCATGTACAGGCGTGAAGTGACAATGCGACAAAGATGAGACAACCTTTTTGATTGAAATGGTTCTACGAACATATTATCCGTACACTAATTTCTATGAAAACGAGTTACAGTTTTGTCACCATACGCCTGTCTGCAGGAGCCTTTAACAAGAGTGAAACGGTAACAGGCGTAAAAGGTGTTATTAATAACGCTTATTTCGCTGTTACAAGTAACAGGTTGTTCTCACCATGAATCATTTCTGATTTATAGACAACAACTGGATGTGACAAGCTTGCATAATTACTGCGACAATTCAAGTTATTTCCGCGGTCGTAATTAAAGAGTAAAAGTTTATTTAGTTTATTTGGTAAGCCTACTTTAATTTTTTTATCCTTGTACTTTAATTTTATGACTGTGTATACACTGTTTTCACTGATTGTTTTGATATTTGTTTGCAAATGGATCTAAATGAATCCTGAAGATTTAAATAACTACCTCTAAGTGAAAATATCGCTTTAATAGAAAGGAAATAAAGATTTCCTAACATGTAGCCTTGAAGCATTTTAACGTTGAGAAAAAAAATGTTTGAAAACAAATAACTACCTCAATAATCAACAAAACCCAACATTCAACGTTACAACACCGAAAAACCGCGCAAAAACTCGAATCTTAACCAAAATCAGTAAAGAATTTGGAAACCCTGTACAACGCATTACTTGCTATCAACCACAAGTGCGACACTTCACACCTCGAAGCTCATTAATTCCGGAGATCGCCGAGATCCGACGAAAGTATCCGAGTACTCCGAGTTTTGCGCACTTCGGTTCACGTTCAAAGACGCCGCGAGATTCTATCGGAATGCCGAGATGGCTCGGCCACTGAGCTTTTGACACCTCTCGCAGATCCGTGCCAGTGCCCGAATAAATATGAGAGATAAACTTTAGGTCCGCCCTTGAAGTACCGCAAGTGAAGTCAACGTATGTGGTTTATCTATGTATCAAAGAATAAAACAAGGAATAATGGCTGTGAGTAACAAAAATGTCTTCCAACTGGGAATATCATTAAATCATGTTAAAATCAATCTTATTGCTATTTCTTTTGTGGATTTCGAAAGGTCAAGAAGCCAGTCCAGTTGTGGACTGCGGTTATCTGATTCATATCTTCCGGCTACTATTAAAACCTAGGTTCACGCTTGGCCCGTTTTTTACTTATTCTATTGTCAAAGAGTGCCGCCAACCGGATTCTGTACTAACACACGTCCAGTGCGATACTAATTGTTCGTGAGTTTGGTTTTTTAACGCTTGCACACTTTAGGTTTCGGACCTAGGCCGACTTTACTTCTGATTTGTTTGTCGAAGAACATAATTATGGATTGTGATCGTTTTTTATTTTATTGCCGTATCTTCGGCAAATTCGAATGATGGGAGATGATCAGGATGCAACCGTGGTTATTGTCTCCTATTTCAATCTATTCATAAAAGTTACCGATGTTGATGCTTTCATCTTCTTTTGAAGCAGTCATCGGTTACAGTTTCTCTGTCATTATAATCTGTCATTAATAAGTTTAAAATCCATTTTAAACTTATGAATGACAGATTTTCGACTTCCTGTTAAACTGCCAGCGCTTTATCACACATTAAACGGAATGGATATCTAAAGAGGCGTTCAGAACAAAGAAATCTCTTAAAGATCATTTTGATGCCTTTAGGTGTCATCCTGAATCGCGCGCATATGACGAAGGTCGCTTATCCACGTTATGAGCACTTTCTATTCGGGAAGATGTTGCTATTTTTTTTTAGTTTTAGGAATTTCACTTCACTTTTTCTTTCCTCTATGTACTAACGCATAATTTTCTTTGTCTCCAGGTGAAGGCGGCGGCGGCGGGGGCGGGGGCGCGCGGCGGTGCGCGCGTGACGCGGCGTCGCCCGCGCACGCACCGCCGCCCGCGCCGACGCCAGCGCCGCACGCGCCCGTCAAGAGCGAGCGCCTCAGCCCGCATGACTCCACCGCATCCAGGTAAAGCATAGCCAGCCTTTTAACGTTCCCACTGCAAGAGACACAGGCCTGCTCCAGAGCACGCGGGCCCTGTACGGGTTGGTCGCGGGCCCTGTACGGGTTGGTCGCGGGCCCTGTGCGGGTTGGCTAGGTCAGTGACGTACCAAGAACATAGGTTGTCCCCTCACTCCCACTTGAAGGGAAGAAAAAGTGATTTCAATATTTTTTGCAGATTCAGCACTTTACTGGGCACTTAGGTATAAAAATATTAAAATGAAGCATGAAGCACAATCATCAAATCTTCATCTCGCATCAAGAACATAGGTTGTTCCCTTCCTCCCTTTTCTTGAGAAGAGAATAAGAAGCATTTACATTTTTTTTACGAATATAGTACCCACTTATGTTAAATAATCATACCCAAAGGATGGGAGTGCTATTTGCGTCAAACCCAGTACTGCAATAGTGATCTACCTCCATCTGCTGAATGGAGAACAGAAAATTATGCATGTCCAGAGCTGTAGCCAGCAAAACTGTTGCTTTAGCTCCCGAGCTGAAATTTTAGGAAAAGCTTTTATTGATTTTTGAGCTACAAAAGACATTGATAGACCCTGACTGTGGCTATACTACCAATCTTCTTCTTTATGTTCTTCTCCTTATTTCTTTGTCAAAAACAGTACTAAGTTATTCAAGAAGAAGTGAGCCTATTGACAAAGTAAACCATTGTTCTCCTCTTTCACCGTAGGTCTCGCAGCGTGACTCCTTCCACATCATCGTACCCTGGTACTCCGCCCGAGCGCGGCAGCCCCCACGCTCCCGCACCGCCTACTTCTGCCTCTGCGCACCCTCCGCGCAACTACTCCGACATCATGCGCTCGCTAGCCGCGCGATATAACACGCACAATACCAATGAGTAAGTATAGCTGCGTGACTCCTTCCACATCATCGTACCCTGGTACTCCACCCGAGCGAGCATAAAGGAGATTCATGAAAGTTTTCACGATGATGTAGACTCGAATCTTACTATCACGTTCAGACGCTTTGCAGCAGCAGTTTATAAACGGACTTGATCTCGTAAGCATTATCTTATGTCAATGTTAATTAAGTATATTTGTACGCCTCTGGGCAAAACATAGAGGATCTACCTATCTGTAACATCTCGCACACTGTTGTAATTTGACCTATTTTTATTACAAATAAAACATTCTGTCAATTTGTATACAAAAAAAATTGTTTCTCCTTACTGGCATGGCGACGACGGCGCTCAACTAGTTTTAATAAAAATTGACCGAGCACGAGTAAAAACTCGGAATAAGCCCAGTGATCTGTCATCAACTCACCACCTTTTTTTTTTTGGCCCTAGTCTGACTTTGTGTCAGATTGTAAACACCCTATACGTGACTGTAAATACTTATAGGAACCTTACCCTAACTTAGCTAACGGTAAAAGCAAATACACTTGCAGGAATAGCATCTAAAAATATCTGAAAAAAAACGCTGCTTCGAGTAGGTACTTAATTTCATTAAAATATATTTAGATCTAATTCCAATGTTACAGTTAGTAAAACACCAATTAAAAAACGCAACTGACATAAGAGGCTGAAAATACAATTAAAACACCCTAATTACATATACGAGCGTAATGGTAGACGTATACAAAATTAATTAGAGGCATAAACCACTAATGCATTTCATTTTATTTCCAAAAAGAATAACCAAATTACACTCTTCGTTTGTAGTCCGAAATTACGACATTAACCTTGCGTGGAAGCAAGGTATTAATTATTATCTACATTTAGAGAATTAATACATGTATAAGATTCCTTACTTAATACGCTGTCGTTATCGAATAATCCATTTGTGATTATCGATTCTCGATTCGATACTCGCATTCATCAATCATTTTTCACACGGTCGGTGTCACAATAGTATGCGACCCGCGGTTCACCGACCGATGCTAGTGATGCCCGACATCGATTAGCATATTAATCGATTTGAAAACTTACGTTTAGTCGACAAAATTTACATGATTCGTGAGAACCGAAGATGTCCGTGTGAACTTATGTTATATTAATGAATTGGTCATCTGCGGTCGCTGAACTTTGTCTATTTTAATTACCAAATACGACAACTTCAACGCCGGTTCGAATGTCGTGTCTATTTGCATTCGTAAAACGGAATTTCTAACTGGTGAACCATTCGGGTTGTATCTTAAAAAGAAATAAAACTGCGAGAAAATCTCAGAGGTTACATGTTTTATTTCACTTGGCTCTATAATAAATTAAAATGAGATGTGTACTTCGTTCTCTTATTTATGTTTTGTCGACTCAATAAAAGTATCGCAATAATTTGTCACTTTTCTCTTTGACACCATAGAAATCTTTTAATAGAACTAAACGAATAATAAAACAGGGTGTAATATTAGGTAATAAAATGGATATTTTATGAGGCCGGGAGACTGTGACTTGTAAACAGATACTCATTAATTTCCATCAAATAACATCGGAATTGTTTTGATAGCGGGTTAATTATCTTCGGCCTGCTGAATTTATTGACTCGGATGTATTAGCATAAATATTGTGATTGTCATATTTCATAAATTTATCGTTTTAAAATGTTGTTTGATTTGTTGAATATCTACAGTAATCACTTCATTTTTCAAGTTCAATTAATCATGTAACAAGATTGGTTTAATTTGAATTAATACAAACAAATGAAAATTATTTTCATAGCTACATTTTATTGCTACGAGGACTATGTCAGTATTCCAAGATTAAAGAAAAAATATTATTAGGTACAGATTATCTATGGAACCAGGCAAATAACTACTATAAACTCTTAATTTATTACATAGGAAAACTGACCGTAAGAATAAAATTAGATATTACCTAAATGTGAAAATTTAGAAAATCGTTGTTTATTAAGCTATTAAGTAAACATGAGAAACGAAATTTTAATCTAACATGCATTTAATTAAGGTTACAGTTTGTTAGTATCGATAACTCTTACTAATATGTAATGGGTACATCCTTATTGGATCTTACTCTACTTTTTGCAGCATTTAACTATGGTAAAATTTTATTTAACGAATTAAAAATTGTACTCACGAAATGGATTTTAAAAACTAGTTTTGCCGCGATTTTCTTATCGTTCTCAACGATTTTCCTTTAGAACTTTTTTTTTTCTTCTAATCTTGACATATGCCGTGACCCAAGAGCTGGACATTACCAGAACCAAATGTCACTTTGCAACGTGGTAATTAAAGCCACCATTCTTTTTTCAAACACTAAAATGGCTGTCGACAGCGATGTGGAGGATGCAATAATTTTGCTTGTTGTTAGTGAAACTGAAAATATTGTATTTTCTGTTGGCATTATTCATTTGTATTTTTTTTTGTGTGTTTTTTAGTACTATATGTTCCAAACCATTTTAACCGTGAACTTCTTCCCCAGCAGCTACTTCCACCGCATGAATGGTTTCAGCGAGGTTCGCACCGCGGCGCCGACGCAGGACGCTACAGACTCGCCTTTGGGCGGCCTGTTCACAAAGCTGGCCAACAAGCAAGGTGGCCCCCCGAGACTGCCAGCCTTCCCCGTCATGCTGGACATGAGCTCTACTAAGGTAAAATGGATTTTGATTAGGCTTCAACTAATAATAATAAGTGGGCCTCTATTTTTTAACCGACTTCGCAAAAAGGAGGTTATCAGTTCGACTATTTTTTTTAATGTTTGTTTCCTCAGAACTTTTTATTGGTTTAACCGATTTTGATGATTCTTTTTCATTTGAACGCTGGTGCTTGTCATGTGCAAAAACGCTACAAAGTGAAAAATAACTTCAATTTCAAAAGTCGGTGTCAAAAAACGAAGAAACGAAAACAGGAACACCAACTTCCAAAATTGAAGTTATTTTTCACTTTGTAGTGTTTTTGTTTGGAAATCGGTTGTAATTTTTGTAAAAAAGTTTTTTTTTATATATTTGAATGATTTTTATTTTATAAAAAATATTTAAAAAAGTAGATAAAAAGAAAGACGATGAATAAAGAAAATAATAATAAAGCGATAGAAATAAAGAAAGCGGTACTTCTGCACACGCCACGTATAGTTAACAGACGGATAGGTTTTTTTTTTTTTTGTTATAGGCTCGCGCTTGACCAATATCTCACCTGATGGTAAGCGATGAGGTACTATTTTATCTGGGATCCATTCTCAAAATTGTGATATTTTATACATAGATTTTTACTTAGGAGTTGCAAGACCGGTTTCATTTTCAAAGTACCAAATGAGATGGAGCATAAAATAAAATTCTAGGAATTATTTGAAGACCATCTTGGCTGTTTTTAGAAACAGGAAACTAATTTTGGTCTGGTTTAGAAGTTCGAACCGTAAATAAAATTGTTTGACTTTTGAAGCAATTTAGAAATAAATTGTCGTAGATATTATATTTAATTTAGAAAGACATTGTGGTTTCTATTACCCTAGTATAAACGAAACGTAACTTTCTTTATTGAGGATAATAAGAAGCAATTTGGATGCCATTTTTGGTAATATCCTATTAATAATTTGTGTTTCAAAAACCAGCGGACAAACAGGAAGTCTCATATCATAAACAATTGAAAAAGATACGTTACATAAATCCCTATAATTATCTCCAAGCTATTTCTTAAGGTAATTATATTTTAAGAAAAAAATACAGTTTCGTATTTATTACTTCATAATGTACGGCAAGGCCACTGCCCCTACGAAATAATTTACGCTCAGATGAGTTTTCATTTCAAAAGAGTACATTTGTATTTCATATTAATTACATACACAAGTACTTACTGACCTTCCTGTTTTAATTACACATCGTACACCGTTTCATAGTTCACGGCTGTGATTAAATGTCTCGTAAAATTCATAAGGCGTTATCGCGGACGCATCTCCAACGAGCGCGCCTCGTTTATGTTAATTTGAACCTCTTTAAAATCATAATGCGCGGTGAGCACCTCGCTTCCTTTCCAGTAATAATGGACGCAATTAAATCTGATAAGGCTCACGACCTTTACACTTCCTCCGGTGTTGCATAGACATAGTGGAGAGAGTGTTAACTGCCGTTCGTCTGTGCGGCGTGCGGCGCGCGCACAATCGGCAGGGTAATAGTGCTGCCCCGCCTCCAGCGCGCGCGCTCACCAGCGAACCGACTCGACTCGACTCTCCACTGTAAAAGGAACTGGAGCTGCACTAATTGGCGGCGGCACGCGCCGCGCATGCGCGCCAGCTCGCCCCGCGACATGCTAGTGATGGGATGTGAAATCGAAACAAAACTCAACTTTAAAATCATTCGCCTTTTTGCACACGAGTGCAATAAGAGACACGATAAAATTGCAGCGTGGAATCATAACAGTTATTCGATTTCGACTTTCTAGCTAAATTGCAGCGACATAAAGTGATCATCACGTGTTTTTTTTTTGTAATTTCATATGATACGCAATCGAGATCAAATTGCCGTCCGGGCATGATTTGTTACATTTCTCTTTACGGTTAAAGCGATCTATAAATAGTAGTTTAAATTTATTTTCACCTATAAAGAGAAACAGGGGCGACGCGGAAATAAATCGAAAAGATTTATGGCGGGTGCTCTGCTTCAGCACGTAGCCGCTAGCCGCTAGAGGCAGGCTGACCGGTGGGCACACGCTCAAGCCGCACTAAACCAGACACCGTGTTCATTTCACGCGCGCGCGCCTCCGTCTAAATTTTATTCGGAATTACCCTGCATTCGCCTTTTTTAGTACGCGTGGCAATTAAAAAAGATAGATTGCAATTTGACCCGCGGGCGCGGAGCGTGACGCTCGGAACGTTATTATGATGAATGCTCGCCACTTACGATACGAGAGTGCTCTCGATCAGATAATAGTACTGGCTCGCCTTTCATGTTTGCTTAACATTGTACTGTATGCGCCGCTTGATGGACTTCTGAGTAATTGAGTTTTTTAATATGAAACCAGCTCTCTGATCGAGTTCGGAGTCCATCTAATATTGATTGGTTGAATTTTGAAACTCAAACAAAAAACATGTCCTACTTGTAATGTAACCTCCTTGTATCAAGTGACATGGCTTCAACATCAGCAAAAATGTTGCTATTTCTTTGACAGATCCTCAAAAAATACAAATACCCATCTAACCGCCTCCATTTGTCCACAGACCCTCCTAGCTATCTCGCGAGTCGGGCGAGGTGGGAGGTCGCGTCGCAAGCGCACCGGCGCCGGCGCACCCGAACACTCGCCGCTCGACCTATCAGCGGCCGGGGAGAGCGCCGCCAAGCGCGCGCGACTCTCCGCCAGCCCTAGCACAAGAAGTGACAGCGATGAGAGGGACAGGGTGTCCAATGATGGTAAGCCTTAACTAATATTGTAAAGAGAGAGTCCCACATTTGTGAGTTTGTTCAGACGCGTAGGGTATTCTCTGGAACCACTACACCTATTTGAAAAAATTCTTTCAGCATTTGATAGGTACATTATTCCAGAAGGTTTGAGAGAGAAATTCATAGGCTATAAATTATTACGACCCAGGTAAAGCCGGGGTGGGCCACTACTGTTATATACCAGGTGCTCTGTGCAACCCTTGTATCATGTAGCTGACTTATCAATAGCTTAGCCTCCCGCCAATCACAGAAAATTCGTGGCAAGTCCATAATTTTCCTATACTTAGTTCCATTACTACGATGGATTCAGGTCTTGGCTTCAGTATCGTAATTGAACGAACCTATTTCATTCCGTAAGATTATTTAAATGAAAAGGTGTGTCAACAACGACACTTTGTATTTTGTTCAAATGTTAACTCAATAAAGGTTATGAATTAATAAGGTATGGCAATACACCAATCACAAAAGCTTCTAATTTATCAATGTGTCAACAATACAATACCATAATTCATTAGGTACTCATTAGTCATAACAAAATAATAATCCGCGAAGGCGAACCTATAATATTAATTCTCATAATAACAACAGCATCGATGTTAACAATAAATCACTACGTTATTAAAATGCCAAAGTGCTAAATATCAACTAATTATAACTGAATATTGTCATTATTGTCTTAACTACTCAAACTAAAAACCACTCAAATAAATTAAAATTTTGACATAGTGATTTTTAATTGAATTAAAATTGTGACATAGTGATTTTTTATTTTTAATTGAATTAAAATTTTGACATTGTAATTTCAGTTTATATTAAATTTTGACATAGTAATTTTTTATTGAATTAAAATTTTTGACATTGTAATTTCAATCTAATTTTTTTTGATAGTGTGTGTATTTTTTTTTTTTTTTATTCTTTGCTCTGTTTGTAACTAATTTTGTACGCCATAAATGGCAAAACATGTAGCCAACTCATATTAATATAAGACCTTTATACTGTACTCATGTTTTACAAAATAAAAATATCTTATCTTATCTTATCTTATCTTATCACAAAAGTATTCATTATGGGTCGAGACACACGATCATTTGGAAGTATTAACTTTATGAGCGCTCACAAAGTAGAAACCAAGTTTAATGTTCGATTACTTAACTTGATAGACTTAATTTTCTGTTTGAATCGTTTTCAAATGTGTTTTAAAGTAGCAATAAATTAAATTTATATGACGTTAATTTTTCCCTTAGATCGTAGTGATGCACGCGGCGAATGCCTCTGCGCCGAAGCACGCGCGCGCCTCTCCGCCTGGTCAGTGGACGAAGTCTGCGACTTTATCAACTCTATCGATATCTGCGCCGAATACGCAACGGTAAGTGCACATCACTATTTCCAAATTCAAATGTAGAACAAATTTTGATTGGTTGACAGATATTATAGAGAGGAGCAAGGGTAATTTATTAATAGTAAAACGTAAGATATATGGATCGATATAGATACATTCTTGGAGATTATTTTATAAGCAGGAAATTGCATCCATAAATTTTATGACACGATGATCTATAACAGGTTGATGAGTCATAAATATGGCGAGAGAGATCAGCGGAGGGCGTCAATCAGGTGCTTTCTTAATTAATGTGGAGCTAAAATATAGTTCTATTACGATTATAATGAGGTACGCATTGGCCATTATGTTCTTTCATCGGATCCAATCATGGTACAAAGTGCAAGTCGATACAAATTCACGTCGGAGGCAGGAGGCATATCCGCAGGCTTATTACGTATCTTTTGCAAGAGCAAAACGATAGCGATCAAACGCTTTATGTCATAAAAGTTGGCATTACCTGCAGTGTAGTTATGTTAGGTCCTACAAAATCGTTTGCTAATCGCTCGCTGTTTGTCAAACGCACTAATTAAAAAAAAAACTGGCAACAACTCTGAAACTTCTGTATGGAAGAGCAACTGTTGCGCAAAAATCGCTATCGTTTTGATCTTGCAAAAGATACGTAATAGGCCCGCGGGTCGATTTACACGCCGACGGATCTTTGAAGAAGCGTGCTCAGATAGCATCAAACGTGCACTCTGAGTAATGTTTAAGCATAAAATATATTGACAGCAACAAAAATCTTTACGATTATTTTGTCACTTGTAATGCCTGTTTTAGATCAACCTTTTTTATGTGGGATCATGGGTATTCATTCTATCAACAGTAGCGATTCTCGAAATTGCCAAAATGTATGAGATTGATCATGTGGCATTTCGTTAGCGTATATACAGGATGGGCAAAAAATCGTGGATCAAACTAAACAGAGCGATAGGAGAGGCCATAAGGAGTACAAAAAAAGTACTTTATTACCTATTGCAAATAGCCCAAAATATCGCCCTGTTTCGTTTAATCCACAGTTTTTTGCCCAACTTGTGTATCTATTCTACTCATTCTGACCATCATTATAGCTGATAAGATGTCATTTATCTAGAATCCGGCCAAGTTCCGGCCAAACAGTAGAGACGTGCGCGTCACTACAATAAAACATCACTCCATCAAGTCGACTATAAGAACCATGATTACTAATATACTCGTAATAACCGTTCCGCACCATATCACCATTCTATCAAGACCCATCACTGTACTACAACCTTCATACTGCTTCATAATAAAATCAAGTTTCAAAGTGGCCAGCCAAGTTCGGTTACATGTTTTTATATTTGTTTCCTTTTTTTTTATTAAATTTTAATTGCGTACTGCGGTGAAAGGGACCAAATAAAACAAGAGTATTGAAAAAGAATCATAACTTGCTATAATTATACGGAGGCTGATGTTATGTAAGTTCATCTTTGTTAACGTACCTTTCTATAGCTACCGCGTTTCATCATAAAAAAAAAAACTTTTAATTCTTAATAGTTACAAAATGTTTTGTGTTGCCTTTGTTTTATAAAATTATTTTTGAGTTATCTAGATGCTAGATTTTTTTGGCAAAAGTACCTATGAAAAAAGTGCCTTAAGTATCTTAAATTTGACATCTGTTTCAGTACAAACAGAATAGAAGGGTCTCTCGGAAGTCGTTTTCGGCATCCTTATAACTTTAAATCATCATAATAATTATGTCGATGTCACTGATTATAACTATCGGCTTGTTAGTTCACTGATTTAATAGCTAAACGGCGCCTACTTGTCTAATAAGACAGCCTACTTAAACAAACAATAAACAATTTCAATATGTAAACATGAAATTAACCTTCTAATAAACGACTTCAAATCATCGTTATATAACAAAACATAAAATTCGCGACATAATGTCGACAAATTTATTGAGTATTTCTGCGTAATATTGGTTCTGTGTCAAATTCATTATAGTACGGTCATCGGTCGGTAATAAACTCAGTATTCTATTGAGTATTAGCAAAGTTTACAGCATTAAAATAGGCACGGCTTATTGTCATCTTGCTGTGTCACCCGTCTTCGGAATATCTTGCATATTTATATTGTACTGTCATTTAAACTATTAAAATCTAGATAGCTTACAATGAGCTGTCAAACCGAATGGCTCCGATATTCGAGAACATATTGAATAATAAGCAATTGAAACATTTGTATAAAAACGTAGTAGGTATTTCACGTCTTCTTTAGCTTGAGTAAGAGCATATCGCTCTATTGTGCTCTAAAATTATACTTAACTGACAATTTGCCCATCATATTCTCCTATTTGAAGAAATAATTGCCTAAAATATTACAATACCTACAACAACAGAAAACAATATACCATAATATCCAACTGAAAAGACAAAACAATAAACAACGAACCTAAACCAATAAAGTGAAGTCAACCATTAAAACAGATGTAAGTTAACAAGCTTATTGTTATAAAACATTTCTATTAGCGGATTGAGTAATAAAATATTAAACATCGCTTTCTGGCGGCGCTTGAGCACAATGAGTGCCGTGACGCGAATCATACCCATAATATTGCCCTATTTAGGGCTTTGCGTTGTAAATCATGTGTTTTACTTGTTTTATACAACTGATTTGTTTTTTTTTTAACTTGTGGTAAAAATAGTGCGTACACGTAAACATATTCAATGATTGTTATAACAGCAATTAAGACAACAGTCATACCTCTTGTTATGTATTTTAGTTAGCTATAATACTGAGCTTATGCAAAGGCGAGTAAAGACTCTCGCGAGTAATCAGCACTTATATAAAGTTGTCACGTCTTAAAAAGTCTTAATTACATTTTCTTACCAAACCGTTATTATAGAATGTGAAGAAAAACTAAAGCTAGATAAGTGACCGCCTTCACATACTTCACAATATTTTCAAGACTTTTAATTGCACACAACAATAATTTGTTGAACTCCACCACACAAGTTGCTCACACCCGACAGCCCTACCTGCATGCATCACATTACACAACAAGGTATAATGCACAAAGCGTCGAGCATGGCATCGCATGCATTATGTCAATGTGAGGCAACAAAGACGTGGGAAACGAGCTGAAGATTTTAATTTCCATAATATTTGTATCGCGAAATTGTGCAATGTTGGTGAGCGGGACCCGGAGCGACACTTGCCCTTGTTACATACGGTTGTGAAGAATTGACAATGTTTTTTAATTGCTTTACCGAAATCAGAGCAAAATAATACAGGAGAAATTACAGTTGGTTTTTAAGGACTTGGCTCAACGCACTACCGTGCAACTCAAAATATAGATTCTATTTTTAAATTCGTACAAAATATCAATTCGTTTAAAATGTCTTCGATATTTAAATCTCATAGGCTCATTCATGCAAATACAAATACATCGAAATATGTTAATGAATCGTCGTCGGGTCAATAAATTCACACACATTATAACATGCGCTAAGGACGTATATAATGTAATTGTAATTTTAAAACAAGACTCCCCACGCGCAAGTCGTGACATTAAATAGTAGAAATGACACATCGTAACACATTCTCCATAGAAAATAACCTTTGGTGCCTTGCACTATGGATGCAGTAGAAAAAAACTTACAATAAATGTTTCTGGATAAAGATCTATCTTATTTACGTCCCCAAAATAATTTCAGTCAGATTCTCTATTCTATTCTAGTCTATATTCTTTTTTACAGTTTTTTTCTGGAATACATGCTGGATAAAACCGCTTTTTCTGAAAGTCGTGAAAAAAGACATGGCTATGACTTTTCATAATGAGCATTTAAGGCGATATATACGACCCGATGTTAACGCAGTACTGGCTGTGCGCCCGCTCGGAGCCAAAATATCAATATTGAACCTCCATTTGAACAGTTTTGTTTGCAAAATATTATTTGATTTACATATGCTATTTCAGTTATGAAGAAATTCCAGCCAACAATTTTTCTGTGTAATTTTTTTTTAAACATCCAAGTCGTTTTGGAGAAGTATCTAAAAGTTGCGAAAAAATATCGTTTTGTTAATTATTTCTTAAAGCAAAACTATTAGTTACACGAAAAAACTTTGTTTCAAAAATAATGTACATGAATCAAAAGCATTTTTTTT
The DNA here is from genome assembly GCA_947562075.1 of Orthosia gracilis. Taxonomy (NCBI): domain Eukaryota; kingdom Metazoa; phylum Arthropoda; class Insecta; order Lepidoptera; family Noctuidae; genus Orthosia; species Orthosia gracilis. The sequence goes on along the minus strand of OX387275.1, from coordinate 37,122,885 downwards.
TTTCAATCCTTTTAACCTAGCCGTTACTAAGGAGTACTGCTTTAGAAAGTAACCGTTTTACGGCAGTAAAGCGGTGGAAGGCCCTTAAATATACTAATATTATAAAGTAAGTAGTAGTAAGTAGTTATAATTGTAAGTTTGTGAGGATATAGGAGTAATCTCTGGATCTACTGAACCGATTTAGATGAAATTTTTCATGGAGATAGTTTGAGACCCTAGAAAGGACATAGGATAGTTTGTATTTCCTTGGGATAATAAAACACTTTTTACCCGCGCTAAGCCGTGGTTACACAAGCACAAGCTAGTAAAATATATATTCCTATTTACATGTCACGTTTTATTTTTTTACAGCTCATGTCATTTCAAATCAAAACAACTAGAAATGCAGAATGCGCTGAGGTCGTGACGTGTAAACGGGCTTTTTAACGTAAAAATCCGTTTCTTCACACGTTACATATTATCTGCCAAAAAACATTTTTTTTTTATCCAACTGCCGAATCAAAAACCCCTCGTGTTTAACAGTCTATATGTATGTATTTTTGTTCCTATGTGGCGTTCTAGAGACCAAACGCGTTGGCCGATTTTGATAATTCTTACGTCAATCGACTTGTCTTAACCCTGCGAGTGTTACTGGCTACATTAAAATTGGAAAATAGAAAAATGGCGGATTTTGGGCGCCATATTGTGGGAGCACAATTTTTTTTTTCGTCCGAACCCATTGTGTGAGGTACCAAAATTAAGAGTTTTAAGAGGTGATTGTAAATATATAACACTTATATAATCTAAATGTAACTAATTCTACAAAAAAATTACATCTGGTTTTGGTCAGCCAGCTCGCGCATATGTATCCTCCGACTACACAGCATGATTTTCTTCTTGTTTACGTCTTTTTAGTTCGCTTTTTAAGCAGTCGGTTTTTTTTTGTTATTTTTAAACATTTTTTTAAGTTTTATATCCACAAGCATGTCCTCCAACCAATCCGACACTGTATCACAGAAAATTACAGTAGCTGTATCGGATTACCAAATGATTTATACGCAGAAGTGTCGTGGCGAATTGTGGCAACTGAATTAATTGTTAGCTAGATAATAATATCGTTTAACCACTCATGATTAATGTTTTTGTAGACTTTTGTAGGCTGCCTATCCTGGTTGCGAGTGATTTATTTCATAGTTTGCAACAAACGTCAGTTAGTGTTTTAAAACAATGACCTATTTAAGTTTGTGTTCGAAGTTCGTTTGTTAGTAGACATTTTTGTATTTGTAAGTAGGCATTGTTTGACTTCTTAGCAGCACTAAATAATAATTAGTCTTTAGACACAAAAGCCTTTTACCATTTTACTTACAATAATTCGAACCATCAGCAGAAGTAACGGACAACAAAAATAACAACCGTGTGAAAATGCGTTTCGTCCAATTTCGACTAATTTGAATAATATAAATTGCCAATAAATTAATTAATAAACGACTTTTATAACTTATAATACATTGATTAGGAATCTCCCGCGGTTTGGCACTTAAACCTCATTTTGTGTCCCCCAGGGCGTGAAACTTGAGAAAATATAGAAAACTCATGAATATATTTCTATTAAATAATTATGAATGAATAATTCAGTGTAGCTGCATGATGCCTCAATTAAAATATCTACTAACGGGCGCTGCGCTGTCGCTCAAATTTTAACGATTAACCATAATTCTAAAGACTACTAGTTACAGGTCGGAAACCAGGATACTTAACTGGAAATATTAACAGCAGGCAGCATCATAAAACTACTACCAAAATATAATACTTGTGATAAATTCATTGAAATTGAAGCTTGTCGTGAGTAATAAACCAACCGACACGCAAACTAACCTGCCCCACGAATTTGTAGATGGCATCGGGCTCTGCGCCCGCGCAACGTTCGTCAATCCGTGCGTTTGCGCAACACGTCGTGCGGGACGACGCTCACACCATCAGTAACTAATGCAGTTGACACCGAACCTATCACGTGGATCTTAATAATACCGAAATAATTGAATTTAGGGTTAAATGCTGACTATTGTTTGTGGAAACTATAGCGTTAATAAGTGCAGTTTACGATTGGCGTCGATTGAAACCTTATTGTTCGAAATCGATTTACTGAAATTGCTGCGTAATCCCTAGTTGAATAGTGGCTTTGCAATTCCTTCGCTTGAAATCCCTGTATCCTTTATTTCCCTCTGGCCTAGTTACAAACGACTATATTTCCGCTGCTGCGTAACTTCTAAGTCCTTGCTTAACCCTTTATTAGTCCACTCACGGCATGCACAAAAAGAATCCCGATCACAAATCATGCGGTCCTATAATATGACTTGAAATACTTCGATCTAGATGCGCATAATCCTAATTGCGCATTGTCACCTGCGCAGGCGCACCGTCGGATGTTCGCTCGTGCGATCGTGACGCGGTGTCGCAACGATCCGTGATTTATACAAATTACCACTGTATATGTGAAATATATAACGTTTATATTATAGCAATATTGGATCGGGATCGCTAGCTCACTGGGACAGATTGTGGTGTAATACGCCGTGTGTAATATTGTTTTCATAATGGTGGCAAATGATTTTCTTTGTAGCACCTTTTACCTGCAAGTTGTGCGTTACTGCGCAACCTGTATTGCCCACTGACAAATGGTCTGTCAGTTAAATGTCTCGACGCTCGAGATACTTCAACATACTTCAGCAAAAGAGACGACACGGTTCGCGTTGTTGTTGAATGATCGGCTGCTGCGCTGCGTGTAACAGGTTCGATGCCCGCACCGAACAAATGTTATAACGCGGAGTAAATATTATAACGATTTAAAAAAATAACAAAATTAATAAAAGAGATTTGAAATGCATCATTGATTTCGCAAATTATAAATATCAGGAAAGATTTAAACAAGATTATCTTGCTTCTGGCGGAAATGCCTTGTAAAACCGGCAAGACTATTCTAAAACCGGACGACATTCGGAGGACTGACGAAAGAAATTGTCAACGCTCGCTGTTGACAGTTTGCTCGATTTCCCGGAACCTAATCAGTTCACATACCTAGAGTTTGGGCTCTAGTGTTACCAGAAGCATAATCTGCTTTTAAGATATCCCAAACCTAGTCTGCATTGTATATACCCATTTCTTATACCATTTCCCAACAAATAAAGCCTCCATTTGTCGCGAAATTAACACGAAACATGTCCCAAACTTACGATTAGTGGACTAGTAAAACGAATTTACCATCTTGTAGAAGATGTCTAAAATACTTGTAAATTACGCACTTTACCTCTCAGCAATTACATATCGGTGACTTGGAATTCCATATGAAAATAAATGAGGGCCGGAGTCTTGCGCGCGCGCAATTAGCGGAGTAGCTAAGTGTTTGTGCACGACGCGAGCGTGCGACAGAGGGCGCTGATAAACGACGCATTTGTAACACTATGATAAATATTGTGCGCCTGATTGAGATGAAAGGAGCCCATTAATATAGACTCGACCGAAGTGCTCTTGATAGTTATATATTTCGCAAGGTTGAAGGGAATTGTTAGGAATATGGTTCAGTATCTTCAGCAGAACATAATCTTCTTGGCCAAGTGATGGTACCATTATTAAACCATATTTTACAATAAATTCTCTTACAACACCACTTCGGAAACTGTAACGCAATATATCTTACTTAGTCTCAAAGCTGTTGTAGTAATTTCACAATCTCGGATAAGGAAATGTATTGCACTGACAATTACTTAAGAAAACCGTTTCAATATATGTTGTGTTTCAGAATGTTAGCAACAAAGAGAAAGGACCTCCAGTAACATATTTGTCTGCGAGCCCTTCTAAGTCTCGGATCACGTCCACGAAATGCCACACACAGACAATCCGTCAGTGCTATTCATAATCACGTTATTACATCCGTTACTAACATTAATATCACCCAAAACAAACAATGTTCATCACCCGAAGCCATACACGACTCATACGGCAAAAGCCTCAACTATTGTTAAACAGATTACAAACTTAAACATTCATATGCCAAAACTTCGAGCAAAAGAAAATTGTGCCACAATTTCTTCGTCCCAACTGCAAGTAAAGCTTGGTATTGTCTGAGATGTAATTACTATAATGGGCGTTGTATCGTGATCAGTCGACGTATATTGTTATGATTTTAGACATGAAATCGAAAATGGTCACGGGTCATCTCCATGTGAGTTGTCGTTGCGCAAAATGATTGGGGCTAACACGATTTCACTTAGAGGTGGGCGATCGAATGGTTCAATTCGATTATGGCTAGTCGATTAATCGATCGTCGAAATTAGACTGGCGAATTGAATGGTGCTTGATCGTTTTTGTGAATGGGTTTTTATAATGAATGGAGTTGTAACATGAATTATGTGTTATGGTCTGAAGTTTATCATCATTTATCATGATAAGTTTGTCACCCATACACAAACTACTTCTCTATCTAGTAACGTCACAAACTTTTGCATAAAATTCGTACATATCGAATAATCAGATTCAATCGTGATTATTCGAATGACAGATGACAGGTAGATCTTTGCCCCATCACTAGACTCTTCCAACGATTTTATTACTAGTTTGTCAGCGTTTGTCACGACATTATGTGAAATGTATCGAAATTAAGATTTCGTTCGTTTCAACCGAAAATATTCTCACGTCCAATTATTGCTTCAAAATTACTGACAGTTTATGAGCACTTTATTTTGTTTTATATCACATTTCCTTATTAAAATCGTCAAAATTTTAAAAACCAAGTATTTTACTTCTTTATTACCTTTGACTCCAAGGTTTCTCCTGATTTATCAGCCACTAAAGGAAAACTAGTTCTTGCGATTAAATCTGATGAAATTTCTTAATTGAAGTTTTAATTCATGTCACCTTTATATCCCACGAAATATTTATTAAATACACAAAATCTACATGGGTATTTAAATCTCTCAATATTTCAATTTTGGTTAATTATTTGATCTATAACTCAAAATAATGAATATTTACATGAATAAATCGCAACACTGACCAGATTAATAGTGAACACCTAGACTAGTATATTCCTCTGACTGAACAAACAGCCTTCTCCACACTTTCTATCTTAACTAACAATAATAATTAATGTCAGTACAATAAACACTTCAATAGGCCCCGTTTACACAACACGACATTACTGCTACTTATCGCATCCGTGCCGCAATCGCGTCGTGAGGTGTAAATGGGCTCGATTTATAACGCGTCGTGTCAGAAGAAGCGTCTATAATTCGATGCTCTTGCGCACACGACCAAAGACTAAAACGTTACACTTATTTTCCTAATGGATTTCGTAAAAGAAAGTAATTGATTGGTTTAATAATCTCTACCGCAAGAATAGATATAAATTTATTTAAATTTATATATAGCTTACTTACTCGTAAGATCTAACTTTACTAATGTTTCGTTTAACACCAAACTAATTTTACTATTCAGCAAACAAATAAAAAAATAAACTCAACCTTTAACCTTTCCAGACAAATCTCATCATGAAACAATCTACGTACACTGTACAGAAATTTTATCAATCTAATTTCTAAAGCTTATACGTCATACGTCATCTCAAAAGTCAATTAAATCAAACATAACATCTTTTTCTCACATATCAATCGCACAGTTCCAAGATGGCGACGACGTGTGGAGCAGTTTTCTCCGTGACATAATAAATTAACGCTCATGGACCGCAATTTCGCTCATCTCGTATTTTTTTCTCTAATGATGTTTTAGATTTATTGCAATCTAGTAAATTAGGTGCGAGAAGCGAGGCCGTGAGTATTTTTTATGTTTGGGTTCCATGGCAGATGGCCAGTGTTTTTTATATTAAATAAAAACTCTCTTAAAGCAGACCAGCTTATCTTTTCCGTGTGAATATCTCTATTTCGAATAAAAAGTAACTATCAAATACTTAACTTTATAGGATGCTTTTTTACCATAACCCAATAGTCATTTAATTTGTACCTATAGAGACAAATTCTTTTTAATTGTTTCAGTTAATTACGGCATACAAGAGGTTAATCTTGCCCAAAAAAGGTCTAATTAATATTAAAGCTAGCTATCATTTCTATCCCATACGGACTCATGTTTGATGTTAGTTAACCGTACGGAACCCAACAGCCACTCTAACTAGTCCACCTCCAACTTATTAATTCCATCAGGCAAATGATATTAAAGACTAAACAAATTTGAACCATGACAGCTTTCCCTACCAGTTAGTGACAGCTGAAGAGACGATGACATTAAGGCTTGCCACACACCCGCGATTATCTGAAGCACCTGACATTGTGTAATCGACCCGTACTGAGCAGACTTTTATAGCGCACCTACCAATCCTACCATATTTGCATATCGCGTTTTGGTTAAGTAGATTAATGTTTGACACTTAATTTTTTGGTTGCAGTCATTAGTGTGTTAGATAATATGTAATTGATTTTGCATAATAAAGTTTATACTGTAGACGTTTATAATGATATTACCAGTAAAACAACAAATAATAATCGTTTAGAACATATGGAAATACTAAACAACTCGAAACCAAATAAAAGCATCAACATTATATGTTAATTCTCAAGTTCCCAATGCCCTTTGACTTGACGTACCTATGTAAATATATTAACAGCTCATAGAATCAAATGACACTTGATGCATCGAAGACAACTTGCCATTTAAACGAAAAGGTCGAACGAACAAATATCAAAACGTTAACGCAAACCACGAAATATGTGTAAACGTAAATGATGAAACCAAAGTAAATAAGACATTAAACAAGAACATTACTACCATACTTACTTCCAATTTCTCCATAGATAAGTCTCCACTGATGGCCTGACGTTAGAAGTAAACAGAGAGAATTAAATTACCAATCATTTGGTTCAACAGTACCGCATAGTTCAGTAGACCAAACACGGGCAAATCGTAAACAGTTCAGGAATCAATCAGTGTTTATTGTATGCATTATACGTAACAAGAGCACTATATCCATTACAAGTGTATCGTCTGGTCACTGTCTTCGTCGTTAACAAGTTTAGACAGTTGGATTGCTGGACAGAAGTTCAGCATGGATGGATGTTTTTATATGAGAAAGAGGTTTCCGTCGTGTGTGTGATATCAGCGATGACGGTTGTCAAAAATTATAAACATTTTTGGCCACATTTTTTTTATCCAGGTTAATGTTTTCAAAGACTTATTTTTTTATGTGAAATTGTATTACATTTCATTGTGTATTGATATTTGTCATAACTACACAGGACTAACAATTTCTTATAAATTTAATTTCGTAATTGTTTTTCCTCACTGCAAGCATTACAATATTCACAACTCCAAGAAGCGATGACTCAACAATTTTCCAATAAAAACAAACGTCAACCGAAGTGCGTTCTGCACGAAACGAAACTACCGTTGACAATCTGCTTGATAGTCCAGACATCTATATCGCCCCGGGCGTATCGTCCGACCCTTGACCTCAATTAAATGCCCCGATACGACCTAACTCAGCTAAGATTTTACAGAAACTATTTATTCGCTCATTTAATCGACATACCTGTATGTAGCCCTGCACCAAGTAACTTCTGAGCTATTACCGACATTCACCGACAATTAAAATAATCGATTAATTAACCATTTTATTTACAATTGATTTTATCGTTCGATACATATTTATGGAACGTGTAATTTGTTAAATTGGTCCCAATTAATTCTATGTATTTTAGACTGAGTGTATTGATATTGGTTAATTTTATCTGATGGCATAATTATTGTGTTATTAGGCGTGATTATTTTGTGGAAGCGTAACAGGATTAAGGACAATGAATCAGTTTCTATCAAGTGGGTTTATCTAGAAAGTTCTCAATTTGAAAATCTGGTCCAAAAAACATAAATAAAATGCATCTATCATGGAGTACCGCTAGGAGCAACAATAGGCCCTTTATTCCATAATGGGCCAATAACGCACATCAATATCGTCTTTTTTCAACATAATATAGTACAATATTCCCAACAAATATCAACCATGAATTGACACTTTACAGAACCTCGTTGACCATTGACGTGTGACGTGACAAGTCTCTAAAGAATGCAATAACGCACGCGTGATTAATGACTGCTTTCTATAGCCCTTGCCAACACTTGTGTCCCTTCAACATACCTAGAACGAAAACAGATAAGAGTTGCCGGGTCGGGCATGGTCGAAAAAAAAATAGAGTAGTGTTTTTGTTTGTACATCATAAAGAATTTTTGAAAACTACGCAAATAAATTTGAAACAGAACACTGTATCACTGTGTGTATGATATAAAAATTATTAATATATAATTGACAACGACAAGTATGTAATGGATTGACGGAATCCGTTCCAACAAAGACATATACATTTCAAACTAGAACACTGCTGAATGGAGATGACCCAAGAACTTCTAAAACTGGTGATCACACCTAATATACTGCCATAGAAACAACACTTGAAGCAAAAAGCCCTGTTTGAAACTCCTTAAACTGTCGATCCCGAAAACCTTTCAACGTCTTATATTGTAATAATAGTTACAAAAGCGAATGTCCAAGGAACGTGTGTGTCCGTCCGATGGCGGATAAGACCCAGCTAATAGGGGACCACCAATAAAGTTGACTCGTCGACCGCTGCGACACGGTATCGCAACTCAGATGTGTATTAGAATCGCAATTTATTAATGGTAGTTCTATTTTATGGTCGTCGAGATTGCGTTTTGTGTTTTAAGGCTGTTAGTGTGTTTCTTCCGGTTCAGTTTCGAGCTAGTTTGTTATAGATAGACTTTCAAAGAAGATACGAACACTTCTATTAAAAAAAAACATGAGTTGTATGCAGATTGGGATTCCTCGTGAGATTTTAAATGTTAATAAACCAATAACGAAGGGGATAAACATAAAGAAGACGTTATTATATCGTCTTAAAGTATAATCTCAATAATAACGTTAGCAAGAAGATATTTATCATGCGTGTATAAAGTTAAAACTAAATTGCTATTATGCCTCATACAAAGTTACGAGATAGAACTTTAATAGTTGTTATCTGAACAAGAATATATTAATTTAAACCCAGAAGTTATAGTAGGTAAGGTAACTTATAGATTATTTTAATTGAACGTGAATTCTAATTAACATGCAAGCCGTGAACTAAGTTGAACTTAGCTCTAACTTAACGGCGACATGATATCGGCTTTAATATCTTTATAATTATTGCCATGTTCAATGATCATTGGATATTTACTGTTTTATTAATTGGAATTATCTAATACCTAAGTTCAAATACATATCTACACATGTTGTGAAGAAGCATAGTTGTTAAAATAATTACTAATTTGTTGAAATTAAAATATTTTCAGGCAAGTTTTAACTGAATATTACCAAATTCATTCCTATCTCAGAGATTCTTAAGCTCCTAGCGCAATAAACATTTCATAAATTGTAATAATTAATTAGAACTAGTAACACCATTATATAAATCAGTTGTTTGAACGTTAATTTCGCTATAATTCAGTAGTTTATCCCTCCACAAGCTCAATCGTTGCTGTAATAGTTATTCGCCTACCACTTTCACGCTGATGTTGCGAATATATTGGATCGTAAATCCCTTATAGAATTGCTCCTCTCACAGCGAGCCCATGAAAGGGAGTGTAATTAAAGTATCCCAGTGTTACGGTGCTACACTTGATTTCACTTGACTAGTATAATCGGCTATAATAATAATCTTTGATAACCCACGGCACTACTGACCGCCTCTGCGCTCCCCAAGATATACGATCTCGACCCCGGTTTCTATCAAGTACCGAAGAAATCTTATAGCATATTAAAAACTAGTAGAAGTCATCCTCAATGTACTAGAAAACGCAGATAATTAAAAATATTGTTATTAGTACCAAGCAACTACAATTTTATGTCATAATCAAGGTACTAATTACATTCCGCAGCCCATAAATGCGAAACATATGTAGATGATCTCATTATCGTGTGAATAAACAACATCGTTTGAGAAAATCAAATGGTCTTTTGGAAATAAAACTAAACTGCTGAGTAAAATGCCACCACCCAGATGCTAACCACATAAGCGTTATTCAGCCATAAATTGAGCGGACCATCTAATGACTTCCCAAGCTAATAGCGTATAGAATAAGCTTCTATATACGTAAGAACATTTAATTTAGCTCAATCGAGTCTCGGAAGGCGTGTATTTAAATTGAGACGTCTAGATGCCGAGATAGGAGCTGGGAGCGGGTACGGAGATGCTATCTCGGGACTTGGAACCCTCGTTTGTAAGTTTCTCCGAGACGAGAGGTAACCATCGTTTTTCTAAGTCTTGCTAGTGTATGTTGGATGATTTTGCTTGCAGATATTTGTAGAATAAAAATCGGATTTTAGTAGCTTGTTTTTTAAAATGATAACAAGGTTTCTGTAGCTTGAACTAGCTTAAGGCGCAGTTACCCCTGAGTAGCTAATTTTACAATGAGAATCACGTCTAAAATGCCAGTCGTAATTTTTTGTAAAAAATATATGTTAAATTAGACTATTTTCTTAATGATTTGATCTAAGAAAATTTTGAGTTTTATTCCTAGTACATAGTGTAATTAATTTGTAAAGTTATGTCTAAAACGGACAAAAACACGACAATCGCAGCAAAATCGCTGGGCGTATTTTAATGAAATTGACACCATGTTAAAGACAATTTAATTATCTACATTTTGATCTGAGGCTTTTTTTTTAAAGTTATGGAATAAAAAGGAAAGTACAGAAAACTACTAAATTTTGGGACGCGCGGGTGTGAAACGAGTGCGCATTTTGTTCCCTCAAGGTCGTTGGCGTTAGTCGTCGTCTTAATAGATCAGTGGCCTATGAGTTATAGAGAGAGGTAGAACGCACTAGAGCGTTATATATATCTTACGGCACTAATCATAAAAGCTAAGCGAGGAAGTAAAGCTGCTACGGTATTTATAACGTTATTACTGCCCCGTTCCTCTTAAATGCGTGCAATTTCTTTCGTCTTGTGGAAATTAAAACGAAAAGAATGCTAAGTTTTTATCATACATGAATTTATACAATACTACTTCAGTAAATGGACACACTGAAGTTTACAGAACTTCTTCTTCTTGTGTCTTAAAAATATTATTTGAGGATAAATGCAGGTTTATGCCCATAAATGTCTCATAAGAATTTACTAAATCGCAATGTGACGTTATAAATCAAATTCCAATAAGATTGCTAAGCTATAAAATAATTTTCTAAATCGTCCAATGATCGATCATCACGTAGGGCGGCCATCCTTCATCTCGGAGCAATTCCTTTCGTCCCAAGCGACACCGCTGGACATGTGGCCGTCAGAGCTCTAGTAATTGTATCACGTACTAAATGTGGAATATTCTTGGAACCTGATGGTTGCAGGTTGGAATCCGATCATATTGAATATGGTCCCGGAAGGGTAAAATGTCATTTGAGAATCAATCATGAAGATATTATTTGTGGCCATATTAATCTATATATATGCAGATATAAATTAATGAAGTCACAAAAACACTGTTACATAGAAATCGTACAATAACTACATATTATTTTTGTCCCAATATGCCTTGACCGGTTAAGTTTAGTCACAGATTTTGAATTTAATTTTAATTCGATTTTTTGCAACTTAGGTCGTTCATCTTGATGACAACATCTATAGATGTTTGCAAAGGATCAATCACACTATTGGCAGTAGAACAAGTTATTTAGTGCTATGCAGATAGGGCCACCCACGTGGGAATGTGACGGAGAATAAACAAGCATCGCTATATCTGCGACCACACGTCGTCCATCATCTCCTTTGTCTTTGTCTACATCTTTTGAATAGATCGGCATCAAATCTGTTGTCTAGTTCAAGATTTCATAAAGTGCTATCCCGTTTTGTCATATTTTATTTTTTTTGGTTTATTATCCTTAATCCACTGGCACTAATACCCAAAATAGCGACGAAAATTGTGTAAGAAATTCTTCCAAAATTCTTAGCTAAGAAACTGGCTAGCAACCATTCAAACACCATACATCCTAACAGAAACCTAAGTACCGACAGTGAAAAATGACGTACAAAAGTCATCAATGGCACCGATCGCATATCTCCAGACGATCATTTCACGCTGACCAATCAGTATTACCGACTTTCGAACGGAAACGCAGAGGACGCGTGCGGCATAATACTCCGTAATCTGGCGGTGGTAATACCGTGTCCGTGGTAATCCCGGCAGATGGTCGCAGATGGAGGGAATGGTCGGCAATCTGCGCGACCACTGCCGGCGTCCGCCAGTAATGGCTGTGGTAATAGCCGGACCAGTTTGCGACCTTTCAATCTAGGAATGTCAACTTAGAGCAGGGCTGCCGTGTATGGGTTATTTATGATCCTCAGGTAGGCAATAAATCATACAACTGACGGACATTTATCATGCTAATTTTCTTTTCATTGATGTGAACACTAAGGATGGTTTGATATGCAAATGATCAATTCGTTTCAATCTAACCGTACCTTCTAAATCATGAAAACCCTGTTCTTGAACTATGATCGCATCAGATTCTACTTAGACGTTTAGAGATATATATGAATATACAATTATGACTAGTTCATAAATTTTCTATTTTCCAATAGCCACCAACCCTATCATAACGTCGCCCGTGGTCTTTCGAAAGTACTGCTATACTTTACGTGCGGTCAACAAGCACCTTTTGACGCTCTAATAAAGTCTGTTTTACATTAATCAAACTGTTGTTGGCATGTCAAGTCATAATGCAGTAACGACCGCGATTGTCCGGTGCTATTTCATGATACAGTTTTATCTCATTGTGGGGTTCGATTACCGGGTAGACCGTGTTACTTGCTTAGTTGCTTTAACGGGAGAAACCTTATTGACATTAAAGTGATTGGAAGTTTCAGCACTTAATACTGAGTTTAGTTCGTTTTCAATATCTACCTCTTTTTGAAGATATACGGTGATAAAATTTATATTAGTTATTCAAGCATTTTTAAGTAGGACTAAAAGAGCATTTACACAGTCCAGTTATCCAATATTTTGTATTTGGATAATTATGTCTGAGATAAATACAGCTAGTATTTATCTCAGACATAATTATCCAAATAATTATAACAAGTGGGAAACTTCAGTACTTAAAATGTTTTAAACTGATTACATACGTGAAAGTAGAGAAACTAAATTTAGTGTTCGTTAACATGGTTAAATCTTGTTAGCATACACAAGCTTCTCCACGTTTTGAAAATTTAATAACAAGTATTACAACCGTTTTATTCTTAGCTAATAACCAGAGTAACCAAGAGAGGAAATATCCTTTTAAAAACAATTTCTCAAAGTGTTCCTTACTCTCATTTTAAGACGGTAATTAACAGGTACTTTTCTTGTTAAATTATTCACTTAACTCTTTGAAAGACGTCCTTATTTTCATTTTTATGTGCTTTTTACAACTCGTGTTCAGCTTAATAGTTTTCATGTTGTCACTTTTCATTATGACTTGCACCATTTCCTTTTCTGGTTCAACCTCCTTCATTTAATTTTGCATCTTACACTATTTTTAATTATTTGCATTTTCTTCTCTCTCTTCCCCTCTAAGATTATCATTTATATCAAAATCACCAACGATGTCATAAGTAAGGTTGACTTGAATAATATTATTATATAAACCTTGTTTATTCAAATAGTATTCAAGTTACCTCAGAAGTAAGTTACTCGTAGTTCCAGTTTTATCTTGTATATCAGAATTATAATTTTAACAAGTTGAAGTAAATGTTTTAAATTAAACAAGCTTTTCTCTTTTTAATATATGTGGTGTTGTAAAAGCGAGATTAATTAAATCTATCTGATTATGTCGTTTTTCTTTATGAGGTGTTATATACTTTCTTTCGTTATTTCTGGAGATAATCTTTTATAATATATGTTTATGAAAAATTTTGTACTCTGTCTTATGGTCTGTCGTATCTAATCAATGTTATTTGATCTGAAATTCAGGATTTTCTGTTTTTATGCTTACTAAATTATTTAAAAAATGTAAAAGGTTGACATTATTCATATTATAACTACAAGTACCTTCGTTCAAATTAGGCTCCATTTATTATAATAGAACCTTGCCATAAGCAGTATTTCCTAAAAATTGATCTGTAATTTAAACGCTTAACAATTCCATTACTATTCATATTTCATATTCGCTACCATTATGATACATAGCGTTATTTGTTGTCGCTTCTACGACGGCAAAAACTATTGTTATCAAATAATAACCTCATTATCGATTACAAAACCCGTGACGTTTAAAATTGATTTCTATTAAAATATTCAATGTCCCAAATCCCAACGTTTTGGAGATGCATAAACCAACCACAGAATGTTTTAATATTATGCAATATTCAAATAATTAACATGATAAAATACGGGATATCAATTAGCAATCGGCCTAAAACAAACGAAGAAAAAATATCATCATAGACCATCCTCCAGCTTGATGACCAAACAAAAAACAATCGCTCAAGCAAAACCGCAAATCGGAGCCGTTCGAACCGTGTAGAGCAACAACCAGCTCCCAGTAACAGTAGCAAGTACGTTATGTAAAACAACCCAGCTTTAGGCGCTATCATTTGTAGAAGTCGCACAGTGACATCTGTCGTCGACCAAACGAGTTTATCTCTAGACCACACTCATTATTCAAAACCTCCACTACTGGGACTCGAACCTGCGTCAATGATAACGATGCCAGATAAATATATTGTCCGCCTTTCACTAAATTTATGTGTAGGTACCTATATTTAATCTACATAGATAGAATGGCGACTGTCTTCCGTATCCTCATGGTCATCTTAAAGGTTTAGTGGTCTACCGTTGCTCCAAATCGATCAAGATTTGTGCGTATTCAATTCGAGCCCTATTTCTGCTTATGCAAGACTAATTTTTCGTAATTGTAGATCCATTAGCGAGCTACCTGTCGTCTGTTCGTCTGCGTAGCATTTGTAATTCGAATAGCCTATTTTTGTTATATCGCGCAATAATATTGCGGGTATATAGGCCGCCTTCATTTAGAAATTATTAGTTCACCATACAAACTTCCACCAAAGGAAGGATAGGGATAAGGATGATTGCCGGGGTAAAGACTATCCTATGTCTTTTGCAGGGTTCCAAACTATATCCATATCAAATTTCATCTAAATCGGTTCAGTGGTTTAAGCGTGCAAGCTAACAGACAGACAGACAGAGTTACTTTCGCATTTATAATATTACTAGCTTCTGCCAGCGGCTTCGCCCGCGTGAAAGTCGAAAATTATCCCGAGGGAACACATTCCCTGACCAATCAATCTCTGTGCCAAATTTCATTCAGATCCGTCCAGCCGTTTAAGCGTGAAGAACTAACAAACATACAAACACACACACTCAACAAACTTTCGCCTTTATAATATTATCTGATATATAGCACAATTTTATATCTCCTCCAAACATTCGAGATCATCTGATCAAATCTTTTCAAAAAATTCTTCGTACCAAATTGAATATTTTAATTACTCACTTTATTGCTCCCATAAAGATTAACGAGTAAGTGTGAGATATCTCACATTAGTCTTAATCTACATGCGATCATCATCAGACCTTTATCGCGGACAATCATGAAGATATGCCATTCATCTGGGTAGTGGCACCGTTACGATTGCTCCTAAAATATTGTGATACTTATCTATTGCATACCATTCACCCATTGGTACCTGTTGTATTAATTGTGATTCTGATCAGATACAGATAAAAAAGGTTTTAATACCAGAACAGGATGCGTGCATCAATTAGACGATTCGTTTTTATATGACGATCTTTACCATGACCTAAAATACACAAATCTACTGCTGTCTTGCATCAGATTTTTGTCCGTGTCGTCTCAAAAAAGCCGAATATATGAAATGTACCTATTAACTCTATTTTCATAATTTTTTGACGACACGGTTGTCGCAGTGGTTGAGCTATCGGCTGCTGTGCTGCGTGTCGCGAGTTTAATTCCCGAACGGAACAAAATTAAGTATTTGTTTGGCCTGCAGACAGTTGTTCCGGGTCTGATGTTAGTGTATGTAGGTTTAAATGTTTGTAAATGCACCCACGAGACATAAATCCTAATGTGGGGCAAAGTCAAAAACAAGTAATCGTCGGAATTAAGCATCTCTTTTTACATTCGCGTCTACTACAGTCCCTAACCTAACGCAACCCGTGGCTAGCTTTTCTGATTCCTCGATCATTGATCACAAGCTATTTGCATTTTCTTACAAGCACAGTTTAAACTAGACTTAAACCAAGACTGAGAGATAGTTAATTGGGAAAATGCAGCATTCCTTGTTGAAATCCAATATTCATTGGCCGATACGTAAAGGATCGACATGGAAATTTCATCTTCGTATATTCGTCAGGTCCAGATTAGTTAGTTCTTCATTAGTAGTATTTCAGTATTAAAATTCTTTCGAATTCTATGGGTTGACGCGACTACTTCATTATGAATTAAAACGGGACGTTTGGTGGAGTCGTTACGGGTAGTCAGAAGCTTGAGATCTGACACCAGTCTTGCCAAGGGGTACCGTGTTACCCAATTACTGGGTTGTGGAGGTCAGATAGGCAGTCGCTCCACGTAAAACACTAGTACTCAGCTGAATCCGGTAAAACTGGAAGCCGACCCCAAAATAGTTGGGAAAAGGCTAGGCAGATTGATTGTTTGGTGGAGTTTCTTATTTGGCCTCGAAAAAGGGACAGTTGATAATTGAAATTCGGGTTTATATTTTGCTAATTTTATCCATAGATGGCTACTGCACCTTGTTTTTTGTTCATCCAAAGATACAAAAGATTGGTATTTTTATATAACAAATTAAGTTTCCAAATATAAGGAAAGTGTAATGTCTTTTTTTTAATTCTCCGTTATAAATCCGATGTTCTTTATTCCCGATCAGCTTGCATCGACGGAAGGTCACCGCAATTCTTATAAAAACTAACAAACTCCACTAGCCATGTAGTCATACTCCCCTTAATTATATACTACACGACATCATATACATCAACTAGCAATTTGATACAATAATCTGTACAATTTGCATACTTTTACATAAATTTGTATTTGCCTGATTACTAAGATACCTTCTAGCTATTGCCTTGTACGTATGAGCTGGAAAATCATAAATTATAGACTGACTGGGTTTTCTTCGCTACCGCTTTTACGTAGTGCATTTACTAGAAATTGACCTAAATGTATAGATTGAGACTCGATTTAATTGTCTGTATTTTGCTACTTGTTATTAACAGTGATTGGTATTTATTTAATGTTTTATCTTACTGGCTTAAACTTTTATCACTTACTAGCTATCCCGCGACTTCGTCCGCATCAAACTCGTATTTTTTTTTCCGCACAGGAACTGTGAATTTTTCTGGGATAAAAAGCCTATTTACAGATATAACATCAGCTATCTACCAGTGAAAGTCTCATCAAAATCGGTTCAGCCGTTTCGGAGATTACCCGGAACAAACAGACAGACAGAAAGAAAAAAAATAAAAATTGCATATTTGTTATTATTACCGTATGCAATTTAACATACATTCAATAAAACGTTGTTATTTTACACATACAGACACTTCAATTTTATTTATTTGTTCAGATTATTTTTTTAAACTGATACAAAGCGACATTATTATTGAGTATGATAGACTACTTTTATCTTTATCTACTTTTAAAAGGCCACGGTTTTGTGCGATAGGCCGACGAGAGCAAACCTAAGGAAAAATGCTAGCTAGCATCTACAATAGAAAACTCAACCACAATCTTTACATAATATTTATATACTACCCGCCACCCACAAAGCGAGTTATAGACAAATGACAGGCAGAGAGCGAATGACATACATAAGCCAGGCGCGGTTGAGATGGCCACAGACGCCACAGACCCTCAGATGATGGTCATTTGCCATGATTCACAGATTCATGGGTTCGCCGCCGCGATTTAGATTATAGTTCTTATTTTCGTCGCAAAGTGAAAGGTTTTGCTTGATTTTGTAAATAATACGATTGGGCGTTCTTTTGTTTTTGAAATAAAAGACAAAAAGTTAAAGATGGCTACTTGTTTCATAAGTTCATCTAAAGAAAGTCAAAGCATTTGAAGACTGTTTTTAAATAAAATTGCAGTCGCAAGTCATAATTATTTACTTTTAAAAGATCCAAAAAAATATCCCAAATTTAAGTTTTTAATTTTTCTTACCAAAAAAATCTATAACACAAGTTCATTCATTTTACATTCACCTAACATGGAAACCGTAAATACTCATATTTCGTTTTTAAATAGAAGGAAAACAAGATTTTTTAACCGCTAAAAATTAATGAGAATTTTAAAGGGGCGTCAGAAAGAAATTTATTGAACCTGTAAACCCTGAAAACCTCAAGACTAATCTAACAATTAGTTAGCACCTAAATCTATTTATACAACAATATCCCGAGAACAACCGAAATGTATCACTAGTGAAACCAAAGGTCCGGTACACCGGTCAGTCGCCATCGCTAGGCCGTAGAAAGTAAATAAATTGGCAGTAACAGTCCACTGTGTACAGTGTGCTATGTAAAGTATATAGGTTATAGTGAGGCGTTTGAATAATATAAAGTCCATGCTTCATGTCGTGGTAGGTGCTACAGTTGTAGAGAGCTAGGGAAGTAACTGACTTAATAATTTCAATTTTACTATCATTCATAATTTTGTTTTTGGAATTCAGGTTTATTAAAGTCAGGTTTGTGTAGCCATACAACAAATCTTTGTTTAGTTATTGTCTGCTTCAATTAATAAAAACAGAACTTCTTGTATTTTTTATGATTCATGAAACACAAATACTGATCGATCATTGCAAACCGGATTTCTGTAATTTAGCTTTTAACAGTCTGCTTTAGTTGGACCTCTCCCAAATATAATTCTCGTCATATTCAATTTTGAGGGCTTCAGGGATCTTATTTAAAAATCTAGAAAATTCCATCCAGTTTTCTCTTAGGTACTAGTGAAACAAAACTACCAACACCCTTCTAACGTCTTTCTCCAACCCCATCAGACAAACAAACAAACGGATCCTAACTTATTCCTATTATACCATATTTGTTGTACCGAGCCGCGCACGCGCCGTTCGCCCGCGGCTCGCGTTTGCCGCTATTACCAACTATAACGGTGCCCAACTATCGGCTGTACGCTTTTTATTAACCGATGGAGGTTTTCTTTTTAATTCAAAATATTTGGACAAGTCGTCAGGCTGTGAGCGATGATCGATTAGGTAGTGATTGAAAATGGTGGAGCAAAAAGTTTGCATGACGTGCCTCCTTCCGTTTAATACAAATTGCCTTCTGCCCTTGGCTAGCCAACTTAGTAATATCGATTTTTCTGTGCGAATCCCGTTGTGTATCCTTCCTGTTCTCTTTTCCACATTCAGAGACAAGTTTGCAAAGAACAATTAAACTATACAAAAACCGATTATTTTCCAAAGAAAAAGCTACCACAACGGCCTTAATGACAGTACGGTAATAGATTAGCTTTCCTTCCGCCGACATACTGGACAGTTGGCACATGATCTATGGCGGATGCCGCTTCCGACGACAGATCCGGAGATCACTCACGCGCAATTTTCTGCGCATAGCTGATATACCTATAGCCATTAATGTGCTAATTTTATTATAATGATCGATTAATATTGTTGATGTGGCATTTAATTAAGCGAGGTTATTTTTTTTAGTGAAAACTTCTTTAGCTGCGTTGAGCGATTGTGGCAGGGACAAACTTTGGGTTCAAGTCAGCCAATGTGTCGGCGTCATCGTCATGATAATGTGACGTGTGACGGAATAACAATTTTTTTTATTAGACCATGTTTGACTTTGCCGACTTTGCTGTGTCATGCGTCAGAAAATTTTAATGTCTAACTGAAAATGGGAAGGTTATTATCGAGTTATCGACCGACATAAGTAATAAAAAATGGGGATCGGAATACAAGACTGAAAGCCCAATCTGATACCAAACTTTGGTAGGTAATTTGGTCAATAGTTGATTTCTACTCTGTATATAAACAGATGTGCCGACTGATTTGCTTTACATAATATTAAAATGAGAAGATGTCAAAAACATTAACCGCGCCTACAGCTTTGGGCGACTTTTACTCACGAATATTAATTATAATTAAGAGACGCGATTCTGATTCCAACATAATAATTAAATATTTAATGGTGTACGTGATTGGAATTGATTTATAGGCGAAATTATTTCACTTATTAGGAAAACTGTCTCCGAATAGTCGGAAGCAATAAAAACGAGCGAGGACATCGAAATGGTTTTATTTAACTATCACCTCTCGTTAAATTAAGTAGTTTTAATTAATTAGCTTTATGACAGTTTTAAGCAAAAGAGTTGTTTTTAAAGCTAATAATTATTATTAAACTCCTTTAGTTTTTAAGTAAAACATTACATGTCATTGATCTCTGACTTACTGGACTATCGAGATGACAATACTTATAAAGAAGTTTCTTAGAAAAAGGCATGCTGCACCGACTCTAAATGAATGTGTGTCAGTTGGCGCCACTGGCGAGTAAAGTCTTTAAATTAACGCGAACGGTAGAAAAGTTTGAATTAAAATCATTTCTAATGCCGTAGAATTGCGATTAAATATTATGAATAAATAAATAAATAGTTTTCTGCAGCTTTTTCTCGAAAAATAGGATGATATTTACCTTGAAATCATCATATTGAACATATTCACAATAATAAAATACAATAAATAAACTCGCGCTTATATAGGTAATTAACAAGTAAGTTACTTCACAATATGCGTCTCAACCGCTATGATTAAGGTCCCAATTGACAAATATCTTAACTTTACTTTATTATATTATCTGTGACGTTACTAAAGTTAACGCTTGCTTAAAAGTACGCCATTTTTCTACAACAGAGCCTCTAGTGGCATATTCAAACGTGGTAGCCACCACTGGGATAACAAGATGAAAAGTATGATGATATTAACGAACACTGACTGACTTTTAGATGACTCACAATCAGAAAAATCTAATTAACCGAGTTAAAATTAGCCTACATCCCCTTTTAAAAACAAACTGTACACTATTAAGTTTTTGTCCATCAATTTGTACATAAGTAGAACAACTTAGCACTTCATTACCAGCTAATCTGACCAGCACAAAAAATTTATCATGAGCCCCCTGGCCAATAAATAGTAGGATTTCTCTCAGCAAAAAGTGTTGCAGATAGGGTTACCATACGTTCGAATTTGTCCGACTATTTGGACCGGCCTGTCCCGGCTATGTACGGCCTTTTCACATCACATCACATCACATCATCAGCCAATTAATGTTCCCACTGCTGGGACACAGGCCTCCTCTGTCTGTGAGAGGGAATGGGCCGTTATCCACCACGCGGGCCCAGTGCGGGTTGCTGGAAGTCACATGTCTTCGAATTTTTGGTCTAGGACATGCCGGTTTCCTCACAATGTCACCGTTTTGAGAGCAATGGTGATTAAATAATTTACACAAAGTAAAGCGCCTGCCTGGGCTCGAACCCACGACCTACAACTTGTAAGTCGCGGTCGATACCACTGGGCCACCACTGCTTTCGAATTTTCTATTCCAGGAATTTTTTAGCTAAAGAGTCAGTGAGTAAGTACTGAAAAATAAAGATTAAACAAAAAATCCGAGACCGGATTTTTTTGCGAGTATCAAAGGGGTAGTTTCCGTATTTTTAAGGAAAATTGGCTTTGGAAAAAAATTCCGTATTTTCCTACATTTTAAAAAGTTTTTGACATTCATTGTCGCTGAGACGATACTACGACTTGAATTGGAACGTACGCACATTTTTCAGTACGAGAATTTAGCCTTCGGATTTTAGGCAAGACTGATATGGTTACCCTAGGTGTAGGCAACAATTGAAGATCTAGTTTGTAAGACATGTGGGAGGGGTGTGGGTCGGCCAGCACATTGTAGTACCTGTAAAAAGATATGTTTTAGACCGATATAAAACTTGTTATTTATTCATACTAAGGGCTAACGTGATAGATGAAGCCTATGTGCTGAACTATGTAGTAACGGTCATAATCTTTCTTATATATTATATATTACTATGGTATGTTTAGTTTACATATGCAAAAATGTCTCGATAAAAATATGCCCTGTATAAAAATCTAATAAAAATAACTTAAATTTATTTGCTTCGTTATGCCTTCCTCGTCGGTGATTTGGCTTTACGATAATCGCAAATAAGTAGTTAATTTACATTTAATTGATAGGGAGCATTGATTGATTGAATATAATTAGCGACCCACTTTTCCAGTTTTCTCAGTGTTATTAAACCAAAATAATTTATACGTGTTTAAAGTTTGCCAACGCTTGTCCGCACGACTGTACCGCAAATCTAATAAAAAGCTCACAAATAGTTCAACACACCTACTTTGAATAGTAATTTTGTCCGTAGGTGTACCCGATGTTGTCCGAAAGAAGCCGAAAGGTCGGTCGGGCTAAATGTCAAATGAAACAGGCGAGGTCGCATTGTCTAAGCCTCGCGGCGATTAATTGTAAATCAATACGTTTAGATAGGTGAATTATTTTGGCTCGTGGCAATTTGATGTATTTGAATAATGGATTACTCTTTGAGCACTGCAAAGACTATGGGCGACCTCATCTTTTGTTGCGGCCACGCCTTTAAAACATCTGATGTTGATCACAATAGGTACTTATTTATTTTGTAAGTGAATGAGGTTAATTATATTTGGACTTAGGACATACTTTTGCAATATACAAAACATTTTATCAAAGTTCGATTAAAGTCTTTCAAAACTGGAAACCGTCTCAATAAGAAACTTTCGAAAATAATCGTGTATACTTACGCCTAATCACATCATATTTTTAACCGACATTATAAAGTGGAACTCTCAAACCCACACTAATAAAAACTATATCATCGAAACGTCCAAACCCGAAATTTGTTAGTTTTTTCACCGCAGTCGCGTGCATGTCGCCACTTGTCGTAATCACACGGCAGGTGCGTCTGCGCAGCGATTTTGTAACTGCCATGCAAACCGTGGAATGTGCGGTCATACTCTTTTTATAACTGCGGCATAAAATATGCGATGTCATTAGCCCAACTGTCCAAGTTATTTATTTGTGACAAAAAAAAAACATTTGTAGTTTGTCAAAAGGAGGGTAATGGTTATCACGTGTTTGTATGTATGTGTTAATCTACGCCTATGACGAAAATTGGGATTTCACTAATGACACCGCCTATGAATAATTTCTTAAAAAAATTGAGCAATTTGGCACATGTTGAACTAGATCAACTACCAACATATTGTTTGCAAACTTTCAAGCCATCAATTGGTCCAAATACTTGGTCCAACATCCGTTCTTACGCAAAACACAGATGTGCACCAACAAACGGGTCCACTTCCTCCTGGCATATATTATTTGCGTCGATATTAATCAAAGGTAATTTATTAACCTTTGTGTTATTTTTTGTAATGTCGTTTCAAGAGTAACATGTTTCGTAACAAAAGATATTCTGTTGTTTGACATTTGTGTAATCATACAGAACATCTGTTGGTAGCAGGTTTTTGTTTAAATTTTTCCTAATATAGACTGTGATATGTTGTCTTAATTTATTTCCTCCATAAACGAATCTATTTCTGAGCATAAAACCTGTCCAAATAAGAAATGCAAAATATTTATATCCTTATTGACAAAAAATATGATATGTATTTTTACAAACTTAAGAATGTGGTCTAGTGGGTAAATAAAAACACAATAAACTAAATACAATATTAAAATTTTTATATTTGCCATCGAAACGCTAAGGAGAAGAGTGAGTAAATAAGCTAAATATCTCTGTATATTTACGAGTCATTTCAGTTTTTCAAACTAACCGCTCGAAGATTACGGCAAAGATATCTTCAAAAAACTACACTATTGGAAATATCCACCGTATAAGTAGCACAAACTCCAAAACTGGAGCATAGACAATCAACCAACATTCACGACGAAAAAAAAAATATCGATCACTAGCCAGAGAGACCGTGCCAACACCACAATGAGAATTCTCAAAAATAATTCAAACATTCAATGGTCGAAATTACAAAAAGCAATCAGAGAGTCTTGTGATCCGCTCAGTACCGATAATGACCCGCGGGTAGAAAAAGAATTCGATGGAAGAGATATGAAAGGGGACTATTCAGCTGCGGCAGCCGGCCTCATCTAAAGATAATCTATTTGGTATAACCTCACGACCTCCCGGTCGGCCGACGTAACAATATAATTAAAGAGATAGTTGCGATCCGATCGGCCCAGGGTTGGGCTCCTGGACCATCAGATTTATGATTTGATGAAGAAGCAACGGCAATATATTGTGGGGGAGAGCTATTGGAAAATGTAGACGGTGCACAGCTTAGTTAGTTGGTGTAGCTTTCACAGATACAGATAGCGCATTGGTATTTCAAACATATTCCAACTTTTTCGAAACTTTTCAAGCTCTTTCCAAAACAAACATTTTAAAATATTTTTTAAAGAAATATTTCACTCTCTCAACCTCTATTGCCTTCAAAACACTTTTTTCTGGCAACACTCATCTAATAGCCATATTTACGTAGCAACCCTGACCGGTCCGTTTACCGGCCGGATGTCGATGGATCTGTAAAAGGAAACCTACATGATTGTTGCTCCCAACGCGTTATAGATGTCATTATTTACTTGCGCCCGCGCAGCACGGCTTTTTACATGTACCTAATACAAATTACTGGATGCGGGCAGTCCGGGCTATGCCACGGTTGTTTTAATGTGGTCAGGTCTACGTCTGAGGAAAGTTATGAATGTAAATAAATAGGTATGCAAGGATGTCAGGTCGTAGTTAGATCTACTTTAAGATCAAAACTACTGATTGCTAAAGAGACTCCATTCGCGAAGGTCATATACATGATATTGCTTACTGAAGCAAAGATGGAGTCTCCTTAGCAATCAGTAGTTTTAGCCTTTATTGTAATATTAAAACCGAAAAATCAGTATTAATATTCCAAAAAAGGCTAAAACAATACCTAATCCAAAAAAAAATCTACTCAGTAAAAGAATATTTTGAGTCTAGCTAAACAATAAGATTTAGTCTATCAAAATACAAAACATACAAAATTGTTCATAAAAAATTATAATTATATTTTGTACTACCTGAAACGGATGACATTAATTAATTCTAAATAATTGTATTAAATTAGTTATTATTGACATTTAATTTTGACCTATATTTTCTCAATTTAAGTGTATTAATGTAAAATGCAATAAGTAATGATAATGTTTAATGCACGCTAATTTAGGATGAGAAGGACAGGAGAATGATAATTGCAATGCTTGTAAAAGGTTGCTTAGTTAAGTACTAACAAAACATAACACCGACATTATACACTTAGTTCGCAATAAAGGTTTTGTTTTCGAAATCTTGATTTTTTCTTTGAAACTTGCCTACTGAAAGTATGTTCTCAGTAGACTGATCCCGGGAGTACACGGAGGGTTTGGCAACAAGAGAGTTCTCATCAGAAAGAAAGTTACAAGAAATCTGACTTGAATTCTGTCGCACAAAGAATACTCTCATTAATTGGATATATAGATTAGTAATAATGAGCTGAACTGTAGACGTGTCATTACCTCGGTTACGAGCTAGTTGGTTACTTTTACGACGCATAGTTAGTAGTTCGTTAACTCGTTATAATTTTAACACTAGCATCCGAGTTAATACCGCCATTTATCGTCGCAGTATTTCTTGTTATGTGCCAGGATCCTGTACTGAAAACTAAGCCTATTCATTTAGAAACTGTTTTTAAAGATAACTACTTACTGTTGAAAATAAAATTAATAATAACAGTAGTTATTTACAAGCTCTTTTAAAAGTTTCTGTATTTTGCAGTTAATGACAAAACATAAATTAGTTTTTGAATAAAGAAAGTATAAAAAAATATTTCATGCTGGCAACAAAAAATACCTACCTTCTGTTTACAACAATAGCATTGCTTAAAAAAATCACCAACCTAACTTCTTTATCTAAAACTGGCCACACAGACTACCATTTAAATAAAGAATGAATCATAACAAGCATGACGTTACTACTAAACCAGAATTCGAACGCACTTTTGAATTTGAAAATGTTATAATTATCGTTCTTAAATCTAAGTGGCCAAAGGCAAGTTCGTTTAGAACCTGAGACACCACAAAGCCACTAGAGGTGCGATAGTATCGCTCTGTGGGTGTATTGAGCAGATTTATCGACTGTTTAACCCGTAAAAGGTGATTTGTAATATCCCCCCACTAGTCTGAGGTGAAAAGGTACGCAGTTATGGTTAGAGGTGTGACTTTATCCGAAATATTTTTTGTTGATGCTTTTAAACTGTATCAATGGAATGGAACATGACAACAGTTTAAAGCGAATAAAAACTTAGTGCTATAAAAATCCCATAGGTGCCAAAGACAAATAAAAAATTCCGAGCCAAAAAAATTGCAAAGGAAAATAAAATTCAGGAGCTAAAAATCTAATTACAAGAAAACTCATCCAATTTTCATCTCATTGCCCTCAATCCGACTGCAATATCTAAAAGCTCCCGAAACCATTCGCTTACAATATACAATGCGTGAACCGACACTAACGCGTAGTAGGACATTGTAGCCGCAAATAAAGCAAGCCTCATGTATATTCAATGGTACAAACAAACGCATGAGCTATCTTGTCGTTGTCGCGCACCGCCCCGAGATATGGACTTGTAATTTGTAGGGGGACCAGACTGGAGTTGTGGGTAAGGATAGTTGCTGTTTTATGGGTAAACACTATCAGGTGTCAGTTATTTATCAAGCCTAGGCTATCGCCAAATATGTTCGAAAATACGGAAAGCAATCTCATTTTTAAAAACAGCTTCAACTTTAATCATCCAGGCTAAAAGTTCCTTTAAAATACCTTTTGTTGGGCAGTCGTGTAAGAAGTGTCCAAATAAGTGGGCGTAGGCTTCCGATGCCGTGTTTATTTCCAGTAGGTTAAAAAACTAAACTTCTTTCAATATTACTTTTTGAGATTTTTTTTTTTCTGAGCGGACAAGAGTTTTCCCCTTACCGTCCATAGGAGAAAATATTTGAATATAGAAGACTCAACACTCAAATCGATTTAAACAAAAGCTTGTGCCGCATGTCCCGTTATTTGTTTATGTGAGGGCCTTATGACTGCGTCAGCGGAAGACGTTGCCGTGGTTAAATGCTGGGCCAGGCAAGGAATTACACTAAAAACTCTTTTTGTTATTGACACGCTAAGAAGAAAAATACTACAACCTAAACCACTTGTCTACACAAAATCTGCCCAATCATAGATAATTCACCATTACTGCCCTCACCATGGTCACCTCCGCGTGCTCCGTATAAGGCCCATGAATTCTGCCACCGGTGACCGGACTAGTTGTGGATGAAAGCCGCACGGCTAATAACTATACCAGTTATAATACGATAGCTGGCTGGTAGCCACACCGATCAGCTATGTGCCTACAGCGAACTGAAGCTGTTATTTAATAGTTGGGTTCAAAGATGGGGAATGGGTATAAAAGACGGACTTTTTTTGGTTGAAAACTCCAGAAAACTTGTTACTCAGAATTTTACGGTGGCAGTAGCACGTTTGAAAAAAAATTAGAAATACCTATATATAAACCCGACTGCAAATATAGGAAAAATGTTTTAATCAAAATCACTTACTTGCAGTTTTCTGTCATACCTACACATGAAAACTAACATCCTCTTTCTGGGGCAGTCGGTTAAAAATAAAAACGAAAATTCTCAACAGTCAATCAATAACAACAGATAACTTGGGATTTACTGAACAGAAAAATCAAAATTTTCAGAAACCGTTGTACGGTGGACACGATCAACACCACAATTAATAAAACAAAACACTCCGATAAAACAAATGAACACCACAAAATACTAGATCAAAACACAGCCCACCATCCTCTTCACCTCTAACGGTAAGGAAGCGAGCCTACATATCATTAGCTGTTATAAACAAGGCCGCTAATGCAACTATCGGATACCAGGCCCACAACAAGGGTTCCTTAGAAGCGAAGCGTGTTAACTAATCCTACATTAAACCCACTTACCGTAGTACATGCTAGAAATAAGGCGGCAAAGAGAACTCGCCTGAAAATCGAAGTCCTTTTTGGGAAGATCTAGATTAGGTGTGTAACTTGAAATCGCTTAAATAACTTGAAGTAGTCCAAAGAGGTTTCGAAATCAATCACATGGTTTCCTTTTCAATGATTTGGTGCAAAAATGCTTATTATGGCTACGGACATCTTTAACTCAACGAAAATCTCTGCAAGTGTGAAAAAAACAACAGTTCCAATGAAATCAATTTTTTGACGTTGATGTCAATCCCTTAAATATTTTGAGTGTCTGTCCCAAATATGCCGAAAAACAATTGAAACTACAGAGTACCATCTATGAAAACATTCAAATCTTCCTCTAAAGTCATCACTTCGTCGATTAATTAGCTCCACTAAACAATTCTGACGTATCACTTTCCAAGTTTCCAATTCAAGCAATTTCATTACCCATTGACATGCCAATTAATCGTTTTTCTTCTTACCCGAACATACTTCGAATCATTCTTCAAAGACATAACTTTCAATCGATTTTCTTCAAAACCTGGTTCAGTTAATTCATCCGTTTTTTCTCTAGACTTAATTCAGTAGTTTTTCCACTGGTTAACGACTACTTAAAGGCTAAAGAGCTCGATTAAAGTAAAACGTATAGATAGCAATCCGCGGTACGTCCCGCTGCCGCCCGCGTCTGGTGTCGGCGCACTTTCTTCAATCGGCCGCGAGAGGGCGCGCCGGCACGCGACCGCTACTCGTGCCAACTGAGGGTTGTGCTGCAGTTGTCGATAAAGTCGATGATCTTTTAATTGAGTTTACTTATGAGGTCATAATTATTTTGATTATATATATATAATGTATATTGAGATTTCTGACAAAGCTACAGTATGCATAGATTGCTATTTTTTAGTTTCAACTCTGTAAGTGGCAGTATTGTGCTCGGCAAACTTCTGGGCCACCCTGAAGTTGGCTTTCTGATGCGCACGAAACGGTACGGTGTGTGTTTTGTATGAGATTTACTACCGCGCAACCATTGTAGCCAACTTCAGGACGGCCAACAAATTTGGTGAGAACGTGGCGGTAATTACATAATTTTGCTAAAACATAAAGTTTATGTCATAAACAACTGAATAGATTTGTTTTATAGTATTTTTTTGCACGTTTTTACAGTTGCATTGTACCAAAATGTGTCACAAATACAAATTTTAAAATCGAGTGGCATGCCTCAGAAATTTAAAACCGCGCCATCTTTTGGAATCACTTTTAAGTAATCCGTTCAAATAATCTTTGAAATGTGAAAAAACACCCCAATGTTCCATAATTTTGTGCTTATAAGAGTTGATTAAACTAGAACATGCAATTTTTATTATCGATTCTAGAAAATGTTATTTTTACACATAATTCAATAACAAATCGATGCATATCGCGCCATCTAGTGTCATTTATTTGAACAAAACTTTCTTTTGTAGCGCTGGGACCCCGAGATTAAATCAAAATCTATCGATATTCGATTCTTACACGCTCGCCCAAACATCGACAAAACGACCGGCAATAAATCATTGACATCACTATCTACACAAGTGGCACGAGCCGATAGAATCTAGCAACCGATGATACAAGGAGATTGTTTCACCAGAACACCGTTCTACAGATACCGGGAACTATTTACTCGATTGTTAATAATACGATTTAATCGTGAGTATCGATTCACGTTTCGAAAGTGCTTCTTTTGATTTAAATAGAGGAATAAAATGTGGTTGGAATTAAGGTTGCTGGCGGTTTGTAGCTAATTATTACTGTTATTTGGTTTTTCATTTGTATTTTTTGTGGGTAATTGGAACAGAGATTGATATCTTTAGGTGAGTAAGTCATGATGTTGCCATTATTGAACTACAAAACGTACGGCGATACTCCATCGGTGAATAGTGGACATCCACCCATAGGCACTAATCATTTTGAGAATACTTTCATTGTGCGTACAGCTAAACTTCTAGGTAAGCGAGCTTCAAAGTCGACTACATCATTGCTTACCATCTGGTGAGATAGTGGTCAAACATAAGTCTATTATATTATATATATAAATAATAATAAAAAGTCAGCTATAATCTTCAAAGCTGTTTTTTTCATCTGAGACATTTGGGTCTCCTAATGACGACTTTATGACCTTAAAATCACAATCTATACATCACCTACCTTCAGGTCAAATCTTGTAGGCTTTTCAGTTTATAGTAATCATCCCGAGGTTACCTTCCGAAATAAAAATAATAATTAAATACGTATTACACATCCAAAGTCGTGTAAATTTATATCGTCAAAAGTAAATCAAGAAAAAATAGTACAGTTTAGTGAAACAACATTTACCACTATAAATATGAGTTCAGCTTTCTCCACGCTTCGTGAAGATCAGCAACAACATGGAATCACTTAGTTGCGCATAATAAAGCAGGTGTAACCGAGTAACAATGCCATAACTTATAATAACTCGGTGTGGTCGAATAACGGGCTGCGCAGGCGCAACTCTGTTTATTTAACGGGTGTCGGGCCGCCTCCTTTATAAAGGGGGCTACCATGGACGTGATGTTGGAAAACGTTGTTTTGTTTATCCGACTTTCAAAAAAAGAGGTCATGTATTATGGAATTATGAACTCACTAGAGTGTGGTTTGCTTATGATATGGGGATTTGTGTGTTATGATAGCATTAAAAGTAAACATGGATTTCAAAGAGCTAATATTTAAAATTCAACAGCAAAACTTCATATGAATAATATATAATTATTTAAACATGACCTTAAACACGGATTTGCTTACACGTCGATTTGACAATGCTTTTATTGACTGACTGTTATGATATTCAAGTATTTACATATATTCTGCGATGGTATTGGTTGATGAGTATGAGTCGGCGTTACTATAACGGGCGAGCCATCAAGCAGGAATAGCACGTACGGTGATCAGATATAGCTTTGGCCGATAGTACGTAATCACAGATAATATATGGAAGCATACCTAACTAAATTTAGTTATTTTTTCAGAAGTCCAAAAGTTATTATAATACTTACGAACAAATAGATCCTAAGGACCTGATGATGGACATTTAATGCAATGTCAAAAACTCTCCCAAAGCTTAGTCATAAAAGTTTTACATAAGTTCAACAGTAAAAATATTTTGCATTTTTAATAGGTATCGTATAGACAGACTCATTTAGCACATGAAACATTAACAACAATGGAAAATTTTGGAACAAAACAAACTGTTTAGGAAAAACCGTTGAAGCTTCATAAATAACAAGCATTAGCCCGCAGTTACTAACTAGTAACTCCGCGGAGTTCATAGTAAGCCCCACAGAATCAATAATTAAGTTTAACTAGTAAATAACCTATCTTAACCTGCAGCTTGTTTCATTTAAGGGCCTACATCCGCTTTAGTGCCGTAAAACGGTAACTTTCTAAAGTATACTCCTTAGTAACGGCTAGGTTTAAAGGTTTGAAAAAAAAACATATTTTTTATTGTTTCATATACATTATTTTTTACACATGATTTTTTCGTATAACAGATAGCTTTGCTTTAAAAAAAATAATTAGCAACACGGTATTTTTCGCAACTTTTGAATTGAATGTTTGAAAATATTTCCAAAACGACTTGGATTTTTGAAAATAAATATACACAGAAAAATTTATGGTTGGAATTTCTACATAACTGACATAGCATATGTAAATCAAATTATATTTTGCAAACAAAACTGTTCAACAGGAGGTTCAATATTGATATTTTGGCATCGAGCGGTGGCACGGCCAGTACTGCGTTTTCATTGGGGCGTATATACCGCCTTAAGCTGCAACGCTAAATCAATTATGTTTTACGAATTCTGTAGCTAGGAATAGCTAATTTCATTAGCTATTGTGGGCAACCCGGTTATTCATAATATTCATAACTAGCTTCTAGCAACCCGCACTGGGCCCGCGTGGTGGATTACGGTCCATTCCCTCTCACAGAGAGGAGGCCTGTGCCCAGCACTGGTAACATTAAAAGGCTGATGATGAACTAGCTTCTGCCAGCGGCTTCACCTGCGTGAAATGTCCCAAGGGAACATTATACCGGGATAAAAATAGCCTTAGCGCTATTCCAGACTAATCTGGAGCTCCTAGTGTGGGGCAACGTTATAAAAAAAACTGTCTTTGCGACAAATTTTCTATTTCCCAATTTTCTATTGCCAAATGATCTATTTTGCCGTTCTGACAATCGTGTTAGAACGGCAAATACGTAAACGTATACGTAATGTATGTTTGTTACTCAATCGTGAGTAACAAACATACATTTTCTCCATCCATCCATTCAAACTTTCGCATTTATAATATTACTAATATATAATTATGATGTAGAAGAAAGATATTTTTTATTGTACACAAAACAAACAGATACAAATACAATAGGACTATGTATACAAAGGCGAGCTTAACCCATAATTCTCTAACAGCAAACCTAACCCTAGATTATTTAGAAAAATGGTAATATTATGACTGTATTTGTTATAAGATCTTTTAGTTTGTTTACAGTTTCTTTTTTTAAACACTTATGTCCGTTTTCACTAACACTGAATGACACCTAAATTTTTTACCACACCGTTTATGCGCTGCGCCAACAATGCAAAAATAACTAGACATTAGTGTAAAAGAAACATTCGTTAGGTACTGAAACACTTTTAGCATACGACCTAACCATTTTTTGTTGTTGACAATTGGATAAACGTATCAAGATTTAGTTTTTTCAAAAACTAAATCTTGATACGTTTGTCCAATAATGAAAAATTTAATCACGAATAACAATAATACAAAACGATTTCTCATACAACCAATCAAGTTATCTACTCGTAGTAGCCAAGATAGCTTAACAAATTAACAATAGAAATGCTATTACACTCGAGTAATTTATTTAATAAGGGATATCACAACACATGCTTGTTCGGAACAATCTATTATCCAGACTTGTATTAGCCCGATAATACCTATATAATGGCACTACATTGCTCAAACATAGTTCGCATTGTTCAAAACACCAATATAATAAGACCTCTCAACACGTAACAATAATGGGAAATAACAGTTCAAGATAAACAGACGGTAGTACGCTAACATTAGCGACTGGGCGTTCTCTATTCGGTTGTGATCGGGAATGGTCGGCAACACTCGGGTGTGTTGGCCCCGCCCACCTGTGCGCGCGCCCGTCCCTATCTCTGTCCCTCCCAAGGCCCTGCGTCAGTCTATCTCGCGCCGCTAGCCCGGCCGGTCGCCACTCCCACAGATCAGCGTTAGGCTATTTTCCAATTATTATGTAGGAGCTTTTTGCGCGCGCGCCGATGCCAACAATGATAAGCTTTCTAGTAGAATGAGTGAGGTAATGTTGTTGTAAGACAACAATTTGGATTGGAGCTATTTATAAAACTTGTTTGTAGGTATTTTTGTTTCTGCTAATGCTTGTTGTTACTATAAAAACACAAATAAATATTACACCTCAAATACAGACAAAAAGCCTTCATATGGCTAAGAATTTTATAAAATATTTTCTACAATTTACGAATATCACAAGCCAAATAATTTTCATAACACGTAGAAGAATGACAATTTACACAATTAACACCAAAAAAATGTAGCATTTTTAATCGTGTAATAAAACAGCATTTTATATTAAAAGATTTAAAAAAAAGCGAAAACTCAAAGACACTAAGCATGTTATATTATATAAATTATTCATTCTGTCTGTAATGTCTTGATAAAATTCTATTACTATGTAACACAACACCACACTTCTACTATACCCTCAAAAGATCACAATTGACTCCATTAAAAATACAACCAAGAAAAAAACAGCGACGACACAAAGGCAATTATTAACAAAGTGATAGTTCACGCGGTGGCATACCTTCACGCAATTAAACGACTTTTTTATACTAAAGACGTAAAAAATTAATAACATAAGTGGCCAAGTACTAATGGACACCATTACGGTGTAAAAGTTAGAAAGTTACGAATGTACAAAACGACAATTGATAAAAAAATTGCGTCCGCCCAGCGCCCTGACCTCTTACCTCGTTCTTTGACTTAAAAAACTATAGCGTACGTGACTGATTTCATGAGTATTATTAGACATACAAATAAAGATCTAGATCGCTTAGTAGAATTATCAGTACCACTTTTGATTGGCAATTAAACATGAAAAAGGATTTAGACGGTGTGATATTGTAAAAAAGGGACCAGCAAGTTACAGCAGTAGACAAAATAATAAATGTTGATGATGAAGTAATACATCAATAAAATAGATAATGAAATAGTGGTCAAGCGCAAGCCTACAGAAGATAAAAAAAACATACAAGCAAAATTAATTCAACACGATTTACGAGACCAATTATTTAATCTAGCAGTCTTATCCTAACGCAACTTAAATATTTTTACTTCGCAACACAGATCTAGATAACAATACGATCTAAATCTAGCATTGAGCTAAATAGTTCAGATAAATTATAGACCAGACTTACCTTGTTACTAACTTCATAAGCCCGTTCTAAAAGAAGAAGTTAATGATCCAATTCTATCGTAAATATCGTCCAGGCTGAAAAAATAAGACTTCAATAGAAAGACAACAACAATCTTCAACAACATCTTCATCAGAATTCAGCTACTTATTTGTTTTAAACTTTACTCATGCCATAAACTTTGAATTATTTCTGTAAACGACTGTCAAAGAGGCTATTAATGATGTTAGTAATTACGATCAACACAATTTTAATTAAGTCTTAGTTGTAAATGCTTTGACTTCTGTTGTATTCAATACTCGGAACTTGATGTGATATCCTTTTCACTATCTTATTTTCCATATCAACTTTGTCTTCAGATTCCCTCTACACACCTACTGCACTCTCCTCTTCCTTCTCACAATCAAAAGCCAAATCTTCCTCATCTCCACACTATATCTCATCCAATTCCTCATCGTTACCTTCATCTCATCCAGTCTAAGTCGATCGATCGATCTCTTCCGATCCACGAACAGCACTGCCCTACAAATATTGAGTCACACAGTAATCTCGAGCATTTAAGTGCGGAGCTCTAAAAATAAAAGGATGTCTTGAGAAATGGCGATGGTCTCAGATTATAATTACGGAGGAGCGGTAGAGCTCACCCGCGCACCGTCACTCACCACTAAATATAAGATACACAGGGTTACCAACATTCTGCGATAAAAAAAAAACATTGTTTTCATCATCAACATTTCAGCTGAAAGATGTCCACAGCCGAACGTAGACCTCCACCAATTTTCGTCACAATGATCACTCCTGAGCATTTCGCATCTAGTATATTTCCGGGACCTTAGCCAGGCCATTGGTCCACTTAATGGAAGGCCTTCTAACGCTTCGTCCTCCGGTTAAAACAGGTTCCTTTTAATTGTCATAGGGGTTGTAAGAAAAAATACTATTATTGGAACTTCCCGAATAGCGTTGATCTATGTAAATTTTTGAAGACCAAAGCAGTTTATAAAACCTCAATTTCCTGTCTTTCTTTAAAATATTAAACCATTTGTGTCTTACTGCAGACTGTTTGCTGTTAGATTTAATATTGTCCTGTGCCTTTCGTTCGAAATCGTTCGTTAGCTTCTCATGATTCTACGCACGTACTTCGATATACGCACTCTGCTAATAACACCATCCCATGTCAGACCTACTAGTACGCTTCTAGGTTTTTAGTTTTAGGGGTTGGATATTCAAAACCGGAAGACTATAGGCTCATATCACCTAGTCTCGTTGTAAAACTCACGAAAAGAGTTTTCAACGAGATTGGGGAGGAGTAAGTTATCTAGGGGACCACAATAGATCCCAATGGGTCGAAGTGTCCGAGTTATTTCTCGGCCGCTCCACAAGATAAGATAAGAAAAGACGCTTCTTCTAGATATTCTTATTCTTTCTGATAATCAGAAACAAAAGAAGACACACTTTATCTTTACCACGTAAAATGTATCGCTAATGAACACTCGTCTAAACCCTTTCACATAACTCCACTTACCAGTCTAATTCCGCCCTCCCATTGTTTTCCCAACACTCTGTACTACGTGCTTTATTTACTCTCCAACTATGTGTGCCAGCCCTAACCGAAGCCTGTGCGTTCCATGCTTTAAACTTAATAGCAATCTTTATAGCCCGGCCTCCGAATAGTGATGTTATCGTTCGATACCCGATGTCGATAATGTGTTATTACATTTTACAATTGCGTGTTACGTATTGTTCTTTGTAACGTTTGTTTAATTGTTGCAACCTGTTTTTGAAATTAATTATCGTGTGTTGATTTAATTACTGATGTGCGCTACCCGTGATTTGCGGTTTCATTTATAGAAGCTTTAAAGGTTTAATTATATGCCTAGGATAGAAGCTTTGATGCAATAATTTGTAGTCTGCAAGTTATTTTCTGTTTATTTCACAATTTTATGAGTACCTTTTATATTTTGCTATAAATAACGCTGCAAACTAGACGTCAGCAATTTAAAATTCAAACCACTGATTGCTATTCACCATAAAATATTCACTTGTAAAATTAACTGAGCCACAACCAGCACTTCAATAACTCGCGTTCGGATCGGCCGGTCGATAAACGTCGAGAACGTGCTTGTCACAATTTATCGTGGCGGCGCATCACTAGCCGGGAGCAAAGGTTTGGCAGAGGGCGCAGGCATCAATTTGCGCGCGGTAGC
The DNA here is from genome assembly GCA_947562075.1 of Orthosia gracilis. Classification (NCBI taxonomy): domain Eukaryota; kingdom Metazoa; phylum Arthropoda; class Insecta; order Lepidoptera; family Noctuidae; genus Orthosia; species Orthosia gracilis. The sequence continues at coordinate 37,085,958 of OX387275.1, read as the reverse complement.
GGCCGCGGGCGCCGCGCCGCCCCTGTCATTAGCCCCCCCTCGCCCGCTGCCGCGCCTGCACCCCGCTCGACCTCAGGGGAACATACTTTAACCTTTTTTGCTCCCCTGCAACCTGTTCGGGACGCGGCTGCTGCGAGCTGCGGTTCATGGCCGCGGGCGATACGCAGTATCTGCAAAATAGGGTTGCTAAGTATACGCGTTTGTTTTTGTTCGTAACTGGTTGTAATTATATGGAGATGGAAGGGAATGTTGCTATAAAAGTGCACTTTAAATAAAGTAAAAAAATATTTTTTTTTAGGTGTGTGCGTATTTATCTTTCTGGTCTATTTGTGTAGTCGACTAAAGTTGTTATGGTCATCTTGCCTTGAATTTTTTGGTAATTCTCGGCAACATTTAATTCTATGATATATATAACTCAAAATCAAATTCACCCAATATTCCCATAAATCAAAACACAAACATTCAACATAACATTTCATCATAATTTGGTGTCAAGAAATACCTAACTCATTTTAGCCCTGCATCCAGCAACCCTATGCAACCTGTTAAGTGCACAGGGCGCGTAATAATGTAGGTTCGACGTTAGTTACCTACGGGCTCCCAGAGCACCGCGCGCGCGCAACAAGCGCAGGCGCAGGCTTACGTGATAATAACCAATTTATACCGCAGCCAGCTGTCCTCGTCAAAAGGCGATATTAACGCATGGCTTTTATATTGAAAGGGTCGAATGAATAGTGGGTTTTGATTTTGAAGCGGTTTCCTAATTATAATGTTGTCCTTTTAGAAAATACTAGCCGTCGTCCGCGGCTCCACCCGCGTGGTATTAGTACTTCTGCCAATTTCTTCTGCCAATAGCGTATGTTTTATTCTAATGTATTAGCTATATTTCTGTAAAGTTTCATCAAAATCCGTTTAGTAGCTTTTGCGTGAAAGAGTAATTAATATCCATCCATACATCCTCACCAACTTTAACGTTTTAATAGTAGTTAAGAAAATATAAAAATAAACTTAGTTAAGCAGTAAAACACACTGCACTTTATTTCCTGCTGCAAAATTCTACTACTTCACACAAAACACAAATCTTCTTTCTATTAAATATGCAGTTTCATCCATACATTACGGTCTTACCCATATAATTTCAGGTCTACGTCTCCTATGGTAATATATCTCAACAAAAAACCACCATAGACTCTCCCTTTGACTTTGAACCGTCCAGATAAAAAGGTCAAAGCCGAAACAGGTCTGGCTCCATTCCCCGAACCGGTAATTTGAGCCACAATTAAACAATTTTCTCGAATATCATTCCGCTTGATTTGAACGGTCGGGGTCACTTGCGACCCCGGGGCACACATTAGGGTCCCGCTCCGATTCCGTGGCCCCATAAACCCCATTAAACATAAACATGCCCTCAAACCACTCGCACCGAACGTCCCAATGCTCGTCTTACGTTCCACTTTATTTAATTTCGATACATTAGAACGTGAAGTTTTCTAATCTCGCTCGCCGACGGAATGGTTTCACATTTGCATAAAAGTAAATTTGCTCCCAAGCCCGGGATAACGCTAATAGCAATCTCAAAAGGAACAAAACGAGCGCCGCAAATTGACCTGTCCCTCAGCCTCACCGCGCCACCGCGCCGATCTGTCGCCGCGCCGCTACGTTCCCATCATCTAGCCAGTAGCTATCTCACTTTAATTATTCATAGACTTTTTATACGCTATCGCTTTTTACCGCTCGACGGCCGGTCGAAGCCTTATAAAATAAAAAAATAAAATAATCGAACGTCGGCGCAATTTAAAAAAGAAATAAGTCGGATGACACGGATCGAACTCCGGGCAAATGTCGCGCAGTAAAAAGTTGTCGAGCGCTCGACAAGCGCGGGGGCGCGGAGGTGGGGCGCGGGGGGCGCGCGGGCACAGGACGTCACGTAGGCGGCGCGGTTTTTGTCAACGTTCCCGCGGAGATGACAGGTCGCTGGACGCCGCGACCTGTCCGCGAGCCGTCTTGATGCTTTCCATTATGATACGCAAAATTATTATTACTTGAAGCTACCATTTTATGGATTAATAATATCTCTAAAGTCAACAGTTAGTAGCATGGCATTTCCCATATAAATTGCGTTTATCCGGCCTTGAAGCATTAACTCAGATGTTTATGATGAGATATGATGAATACGTCCGCAGAGTAGGTACGAGATAAGAGTAATGGAGTAGCACACTTCACATTTGTAGTACAAGAATTGACACAGTTTTGAGATAGGTAATTAATGTTAATGAGCATAATATTTATAATCATAGGCATGTGGAAGAGTACCTACATGTCATCTAGTATAAATCTCAGTAATTATTTTAATGAAGGTTCAAGAAAAGTAATAAAATATCAAGACGTTTCGTAGTCGGCGAGATTGCCCGAGACAGGTGCACCTCTGGCCGGCAACGCGTTGATGTCTAATACACTGTTAAAACCTTGTAATCTTCAAATTATTTGGATCGAAAACTTCATAATTTTTAAATCTAAATATTTTAAGCTTTCGTCGTCTTTAGCGGTTTTGTAATAAGTGTAAGATTAGTTTATGGAATAGACTGTTAATAAAAACTAATGAGCTGAATTAAACTTGGATATAACATTAAATTCTGTCAACCAATCACTTTTACAGACATACCAGCAATCCTCTAAACATTTTGACCACTAAATAACACACATCTTTCTTTTCCAGAATTTCCGCGAGCAGAGAATTGACGGCTCCGGCCTCCCCCTTCTCACAGAGGACCACCTAACAGGGATGCTACAGATGAAGCTAGGACCAGCTCTCAAACTCCGAGCTGTCCTCGCTAGGCGGCTCGAGCCCTGCGCTCAGTGCCAGGCCAACTCAAGCACCCTAGCCGTAGTGCCCAGGATGAACGGCTCCGCCCTTAAGTCAGAGCCCCGGAGCAACACCACCAGCCCCAGTTAGGACTCCGGACATAAAATAGTATTTTTAAAGCGTATCGTTCCTGCACAGCTTTTTGTTTAAATAGAAAATGTGTACCACACACAGTGCTTTCAAATTCGATCTTGAATATCATGGTTCAGACGAGATTTTTTTATTTAGTTCCATCTTTTATTACTTGTATGTTATTCATATTTTCTGTGGAAATAAGAAGCTGTTTTAAGATACATAAATCTAAGACGTATATTAAAATCTGGAACTATTCGATAGGTTCGCTAGAGTTGTATCAGATTCAAACTTCACCCCGGTTATCATTTGACACATTTCAAAACAACATTTAACAATCATAATAATACTAGTTTAATTTTAGTCATCTGCCTGCATTCGTACAGTCTTCCTGTTCATAGATTTTGCATTTAGTTATTATAAGTTGCTTTAGAATTAATTTTAGTTTCATAAGATTTTTGTTTTGTATATAATAATAAGCGAGTTTTTGTCCGTCCAAATGTCTTAAATGTAATAATTGCATAAGAAATATTTTTGTATGTTAATTGAAGCATGGAATATGGGGTTGCATTCAAAATTGTATATCCGCCCCGAATTGTACTTACATACAAAAATATTTTGTTGAAAACGAAATTATTTCGGTGCTAAGACCCTGTTTTAGCTTAAATATATTGTATATAATGGCCGTTTTGTAAAAAAATATTGCTTAAATAATCGAGGCTACGCGTCTACAGGGTCACAAAGTTATGTGCGGTGTGTATATAAATACAGTAGTTTTATAGAAGTATAGTTATATATACGTGGATATATGATAGCATTTATTTACACCACACCTGAAGAAAGCTCAGTAATACCGTTCTACAATATGTATTGTAGTGTAAAATGTTTAGTTAGTTGTATGAAACTTAACTTCAAAGTGAGCATAATATTTTGTTTGTAATTATTTTTTTCTGCAATGTGGACAATTATGTAAATAAATGTTGTAATGACAACAGGTAGGTGTTGTACGTAACTGGTATATATATGCATTAACTAGCTGTTGCCCACAACTTCGTCCGCGTCAAACTCGTATATAAAGCGGGTCCTAATTCTTTTTTCTAATTTAAAAGTAGCCTTAGTTGCTCCTTATAACATCAGCCGTTTCGGATATTACCCGGAACAAATATACAAAAAAATGTTTTTTGTTAAAGTGCCGTTTCGTATATACTTTAATTTATGCATTCACTTAAAAGCTATTATTTTGATATTACAAAAAGATACTTCAAGTTTATTTATTTGTATGTATTGTATCTTCATATAAATAAAGAAAAAAACATTCTAAAGGCGATCTAAAAAAAATATGTCACACAATGCTCATTCTCCCTCTGTATGGACAGAGGTTTTAGCTATGTTAGCTAAATTATAGCCAACTAATATCATACAAATAAAATAATAATTGAATGTCTATGCAATTTCTAAAAGGACTTTATGACTGAATATTGAAACTTTTCAGGAAATGCAAAAACCAATTATTTTCTAATGAAGTGTTAAAATTTAAATAATAACATATTAAAATTAATAATAAAAAAATATTTTTGAAACTATTATGTTAGGTATCAAAATGAAACATCATCAGATATTTTTGATGAGTGGGTGGAGGGTCTCAGAGCCGTAAACTTTTCGAAGTTTTTTCTATACACGCCATGACGTTAATATTCGTTCTACTGGAATTCCAGAAGATTTCATGATTTGATCATAATAGGTACAGGGAAGCATTTAGAACACATTGGTATGAAAAACCATATTTGTCAAAATAAGCGAGATGTGCCTTTTTCGAAATTGCATATTCAATTAAGTACTTTATTATCCTCACAAGGTTTGGTCTTATATTTTTCATGGCATAGCATGGCATGTTATTTATGTATTACTTCCATCTAAAACGTTTTTACTTCGTATTTGAACTCGCCTTCGCCAGTTACGTTCACAAACGTCGTTTAAAATAGCTCTAGTTGATAATTCCTACAGATAATGTATTAAAAACGTGGTTTTCCTGTGGTAATCTCCTTAATTGCCAAAATAGAATGGTAAATTAAACAATATACTTATTTAGTAGGTAACGCGGGTTACTGGGGACGTTGGATGCACATTTATACATATATTTATAGCGTAAATGTGGTTAATAATACAACTTGTATTTGTGATTACATCTTGCCCGTTTTTGGGTGAAAAGACGTTTATCTTTTAGGACACTTTAAAAAGACGTTTAACTTCAAATTTAACAACTTTGTCTATGTTAAAAACATTTTGTACTAAGACAATTTTATCCTATTTTGATGAATTTTAAGTAAAATACATTGTATTGTATTTACTCAAAGTAAGGATTTATATGTAATTATTTTTTAACAACTTGTATACGTGTCTCCGTGTTTTTGAGAGGCAAAGTTGTTAGTTTGTGTTCACTAGTCCAAAAAATAATGTTCATTATATTGAATCGAAAATCACCAGTGACCTTTTAATCGTATTATGACCAACATATCAAAATCTTAAGGTGCTATTTCGGTACGTAGATTTAAAAACTGTGCCTTTAAACAGTCTTCCTTTAAATTAGAATATATTATAATAATCATAACACTTTCAGAAAAGTATTACGGTTGTACGCTTTAAATTGGAAAATAATAATACAATAATAATAATTCATAGTTTTCTATAGATTATTGACGAATTATTGTTGATAAGTGATTATTTTAATAGAATTTTATAGATTTGATCACAACTTTTATTACGTAAATAACGTTGTAATGGACCAGTGACTTACTGAGTATATAGAGAGCGTGTAAATTTGTACCTATAAATATTTTGTGTTAAGTACTTTATCAAAATAACTGTACGGGATGCAAGTCTAGACTGCAAAGTTTCGTTTTGTAGAAAATCATCGTGATTTTCAATAATTTGATCACAGTTTTTTTGTAATTTTGCGGCTTGTTATCAAGACCTTGGTTATTGTTATTTTTAGTGTATTATTACTGTGTATAACAAGGGTTTAGTCACTTTGTTAGTTTCCTTGAGAACGTTTGTACTTAGTTAATGATTTAGCTTGTTTAGCCGGTCGAGTTTGATCCAACCCTTTAAGTATTTATGTGAAGAGAAATAAAAGCGACAATTTAATGAAACTATTCTATTGTTTTATTTGCACGATTTTATGGTTTCCTTCGAATAAAATCAAATAATAATAATTTTTTTGACCTGACCTGAGTTGAACAAACACCAGACAAACCCCTTAAATCAGTTATTTTATAGAAAGGCATTATGCGCCTTATTAAATACTATATCTATACTTAATATTATAAAGCTGAAAAGTTTGTTTGTTTGTTTGAATGCGCTAATCTCAGAAACTACTGGCTAGAATTGAAAAAATATTTTTGTGTTGGATAGTCCATTTATCGAAGAAGGTTATAGGCTATATAACATCACGCGCGGAGCATAAATGAAAAATGTTGCAAAAACGGGCAAAAATATTCCTTTATGAGGAGAAGAGCTTTCGTTGCGTGCGCTGCGTAAGCGGTTAAAGTTACGCACCATTCATGTATGTAGGGTAGGTAGGTAGCCAGTTGACGGGAGCGAAGCCGTGTGGGACAGCTAGTTAACTATATAGCTTCCACCTGCGGCTTCGCCCGCATGGTTGTAAGTACTAAATTCAAAAGCGTTTCGCTTTGGTATCGGAAATCAAAATCAGCTATTGAGTTTCTCCTCCGAAGTGAAACGTTCAAGGTCTTTTTTTTTTGTCGCATGTAATCCTTCAACAGGCGCCTGTACTTTTGGGCAGGAAAAGACTAGAGAGTGCAGGATTTTTACCTCACTAAAACCAACCCGGTGATCACAATTAGCACATGTAAGGTGCCCCCGTGACATCTTAAAATGGAAAGACGAATGCGCCAAGCATTCGGCTCTTTCAGCAAGCTAACGTACAGCCCGTGCCCAAGAAGGGCAGTAGAGCTGATCCGGCCATCTACATACCCATATCTGTAACCTCCATACTCTACGAACGTGTACTCAATATTAAGCTCCTGGCATACCTAGAAGCAAACGACATCCTTAGTGACCGCCAATATGGCTTCCGCCGGTTATGCCAATCACATCTGAAGTGAGGCCATCGAGAGGCACGGGGAAGCGCTTGCTGTCTGGCTCGACATCTCGAAGGCATTTGATACGGTCTGGCACGAAAGCCTTATTGGTAAGCTTCCTTTATTCGATCTGCCCGGTGGTCTGTGTGATTGGATTGCAGACTTCCTGAGAGATCGGTCCATTCAATGCCAGGGTCCCTCAGGAGTCGGTACTCTAAGCAACGTTATTCTTGCTGCAAATTAACGATCTGCTAATACCTTTGGGTATGCAGACGACAGCACTGCAGCTGAGAGATGATATACTTTTTATCGCTCGTGCTACCGGGCCTCAGATCCAGTCTCTCCGGGAGGCCATGGTGGAGCGTTTGAACCTGTCCTTGCAGGCAGTCTCTGATTGGGGCGATGTCAATCTAGTCAGGTTTAATGCTGCTAAAACCCAGGCGTGTCTTTTTTCCGCTAAAAAGAGCCAATGTCACCCGGCTCCAACTTTCCGAGATGTGACCGTGCCAATAACTGACGATCTTTAGCTTCTTGGCGCTACGTTGACATCGACTCTCAATTTTAGCCATACATTCTTGCAAAGGTGAGAAGATACTTCACGCCAGAACAGCTGCTCAGCTTGTATCAATCGCAAGTTCGGTCATACATGGAGTACTGTTCTCATCTCTGGGACGGATCTGCTAAATACCAGCTTGATGCACTAGAGTCGATCGAAAAGCGGGCCAAGATGATTATCGGCGATGAGGCACTGGTTAAGTCAAAGCTCCAGAGCCTTGAACATCGTCGCCAAGTTACCAGCTTGTCAATTTTTTACCGGTTATATTTCGGGTAAAGTGCGATTGAATTGCATGATCTAATTCCGCCCAGCCCGTTTCATCGTCGGTCTACCAGACGTACGGCGATGCGCCATCGGTACATGGTGGACATCCCACCCATACGCAATAAACGTTTTGAGAATACTTTTATTATGCGTACAGCTAAGGAGTGGAATTCCCTGCCGGAGTCTATGTTTCCCGATAGCTATAATCTAGGGGTCTTTAAGTCAAGAGTGAATAGGTTACTTCTAGGCAAGCGTGTTTCACCGTCGACCACATCATCGCTTGCCATCAGGAGAGATAGTGGTCAAGCGCGAGCCTATTTTAAAAAGTCATTGTGTCTCGCGTGGATCCACGTTTCAGGCACTCATGTGGTTACAAGAAGTTAACAAATAAACAGAAATGAAGTTGACAGACGCAACAGTGCCTTTATTTTATACTATTTGGAGATTAAACTTATTTTATTTCATACAATATACAAAATAACTACTTAGTAGTCGTCTTCAGTATCCCGCTTCCTCAAGGACTCATTTTCTGATTTCTTGTTGACGAGTTCAAAGTTCCTCTCGAGGTGATGCGCCTTCTTCACTTTGTACTCCATCAGCTCTATGATACTGTATCCTATGAAGCCGACTATGAGGAAACCGAAAAGGATGTATAATCTGGAAGAAAAACATTTGTGATAAGACTATAATCATTTGTTCATTATCATCACGTCAGCCTTTTAATGTTCCCACTGCTGGGACACAGACCTGTCTGTAAGAGGGAATGGGCCGTATTCCACCACGTGGGCCCAGCGCAGGCTGGTAGATGTTACATGTCTTCGAATTTATGGTTCTAAGGCCCACTTTTTTATCAGTAATTAAATCAACTAATGGTTAAATATGCTAACCAATGGTTTTAAAATTCAATAAAATGTGTTTATTCATCAATAGTTAGTCTAACGATCGGTCAAATAAGTTGGAGCATTAATTATTTTACCTTTTGCTAGACTATCATTAACTATTGATGAAAAAACGAGTTTTACCGAAATTTGAAACCAATGGTTAGCATATTTAAGCATTGTTTGACTTAACTACGGATCAAAAAACTGGGCCTAAGATATGATGTTTTCGATGTTTTCCTTCACCGTTTCTAGAGCAGTTTTGATGAAATAATTTACACAAAGTAAAGCGCTTGCCTGGGTTCAAACCCTTGGCCTAGGATACGTAAATTGAGGCCATTACTGCTTGGCCACCCCTAGTCTCTATCAAATGATCCTTATTAAATTCTTAACTTTTTGCACTATTGGACAATGCCATCCCATCATCTCATGGAGTCTCATGCATTAAAATTTACACAAGAGTTTCTTTTATAGCGAAAGTGAATAAAGGTATTAAATGATGATAGTTTTTCTATGGAAGGTCTTCATTATTGGCGATGGTTAATTTCATCAAGCGCTTATTAAAGTATGAATTTTTATTATTCCTGGGTAGAAAAATAATAATTCTATTCAGTCCGTCAGTGAGACGTGTGTGACGTCAGTGAGTAAAAATATTGGACACGCATTTTTTGCTTTATCAAATAAATAAAACAAATCACATCAAATTTCAGGAGTGGGGGCTTTCGACGTCACTATGTCAGTATAAAGCGTACTAGCGGCGTGACTTCACACGATATTTCAACGCATTATATCGTCGTCACTTTATGATTACGTGTCAAAATACATGTCCAATATTTTTTATTAATCTACCTGACAGACTAAAAACTAATTTTCAGTTGACATTCCTATTAGCACGATACCTATCCGCGAAAACAGGTATTATAGCAGTGTGCTATAAGTTAGCAAAGCCAAAACAAGCCCGTGAGTGAAGATGGGCCGTCACTCATTTAAATTAGGATGACTTGCGTAAGTGAATTCAGCAAGGCAAAGCATTTGGCCCCGTGAAAGAGTATGAACAATCGACCAATGACAAACACGGAAATCCATATCGCGTCTTTCATCTCGCATGTGATTGGTAAATTGCTCATACTCTTTCATAGTGTCAAACCCTTTGGCTTGCCGAATAAACTTACGCAATAAGGCTACAGACTGGGCTTTTGTAACCTTGGGATTCAGATTTATATCTTACCTAGTTCTAACACACAAGTAGGGTGCAGTGGCATAGGACAGCACACTACCGGTAGCTTCCCACAGACGGAAGTTGGAGTACGCTGCCTCTTCGTTACCGGGGAACAGGATGCCTGATAAAGCTGTAAATAGACAATAAACATTGAAATTACGATGAAATAGTTGAGTAACATTTTTGGATTGAGAAGTATATGTAAGATGGTTTGGCAATGTTGAGAGGATGAATGAAAAGCGACTAACAAAGGCTATTTACAAGGCAGGCGTGAGTGGAAACTCTGAGAGGGGACGTCCTAGAAGGACATACATGACCTTTTGGTGACTAGCTGTGCCCGAGGCTTCGCTCCCGTCAACTGCCTACCTCTACCTACCTACAAATTATGTCGTGGTGGCCCAGTGGCTAAGACCTTGCCTCTCGTGCTTGAGGTCGTGGGTTCAAATCCGGGCAAGTACCAATGTGACCTTTTCAAATTCATGTGTACTTTTTAGTTTATTTTATACTTCACAGGCAAGGTAAAGAAAAACATCGTGAGGCAATCTGCTGTCTTATTGCGTAATGAATTTGGCTAGGCAAAGGGCAAAGAGTATGAACCATCGACAATCACCTAGACGGAATCGCGCGTCTTTCATCTCGCCATGTGATTGGTTGATTGTTGATACTCTTTGTCCTTTGAAAAACCTAATTCATTACCTACAGTTGCTGGACTAATATAGTTTTTTCTAAGTTTATCTTGGACATTACAAACAAGCAAGCAAGGGTGAAGGAAAACCTCGTGAGGAAACCTGGACCTATAAAGTTAATGTTAGTCTGAAATAGCCAAGTCAGAGGCCTGTGGGGTTCCCAGAGGCGGCTTAATTAACTCTGACACCAGAGGTGGCCACATCCTCACACGAAAAAGAAAGAAATACCTCTTTTTTTTTGCTTCTGGGATCTTTCTTCCGCTTTCTTTTGACGTCATATGCACAACGCCATCTATCAAATATCCGAGTATCTGAATTGCGTGTATTGTGATTGTGTATTCAACTGTCCGAGTATCTGAATTGCGTGTATTGTGATATTTAACTTCTTGAACACTTTAAATTCACCTAACTTTTCATAGACGGTTGCGTTGAAACAAAAACTAAGCAATACTTCAAGATATGCACACATTTTATGTATAAACGGTATCTACATTGGTTTCGAACATTTTAAGTGATGCGTTCACGACTAAACAGACAAACAGATAAACAGACAAAAACTCCAAATATACTGGAAATGGGTTATGTGGGTTATCCTTTAACACACTGGCATTTTCTTTTGAAAATATTTTCGATATACAAAAACGACTTTTCTACAATTTTATTATATGTATTGATGATATTGATGTTCTTCAGAAAGGACAGGTGCGCAATACTAATAACCAGCGTGCGTGTATGACTAGATGTATGAACGTGAGAGAAGTAAAAGAAATATGTATAGATCGCATCGTAGCAAGTGACGCTCTGTAGTTTCTGCCTACATGCTGCCCCCATGGGATAATTGCGTGATTTTATGTATGTATGGAAAAAAAGACAATGGGAACAAGGAGATCGGGTAGAAGCTTGGTTCAATTTTAATGGTAAGGATCTTGCGGTAAACTCTGATGTACCGATGCCAAAAGAGAAGAGTTGCAGTTCTAATTTATAGGTATTCAACCATGCGGGAATTGTATTTTCATTCTTCAATAAAAACTAGCTTCTGCCAGCGACTTCGCCCGCGTGAAAGTCGAAAATTAGCCCGAATAAACATATTCCCGGGATAAAAATATCCTTTGTGCTATTCCTGACTGTAATCTATCTCTGTGCCAAATTTCATCCAGATCCGTCCAGCCGTTTAAGCGTGAAAAAGTAACAAAAATTCAAACACACAAACTTGGTAAATAAGTAAGGAGTATACAGAGAGAAGAAGTGTAGATTTTAAGGGCTGATTTCACCAATGATACTAATACTCAGTTTACGCAAATACAGCGTTTTGATTGGTAGTTTCTCAGCGGTGTCAACCAATCGGAACACTGTATTTGCGTAAACTAAGTTTAGTTGTACTAATTCCGATTAATGTAATTGGTGAAATCGGTCCTAAGTTTGTAGAGTGACAAGAAAAATTTAAAAATCTGGGTGTCTTGTGTATGTGAGTTTAAATGATTGTAAACGCACCCACGATACAGGAAGAAATTCCTAGTGTGGGGCAAGGATTAAAAACAACCACTACACAAATACCTCTTTAAACGCGCTAGTAAACACGCTTCGATCGATAATCCATCGAAAACGTAACTATAACAAGATATCTTGCGAAAACACCCCGATTAAAGCAGTAAAATGCCAAATGCTAATCCCATGCCCATCAAAAAAGCTAAGAACACTCCCAATAAAATCACCTTTCAAAGAAAAACAAAACTAAACCAAAATCGATTCATCCGTTTAGGAGCTATGATGCCATAGACAAGCATGATGACAAAGACACACTCCAACACGCGTTAAACTTATAACACCCCTCTTTTTCCGTCGGGGGTTTAAAAAATATACCAACCGTTGACTTGTACGAGCCACACAGCATCCGCAGTGCCCCATATGGCGGCTAAGGCGTAGAACACGAACCACTGTTCTGGGTCGGGGCGCCACGACAACAGCGCAGAGAGAAGGCACAGGTTTAGTAGCTGGAAGGGTTTACAAAATACAGGTCAGTGTTGTACAAACTGTTTTACTTGTAAACGACCCTTTGTGCCTATTGGCCTTGTTATTTCTGTCTCCTGCTTGATATGGAGGGAAGTTGAAATTTGTTTTTAGGGTTCTGTACACAAAGGGTAAAAACGGGACCCTATTACTAAGACTCCGCGGTTCCCCAGCCTGTCTGTCACCAGGCTGTATCTCAAGAACCGTGATACCCAGCTAGACAGTTGAAAATAAATATTTAAGTTGGTCTCCCAAACAACAAACTTAATTTTTTTGCCGTTTTTTGCGATAACGGTATTTACATTCTCCGGGACTTCGTCGAGCTTCATTGCCTCGGCGCATTACTGGTGGTCGTCAGTGTTGATTTTGGCTTTCAGGAGTTGCAGTGGTTTGAGAATACTGCGGTGGGATCGTCTCAAAAAGATACAGTTTTAGTATATGAAGCAGGGTTCAGGGCCCTTACTCTGATGTGTCATGGTTCCACTGTGAGATATACAGGACGAAGAGCACTGCCCCTTTTTAACAGCGGGAACCTTATGGCGTTGACACGTTATAGGATCCGTTTTTTGATGGTGTCCAAAGATTGTGGATTTACTTTCAAAACAACTAAGCAGAGTCATCTCACTTTCTTCTTTTCTGTTACTATATGAATATATATATAAGTACTAGCTGTTGCCCACGGCTTCGCTCCCATGGACCACCCCACAGGACCCGTTTCCGGGATTAAAAAATAGCCTATATCACTCAGGAATAATGTAGCTTTCTATTGGTGAAAGAATTTTTTAAATCGGTCTAGTAGTTTCGGAGCCTATTCGGTACAAACAAACAAACAAAAAATCTTTCCTCTTTATAATTGTAATATATAGAATAGATACATTATATTCAATATATATGTACGTGTATATACCTATTTTAATATGTTATATAATAACTGGTTTTATTTTTATTATTAGACAATGCACCTTTGTACCTTTTGTGCATGAAGCCTAAATAAATAAAATAAATGAATAAAAACGAGATTTAGAAGGATTCGTATTGAATAAGAGCTCCAAATGCTAACAGTTATCCTTTATTATCTTAGACAATGAACTGTGTCGTTTTGGTCTAGTGTCCCCAAAACTGCTGCGCTTAAAATTCTAAGTTCGATTCCGAGGCAGAGAAAAGAGATGGGTTTTTTCATCTAGAATTATGGACTCAAAAACAACCTGGGGTCTGGTTTTTTTATCCGGTACTGGTAATAGGCTATGTTTGGAAAGGTTCTAACTACATTACAATAGGGTAGTTTAGTGAAAACATTCTTTTTTTCTGTCAGGTAGATTAATAAATATATTGAACACGTATTTTTTCTTTTGACACGTAAACATAAAGTGACGACGATATAATGGGTTGCAATATCATATGACGTCACGCCGTTAGTACACTTTATACTGCCTTAGTGACGTCACAAGCCCCCACCCCTAAACTTTGATGCACTATAATTTTGTCAATATTTACTGATTTGGTAAAGCAAACAATACGTGTCCAAATATCATTTATTCTACCCAGGAAACATCCCTATTGTATAATTTTACTTATAATAATTCCTTTTTTTATCTTAAGGAATGTATAGTAGACTGCTTACCAGCGCAGTGACCATAACAGGGAACCTTCCAGTGACCTTGACGAGAGCCCCCGCTATGGGAGCCGCCAACGCGTTGAACACTCCGAAGCAGATCATCACGTAGCCGATGTTGCTGATGCCGTACGCACAGCCGATGAACGCCTGCGGAAAGTAAGTTAGACGTAAGTTACTAACATGCAGAAAAATGCAAATCTCAACAAATGGCATTATTGGCTACTCACACACAAGACCAACTTTACAGAATCAATCGCAAATACTTCATTTTTTTTTTTGCAAAATGTTGAGTAATTTAAAGAGACCAGTTCTTAAAGTTAGGAGTAGAAGAGCGCCTGATAAACATCCAATAGAATTTACAATCGCCTGATAGATAAACAAGAGCATTACACAAGAAAAGGAATTTGTATTCGAAAAGCAATAAGCAACAATACGACTCATTGCTGTAACGTATATGGTAGGCACACCAGGCACGGTACCATGACAAACTGCAAGAAATTAACATCCGAAAATAAATGATTATGCTCAAGTTTAAAATTTGCACTGCAAGCCAATAGTCAGCAACCACAGAAGAAAGCTCAGCTGGGAGGAATGTGATAAAAAAGATCTTCTTCGTTTCGTGTGAGGATGTGGCCACCTCTGATGTCAGAGTTAATTAAGCCGCCTCTTACTTGGCTATTTCAGACTAACATTAACTATATACGTCCAGGTTTCCTCACGATGTTTTCCTTCACCCTTGCTTGCTTGCTTGTGATGTCCAAGATAATCTTAGAAAAAAGTCACATTGGTACTTGCCCGTATTTAAACCCACGACCTCCTGCACGAGAGGCGAGGTCTTAGCCACTGGGCCACCACGACTAATACATACATGATAAACACCAACACACTCAACAACAAACACACAAACATTCACTGATCAAAAGTCTTTCAAAACGTAGAACGAATCTTACCTGAGTAAAGTCAGCTGCCATAAAAGCCTGTTCAGCACCGATGTATCCAATAACTGGTAATAACAGCAGCTGGTACTTGTGTCGCAACTGTTTAAGAGTGACCAGCAGCAGACGGATGCCTGACTTGCCTTGACAGGTTGTGTTACGACCTGCTGTATACCTAAAACATTAAAAAATTTGATTTAGTGATTTTTCGGCTACAAATGCTGATATTTTCAAATTTGCTTCAATAACTTGTGCAGAAAAACTATAAAAGCATAGAAAGTTAAATGCATGGCAAGGGGTTACGACAAATAACATAACATGTCCGTCAAAACAATAGTAGATTGTCGCATTGAGCGCAAAGTGAGTTATTAATGCATAAGTGTTATGTTCAACACGAATGCATTAATTACTCACTTTAGCGAGGTGTGTAATCTACTTTTCTTTCAACTCCCAATCAACCTACCGTGATGAAATATATCTACTCAAAATAAAAACTCAAGTTGATGATAAATATTTATCCTGTGACTTTTTATTTTCAGCCAATATCTTTTCTCTTAATATCTTTTTGATCTTATGCATAAATTTTATATTAAACTTAATGGGAGCCATTTAATCTCCGTGGTAAATTTATATCTGAATAAAAAACGATTCATTAATTAAAAACTGTGCAACAATGAGATTTCATATAACATTTCTGCACTATTTTGGTTCTAGCAAAAAATACTTCCTTTGTGATCGGTTTTGTAGTGATTAATGATAACATTACTACGTAGTTGAAAGAAATTATAGTTTAAAATCGCTAGCCACCCGCCCAGCTTCGTGCGGGTGTAATTTAAACTTAATTAGGTTTGATTATACTTATAAATAAACCTTCCTTGAAAAATGTATCTATTTGATAGTGAAAATCACATCAAAATCCGTTGCGTCGTTTAGGAGGAGTAAGCGTATATAGACAAACGCGGCAAACGACTTTGTTTTTAACCCCCGACGGAAAACGAGGGGTTTTATAAGTTAGACTTTTGCACCCGTGTGTCCGTGTATATGTAAATTTGTGTATATGTTATGGCTTCATAGCTCCTAAACGAATACACCGATTTTGATTCCGTTTGTTTTTGTTTGAAAGGTGACTTTATCGAGATTGTTCTTAGCTATGTTTGGAATCGCTTCAGCCGTTCTAAAGTTATGGGCGTTTTACTGTTTGAATTTGTTTTCGCAAATAAAAATGTGTCGGGTTTTATTTTTAATTTTACTTGTAAACTATGTAGGTGATTTACATTCGAACATAATTCCTTCCTGAATTTCAACATTTTTTTTTAAGACGTAGCATTGGTAAATAACAATGTCTGCAAAACTACATTATGGCTTATGGAAGCCTAAGAAATTATTAATATCTACCGATGTTGTTTTTATGGCACATATAGTTTAAATGTTATTAAATGTATTTTTGGCACAGAATTTAGATACGGTAACACCATTCGCTGACCAGCCATTTGGTCCTCACATGAACAAGTGACAAGGGATAGAGTGCAATATAAAATTGGAGCCATGGTCTGCGGAGTGATGCCGCATACACCCCGTGAGTTTCCATTAGTCATTAGTCATTTATTCATGAACAAGTAACTTGTATCTGAATTTACACACAAAATTACACAAATACAGTATATGTACTAAAATATACATTTTAATTTCATAGATTACATCAACAATTTTAAAACAAATTTACATTTCTTCAATATTCCATTTGCACCGAGCTTTATCCTTCGAGTAACACTCTGAAGCGCGATTTCCTGTTGTTGGTACCTATCACTACATTAACTTGTTTTAAGTATATATTTGAAACCCACAGTCAGCCATTGAACGCCTATCCATAGCTACATAATGGTAATATGAACCTGGTAAGCGAGTCGACTCCCACAGAGACCAGTAGTACAGCGGCGGCCATACAAGCGAGGTACACGCCGGCTATCACTTGGATCTTCAGCGCCGATGGAGGTTCCAAGTTTGAGTTGCCCTGCAAACACAATCATTATGGGAATGAGAGAAAAAAAAATATTCATTAAAATATCTTTTTTTTAAACAAGCTGTTTTCGATTTCTTCTTCATAGAAATGCACAAATAATAACTAGTGCGCCATCTTGGGCCGTCCGCCATATTGGATTTAGAATGACGTCACTTAGCTAACCACGCATTGTCATCCAAAGTAAACGTGTATGCAAAATTTCATCTTAATAGGTGGAGGATAATTGCATTAAAATTCAGTTGCAAGATTTCGTCCGAATACTTACATACATACATACACTGCAAGTTAAATAAAAGCTTTTAAAAAAGAAGGTAAACAGGACTTTCTTTACGTGACCGAGACAAATGAATATTTTTTTCTTTTTATATATAGCAGTAATGGTGGGTGTACACCACACTACGCAGAGTTTTGGTCGTGCAGATATAATATAATATGACTTTATTGATACACCTTTGTTTCAAAAGTACTTTTAGCGTTTAGGTTACAAGTTCATATAAATAAAGATATCTTAAATAATGGAAACCCTGCCTCCTAAACTAGGGGAAACCTGTGACTTAGGGAGTCAGTGTTCTACTGTTACTTCGAATGTCCCAATAAACCTTTCTGTGTGTTGTTTATGATGAAGAACGTCATTATATAATGGGGGTAATAACAATTATTAACAAAAAGCTTTCAATCTGAGATAAGGTTCTGCAGAGTGGGATATGTGAGTATTTTGTGTTTTATTCAATTCAATTATTATTTTTTTGTTGTGTGCGTGTGGGTGGGGTGTGAGTGTATGCATGGATGTGAAAGTGTGATAGAACAATACACCCCGTATGTGAGGATGTGTGTGAGGATGTGTGTGTGTGTGTGTGTGTGTGTGTGTGTGTGTGGATATCTGTACAGACTTGAAAGTCTGAATAGTGTGGACCACCTTCAGACATCTCGATAGTATGTTTGCGCAGGCTTATACGAGCTTAATAATATGATAAGTGGTGATTAATTCATTCATTTCATACTTAGTTATTCGGCTGCGACAAATACTCAGACATACACGAAGACTTTTGACTTTTCATATACACCGACATTTGTCTGTACAGCCTTTTCAGTTACTTTAATCCAAACAAAAGAAAATGCTGATTATAAAAAAAAAAACAAAATCGAACAAACTCTTCACACTAGTCACAGCAAATATCTTCAGTCACGCTCCATCCGTTTCAGAGTTTCAGTTATTTTAATTTTCGGCAAACGACAGCTGCCTAATTGCGTAAGTGAGTTCGGCAAAGGGTCATACTCTTTCATGTAGTCATACCCTTTGCCTTGCCAATTGGGATGCTGGACTACATGATATACTATCGGCATATAATTTTTCTTTTTGTTTGTACGATACTGTCATAATTTAACATAGATTAAACGATCTTCTTTCCTGCTTTCACTTGTTTAACTTCAATTTAGCTCTTTCTCTCTATCTAGAACACTTACATGGGAAGCACTGGCACTGCAGAAGTTGACTCCGCAAGTAGCTCCGAAGTCTACTGTAGGTGTAGCGGTGACGTTACTGAACAGAGCATCAAGACTTGGAGTGGTCTCATTTGAAAGCTTCGGGTAATCACCAAGGTCGGACGATAGAACTGAAAAGTTTATAGAAAAATAGATTATTTATACCATTCCCCCTCTAAAAAGCTTATTTTATTCACTGAAAACAGTGAATAAAAATCACTTTTAATCACTGTTTTGGTGTTTTAATTTAGAACACACAAATACAAATTCTACCTCCAACTCAATGCTATACAACCTCCTTGCGCATAAAATACTCGATGCAAACTTCTTGTGCAAAGAATATTCGATTTTCAAACTCCTTTGTCGATTTAATTTTGAGTTTGTTTATATTTAGGATTTTAATAATGATGTTGATTTTGGTCTAGGATATTTAGTGAATACTTATTTAGATTGTAATTCTAATATTAATTGCATTGGTGCTTAATTTATTATAATTATGTAACGTAACGGAGGTGGTCACGGGCGTCTGAAACACACTAGCTCAGCTTAAATTTACAAAAAATGTGGAACCCTGAGGTTACTCATTTTTTCCAAAAAAAATAAGGTAATTAACCACTTATTTATTTATTATTATCCCTTGTGCTTTTTGCTTAAATCTTTCTTTTTCTCGTAGTCATGGTATAAAATATAGTATGCAACTCTTGAATAAAACGGATTTATATCGAGGATCATGAATCACTCGCGTCGCTCAGGATTCTAACACTTGAATCACTCGCTATGCTCCTGATTCAATCATCATGAATCACTCCCTACGGTCGTGATTCAGTTTTTAGAATCCTTCACTTGTTCGTGATTCATCAATGGCCCTCGCTTTAAATCCGTCCTTTATTCACTAGTTGTATAATATACTATTTTTATACGTTTAGAACCATATGTATGGGGATTATCATCCAAAACCTGCCTTCATCCACTACATAGCTTAGGAATCTTGTTGAACCCTTGTGCCAATCCCGACGTTCCTATGCTAACCTTATCGAGATTCTCATTCTCATCGTGTTAACCTCCACGGTGGCAACAATATCGTTTGCCAGGTCGGCGATGGGTGAGCATCACTTCTTGCTCCTGTTCTTCGACTACACTTGGTCAATCCTCTACTTTAGCTGCCATCACCAGGCATTGCCAGGTTTACTGCCCAATGCCTTTATTGAGTTCCATATTTTTTTGCCGATATCGAAGACTTCGTACATCGTTGGATCACGATGTTCGAATGTTCGGTCTATTAGACCTACGCCAAGCATGGGACGCTTCATGGCTCTTTGTATGATTTTCAATTGTACAGCAAGGAAGCAGTTAAGTGGAATTAACTAAAATCACTGTAAAACTAATTTAAGTCTATGATACCTAACCCCAGGTTCATTGTAAAACCAGCGTCAGGCACTAGTTTTCTGGCATTTATGCTATTTGGAGGCTTACTTTTTTAAACAGCATTTTTGTTGTTGTACTATTTTATTTTTGTTTCGTTTGTTTGTTCTTAGATAGTATTTTGTGCATAAAAAAGGCTTTCTGGGATATTGTCTGACTATCGAAGTTGCATTTGACGCCACCTGGATATAGGCTCACCGCCTATGTCCAGCAGTGGACAGAGACGATTGAGTGATGATAATACACAACAATACAAAAATGAACATATTCATTGTTCCATGATGTGATAAGACTTAAAATTGGCAGAAATACTACAGGAAGGAAGTATTTTATACAAAGAGTTATCATAATTATTTAAATTAAAAAGTAATTGCATTTTTAAACGTTCAATATTCTGGTTACTCGACCAAAATTTAAATAACTAATTGCAGAACTAACTGAGTGCTTAATTAAGCAATTAAACAAGTTATTATACAAACAATAAACCCGACTACTAAAAATTAACTAACTGATAAGAAAAAAAAGTACTACATATATTACATACATTAAATATTATGAGGCCATAGCCAGCGGCGACAAACGAAATTTTGGTCGGTATTTCTTTAATTTTTGTTTACCCCCATAATATTTAATGTGAAAAAAGTTACGCTTATCTTGAATTTATACCAAAATAGGAACATAAAAGTGTTACAACATATATATATTTGGCCTATTTAGTAGCTTTCATTTGATACCCATATTGTTAGGACGACGAAAAAAGATCTATCACATCCTTTTTAGGAGGGTGATATTTAAAAAAATATATAGCCTATGTCACTCCTACAATTGAGACGAATCCAACGACACCTCATATTTCATAATCCGTCAAGCCGTTTGGGCTGTAGAGCTTGCTATAGAAATGGACATACATACGCTCGAAAAACATTACACGCCCGCAGTCGGGTAAAGATCTAGCCAAAACTAATCTCTACTTCCTTACTCCCAACACTTGACCTGCTATACTTCCTGCTGTTATCACAATTTGATCAGCATTATGTTATTTAAGTCACAAGGTCGGTTCAGTCGTGAATTTTGTTTTAACTTTCACTTGACAGTTGTCTTTGCCAGGAAGTGTGTTCCGAATTGCTGTGACCTTGTAATGTAGTAGGATTGTTTTCAATGTTTGTTTTTTTTAACTAATCATGTGAATGTTGATTAAATTTGTACAATTAGACTTTATTTTAGTTGTTCTAGTCGTCAAAAGCAGCTTAAGATCGTTCCCAGGGACTGGAAAAGTGTTATTCGATCTATCGTTGGGAAACTGGCTGAAGTCTGGATATGGACAACCCACATTTAGGAATTATAACTGGAAGAGTTAATAAACCAGCATTATATCCGAAATCAGATTGGACGTCCTTTCACAACTCGTAACCGTTTCAAATTTAAAACTTACTGGCCGAAGAAATAAGGTTGCCCCAGATCTGTGCCATCTGGTAGAACATGAAGAAGAGTCCGAAAAATCGAACCACCAGCACCTCTGCTGACACCCCTGACAACTTGGCGTATGGTTCTGCTACCTGTAACATTTTAAGTCATTTTGTCTGGAATCGGGCTTATAGTTAGTAAAATAAAGATGGACTGAAGAACTAAGTAAAGAAAATAATAATGTTCTGATCAAAAACTTGTTATTCTATATCTATAAAGTTCTTCTCAATTCAAATCAAAATCAGCTTCCTTTTTAATGTGAAGTCAAGGATCAAAATTCAAAGAACTTAGTATCCACGAGTGTCTACATATAGCCATAAATATTCTTGAGGCACGCGACAACATATTGTAAAAACACATGATATACTTCCGTAGGTACAAATAGGTATATTATGTTAATTCCAAACTTAATTTTGAATGGCAGTCGTAGGTATATGGCCCGTAAGTCATTGTAGCGTAAGACACAAAAAAAATATTACGCACGGTATTTTTGTAGTATGATATGTATAATGTATGTAATGTCTATAAAAACTTAAGTATTGACATACATATTCAGCACCTACTTTGAGATAGTTAGCCAGCATTATATTCTGGTTATAATATAATCAAATTGCTTTGAATTTCGAATAGTAACGATATGGCGAACCTCTTTGTCTTAAAAGCGCCTGAACGGGTCTTGCTTTATAAAATTGTTTTATAGGTCTCTTATAAAAAGTCACCATTCAATTATTCACTCGTTTAAACGCCCGAGCATACCGCAAAAACATTTTTATTACGAGTAGGTATTTACAATAAATATATCTTCTGAGTTTTTCATTTCCGTGGAAGATTAGAAATGACCTTAGTCAATTAATTATATCAGTACCTGAGCGACCGAAATCGATTTATCGCCCCGAAACTCCCTTGCATACTAAATTTCATGAAAATCGTTGGAGCCGTTTCCGAGATTCAGATTATATATACATACACAAGAATTGCTCGTTTAAAGGTATTGGATAAATAGATTAATTAGATCATATTTTAGCCATACTTATTATCTAGGTTTTGCATACTTTATTTATATTCAACTTGATGCAATCATGATCTCTAGTCGCTCACACAGCGTCAATGCGACAAACAGTGCAAAATGCAAAGATCTTCGTAAGCTTTTCGTAGACAGCATCCACACAATTTGAATAAGAATCTATAGAAGATCTCCAAAGAAGTATCTTACCACAGACAAGAAAGTGCACTTAGCGCACCAGAGCGGCCCCCCACCGAATCCCACCATCATTCCTGCCGGTACCAAGGTGTACAGTTTGGGGTAGAACTGCGCCGCTATGAACGGCATGTATGCTATGAAGGATACTGCTACAGCCCATTTGCAGCCTAACCATCTGTTGATAAAAAGGTTTACACATTTAGAACTGTAAGTCGATAGAGCGGTTTATTTATTATAAGCCCGTGTTTCCAAACGCATTCAATCCGAATCTCTTCAAAGTTAGAGTGATCAGGCTTCTTCTGGGTAAGCTCACTCCATCGTCGACTCTGTCTCTTTCACCTTTGACCTAGACTAGAGTCAAGAGTAAACCCATCACAAGTAAAAAGAAAAAAAGTCTACTACAGCGCAAGAAGACTTTTGCGCTGCAGTAGTGCTTCCCTCTTTTCATTTTTCTCTGTCTTTTGTGACTAGGTCCAATCCACGTAGGAGTCTAACTCGTCACGGTTAAGTGGTGCGAGTTCCTACTCATTAACTTGAATTCTTCATGGAGAAAGATTTCTGGCCTAACGGTGTGGCGTACCGGCTGTTACCATGGAAGGTTACGTGGTCTTAGCCATGTATAGACTTCGATAATTAAATCCTATCTATATTTCGATGTAAAGCATAATTTATACTCTACATCGAAATATAGATACCTGTGTAGTGTACACTATCAAATATAAGTTGATATACAAAAGTTGCTTAAATATTACCTACACTACCTATACTTACTTGATAACCACAGCAGGCAGCAGTATATTCGACAGTATAAGTGAGAAGTATATAGCAGCCAGGGTAAAGGCTCCTGCACCAGCGTCACTGTTCACTGAGCTCTGAAGGTTAGCAGTCCCGTGGAAGGCAGTGAAGTGCACCATGAACGCAAACCCTAGGACCAGGATGTTGCGGTTGATCCGCCATTTCTCGTTGGTGCCAAAAATTACCGATGTTTCTGGCATTTTGGTGGATTATTCTGAAATGTAGGTATGATTTATATTGATTTTTGAGAATTTTTTATTGTTAATATTTAATATGAACAATTTTTAAGCTTGCTCTCTTAAAGAAAGTGGGAGTATTGTCACCTCCTGAAAGTTTGTGAACAAATTAATAGTCATCCTGTATAAAAATACCCTTGAAGTAATTGCTACTAACTTGGACCTACTTCTTTTTTTTAACACCCTTTATTAGCTTGGTATGTAACGGAATCTTTCAACGTGATTTTCACCCCCCTCAAAAAGTCGGATTAATTTGAAACTTTGCGCACTTATCAAGGACCCATGAAAGTGCTATAATTTAAATAGTTTATCCCATTATCCTTACAGATTCTTCAGAATTAGCAATTGAACTAAAAAGTAAAAATAAATAATAGTTAAAAAAACTTAAAAACACGTTTTAATAGAAAACCAAACTAAAAAGTAGAAAAAAAAAATTAAATTGTGTGATTAACAAAAAATATTATTTTATTGTAAAAAAGCGCGTTTAGTTTTATTAAACTATTATTTTAAGTCGGTTAATAAACTTTGACTTCATCCAAATGGTTTTGTGTTTTACTTTTACTAATTTACGAAGAACCCTAAAAGCTAGATATCCAGTTCGAATTTGGCATTTTGTCGAGATTTACTTGATACAACCAACTATGCTCATAACACATGTCTAGAAACAGCGTGATAGGACGCCAGGTCAAATCAATAAAACGTCTAATTTATTTATCCCATTTAAAAACAGTATCACAATTCACAATACGTGCGGAACACTCCCTTCTCCTAATTCACATTCAAGGATATCGGAATATACCGATTGTATCTCGATACTACTGGAGCAAACCGGTTATGTGCATAATAAAACACTGAAACAAAATATAGCCTATTACTTATCAATCGAGGATTTAAACGGTCTAGATAATCGATTACAGTGAAGAAGTGTATTTTTGACTGTTTCCTTATAAAATAAAATACAAGTTTTTCACCGCAGCCTTGCTGGCTGCCCGAGGCCTATGCCCAACGACGATATAACCACTTGACGGCGCATACAGTGCCCCGACGCTCGAAAACTATTAGTATTTTGTCGCCTATGTAAAGGCTTCGGTACTAGTAACCATTTTAGTTGTGACCAGTTATTAGACCTGTATGCACGCTAAATAAATACAAATTGTTTTATCTTTTTATTGCAATCATAACGCATAAAAATCCGCCCTCATGCGCCGTAAAGGGGTATGGGAAACATGCCAAGACATCTAGTTACAAAAAGGATGGCATAACTTTTCATCGGTAAGTAAACAGTACGAAAATTATTTTTAATTTAATCAGATTATGAGACACCGCAGGGATCTAGTTAAAATGGTTGATGGGGTAAACGAGCACAATTTTGAGTCCCGCGTTGATGTCTTTTGGAAAAGTCTCGCTCTTTCACTAGACAATTCTAATGCTTCTATCCCTTTCTCTCCCTTTGTATTTTTATCGTAAATATCTGTGCTGTTACTTTTAATAGCTGAAGTCGATATCGATAATAATAAAATTAAACTTAATAAAAAATGTATGAAAAAATATCTATCTACTTTTAACCGACTTAAAAAAGGAGGGTGTTCTCAGTTCGTCGAATTTTCTTATGTATTATGTTCCCGGATTACTCGTAGACGGCTTGACAGAAAAATACTTTTTGTTTCTCTATGTCCCCGACACACATATTTATATTTGTAATTGATTGATTTTTATTAAATAATATTTATATGATTTTAATTGAGTATTTTTAATAATGTTAAAATCCATTTTATCGATATCGACAATTTTCCCTTAATCGAGTTGATCAACCCTAACGATAGCCATACCTACGCAACTTACTTTGAACTGACCAATTGCAGCCGCGCGTTCTTCCTCGTCTCCCGGCCCGCGGTAGTGAGTCGTGTGCTTCGAAGAAATCGGTCTATAAGCTCTCTAGTGGTTATATTCTCTTTGCCTATGCCACAGAAAAAATGCTAATTTTTCGAGATCGAAAAAAGTAAGATATACACTAAGAACCTAATAGTACGTAGCTTACTATAAGTAATCGTATCAGAACTGCCGAGATTTATGATAATATTAACATAACATTCAAATAATAAGTTTTTTGAGACAGACCAGAGCCTTCAAAGCTACGACGAATGTAGATTTATGTCTGTGCTTAGAACCGATTTCAAAATTGAGTATTTGGACTTAAGACGTGTCAAATTTTGACAGTCTATTAGGGTAGAGTATTGTTTGACAAACACTCAACTTCGAATGCTTAATTGAGGAATCAGGGGCCACTTTTTTATTATTGTTAGGCTCGCGCTTGAACACTATCTCACTTGGTGAATATTGTTATGATACACCCGTGATTTCTACATGCATCTATCACAATCATTGAAAAAAGTTAAGTTTTACGTTTGCAGCTGTACAGCTGTCCAGACGCACGGCGATGCGTCATCGGTACATGGTGGACATCCCACCCATACGCACAAAACGTTTGGGGACACTTTCATTATGCGTACAGCTAAGGAGTGGAATTCCCTGCCGGAGTCTGTGTTTGAATGGAGAGTGAATAGGTTACTTCTAGGCAAGCGTGCTTCACCGTCGACCACATCATCGCTTACCATCAGGTGAGATAGTGGTCAAACGCGAGCCTATTGAAATTAAAAAAAAAATGCTTCGTTATATTTTTCTTGGACATTATAGTTACTAAGCCGGATACGTCTGTTAGTTTGAGATTAATATGCATGACATACAAGTTGCTAAGCGATTTATGACTGTAAGCTTTATTGCATTTGTAACTCATAGTTCTCACCTACACTGATGTAATGTGATTGCATGATCTAACTATTTGTTCTAACTGTAAATTATGACGCTAATCAAAATAATTCTAAGTTGTGTACCGATTATAATATCTAGTATCAATACATCCTTATATTTGCGAATATTAGTATTACTGCCAAGTCCTGCAAGATGGTGTTGCGAAGAGCTCGGTTCGACCATATCAGCCGAATAGGGACCAAACTTGCCTCTTACCCAGCAGGTAGTAAAGCGTTTTGGTCCCTGGCTAAGTCGGTCGAGTCGAACTTCTGCCGCCCCTCACTACCACCACTGCTGAAACCCGACGGGTCGCTGGCTCACTCCGCTGAGGAGAAGGCAAATTTATTTGCCTCTCTTTTTGCGGAATCTTCACGTCTGAATCCTGGTGACGCGCGGCACCTTCCTTCTCCTGATGGATGTGAGACGAGTATGTCGGACATTCGCATCCATCAAAAGGACTTCCGTAGGGTGCTGCACAACCTCGACGTGAACAAGGCTAGCGGCCCTGACGGAATACCAGCTATAGTTCTTAGAACCTGTGCGCCTGCCTATTCCGCCTTTCGTATGAGGCTGGAAAAGTGCCGAATGCTTGGAAGCAAGCTAATGTACAGCCCGTGCCCAAGAAGGGCAGTCGAGCTGACCCGGCTAACTACCGACCCATATCTGTAACCTCCATACTCTGTAAGAGTATGGAACGTGTACTCAATATTAAGCTCCTGGCATACCTAGAAGCAAACGATATCCTTAGTGACCGCCAGTATGGCTTCCGCCGAAATCGGTCTACTGGGGATCTTCTAGCGTATGCCATTCACATCTGGAGTGAGGCCATCGAGAGGCACGGGGAGGCGCTTGCCGTCTCCCTCGACATCTCGAAGGCTTTTGATAGGGTCTGGCATGAAAGCCTTATTGGTAAGCTTCCTTCATTCGGTTTGCCCGGTGGTCTGTGTGATTGGATTGCAGACTTACTGAGAGATCGGTCCATTCGAGTGGTTATCGATGGCTGCTCGTCGGACCAATTGGATATCAATGCCGGGGTCCCTCAGGGGTCGGTTCTCTCAGCAACTTTATTCTTGCTGCACATTAACGATCTGCTAAAACCCAAACCCCTGAATCATACAATTAACAGATAGTCCCACATCTGCACGAGACATCTAGGAATGTCTCGTTTTAAGAGTATTACAATGTTTGCCGAAAAAGAAAGGGTAGCGATTGTTAAGCCCCAACGGAAAAGGTGGTATTATAAGTTTGACGTGTGTATCTGTGTGTCTGTATCATAGCTCCTAAATGGATGAACCGATTTTGTTTTTTTTATTATTTTTTATTGTTACTCCATAAATACATCTATGCGGCATTAATGAATAATGATCTGATCTGTTTATAATGAACAAACGTCTAGAAACAATTATGAAAAAACATGTCGCATATAACTAAGGCTAGGTTAAATAAATCAAACACTTATTATAAATATATTCGCACGGATACAATACAAGCTTTGTGACCTTGTCCAGCCTGTACACATTTGAGGTCAATTGTTTGCACGAACTATATAAATCAAAACTTTAATTGTATCTTAAATAGTTTCTTGATATTTATAGACTTGAGTATGACAAACCCGCGCAAAAAGACGCTTTTCATTTGTTTAATTGAACGTGTTTTAGAACTCAAATGCTTCCGGTAGGTACTGTGAAGGTGTAACTCAGGGAGCTCTAATAATAAGCAGAAATTACTTTTAACTTGTATTGAATCAACAACGTGCCAGCCTTCGGGCGGCTTTTACAGAAGTCCCAGCTAAACAAAAACTACACGCGTTCGATCTATTTCAAATATTCTGTATTCGATTTCCTTCCAAACTTATAAGTCGCCAGTATTAGGTGTCAGCGGCCGAACAGGTTGCTTGTCCTATGTGGAAAGCCTCTACATGAGCTACGCCCCTACGAATAGATGCGCAGAATCATGTGAAGCGCAGCTATTCTCAACTTTGGAAGGAAAATCACTCTTACCTAACACCTTTACCTAACGGAGGAATTAATCTGAGGTCCTTCCCTTACAAGGGGAAGGTGTTAGGTAAGAGTGATTTTCCTTCCAAAGTTGAGAATAGCTGCGCTTCACATGATTCTGCGCATCTATTCGTAGGGGCGTAGCTCATGTAGAGGCTTTCCACATAGGACAAGCAACCTGTTCGGCCGCTGACACCAATGTGTGAAGGGGTAACTCAGGGAGCTCTAATAATAAGCAGAAATTACTTTTAACTTGTATTGAATCAACAACGTGCCAGCCTTCGGGCGGCTTTTACAGAAGTCCCAGCTAAACAAAAACTACACGCGTTCGATCTATTTCAAATATTCTGTATTCGATTTCCTTCCAAACTTATAAGTCGCCAGTATTAGGTGTCAGCGGCCGAACAGGTTGCTTGTCCTATGTGGAAAGCCTCTACAGTACGTATATCATGACAGAGGGCTGCTAGTCAGGCCTCCTTTATTTATTGAATAATTCATGTACTATAAGGGTCAAAAGTGCAGTCACACTCTACCAAAACAGAAAAGGCATTTTTTTTCTAAGCAGCAGAATTTCAACTTTTCACGGTTAGTAGGAATAATCTATACTTTAATTTCTATAGAAAATATTAAATCAGTTGTGGATAATTTAACTTCTTCTACAAAAACTAGCCATTTGGGAGAGTATGACTGCACTTTTGACCCTTAACTGTACACACACATAATCAACAGACAAGAAGAAAGGAACAAAATAATACGAGTGATGAAAATACAAAGGAGATGCTTATTTCTTTTTTTTCTTTCTGTGAAAGGTGAGTTGAAAAATATATGTAAACACCGTGTCTAGAGGCGATTATGTGATTAGAAGGAATCAGTGGCCCACCCAAAAAAATTTTGACCTAATATGTGTCGGATTCCTCACGATCTTTGCCGTCGGGTGTGTAATGTATGGTATAATAACAGATAGTATAATATCACTTGAAATAACATTATTTCAAGTGATATTATATCATCTGAACGTTCACATGATATAATTTTCATATGCTATAAAAACAAATAACCTAATTTCATGTGATCTAATGTTACATTTCATATAACCTTCGTTTACTCCAATAACGTTTAGTATAACATTCATTTCATATAATTTTCAATTAGTATAATGCTCTTTTTATATAACGTTCAGTTGACTTAATTTTCATATTAACTAATTTTCTAAGGTAAAGCACCGTTATTGAGAAAAAAAATTGTAAACTAACCTCAAAACACTAAATTTGCTTCCTGCATCGTCTCCGGCAACCCCTTCGCCCTTACGTAACAAAGGATAGGCACCCAAGCTCACCTCTGCAGCTTCGGCTTGCTGGTCGCTTCCGGCGCCCAGCCTCAGCCGCTACTGCTCGCACGGGAACCTATGCTTCCTAGGCGGCGGTTGCTATCCCTTCGCACCTCCGGTTTTCATATACACTCTCGGGGTAGTAGCCAAAAGACTACGTGAAGTCGGGGTGCCCCGAAAATGTCCATCCACCCGCATAAAAGCAAACTAATAACAATCAAATAATTTATGTGGTGATTGTTTTTGCAAAATGCGATTGCAATAATGGCTGGCGTTTTAAATATAATCAGTTTTTGCAAAGTAAACTTTTCTAAATTATATTAAACGTTACTTATAGACTTTAAACATTATAGTAACTGAATATTATACTAATTGAATCTTATTTCAAATGTGCATGATATGAAATGTTCATTTATAATAAGGTTAAATGAAATTATATCAATAATTCATTATATCATTTGATCGTCATACTAAAAAAGTATATTAAATGAAATAAGGTCATATGATCATTAGAATTTTCGTTAAAAATTCAAACGTTACACACCTCTTTGCCTTCACAGTTGGGTGATGATATAGTCTACAGGTTTTTGGCAATAGCTTTTAAATAAATTGCTCTAAATTGTGCGCTTACCTATGTTCGAACCAGAAGCCATGAGTCTTAACTTGAAGTCACTATAAATAAATAAATCTTTTGATTCTTGATACCAAAACTTGTGTCCTAAAAACCATTAAAGTAGTTTCTAAAAGTCTCTTCTCCAGAAAATTCGTAGGTTTTATTGATTCATTTGACACTATCAAATAAAAATACCTTTGTGTAGATGTACTTGTTAAAATCAATCGTGATTCTAGGTGTGTACATAACATTACGAAACAATACGACAATCTAGTCAGTTTCTTAAATTGTTATGCAGAACACAAATAAAATTGCGTCAAATCGTTTGGTGAATTACTAAAACATAATGTTATGGGGCCCAATATAAATAAGTAAAAATACCTATCAGCACAATAATACTTGACGCCTTTTACCCGACTGCCGTAAGCGGTTAATGTGTTTATCAGTCTATGTATGTATGTTCCTATGTGACGTTCCAGAGACCAAACGCGTTGGCCGATTTTGATGATTTTACGTCAATCGATTCGTCTTAACCTTGCGAGTATCACTGGCTACATTCAAATCTGCTGATAATAGCAAAACGGCGCATTTTTGGGCGCCATATTGTGAGGTCCCAATTTTTTGTTTTCTTCCAAATCCATCGTGTGGGGTATCAAAATAAAGGGTTTGAAAAGTTGAATTAGGTACATTTAAACATACTTGTTTAAATGTACCTAATTCGAAAAAAAAGGTTGATTAAAAGTTATAAATAAAAAAAGTTAATTCAAAAAATCAAAAAACCCAACTGCTTAAAAAGCGAACTAAAAAGACTTAAACAAGATGAAAATCATGTCGGAGGATGCATCTGGTTTTGGCCAGCCAGTTCGCGAATATGTATCCTCCGCCTGCACAGCATGATTTTCATCTTTTTTAAGTCTTTTTAGTTCGCTTTTTAAGCATTCGGGTTTTTTGATTTTTGTATTAACTTTTTTTATTGGGTTGGTAAATCATCCAATGACTTCTCCCGCTCTAGGTGAAGCGTGAGGGCGTGTCAGACATCACTGATTAAAACCCACCCGCGATCCAAAGACAGAGCCGTGGTAAATCTTTTTCAAATTTAAACGCGAATTACTAGGCTCCTAAGATTCTTGATTACAAGTGATGGTCGATCAATTTGGTCGTTTCATCTTTTATAAATGACACTGGCTGGCTTTACGAATTAACTTTGAACAAAAAACAGTAAAGACTTAAATTAATAGCAGTATATCTTCAATCAGTGACTTATTAATATCTTTATCTCTATCAATTAAAATTTAATTACAAATAACCTTTTAAATCTACGGAATGACATATTTTTATTCAGTAGTTAATTACAAAAAAACAGATTCCATTACCCCATTGAAACGGTGCTATAATATGGGCCTGTTAAAATGATTGATTGTTAATATTGTCTGCACTTTTTGCTAATAATATTGCGATTGAGTAGTTACCCTTAAAGCCCAGGCTACACAGAAAACGGAGCTAAGTTCGTTTAACTACGCTCATGTAAATAACGCGTCTTTTCATACTGCATTATTTAGGTCGCGATCTTCTTCATGTCATGGCACGACAGTGATTTAGATAGATGAAATATACTTTGAATACTAAATTAGTTACTATTAATATACTAAGTTGTTCTATTTTATTGGTACATAATCTTTGCCTGTTTCACAGCGTCGTTGGAGGCAACATTTTGGCTGAATGTTTTGGAGCAAAAAGTGCAGGATATGACTAAGATGTGGAACATACTTTGCAACTCGGCTCCACATCCACATCCTGCTTCCGTTCCGTCTAGGTAGCCTCACTTTGCTTCGCGGTTTGAACCGAAGTATGAAACAACCCGAAACGAAACTAGCTTATTTTCGTTTCGTTCCCGGTGTGACCTTCGCTTCATAAACGTCGTCTACCTACGATATAATATATAATTTATCACCGTAGTTTTATAGACCTTGCGATCGTGTATTGATTTTAATACTTTGCACAGAATACTATCAATTATGAACGCAGTATTGATCATGATTGATTAATTTGAATTGGTAATTTAACACAGCGTGCAGCGTTGTTGTTAACTTACTAATATTGTAAATGTGATAGTTTGGATAGATGGATAATATGTGTGTACTGAAGCACGCCAGAATATCTGAACGGATCTGGATGAAATTTGGCACAGATATAGATTATAGTCTGGAATAGCACAGAGGCTTCTTGTTATCCTAGTATTATGTTGCCTTAGGATGAAAATGAAAATGAGTATATATTTTTTTAATTATGCTTATTATGATACAAACTTCTGCCCACGGCATCGCCGGCGTGAAAATTATTTTATTATGCTAAGGTAAAATTAGGTAATACTATATCCGTATCAAAAGGATAATGTGTTAACCTAGGTTATGAACTATCCGTGTACAAAGTTTTATCCAAATCGTTCTGCCATCTTTGCGTGATTGGAACACAAACATACAAACTCTCACGGTTATAATATTATAGTTGAATAGTATATATGATTCAAAAAATTAAGGAGAGCTTTGGTTTAAGCCCTGGTTCATTTTAACTGCGTATGCGCCCATAACTTTTGACATAGTAGGTACCGTTTTGGGTTGATCAATATCATGTCTGTCGTGAGCTCGTGACTACTCGCGACCTATAGGTACCTATCAGGACAATCAGATCTTGATATGACCCTCAAATCAAATGCACTAAATATCATTCATACAACATTTCAGATATTCATATACCTTCTACTTACCTGATACTTACCTGGATGAGTTTGCCTAACTTTTTTGAAGAAAGTAAAAACGTAGTTGAAGCCATGTTAACCTTAGTTAGCTCACTTATCATAGTTCTCACCCTTAGTATATAGCTGGTTTAAAACAAAGAGCTTTTTCCTAAATGCACTAATTATGACGCTTTCGCTAATTGTTAAGGCACATACTCATTGTGTGTGGCCCCGACATATCAATTAACAGTTAAGCAACACTTGTTGTTTTTTTTGCAATATGACATTGATTAAGTTATATAATGAACTATGACGGTTAAGGATGTTAATGATAAATATACATTCATAAATAAACTCACGCCTTTTTTCCCATGGGGGTAGGCAGAAAATACAGAACGCCACCTGCTACGATCTTTAGATACTTAAAAAATATTGTTTTTTTTGTACGCTACAGGGTCTATATTAGCAAATTAAAACAATAACAAGCCTTTCCTAACACAGATCGTACTACGTATCTACATTTTTTTTTACCTATTTACCAAAGCAAGCTATTCTTTTTTTTTAATTCTAGTACACAGTGAACACAGAACTTATTATGAAAAAAAATAAAAGAGATTGTGTCAAAAACGTTGTACAGCGCGACGTATTTTACGCATTCTAATTCGAAAGGAAACGAATTTGATTAAATGCGTGAAAATCATTTTAGTATATTTTTTTAAGTATCTGATGATTTTTTTATTTTGACACAACGACTAAAGTAATAATGGAAATCTTCTATCCAAAGCTTTGCTAGCTGTACCCATTAAAAATAACTTTCCTCGTTCAAAAAAAACAAACTACGAAAATCCTTCATAGAATAAGAAATTTCCATTCAGGTACTAATTTAATCTGAAATTTTATATATATTTATTTTACAGAATTGTACCTATTTGTACTAGCTGCCCGCCCCGGCTTCGCTCTGGTTAACATAATATCAAATCAAATCAATCATTTATTTGCATAGAACAGTAGGTATTGTACAATAAAGTTGTTATAAAATATAGTGAGCCGGGTACATTCTGCCCGAGTTTAGGCATGCAAAATTCAACAATAATGTCATCATCAATAAGCTTATAGATAAAATTATGATACAGTGTTGATTAAGATACCAATAAATTATTTTAACAAATCCAGAAGAGTATCAAAAAATGTCAATAATATTAAAATGTTGAGACGTCACACATAGGATCATTCAAAAAATCACTTATCGTATAGTAACATTTCTGTATCAAAAAAGCTTTGAGTTTGTTCTTAAATTGTCGAAGGGTGACACTTTTTATGCTGTCCGGTAGTTTATTAAATATTGTTGGGTCCATGCAGAAAACACTTTTCCCAAATAGTGCCTTTTTATAGCCCCCGGTAATTAAGAGGTTTTTTATTGACTTCTCACGGGACCTTTCTTGGATTCCGAGACCTCAGCAAACTATTTATTATTTCTTTTTACAAAAATTGCCATCTCCAAAATATATAACAATGGAAAAGTAAGAATTTTTAAAGATTATGTATAGATTAGATTATATTATAGATAGATTTTGTCTACTTCTTCAAGATTCTGATTTCCTGGTAGTTTGAGATTGACACATGATTCCATCCCCGGATATACTTCTATTTTTATGTTTCTATTCTCCTGGCACTTTTGAGAGTCACCACTCATGATTCCAGCATCACCACTCAGATTCCCATTTTTTCTAGCTGCCGCACGCGTGGTATTACCAATATCTAGGAAATTATGTAATTTCATGACCTCGCCTCTCGTACTTGAGATCGTGGGTTCGAATCCGGGCAAGTACCAATGCGACTTTTTCAAATTCATATGTACAAACACATATGTTCATATGTGGAAAACATCGTGAGGAAACTTAGACTTATAGTGAGTTTATTATAAGATTGTGCTCCATTGGTGTAATTGCTGCAACGCGTTCCAGTGCGAGGATAAACTAATAAATAAATAAATGATGTTTTATTTTAATTTTTGTTTATGTAATATTTATTTAATGAATTATTTTTACTGAATTACCAACATAATCTATAAGTTGAGTTACTAACATGTATGGATCTTGGTCTAATTAATAAAGAATTGAAGTTAATTGAATATGACATTGTGTCTTGAAACATTAATTTTCTAGTTCAGACTACAGTCTCCACGTGGAAGGCTGTTAGGCCCTTTCCTAATGGCGCGATGCCATTCGATTTATATCACACCGATATGCGATTTTTACTTAGTGAAATTGCAAGTATGTTCACATGCACGCAATGCGAAGCAATTCGACCAATACTCACTTGAATTTTTCATAGAAAATCTAAAAAAAAAAGTTGTATCAGTAAAGGGCCTTAGTGTCAACCTACGGAACAACAATGCCCTTGACTGTCAGGGTGATAGGCACGGGTGACGGTACCAATTACAATGACAAAACCACATTGTGACCAACATAATTTATTTACGTACAATTATTTTAGACGCGCGTGGCCTTTACCGAAAATAGGCTCTATTATACAAAAAATAAGTGCGCACCTTTCTGTATAAAACTACTTATTTAATGCCCGCCTTCCTCTGAGAGCGGAACGGGCTCCGTACGGAGTCCGATTAACTCGCAATGTCGTACTTCATAGAATTACTTCCACTGAATATGAGCGAGCGCAGCGGACTAAACGGGTTCAAAGAGTAACGAAAGTGTTCACAGAGTCGAACGGATTCCGTA
The DNA here is from genome assembly GCA_947562075.1 of Orthosia gracilis. NCBI lineage: Eukaryota > Metazoa > Arthropoda > Insecta > Lepidoptera > Noctuidae > Orthosia > Orthosia gracilis. Next base: position 37,049,926 of record OX387275.1, on the reverse strand, counting down.
CGGACTCCAATCGACTCGCAGCACTGATTTTCATACGAGCACTTCCACCGCGAATGAGTAAGCGGAGTGGATCGAGCGAGTTAATTTGGGTCCGCTGTGTTATGTGTCATGGACTCATGGGGCGACGCACGCTAGTTTTGAAGGGACTCACACACACCGCAAAGTCCGCTGGCAGTGGAAAGGAAATGCTGAAACTCTTTCTTAGTGGACGTGCACATCTATTTTACTCCGGACCGCTCAGTTCGTTACCTCCGTTTCCGCTCATCACCCTTTTTTAGAGGAAGGCGGGCAAAACTAATAATAAAAATGTGAAAATAACTTTGTTTGTTACTCCGTGACTCCAAAATCGCGTAGATGAGACCATGGAAACGGTTATAGGCACTTCCTTTTGCATAAAACTTGAGGGGAGAAATTGATTTTGTGGTGGTAAATTTTGTATGGAACTTCTTATTATGTTGTAATTTTACTTACAAAGTACCAGGATACCAGAATCTTGAGCGATAATAACTCACAAAGAGAATAGAATCGTATAAAAAATATGTCCATGCGTGAAAAAGACTCACAAACGACCAAGCTCATATATATTAATGCGAGCGAAACCGCGGACAAAAGCTAATGTTATATAAACATAACAGAACATGATACAACAGAGTTTATAAAATTACTACCTACAAGACTTTCAGAAATTAAATTACTTATTGTTAATTTATTTTAACCGTGCTCTGTGATTGTACTTTTTTATAATTTTTGTATAATTCATGCTCGCGCTTGTATTGTATTATTATTAAAGCTAGATACGCTTAGAACAAGATTCTCACGCCTGGAAATGTTACAGGTAGGTAAACCACACGTTTATGATAAAAATAAATTATGATGATTCATTTTATAGGTCATACATTGGTGACATATATTAGTACATACGAGTATATATCTCATCTATAGGAAGAGCTCTTGACTAAATAATAATAGTCGCACAGGTCGATCTTCAGGATTATCAACGCTTGCCAAGGTCGGTCGGTGGATGGGTGACCACTCATTTTATACTGAAACCAGAACCTTTCTGCCCCATCGGCCATCCGTTTAAGTCACTGCCATTTAAGTTTGGCAATTCTTCGGGCTATGTCGGTAAACCCTAGTTCTCTACATTTCTGATTCGATCACGCAAGGAAACGCCGAGCATAGTGGTGACGCTTGGAGGAGGCCTTTGTCCAGCAGTGGACGTCTTTCGGCTGATATGATGATGATGATGATACATAGAGGAACACAAACAAACCAGAAAATAACCAGTCTTTCCGATGGAAATCATAATTATGATTATAAATCATATAACCATATGTATCATATACAGGGTGGCAAAAAAGTCGTGGATCAAACGAAACAGGGAGACAAAGGAGGTAATTTCCAACAAAAAATCTTTCTCCAGCATGGCCATAACTTCATTGCACGAAAAGATATGAATTATTTTTGTTTTTTCCATGAAACTACCGAGATTTTTTACAATTTAATCAGTAGAAAATTAAATTGATTAAAAACAATAAAACAAAAGGTGTTGTATTATGACTCGATTATGTATCAATACTACAAAAATTGTATTGCAGCTCTTGGTATCAAACTTAACGAGCAATGAATATTTTTCCGTAAATTTTGAAGCGTTACAAAAAATTACTTCTCACTTTAAGACCACCATTTGAAAAAAAAAATGTATTACGGAAAAGTGACCCTGTATTAAAAAAGCTTGCTGGTTTAATGCTGATTCGAATGAGGTACAACACTTTACTCTTTGATCTTTAGTTTTGATTTGACGGTCGTTTTTTCATATTAAGGTGCAAATTTCATTAAATTAGCCTTATTTTTAAATTGATTAGTTTATCATAAACTGCTAGTTTTTTGTACGTTGGAACGCTAGAACTGTTCTGTTCTTGTCACACTTAGGATTTATGAGATGGATAGACACTCTTTCACACTAATCAGCATTCCGCCGATTACATGGGAATTTTATTAGGCGGTGCAGATTGTGTATTATGGTCAGAGGTAGGAACTTTGAGCATTTAATGTAAAAATTTGTATTTAAATAAAATTACTAAGGCATAATCGTTGTTTTTATAAAAAATCTAAACTTTCCTTTAAATTTACTATTTTATTAAATTTGCACCTTGATATGAAAAAACGACCGTAAAACCAAAACTAAAGATCAAAGAGTAAAGTGTTGTACCTCATTCGAATCAGCATTAAACCAGCAAGTTTTTTTAATACAGGGTCACTTTTCCGTAATACATTTTTTTTTCAAATGGTGGTCTTAAAGTGAGAAGTAATTTTTTGTAACGCTTCAAAATTTACGGAAAAAAATTCATTGCTCGTTAAGTTTGATACCAAGAGCTGCAATACAATTTTTGTAGTATTGATACATAATCGAGTCATAATACAACACCTTTTGTTTTATTGTTTTTAATCAATTTAATTTTCTACTGATTAAATTGTAAAAAATCTCGGTAGTTTCATGGAAAAAACAAAAATAATTCATATCTTTTCGTGCAATGAAGTTATGGCCATGCTGGAGAAAGATTTTTTGTTAGAAATTACCTCCTTTGTCTCCCTGTTTCATCAGACGGTCGATTCTTTTTGTTTTAATTTTACCCTTAAAATAAATTGTAAAATGAACCATGACGAAAATACGATACTATTTTTTAGCATGACTGTACTTTGACTGTACTTGACCGATCACCACGTCACGACTTCGTCAACGTGAGTCGGAGCGGTGTCGCGGTGCGGCACGTTAATGCGACGCGATGAGGGTGAACCAAATTGTAGGTAAGAAATGATGGTGAAAATGCCGCGTCGTAGAACGACGCGACGTCGTATCGGGTTTATATGTGTAAGAGCTCTTAGTCATTCTGCTAATTGGATATTTTGCTAATAGGTAATTTTGAGAATAGGACGATCTGCTCGTAGGATGTTTTGCGAATAGGACCTTTTCATACGGAGTCATTCTTTAACCCAGTTGCTGGGTTATGGAGGTAATATAGGCAGTCGCTCTATATGAAATTCCAGTATTTAGCTACATCTGGGTTAGACTGGAATCCAATCCCCCCTCCTTCATCGGTTAGGAAAAGGCTAGGCAGATCTGTCTGTCTAATCTTTAGCACCCTTTGGTGACAGTAAAGGATGCAGAGCTTATACTTACACTGTTGTCTTTCCATCATATTTGAACAGTTTAGGCGGGCTGAAATAGCAGCAGCATTCGAAAATGACGAGTGTTCAAATAACATTTCTCAAAAGCAAAAATTAAGGTATCATTATATCGAGACACATTATAGAGTTTAAATGCGTTCTATATCTCAATAGACTTGATATTTCTATTTCATAAATCTGGAATTGTAGGCATTTACTATCCGAATAAGGAAGCTGTAATGTAACTGCTATTACCATGCTTGGTAGTTGGTAGGAAGTTTATTGACATTTGCTCGGAAGGGGTTCAGTCCAAGTAGGTACCTTTTAAGCATAATATCTCGCCTCTTTTACTTGTAGGGGTACAAAAAAGATGGCTCAAGCCTGTTCACCAAGCTGGGCAGATGAAACCGAAATCGGACTACAAAACGTGACTGGAATGGAAGAGAAAAACCTTTTGCACCGACCTCAAGTAACAGGGACAGGATCCTCGAATTTAAGTAACGAAAGTTAAGTAACGAAATCATATAAAAAACCGGCCAAGTGCGAGTCGGACTCGCGCACCAAGGGTTCTGTACCATTATCGCAAAAACGGCAAAAATATCACGTTTGTTGTATGAGAGTCCCACTCAAATTTTTAGTTTATTCTGTTTTTTGTATTTATTGTTATAGTGGTAACAGAAATACATCATCTGTGAAAATTTCAACTGTCTAGCTATGACGGTTCATGAGATACAGCCTGGTGACAGACGAACAGACAGACAGACGGACCGCGGAGTCTTAGTAATAGGGTCCCGTAATTACCCTTTGGCTACGGAACCCTAAAAATAGTAATCTCGCCATGAATTGGATCTTGGTTATTATGTTCAGATCCTGTCTATAAACAAGAATTACTACAGCCACCGTTCCGTATGTTGCAAGATGTTTTATTTTAAGTCCTAGATATTGTTTGTTCTATTAATATTTCAGACGTAATTGGTAGTACATACGAGTAGTTGTTGCGTATTTTATACGATACTATTAAGTAAGCGACTTAATTATGGAATATAATAATATACCTATACTTATTATTACCGTTATTTCGAAATTTATATGCTGATATGTAAGAGACCGGCTTAGTACCTAGATTTTAAATGATTTAGAATCTACTAAACAGTTGCGAAACAGCTCAATGATTTTTATAAATAAGTTCCCAGCAAACGAAGATATCAAATTATAAAATATTATAAAATAAACTCACCTTTTAATTATTTTCAATAAAAGTCCTTTGAAAATCGCACTTTATAAAAATGATTCTTTGTTTGTAATTAAATTACATAAATTTGTTTGTGCAGTTACTAATTACCGAAGTATTTACATTGAAATATTCATTTTACAATAATTAACACATCATTTTCGTAAATAGAATTAAAAGTAAATTGAATTTTAAATATTTTTTTCTCTTGTTCCCGCCAATTTTTCACTTTTGAAACCACAGATTAAAAAGAAATGTCACATTTAGCCAGTGACTTTTCACAACATTCTTTTTTTTATTTTCAATTCACTCAGCTATGGTTTCGCTGTCCGAAACCGCACGAGTGACTGTACGGTATGTCCGTGTGTCCGAACCACAAGATAATAGGTGCCTAACTAAGTAAATGGAGCTAAAGAGCCTGTGCAGCTGCTGTACGAAGGATTTGACGCGTTTTCATTGTAACGTTCTCCATTATTTTGCATGCTAGAGATTTCTCTAGCATACAAGATTATTCACGTAAGTATCAACCAAAACTTAATTATAATTCCAAAAAACGTTTTAAAAATAAGGTTTTTTTCTATATTTTAGTTGTTAATATTGTGCGTTGTCAACCAAACAAAATGTGTATGCAAAATTTTAGCTGAATCTATTAATAACTCTTTTAAAATTCAGTCATACTGTTTGACCTATACATACTAACAAACTCACCAAGTTAACATAGAAGCTTTTTTTATTTATGTAACTATAGGCTCGCGTTTAACCACTATTCGCCGGATGGTAAGCGATGATGTGGTATACGGTGAAGCACGCTTGCCTAGAAGTAACATATTCACTCAGACCCCAAGGTCATAGCTATCAGGAAACAAAGACTCCGGCAGGGAATTCAACTCCTTAGCTGTGCGCACAATAAAAGTATTGGCAAAACGCTTTGTGCGTATGGGTGGGACGTCCATCGTGTACCGATAGCACATTGCCGTACCTCTGACTTGTAGTCTCATGATGGAAAGAGCTAGGCGGAATCAAATTGTGCAGTTCCGTCGCACACTCCCCGAAATGTAACCGATAAAAAACCGACATGCTGGCATCTCGGCGTCGATGTCCGAGGTTCTGGAGCTTTGATGCGACTAGTGCATTGTTGCCAATAAGCCTCTTGGCCCGTCTGTCATCCATCCCAGAGGTGAGAGCATTACTCAAGTTGAGCAGCTGTTCAGGCGTGAAGTACCGTCTCACCTTTGCAAGAATCCCCATTTTTTTTAAGACTACTGAGCTTTTGCCTCAATGAATGAACTGAAATTGAGGGTCGATGTCAACGTAACACCAATAATTTCGAGATGGTCCGTTAACGGCACGGTTACACCACGAAAAGATGGAGCCGGGAGTAATCGGTAAAAGACACGCTTGGGTCTTAGCAGTTTCAATGAAACTGATCAGATTGGCATCGCCCCATTCGAAGACCGCCTTCAAGGACAGGTTCAACAGGAGAGACCGAATCTGAGGCCCAGTAGACCGTGCGCAGGACACGTATTTCTCAGCAACAATGCTGTCTTCTGCATACCCAAATGTTCCGGGTTTTAGCTGATGTGCAGCAATAACAATGTTGCCGAGAGCACTGTCCGCTGAGGGACTCTGGCGTTGATATCTAACTGACCGGACGAGCAGTCATCGATAACCACTCGAATGGATCGATCCCTCTAGATGTCCGCAATCCAATCACACAGACCACTAGGCAGACCGAAGGAAGGAAGCTTACCAATGAGGCTTTCGTGCCAGACCCTGTCGAAAACCTTTGAGATGTCGAGGGAGACGGCTAGCGCTTCCCCGTGTCTCTCGATAGCCTCACATTGGACCAATTTTGGCGAAAGCGATATTGGCGGTCACTGTGGATGTCATTCACTTTTAGGTTTTCCAGGTGCACACGTTCGAGTATATATTTATTTATTTACTAGCTTTTACCCGCGGCTTCGCTCGCAGTGAAGCCATTATTCTTTTTTTATATATAAAAAGTATCCTATGTTACTTATAATACCTCCAAGAATATATGTACAAAGTTTCATGATGATCGGTTCAGTAGTTTTTGCGTGAAAGCGTAACAAACAAACTTACATTCACATTTATAATATTACTAGCTTTTACCCGCGGCTTCGCTCGCAGTGAAGCCATAAAAAAAAAGAATCCTATGTTACTTCTAATACCTCCAAGAATATATGTACAGAGTTTCATGATGATCGGTTCAGTAGTTTTTGCGCGTAAAAACACATACAATGGGTGGCCTAATCGCATCTCTTCCAGACAACCAGTATATACTTTTACAGAGGATGGACGTTACAGAGTTGGGTCTGTAGTTGGCCGGGTCAGCTCAACTGCCCTTCTTGGACATGTGCTGTTCATTGGCTTGTTTCCAAGCATTTGGCACCTTGCCAGGCTCTGTCGAAAGGCGATGTCAAGATATCAAGATCGGAGACAACTCTGGCGGCTTCGTTCACATCTAGGCTACGCAGTACCCTACGGACGTCCTTTTGATGGATGCGAATGTCCGATATACTCGTCTCACATGCATCAGGAGAAGGAGGAGGCTGCGTGCCACCAGAATCAAGTTTGCCTTTTCCTCAGTGGACCAGTGACCCGTCGGGTTTCAAGAGTGGTGGTAGTGAGGGGTGACAGAAGTTTGATTCGACGAACTTAGCCAGGGACCAAAACGGTTTGCTACTCGCTGGGTATGAAGCAAGTTTGTTACCGATTCTGCTAATGTGGTCAAACCGTGCTCTCCGCATCACCTTCTTGGCTCTCTTCTTCTGACTCACGTCATTTGCCTTGCGCGTTCGAGCGTCGACCCGTGCCTGGTAAGCCTTGTGTTTAACCGCGTTGGCGCGCGACAATCATAAGGCATCCAAAGAAGGTACTCACAAAAAAATAAACCAATTAAAATATTTTTTGGTAAAGTATGGGAAGTTTTTATTTTAATTTTTTTAACCTGCGGTTTTCAAACAGACCTAGTTGTGCCACATGACAGTTAGAATACGTATCGTTCATTTCATATCGCATCGCACCGCGTCTGGTCTGAGAATGGAAACACGCATATTTTCCATAACCAATTTGCAATACAGATTTTATTACGACCAAGTAGGTATACCTAAAGTATATAATGTACTTATCACCACAGTAGTCTAGTGACAAATCTACCCACTATTTATGACTTAGCACAGAGCTCATAAGATTTAATTGACTGGAATCAAGCACCACTGGTACATTTAATGGTATTTCCTAGTAGATAAGCAAATTGTGGATAAAGATGTTAAATCAATTCTGAAAATTACGGAAGAGATTAATTTGTCTAGTAGGCGCGACCATTTTGCTGCTTGGTATACGCTTAGATACTCTCACTGTTACCACGAGGTATTTTTTTACATAGAAAAAGTTGGTGACACTATTACGCAACACTGGAACTTCCTTAGTTAATAAAGCTCGATGATACCTACCTTTTTTTTAGGTGGCAAAGCTTCCAATGACTTCTACCGGTCTGGATGAGGCGGGAGGGTCTGTCAGAATTTTACTGACTAAAACCCACCCGTGTTCCTTCAGTTGCTTGTGTCAGGGCCGCGGTAACTCTCTTTCCGCGACCCGACGAGTCCTATCTGGAAAACTTGGATCCCGCAAAGGTGGTTTACAAATAAAAAACAATAAAAACATCAATTTTATTATTATAATTATCATCACATTTCATCTACACTTAAACATTTCAGTAGTTTTTGAACGTAACAGCCACTAGGCCGATTAATTAATTACATAATGTATTACAAATACCGTCAAAGATAAAAAAATATTATATTTCTTCCTATGTATCATAGAATACAAAGTTACATCTAATATCTTATATCTATTCTACGAATGTATCGAGTATGTATAATAATAGTAATTATATTAAAATCAAATCATTGAGTTCCATAAATTTGGACATTGGCAGAACTTCTATAAATAACATCAACAACACAAAAAAGAGTTAAATCAATTCAATCCGTTTGTATGTAATATTGCTTGAATTGCACAATATTTACAAGCTGTTTCGAAAATGTGTAGACATATTTAAATAAAAAATACCTCCCAAAATTATTGATCAGCTGATTAATAATATCTTTATACGGAAGGTTCATTTGTTTTTCATGTCCATGGTTTAAAATAGTTTTTTTTAATACGACTATAGTAGTCACAGCGGATCCTTGTGTCTCTGAAGTTGACTCTGCCATCCATTGCGCAAGAAACAGTTTATCATCGAGTATATTGCATAGAGTAAGCGAAATACGACGATGCGACAAACGTAAACGAGTGAAAGAGACATTATACAATGCTATCTTCACATTGACATAAAAATAGCTACTGCGCAGGGTCTTGCAGCCAATTCAGAGACACAAAGATCCGTTGTAAGTAATAAACATTTTTCCGAAACACCTTGTAATGTATGTTGGCCGATGTTGGCCTACTACACTGTCAAAATAACAATGCATTTGGCGCTGTCACGTCACTCTGACGTTCGGCTCTCGCTATTGGCGCACGAGGAGAACGCGGGGCGACGCGCGGGTAGGTGGGAGTGAGGTCGATGACAGTCCATGTGCATAGTTATTTTGACCGTGTTGTATGAGGCTTCTAAAAACGTGCAGCCGTGTACCAAACATTAGTGTATGGTTGTATGTTTTGCCTAGATTTATCAGAGGGCCGATTTCTGAATCGATTATTATTATTATTTAACTTTTTTTGTTTATCTCACGTGTCTCCTGCACGGGTCACAAATAAGTTATTTAAAAGCCTATTTTATTCACTGAAAACAGTGGATAAAAAGCACTTTTAATCACTGTTTTGGTGTTTGAATTTAGAACACACCAATTATATTCTACCTCCATCTCAATGCTATACAATCTCCTTACGCATAAAATACTTGATGCAAACTTCTTGTGCAAAGAATATTCGACTTTCAAACTCCTTCGTCGATTTAATGTTGAGTTTGTTTATATTTAGGATTTTAATAATGATGTTGATTTTGGTCTAGGATATTTAGTGAATACTTATTTGGATTGTAATTCTAATATTAATTGCATGGGTGTTTAATTAATTATAATTATGTAACGTAACGGAGGTGGTCACTGGCGTCTGAAACATACCTAGCTCAGCTTAAATTTACAAAAAATGTGAAACCCTGAGGTTTCTCATTTTTTGCGTATTTTGAAGGTAATTAACCATTTATTTATTTATTATTATTACTTGTGCTTTTTCCTTAAAATAATTAATTTAATTTAATTTTCATTTTCTCGTAGTCATGGTATAAAATATAGTATGCAACTCTTGAATAAAACGGATTTATATCGAGGCTATGAATCACTCGAGTTGCTCAGGATTCTAACACTTGAATCACTCCCTACAGTCGTGATTCAGTTTTTAGAATCCTTCACTTGTTCGTGATGCATCTATGGCCCTCGCTTTAAATCCGTCTTTTATTCACTAGTTGCATAATATACTATTTTTCTTTCTTAAACCCTACTTTAATGCCAAAGTTTGTCAAATTTTCGATTTTTAATTCTTTTCAGAAATTGTGAAATAATAAAGAATGAGTGTGGAGTATTACATTCAAAAACTGTAAATTAATTTGTTCACATTAACTGCCGAAACGTAAGTCACCAAGGTCAAAAGGAGAAGTTATAATTCGTCAATAAAACAGTTTTCCACGGGATCACGCTAGACTGAAAGTTACAATGGGGTCCTCATTTAATAACAATTGCAGGGCAGCTAAGTTCGGCAGCTTATGCTGATTTTTTTTTTGTAATAATTATTTCAAATATATTAACTAAGGAAGGTTCTTCAAAAAAATTAAAATTAAAAATAAAGTTTCATTAAATTATGTACTTTAATAAAAATGTAATAATATCTTCTCTGTTCACAGCAGTTTCGAATAAAAGCCCAGCCGCCATTCAAAAACATAACATGTACATTGGAACTAACACTATTAACAATATAGTCGCTATCCAATCAAACATTTGCTTACATTGTTTCGTAGGAACTCGTGGCTAAATAATAACACCCGCACGGGTCGATCTTCAAGGTTAAGCAACGCTTGACGAGGTTGGTCCGTGGATGGGTGACCATTTTCAACATGCCGAGTTTCCTCCGTGCCTCAGAAAGCACGTTAAGCCGTTTATTTATTTATTTAATACTTCATGCACAAAAACGTACAGAGGCGGACTTAATGCCTTAGGCATTTTCTACCAGTCAACCTTTGGGTGATGCAGAGAGAAATAGTGGTAGGTGCAAATATGAAAAGTAAATCACGACAAGGTGGGTTTATTCAAATACTATACATACATACTATAAAATACATATAAATATACATACATACTATAAAATACATACAATATTATATTTAAACGTTGGTTCCGGCTGTCATTTGAAGATCTTTGTCAGTCGTTACGTGTAGTCAGAAGCTTGAGATGTGACACCAGTCTAGCAAAGGGGTACCATGTTAGCCAGTTACTGGGTTGTGGAGGTCAGATAGGCAGTCGCTCCTCGTAAAACACTGGTGCTCAGCTGAATCCGGTAAGACTAGAAGCCCACCCCAATATAGTTGGGAAAAGGCTAGGCAGATTGATTTGTTTCGTAGGCGCTTGAGTTTAAAATCTTACTCTCAGTAGGTAATACACTAAACAGAATTTCGTTCTTTTTCACAAATAATATAAATATCTGCTGCTCTTCATTTAATCCTGTGACGTAATTATAGCCTAGGTAACAAATATTCTTGCTGTCGTCAGTTAGGCCTATATACCAAGTCAGTATGAACACAAAATAGAAGCGCGCCCATAGAAAAAAAATTACTCTAGCGAGAGCGCGCCGCTGCTTACGTACTTTGTGGTATGATGAACTTCCAATCGAATCAGTTGCCATGGCAACAGAAAAACCTTCGATTAATGTCAATTTGTATAACAAACTCTGACTGTAAGGTCGTTTGTTCTCGAGGCACCGCACGACACGATTTTAACACACGACACACTGACGGTCTGTCGTCCGTTCGTTTGTTCACTAGACACGATTCTGCAACGACAGTGCAGTGCACTTGTTTTGTTTTATAAGCGCGTGAGTCGTGCGGTGCGGTGTGTCGTGTCGTCAACAAGCGCATTCCGGTTTTGTCCAGCCGCTAAATCGTCACCGCAAAAAAACCGAACCGACATAGCGGCATCGACGACATAGCCGAAAATCCGTATGAAAATCGTGTCGCGGGTGGTGCGGTGTCGTGCAGTGAACAAACGGTCCATACAAATATATGGAGTTCTGAATCGTGACCACATTTTGTGGAGTCGTGTGTCGCGTCGTGTACAAACGACCTAAAGGTAAAGATGATTCGCAGTCGAGTCGACGTTATCTACCTTTAAACACAAAGTACGTAAGCGGTGGCGAGCCGCTTTAAGGGTAAGGTTATTAAATGAATATTAAGGGCCTACTTCCGCTTTAGTGCCATAAAACGGTAACTTTCTAAAGCATACTCCTTAGTAACGGCTAGGTTAAAAGGTTTGAAAAAGGTTTGTATATAATTTTTTAAACATGGTTTTTTCGTATAGCAAACAGTTTTGCATTAAAAAAAAATTTGCAAAACTATATATTTCGCAACTTTTGGATTCTCCTCCAAAACGACTTCGATGTTTAAAATTATTTTTACACAGAAAAATTGATGGCTGGAATTTCTTCATAGCTGACAAAGCATATGTAAATCAAATAATATTTTGCAAACAAAAAGGAGGTACAATATTGATATTTTGGCATCTAGCGGGCGCACGGCCAGTACTGCGTAAACATTAGGGCGTATATATCGCCTTAAAGAGTTGAATTCCGAGTACCATTCTCCAACTCGAAAGGTATTTTTTTCCAAAAACCTTGAAAAAAAAATTTGCCACTGTTACAACACTTCACAATCACAAAACAAAATGGTCTCATTTTCAAAGAACAAAACATCCAAAGACATCACTCAACGGTCTGAAAAGCAATATTATCACAGCCTTTACTATTATTACTAATATAACACAAGTCCTTCTTCTTATTCTGGAGTTTCCTCTTAATCTTGTACTGCTGGAACTCAACTACGAAGTAGCAAGCCACTCCTACGATCATCATGCCGAAGAGGAGGTAAGTCTTCGCACTGGTCCGGAGGTATGGAGACAGGACGTAAGCTATGATGTAGCCTACTGACTCCCAGAGCCTGAAGTTTGAGAAGGCTGCTTCTTCTCTACCGGGGAAGAGGATGCCGTAGTAAGCTGTAAGGAGAAAATATTATTGTTAGATGATATCGAAATTAAAAAAGAGGCTCTGGGCTGGTTTGACTTTTCCATTAATTTTTACCTTTTTTCCAATCGCACTGGAAAACGGTTTAACATGTACTCTTAGGTTCAAATATACGGCAAGACCAGATTCAGCAGGCCCAGTTTTTTATCCGTACTTTGATGGGTTTTTTTTATCAATTATTGGCATCACAAATTAATGGTGCAAAGGAAACTAATTCGATGGTGCAGGTCAAAGGTGCATACGGCAAAAAGTGAAAGTAGTTGTATTAATATTAATGGTGCAAACGAAACTTATTAGTGTCTTCTGCACAATTGATGGTATGGTATAACGGGATAAATCTTATTAATATTATAAATGGGAAAGTTTGGATGGATGGATGTGTGTTTGTGACTAAATCACGCCAGAATGGCTGAGGGGAACTGGACGAAAAATTTTCACAGTTCCATAGATTTCCATAGTTCATAGTCTAGAGTACCACATAGGCTATATTATATATTTTTATCCCAGGATAATGTTCCCTTGGGTCATGCGCTTGGGAAGAATTAATTATTTGACCATTTGTTTAGACTTAATTTGATGAATAATCGCATTTTACCGAAATTTGAAACCATTCGTTTTCATATTTAACCATTGGTTGAGTTAACTAGGGATCGAAAAACTGGGCGTAAGAAAGGTGTAAGCTCAGCTGGTTTTAATGACTGACCCTAAGGTGGACTGATAGAAAATCCCTAAGGCATTAAAAGGAAATGCGGTCGCAGACATCCAACTGAATTTCCGAAGTAAAAAGTCAGAATTCGAGGTTTGGCTCTAGCATATTTTCTCCTCCAATATTGGACCAATTTAAAAGATATTCCGGGATATTTATTTAACTCAAAAAGAAAGATCCATTCTGCTCTATTTATTTATTCATCAATATATATACAATATAATATTAACATATATACAATTGAATATACTAAAAAAAAGATCCTATATACAAATACAAAGGGCAAGGGAAAAAGGCTCTTTGTGTATCAAAAAATTCGTCCACACGATATCAATGGGAAACGTGCCTAGAACGCTAGCAGCATTGCCACGGTGGATCGCAAGATAGATACTGTGTCCCTATGTCTTTTTTTATAATACATTATCCTTAGAAGAACTAGAACCCTCAAAAGATGCTCAAAATTGCGCTGCCAATAGAGACCTGGTGTACAAAATAGACAAATGTATTTGAAAAACAACCGGCCAAGTGCGTGTCGGGCCACGCACAGTAATAGGGTTCCTTAGTTGCATAATTATGCGGACTTTGAAGAGGGCTTTTTGTTGTTACATGAAAATTGAAACGGTTTCAGTGGCTCACGACGTCTAAAAATGGGCCCACATAGGACGATAGTAACTGAAGAAGGAGTTATAAAATCTAAAAAACTAAAAGTTGTTATAGTAAAAAATATTAAAAATAGTAGTTATAGTTAATAAATACTATCTATTTGAGTACCACCGCGTTTGTAGTAAAGATTTATAACAAGCATCACTTAAAAATTTGAATACAGCAGTATTGCTGTTACGGAGATAGTCTTCGATAAAATCTCCGAATATTAACAAACCGAAAACAATTATTTTAGTATGAATATTTTCAAACAACCTACTCAGCTACGAAAAATTAAAATTAAATTATTCAATGATAGGAACAATTAACCAGCGCAAATAAGCTCCAATAAATAATCTTTATGAAGGACGTCAATTGCGACAGGAGCCAATACGAGGGCGCGTTAGTAAAGCCACGGGGAATGGTATGATTCGTTTCTGGATCCTCGCATGCACGCTCCTTGTTTTTTTTTCTCTTTTGACATTGAAAAAATGACAAACGCAATTAAGTATATAATTACGGCCACTGAGAATACCGCCATCTATGGTCGGGAAGCGAAATTTGCTTGGCGAATCTGGTTTGACTTAGATTACAAAACGTCGAAAATACTTCTGCATTAACACAAAATAGACTCCCCGCGCGCATGCGCCGTCCGGACCGGTTCTACCAGCGACTCCACCCACTCCAATGCGTTGTTCGAGCTTAAGCATTATTAATTTAGAAATCATTATTATTAACGATGTTATGATTTTATTTTTGTATGTTTGAACATCGTCCATAAGCATATATTTACTACCTGTTTTACGTGCAACTAACAACTTCATTTAAGTAATTTTTCAATGGCATTTGTACAAAATTTTAACTGTTCCAAGTACATTTTATAAGTGGGTCGACTGTTACTCGTAAACTTGTAAAGCTTACTTAGCTGTGATAGTTTTCCTTTTAATTACGTTATATATATATAATACTGCCGTGAATTTTTCACGTATCCAAAAGCAACCATTTCGCTGGCAGGGGGCGGGACACTTGATTCTAACAATAATTTGCAATTCAAAGCTTAATTTTACCAAAACGGATATCTGAATCGAAAAATGGTTTATTATTTATGAATGAATGGCCATTCATTATTTTTGAATGGCCTATCCAACGATACCCCACACCATGTGACAGACGAGAAAAAAAACATCCCCACTTTACGTCTATAGGAAGCAAACGAAATTTTTTTTTTCCTGATTTTATTTTACCACTTTGTCGGATATTATATCAATGCCAAATTATTAATATGTATATCAATGCCAAATTATAGTTTTTTAGTACTTAGAGTCTGTGAGCTAAGCTGCGGACGGACAGACGGACATAGCGAAACTATAAAGGTTCCTTGTTGACTTCGGACCCTAAAATAGACCAGGTTATACCTACAGCGGCCCACTTGGCTTCGTTGTCTATTTAGAGACTTCCAGGAGGGCCAACCGTTTATGCCCCGCTGTGAGCTATATACGTTTATTGGCCAACGACTAACCATTGATCTGCACAAGCCACACGGAGTCGCACAGGCCCCACAGCACGGCTATGATGTACAGCACGTAGCCTTCGCCAGCATGAGGCCGCCACGTCAGGACTGCGCTGAAAAGTGCCGCGTGGACTATGGTAGCGCCGATGATTAGGGGGATACGGCCAGTCAGCTGGAAAATTATTAAACAGGAATGTGAGGACGATTACTGAAAAAGTTTTCCTAGACATTTGTTACTACCCCTTTTCATTTCTGACTTAAAAAAAATAGCAGCAAAGCGGGCGAAGCCGCTGGCAGGAGCTAATATAATAAATAATTGAGTTTTAAAATGGAAGAATACCTAAGACGACAACTTTCTGGGATGATCAAAGGATTGATCAAAGTGCTTAAAACCTAGAGCACTGGAGATCCTATGTAAGTACCAAGGTCAGCTACTATCCTGTTTTAGTCCATAAATTTAAATTTTCCTTACCTTAGCCAAGTAGCCGGTGAGCACGCATCCTATGGCGTCTGACAATCCGAAGGTCATCATGACGAAGCCAACCGATCCGGTGCCGACGGCGCACGACACGAACGCCTGCAAACACAACACAGCAAATTGTATTTTTGTGTTTAGCTCTTAGCTTTGTGTACTTGATGAACTGCTGCAATTTGTTGCTCAGCGATAGACATAATAGAGAAGGTTTTTTATAATACAACTTAGTATTAGATCACACACACACACACAAATACACTCACACACAAACACATTCGTGCCGGACTTTGATTTTTATTGTATTATTAGTTTTAATATGTACTCTTAGTTTTAATTTTACCCTGTTAATCTGCATAAGAATAAATTGTAATTGATACCCAGAAGAGGGTACTGGCTCCTGTAACACAGGTCAATCACCTAGCACAGGAGTCAGGCATTGCCGCACTTGCCGCTTACGCAGTGCACACAACGAAAGCTCTCAAAAAGGAATATTTTTTACCGTTTTTGCAACATTTTTTCATTTACGCTCCGCTCCTATTGGTCTTAGCGTGATGTTATATAGCCTATAACCTTCCTCGATGAATGGTCTATCCAAAAAGAATTTTTCAATTCCAACCAGTAGTTCCTGAGATTAGCGCGTTCAAACAAACAAACAAACTCTTCAGCTTTATAATATTAGCATAGATTATTATTGACAGGCTCCCGTTTGACCACTCTATCTCACCTCATGGTAAGCGATGATGTGGTCGCCGGTGAAGCACGCATGCCTAGAAGTAAACTATTCACTCTTAACTTAAAGACCCCTAAAAGAAGCTATCGTAAAAGAGACTCGACCGTAAAGTAGATTACATAATATCTAATAAACAAAAAATAACTTACCGCAGTAAAATCAGCTCCAAAGAAAGCCTGCTGCAGACCAGTAAAGGTGATGAGGATGACGAACAGCAGCTGCGTGGGCTCTATCATGAGCTTCAGGGTCACCGCCAGGAGGGCCATGCCTGTCGTACCTGAGCCGGAACCCGTGCGACCTGTGTCGTATCTGAGACAAGGGCTTTTATGAACATGATTTGCATAGAAGACAAAATACTATTTACACTTAACGTTTTGGGAATACTTTTATTAGGTGTATAGCAAAAGCGGGCGAGCACGGCCTACTGAGACAGGCTTGAGTCTCACATTTTATTACAGTTTGGGAGCAAAAACCGTGATAAAATGCGTGACTCGAGTCCACAGATAAATCTAACTAGATAACGCAAGTCCCTCCAACTGTATGAAAACCAAGCGTGCCACTTTTTAACATACAATTTAAAAACAAATTTTCTTACCAATGAAAGAAAACATTTCCAATGCCTCCGCCAACTTTTTATATACAGTTTTTATAGCTGACACACACAATATGGCATAAAAAGGCAATTTTCTAGATTTCCGGTGCCGATAATACTATATGAAAAGCTCAAATGACGATCATTGATCGTAATGTTTTGACACGCGAAGTACGTACATTGGCATCATCTAGTTAGATTTATATCTGTACTCAAGCCTAACACAGAGGCCGTGCTCGCCCGGAAGGAGTGGAATTCCCTTTCGGAGTCTGTGTTTCCCGATAGCTACAATCTAGGGGTCTTTAAATCAAGAGTGAATAGGTTACTTCCAGGCAAGCGTGCGTCACCGTCGACCACATCATAGTTTATCATCAGGAGAGTTAGTGTTCAAGCGCGAGCCTATTTTAAGTAAAAAAAAAAATGTAACAATATTACGAGTAACGGTATACCATGACGGTCTAGGAAAAATAATTGTGCCTACAGCACCGTGCAGGTGAAAACTATAATTCTTCTCGCTCATATAGGTAACGAAATGTGTCTAAACGTGACGGCTCTAGAGGAGTATCATTCAATGTCAGCGATGGCGATGGTTGAAATGCCAAATTAGGAATTGATCATGAGTTATGAATTATACTCCATTTGGGATAACATTAGACGTGTAAATTAGCCCATTTTAAAGCACGTTCAACCGATTTTGACTTCAATTGCCTTCGTGATACAACAAATGGTAGCTGTAGTAAACAGTTGGTTTTGGTAACAGGTTTATGCTTTTTGTGTCATCCTTAAGTTTACGGGATAGAACTCAAAATCGGTTGAACGGACTGTAAAAAGATTTGGAAACATGTCTAATGTTATTTCAAATGGAGTTTAGGTATGCCAAATTAAAAAGTTCTCTTGTTTTACTCTCAATTCTCGACCCACTATTGGAATCGCCGCCAAAGGGCCGATTTCACCAATGAAACTAATCGCGATTAGTTAAACTAAACTCAGTTTATGCAAAAAAAACAAAGAACAAACAATGAAAAGAAAAAACAGTGTCAATGTGTATACAGAGTATATTATTGTACCATGGTCAATGTAATAAAGAACAATGAATAGAAATAAAACAACCCGTTGGCACATTGAAAATTAACAATATTTGGCACTTGACAATATAAATAAAATGTATCTGTGTTTATTATTTACTAACAAAGACACGAAGATTAAAGTCGAGAAGTCATGTCTACTGAGTAAGTTTTAAGTGTAAAAACTAACAAACTATTTATCTTTGGTCTGCAATAAAATACTTTTATTTATCATTTATTTAAGTATAGTAAAGTTTCAACAAGACAACACAATAATTTCAAACATGCTATATTAGTATAATAAAATGTTTGCATGTGTTGTGAGTATAATAAAATGAATTGTGTTGTGCTGTTGTCACCTTGTTATCCAAATTTACCTTTTCATAGAATCCACGCCCACGGCAACAATAAGAGCTGCTCCAGCCATACACGCCAGGTAAATACCTGAAAAACCAAATACAAAATATTATTTCCCAATTAAAAGAAAACGCTTTTTAGCTTAGCGTGCATTGTCATCCAAACCAAACGTGTATGTAAAATTTCATCTCAATCGGTTGAGGATAACTGCTTGAAAATTCAGTTGAAAGATTTGGATACATAGCAAGTTAATAATAAAATAAAAAAGCATGTAAAATTGAAGCTTTCTGTAATGCCACAATGAGGAGAAAAGAATTTTGTCAGCCTAAAGTGGGATAATAGACGTCGTCGGTCCCGGTAGTCATCCCAATGACATTCTTCAATTGATGTTTTGGCAAAATTTTTAACGCATCTTAACGTGAAAATATGTATATTGTCATGATTTCAATACCAAATTTGCATTTCAAGTACGCCACATGTATGTTTTAATCACCTTGTATATTGTACTGCGGTAAAAAGATTCATCACAGTAGTTTTATATTGTTTGTTAAAGTAACACAGAAAATTTAATTTATTTTCCGGCTCCATAAGGTTTATTGAATTTATTTTTAGCTATTTGAAGAGTTTTCAGTATACGTACACTTACTGAGGTCAAAATACAATTTACTGTGTTAACCATCATATAAAGGGAATCTGGTTTTGTCCGCTAACATCTCTTATTATTTAAAACGGAAAAATGGGGCTAGGAGAATAGCGAACCGCCTCATTTGATCTAGTGTTTGAAATCGCTAATGTTGAGATTGGGTTTTATTACCGATTTTCCAAAAACGGAGGAGGTTCTATGTTCGACTGTATGTATCTTTTTTTATTTTATTTTAATATGTTCCCGAATTGTTGCCATTTAAATTTGGTGAAGATCTGATGAAGAACTTCGGAGATATACAACAGAACTCTTCAATAAATGACGGCCAATCTCTCGGGATTGCTGTAATGCAATCGCATATCTGTTTATGATTTACACCATTTCATAATATAACCTTACGCCGGTACCCTCGAAAAAGTGAGCAGATATATACAATTCACCCTGGTGCACTCTCATTCCATCGGTTATGGTTATGTTCAAGTTTCATGTTATTTGGGTAATCTATTCTGGCATCACCTTGGGCATTATACTTCACCTTACTATAGAGCTAACCCAATATGCAATGTGGCTTTTTCAAATTCATATGTACTTTCTAAGTCTATCTTGGCCGTCACAGGCAATGGTGTAGGAAAACATCGCGAGGCAATCTGGACTTATATAATTAACTAGCTGACCCCCGGGGCTTCGCTCCCGTCAATTGGCTACATGAGTCCTCACACTACCTACCTACCTATCCGTTTAGTAGTTTCTGCGTGAAAGCGTAACAAACATACATCCATCCATCCTCACAAACTTTCGCATTTATAATATTAGTAGGATGTAAGTCTGAAATAGCCAAGTCAGAGGCATGTGGGGTTCCCAGAGTCGGCTTAATTAACTCTGACACCAGAGATGGCCACATACTCACACGAAAACAAGCAGATATCTCCAATCTTACCTGAAATCATCTGTATCTTCTCTGGAGGCTGCGTTGGCAGGGCCTCACCAGCAGCGGCACTGGGCAGGAAGCTGGCTCCACACAGGATAGGAATCATCGTCTCATTCACTGACGTCACTGCTGCTGTGTTGTTGCCGGACGACAACACTGGAAACAAAAGAAGATCATAATAAAAACATTTGTACGAAAAGTATAGAATAACTCTTTAAAGTCAAAATAGATGCAGGATCATTATGTGGCATGTTCTTTTCCTGATTTAACTGTGCTCGAATCATATATTCGTTCACTCAGAACTGTCTTTGGGTGAGATCAAGGTCTTCATTAATATTTCTGGTCCTAGATCCGATAACAATATTCATTGAAAGCTGTGTAACAACTTTGATTTTCACTCTTTCCATTTATGTTTCCTACAAACGAGCAGTGTGAGTTGAATCTTCCAGATCTTAGAACAGGATTAAACGGTAACCTTACTTACCAAGAGAAGAGATGAGGTTGCCCCAAACTTGATTCATTTGGAAGATCATGAAGAACAGTCCCAGGAAACGAGCCAGCAGCGCCTCAGCTGATATCTTAGATATCTTACTTTGTGCAACTGATGTCTATAAAAATAATAAGACTAGTTCTTAATAGTTGACAAAGCTGGCAAGAATATGATCCCTATTTTCTTTCAGTTAGAGAGAGACGCTATAGCACTAGAACAACTCTATTGAATATCAATGGATGGGAAAGGTTGAGGATATAATTGGACAACCTACTAGACGAAACGATGAGTGTTTAGTGCAAGGATTTGCATCAAATAGTAATCACTCTGCCCTTTGCAAGCCATTAATCTCGAGGCCGTTATAATCGGTGATTCACGGTTCGGCTTTTGGTGTAGAGCAGTAGTAGGACTTCCCATGTATGCTGATAGTCACGGCGTTTGGCAGGATCTGATATTCAACAATCATCATCATCATTTTTTATGTTCCCACGTGGTCCAGTGGTGGTTTCACGTGGGTCCAGTGTAGGTTTGGTAATTGTCACATGTATGCGATTTTTTGTTTCTAGGACATGCCGGTTTCCTCACATATTCAACAATAGAATTCACAAATGAGGATCCCGTTGCGAAATTATAGTTACGCTTGCCGAGGTCATTCCGTGGATAGGTTATCATCTATTACCTACCGAGATTCGTCCGTACTTCGGTATGAAAGTTAAGCCGTTGTTTACAGCCGGGAATCAGATGCCAGAAAATCTGACCCCAGTCTTACAAAGGGGTACCGTTTAAAATACTGGTATTCAGTTGCTTCCAGTTAGACTGGAAACCACAACATAGTTTAGAAAAGACTAGGCAGATATGTCTGTAAGTAGCCGAGACCTGCAGCCTTATTGGCTAATTAATTCGTATAGGCAACCGGCAAAGATTATGAAAAATCGACCAATCACAGACGAGATGAAAGAAGCGATGTGGTTTTCCGTCTATGTGATTGGTCGATTTTTCATAGTCTTTGCTTTGTCGAATTCAATACGCAATAAGGCTGCTGGACGCTGAGCGATACTGCAAAGCAGAAAATAGACGCTCTGGAAATGTGGTGCTGGAGGAGAATGCTTGGAGTATCATGGACTGCGTTTCGCACTAGCTTTTCCATTCTCCAAGAACTCTGCATCAAGCAGCGGCTATCGGTTATAGTCCAGGCTCGAATACTTCAGTTCTTTGGTCACGTGTCCCGACGAGGCAAAGATTCTATCGAAAGGCTTGTGGTCTAGGGAAGAGTGAAAGAAACAAGAGCGCGCGGCAGGTCTCCCATGAGATAGACCGACCAGATCAAGTCTGCAGTAGGTGTTTCATTGCAAAAGGGAAGGCGTCGCATCGGGAGGCGAATCATGTCAGCTCGAAGTCTCATTGCAAAATGATGACCACAACCGTTCTGTCAAGAGTGTACCGACGAAGAAAAAGAAAGTAGATAATGATTTTACAAATAAAATAGGTAAATCAACTCACCACAGACAGGTACGTGCACTTGGCGCACCAGAGTGGACCCCCGCCGAGTCCCACGACGAACCCCGCGGGGATCATGGTCCAGAAGGTGGGGTACAGCTGCGCTGCTATGTACGGCATGTACGTGATGAAGGACAGAGATATCGCCCATTTCGTGCCTAGCCATCTGGAAAAGAAGATTTAAGTTAGAGAATTCAGTGTTTGAAATATTGGGTGAAGGCCTCTGTTAACACAAACAAGAATACTTAAATATTTTTACACTTAATGAAATGTTCTAATGTCTAATGTTCATCCTGATGAATCCACGCATGCCTCCCCTTAAAAAAATAAATTCCACTGTCGTTATTACTGAAACAATTAAAAAGCCATTGTGTCTCGCAGGAGCCGAGTCTTTGGCAGCGAACATGTTAAGTTGTTGAATAAAAAGATTAAAAACTATAGTCGTCATCATCATCAATTCAGTAGTCTAGCTGGAGGGTCTCCCAAAAGACATTTGTTGCTAGTCAAGAGCCTCCTCTAAAATCGCCACGTGGACCCAACTACGACATCGTTTTTCTAGCACACAACGCGAAAATTGTCTTCAATACCAAGTCGTATGCCTGGAAACTGACTTACTGATTAAGTACAACACTTACTTTATAACAACGACAGGCAGGAATATATTTGAGAATATGAGACCAGCATATACTGCAGCCAGAGACGCGGTGCCCAGTCCAGCTTCCGCGTTGATAGAGCTCTGAAGATTAGCCGCACCCTGCAACCAATTAAAATACCTATATTAGTTTAAGTATTTATAGTGTACGTATTTCTTTATGTACTCATCTGTATATAATCTCTATGTAATCATGACTGTAAGAAAAATGCCTGATTGCGAATTCGAAAAAAAACTTAAGTCTCACTCGATTTATTACTTAGTACCTGGGTGACCGAGCTCTGCTTGGGTGGAAGTAGAGAAAACGACGTTTTCTAAAATGATCTAGATCGATTGATGAGCTAGATCGATTTATAGTCCCCGAAACCCCCTGCATACTAAATTTCATGAAAATCTTTGGAGCCGTTTCCGAGATTCAGATGACATATATTAGATCATTACATATGAATTTGGCGTTTTGTAAGGGAGGAACATAAAGTCGTTTTTTTTTAATGTAAAATATTTATTAAATCAAAGTATGTACCATTGCTATTAATGCACTTTTGCCATCTCATAGGTAGTTCATTGATCCCTTTACTAAAAAAAACCATTCGGACGGGAATCAATAAAATCTATGAAAGCGCTTTGGACTGCCCCATCGGAGTTGAAATTTTTCCCTTGCAAGAAGTTATACAAATTTCGAAAAAAATGGTAATCTATTGGAGCATGGTCCGGGGAGTACAGTGGATGTCTTAGACATTCCAATTAAAGCTCCTCTAATTTGGTAGCCGTCTGTTGTGCAGTGTGTGGTCTAGCGTTGTCCTGAAGCAGCAGTGCCCTAGAGCGATTGACCAGCCTCGGCTGTTTAGCAGCTAGCTTTTCCATCATGGTTTGCAGTTGCTGACAATAGACATCCGCCGTAAACGTCTGGCCAGATTTAAGAAAGATGTAGTGAACGACACCGGCACTAGTCCACCAAACGCTCACAAGTAATTTTTTTTGAGTCAATTTTCGCTTGGAGCAGGATTTGGCTGGTTCGCCAGGGTTCAGCCATTGCGTTCCACATTTCATGCAGTGCATTTCATGCGGTGTTCCACAGGGCTCGGTCTTGGGCCCACCCCTGTGGAACATCGGGTACGACTGGGTGCTAAGGGGCGAACTCCAACCGGGCGTAGACCTGACGTGTTACGCGGACGATACGCTGGTCACCGCCCGGGGGAGTTCGTACAGGGAGGCAGCGTTGCTGGCGACGGCTGCGGTCTCACAGGTGGTGAGCCGCATACGGCGCCTTGGCCTGGAGGTGGCCCTCAACAAGTCGGAGGCCATGGTCTTTCATGGCCCCCGGCGGGCGCCACCACCCGATGCCCACATCGTCGTCGGAGGGGCTCGAATCGCTGTCGAGTCAACCATGAAGTACCTGGGATTGGTGCTCGACAGCCGGTGGGAATTCGGCCCCCACTTCCGGCGGCTGGCGCCCAAGTTGTTGGGCGCGGCTGGGGCGCTGTCAACGCTGCTTCCTAATCTGGGAGGCCCGAGCTCTGCCTGTAGGCGGCTCAACGTGGGGATTGTGCGATCGATGGCCCTGTATGGGGCCCCGATCTGGGCGGCTGACCTGACGGCCGGCAGCATCGCTGTTCTGCGAAAGCCGCAGAGAGCGATAGCCGTCAGAGTCATCAGGGGGTATCGCACGATCTCCTACGTGGCGGCTTGCGTACTGGCCGGATCCCCGCCCTGGGACCTGGAGGCGAAAGTACTCGCGTTACTGTATCGGTGGCGCGAGCAAGCGCGGGCGCGGGGCGAAGGGCCGATGCAGCGCCATATGGACTTGCGTCGGTCTCAACTCCGCCAGGTCCTAGTGGCGGAATGGCGGAGCAGGCTTTCACGCCCTACCGCCGGCCTCGTCACCATCGAGGCGATCCGGCCAGTGCTCGAGCGCTGGCTCGGGAGGAGGCACGGCTTCCTGTCGTTTTGGGTGACGCAGGTGCTCTCGGGGCATGGTTGCTTCGGGAAGTACCTGTGCCGCATAAACAGGGAGCCGGACGCCCGGTGTCACCACTGCGTCGACTGCCGGGAGGACACGGCGCGGCATACGCTGGCAGAGTGTGCCGCTTGGGAGGAGCCGCGCCGTGCCCTCATCTCAGAAGTAGGCAGTGACCTGTCGCTGCCGGCCGTAGTCGAGTCTAAGGTCGGCAGCGAGGAGTCCTGGGAAGCGGTGGTATCCTTCTGTGAAACAGTCGTCTCGCAGAAGGAGGCTGCGGAGAGGGAGAGGGAGATTTCATCCACTCACCCGATCCGCAGCAGATGAGCCGGGCGTCGGCGGAGGGCGGACAACGCCCTCTTCCGGCCCCCCTAAATGGGTCCAGGGGCGACGGACTCGGGGACATCCGTCGCCCCCAACACATCAGGACCTGAGGTGGTGGCGCGTAGTGTTCCACGCGCGCCCCTCTTAGACGATGCGGGGGGAGCCAAACACCTCACTCCCCCCCAAACCCGAGATCGAGGCCCGCAGAGGCGGGCCGGCACCAGCCGGGGGTTACGGAAGTACCGTATGTTCCCGCGACCCCCGGCGTAGGTGTGAGATGGAACACCGGGGTGGTTTTTGGTTAGTACGAGTCTGACAGACCCCTCCGCCTCCCCCAGGGCGGAGGACATCCAATGAGGATTTTCCACCTCGGAAAAAAAAAAAAAGGATTTGGCTGGTTCGCCAGGGTTCAGCCATTGCGATGAGCGTTTCCGATTATTGTACAGGATCTACTTTTCATTTAAAATCCCTTAATTTTTGTGCCGGTTGTGTAATGTAACGCAACAGTCGACGCGCGTTTGTCGGTTTGCTGCACCCAATTCATGAGGTGCCCACCATTCAAGCTTTTTCACCTTCCAAATTTGCTTCAAGTGGATTAACACAGTTTTATCATCAACACCGCAGCCTGCAGCTAACTCGGTGGTAACGTGGTTTGCGATGGATTCGCTTCCACAATAGCCTTCAATTCTTCATTATCAACTTTGGTCTCCGGCCGTCCACGGGGCTTGTTCTGCAGGTCGAAATTTCCAGAACGAAAACGATGGAACCAAAAACGCACTGTGTTTTCTTTTGCGACAGCGTCGCCATACACATCATTAATCCTTCGAGCCGTTTCTGCAGCACTGGTGCCACAATGGAACTTGTACTTGTAAATAACGCGATATTTCAAGTTTTCGATTTTGTAAACTGACTGGCGCAAAGAAAAACCAAAAGAGGAAAAACAAATGAATTACGGTTTTCCAAACACAAATGTATGAGTAAATAGCGGCATTTTAAAATTGGAATTACAAACCAAAGAGGAGATATTTGAGATCAAAGTGGTCAAGTACGACAAAACGCCAATTTTATAGGTAGGGACCTAATATATATATACTAGCTAACCCGCCAAACTTTGTGTTGCCATAAAAACACCAAACATTAGCCTACCCTACCTACCCTACTCTATTGTGAATCTAAACCATCCAAAGCGCCACCCAAACGCAAAAATATCATTAAAATCGGTCCAGCCATTTAGGAGGAGTTCAGTGACATGCACACGTACAGTACAATTATTTATTTAAAGAAGATATACAAGAATTGCTCGTTTAAAGGTATTAGATAGATGGATAGATATAGACGCGGTTTGCAAAAATCCGGTCACAAATACATTAAAGCAGGAATACATAGAAGTACCTACATCTTTCAACCCGTTACAAATTTATCAGCTGCTTCTATCTTTAACCAACTTCCAAAAAAGGAGCAGGTTCTATGTTTGACTTTGTTTGTTAGTACAAGGCTGTGCCATCATAAAAAGTAGAACCACTTAAATGCCTTAACTAACACCATCATACGTAAAAAAAGTTGACACCTGAATAAATACGAATGCAAAGGTCTCCACAGATGAAAGCGTTGGATAAAAAGTTTCTACAATAAAGATATTCAAGGCTTGAAAAAATATATTGAACCGAGTAAAAGAATTCGATCTTCACACTTTCGTAATGGCTTAAGTATCTCATCATTATCATTAACTTTTGGTTTTGTTTCACGATTTGTTGTTAAACACACATACCATCACGCCTGTATGCTGTGAATGGTTAGACAGAGGTTTACCTAGTCCCTTTATGAGTGAATAGGTTACTTCTAGGCAAGCGTGCTTCACCTTCGACCACATCATCAGTATCACTTAACATCAGGCGAGATAGTGGTCAAACGCGAGCCTATAATAAATAAAAAATAAAAATAATAAAAAAAAATTAGATTTTCAACCGACTTCAAAAAGGAGGAGATGGAGAACCGAGTTTGTTGATTATTTTTTTACTTAGAAGCTGGTGATTCTCATGTGGTTCAATTTAAATGGTAATAATGTCACCAAAAATAAAAAAATGAAAGTCAAAAACAAAAAAAATTGGTACCAACACACCGGCTTCCGTAAAGAAAACTTCAGTGGAAACTTGTAATTGGCCATTTATTTTGTATAAACTATTACTAAATGTCTGCTTAGCTGAAGTTTTCCTAAAAATAAATACATAAATAAATATTCACTTTACAGTGTTTTGTTATGAAAGTCGTTTTAATTGTTTTGTTAAATAGTTTTTGTGCCAGTTATTTTAAAGTCCCATGCAATGCTGGGCCAGTCTAATTGCCATCACTGGTTACAAATTGAGACGACAGAAATTCCACAAGAAAAACACACCCACATTTTCACAACCCAAATATCGAACCCAGGACTTAGTACTCAGCAGTAGCACTTATAACGACTAGACCAATGAGGCAGTTTGTTCTTAAAATAACACAAAAAAGCAACTGGACGAAATAAAATAAGTTTTGGGGAACTTATTTTATTTCGTCCAGTCACCCGAATTTTCTACAATGTAGATCACACAGCTTAGACATAATCATACTATTACCTACAAGTTCTTACACACAGATATAAATCTAACTAGATGACGCAATTGTCAAGCTTCACGTGCCAAAAAACGATGTAAAAGTACGATCAATAATCGAAAGTTTAGCTTTTCATTTAGCATGATCGGCAATCTACCGAAATCTAGAAAAATGCCTTATTAAGCCATATTGAACTGTAAAGACTGTATCGAAAAAGTTGGCCGAAGTTGGAAATGTTTCCTTTCATTGTTAAGTAAATTTGTTTTTAAATTGTGTGTGAAAAGGTGCCACGCTTGGTTTTCCAGATGGAGGGACTTGCGTTGTCTAGTTCGATTTATGTCTGTGTTCTTACACCTTTCCTCCAAGCGAACGAGATTTGGGTTCCACTATAACACTGATACTTGGTGACTGTTTGAGCTGCTCTACTCATAATAGCCTGGGAAAGTCGAACATTTCCTGCGAAAATAATCCTAATTAAGTACTTCACCGGAATTATGTTAATTTTGCAGAAAAATAATCCAAGTGTCCCATAAATTTTTACATCAAAATCGACTGTCGACTTAGGTCTCAAAGAAAACAAAATCGAATGGTGTTATGTGAAACCTAAAACAAATGATTTACCAAAAAATATCTATTTAGTCCGTTAGTAATATTACCTAAAAATATAGGACACGTATTTCTATCTTCTTTCACGTGAACAGAAAATTAGGATGATACAGTGAGTTTAAATATCGTGTGACGTCACGGTGTGCTACACTGTATACTGACAAAGTGTAAAGTTTGGGGCGCACGGTTGTCGCAGTGGTTGAGCGATTGACTGCTGCGCTGCGTGTCGCGGGTTCGATTCCCGCACGGAACAAATATTTGTATGACCTACAGATAGTTGTTCTGGCTCTGGGTGTTTTGTATGTGAGTTTTTATGTTTGTAAACGCACCCACGATACAGGAAGACATTCCTAGTGTGGGGCAAAGTTCTATAAAAAAAAAAAAAATTGTTACGTCACAAGCCCCCACTCCTGAACTTTGATGTGCTTTATCTTTGTCAACTTTCATTTATTTAATAAAGCAAAAAATACGGGTCCAATATTATTTGATAATCTCACTGACAGACTAAATAGAACTATCATTTTTCTATTGGCATATTTCTATTTTTTTTATTGGCTTTCGCGTTTTCATTAGAGTGAACTTCACACAAACGTTAACTCTTGAGGTAAATCTATTGAACGATTAAATCGAGTGGCTTTTTTGTGTCAGAATCACCAAGGAAAATTTCTTGTTTTTCCTTATCACTAGTAGCCCTCAGCCCATCCTTAGGAAAAATTATACTTTGAAAAACGAAACTCAATTAATAAATTTGTATTCGCTCGTCCTTATTTTGTCGGTAAAGTAAAATTAGCATTCCGCGCTACTTAGGTTCGCGGTATTTAAGAACACACATTAAGATATACATACACGCGTGGCACCTCACTCACTGTACGGTTTTTTTTAACAAAAACATTAATCTTGCTCAACGATATTATAAATAACAGTTAACGTAGGAGATAAGCACCAATTAGAAGCAGAAAACTATAAAAACAGTACGATTTTCCCCCTTATTCTCACAATAAAATTATTGTCGTTCCATTTTTATTTTTCTTCAAGCCTTTGGTTACGCCAATTGTTCCATCAAGCTCAAGAGACCTCATGACACTTCGGTAGCGAATACAAATCCAATTTACTTAGGATTTTTCTGGTTCCGAAGATTGAAACATTCAAACATAGTCTATTCCTGCTTTAAAAAACATTTTGAATTGTCGGTGGGGATCGGTTTTGGTTTACCAATCAGCCTGGTAATCGTTTGTCTGGAATTTCTTGCTCGTTACTGACATGCTACGAAAAGGGGATGTTATTAAAACCAACCATACTAACCTACTTACCTCAAAATGAAGAATACATACTACTCTAGTATAATCCCCGGCACGTAAGTTGGCAAGAGTCGTTAGATGCGCAGAAGTCGTTTTTTAGGTATCTTTTGTAGTGACGCGGGGCGCGGGGAATATTTAGGACCGTTCCGAGCGCGTGATTCGTTGGTCAGTTGATCCAACTGACTAATTGTGTCGCTTTCAAGTTCCGTTCGCTCTAAATGGTGGTTAGCCAGTTCGCGGAATATACGCGAACTTACCCCCACTACGTCAAAACCTTGCCAACTTACGTGCCGGGCACTATAGGTGCCTATTTTATGAAAGCATTTAGGTATATAGAACAGTACCTAGACTCTACATAATGTATCCAGTGCAAAGTGATAACGACGGCAGCAAAGAACAAAAAGACAACTGCTTTTTTGCGATTTTCACTTTTTAAATATTTGAATTCAGAATTCTTTTATTTTGTCATGTATATATAAACAACTACATACACCTATTTTTAACGTAACAACGAAGTACACACGCTCATCCACAATAAAAATACGCATGTGCGTCGTACTTTTTCAGTTGAAAATGTCATCACGGATGGTCAACTTATTAACACCAGAAAGTATGCAGTTAAATATTCCTACAACCTCAATTTTGTTAATCTACATTTCATAATATTACATTATATGAAATTGTATAGGTAATAGAAGAAATACGTTTTTTGTTAAGTTTGGGAAAAAAAACAAAACAAACCTGTGTTAGATAATTATTTTGTTCGAAGTAGATAAAAACATCTGCTGTATTTCGAAAAATGTATCAGTTAATTGACCTTCACTGTTTTTTTTTTCTAAATGCCGCATTAATTAAGACGACGATAGTCGCCAACGACCTTGAGGGAACAAAACGCGCACTCGTTTCACACCCGTGCTACCTAAAATTCAGTAGTTTTTTTATACATCATCAAGCTATACATTAATATGTAGATAATAAAATTGCCTTTGAGATGGTAACAAATTTCATTAAAATACGCCCGGCCATTTCGGTGGGTTTTGGTGTGATTGTCGTTTTTTTGTCCGTGTTAGACATAACTTTGCAAAACTAATTACACTATGTTATAAATTATTAAGAAAATGGTCTAGTATAACATATTTTTTTCCAAAAAGTACAACTAGCTGTTTAGACGTGATACCCATTTAAAAATCAGGTACTCAGGGGTACCTGCGCCTAAACTATTCCAAATTTGAAGAAGTTTGTTCTTCCATAAGTTATTACATTTCCGCGTTAAAATCGCTCTCCTGGAAACTAGTGATTTTGTAGATAGCCGTTTGTTCTTTACTATCGTCGATAAGATTTATCAAGATTTTCATTGATAAAATACTTGAGAGTTTGTCGTCGATATCTACGCCTTTACGGAAGTAAGCAATTTTCTGAAAAAGCGATTATGTTTTTACGTATACATATTTGTATTCACCCCACTTAACTGAGGTAGGGTTATAGGTTCGAAAAAAAAATTACCGAAGAAATTAAAACGAAATTCCAACACGATACACTAAGGCCCAATTTGTAGTTTCTTTGTTTTTCTTCAATTGTTTGTCTAACAAACTGTCAAATAATTAACTCTCCAACTTATTTGTGAGGCTAACAGCTGAAGAAAAATGGCGTTTTACAGAAATCTGCTAACCATTGCATATTAAAAAAAATGCATTGGTTGAGACAACTAAAGATCAAAAAACTGGGCCTAAGAAGAGCATATTTTTATGTCGCCGCGGATCTCATTTTTGCCGACCAAAAAGAGAATACCTCTGGACCCAAACCGGCAGTCTTTTTATTTTAAAACTATACTTATGGTTAAGGGCTCTGCTTTTTTTAGAATTTCTGTGATGATAGTTTTAATAAGATTTCTGAGGAAAGAGAAATTAGAAAAGTTGCCTAGAATATTCGAAAACTCGGAACAAACTGAAACTGCTTTTTCTATGTGTATAGGACATTTTTTGTCGGGTCAGTAAGTAGTATTGTAAACTTACACTGTATGCTGTGAAGTGTACCATGAATGCCAAACTAATGATCACCACATTCTTCAAGATCCTCCATGTCTCATTCGGCTTCAGACTGTCTACCGGGGTCTTTTCATCAGACGTCATTTTTGAGCACTCATCAATTATGTAGAGACTACTATAGAGCTTTTATTTAAGCACAATAAAACTAATACCACTTAATTTTTCACTATTATTTTAACATATACACTTAGTATTAAAATTTTGAATTCACTTTTAAGTCCTCATTTTTTTTTTGTTCGTAAATTTCTTCCTAAATAAAAACTTCACTGAAAACTCGGTCGATTGGCTGCGCCTAAAACAACAGTTTAAAAACAACATAAAAATCTTGTTGTAAAACTGTAATTACTGATAACAGCAACTAGCGTAACAAAAACGTGATTTAATGTCAATAAATCACGTTTTTGTTACGCTAGACAATAACATAATTATCAAAGAAAGAGCATAAAACTAACATTTGAAAAAATCACGCAGTGCCGGCTTATTCATTATTAATATTTTTAATATCCTTAATTTAAAATGATGATACCTAATTTATATTTGATTGATGACAATTAAATTTTCATTAATTCGTAATCATCAATTTGTTTATTAACTTTTTTTATAAAAACACAGTGGTAGCGAACCACGAGACGCGACCGCTTATAAGATCTGCTAGTTATAAACTGAAACGACGCAGGCGCATCATACCCACTTAATATTACATCTATAACATCCTCGGCCTTGTTTTTTAGTAGCGCTGCTTTTTTTTTTGAACTGAAAATCCGGCTAATATAAGTACTCAAATGTGTATCAAAAACCCATTCAATGTGGGATAACCCGCTGTTTTAACCAAGAACTATTATTTGCGGTTAAGGCCATACATTCAGCGATTTACGGGCAACTCTTTTAATCAATTATTAATCTTGATGTTTGTTTTCACTGCATGGTTAATAGTTTAAAACTAACAACGTGAAAAAAAAAATGTGGCTTTTGACATAGTTTTGATTCCTTGTATAACAAAAAGGTTTATAACTTGCATGATTGGGTAATTGGACGATTCGCACGAATAACTCGCCCGAAATGTGCGAATCGACCCATTTTAATAGTATTATTATTGGCGATTCGCACGAAGTTAATTTATTGGTGTGCGAATCGACCACTCTAAAATTATGTAGTAGGCAATTGGCACACATATTTTATTTTAGAGAACAAAAAATAAAAGACGGACAGGTGAAACTAAAGATAGCTTGTATTTAAAATACCTACTACGATAGGAGCAAGAAAAACGTAAATTAAATTATTTAAGTCTTATTGCAAGAAATAAATAATTAAGTATTAATTATTATTAAACAATTATTAACAAGATTAAAATAAAAATGATATTCGAAATAAGAAATTTGTTTTATAAATGTACTAGAATAAGACAGGATATAACTTATAATAAATAGATAGTTATGTTATGGTTAACTTGGAATATGCATAAAGATATTATAATTTCTACAAGAAATATATAACGGTTTTTTATTTATTAGGTATATCAAAAAGGTTGTAATAGTCCTGTACGTTCAAGTAAGTAAGAGAAAACTATGACATAATAGTATTAAGTCATCATCATCGGCTTTTTAATGTTCCCACAGCTGGGACACAGGCCGCCTCTCTGAGAGAGAGGGAATGGGCCTTAATCCACCGCGTGGGCCCAGTGCGAGTTGGTGGATGTCACATGTCTTCGAATTTTTGGTTCTAGGACAAGCCAGTTTCCTCACGATGTTTTCCATCACCGTTTTAAAGCAGCGGTGATGAAATATTTTACACTAACTGCTGCACCACTGTATTAAGTACCTTGATATATTCTATCCAATGACTTTATTATGTAAAACAATTTGAATAGACAATCCTTCAAGACTGTAGATAAAGTGGTCGCATATAACAAACTAGGTCAGGAAAATTAAAGTCAGACGCGTTATCAAACTAACCAACCGAAAAAATCTAATAATACAATTAACATCAAATACAGAAACAAAACAATTTGGGCAAATATGCGGCATATGAACATCAATATAGATTTGAATACATCGATACGATGGTTGAAAAACGGCCATCGCACAGCAAACAAGTAGAACTTTAATTAAAAGAACACCACACTCATTATAGCACCTATTCAGTTTTGTCTTTACTATAGACACAAGGCGCACGTGCAACTGTTCATTGGAGAGCCCCCAGAATACATGAGATCAAAAAGCATTTACTACCAACTATGGTCCAAAAGACGCAGCGTTGGAAGGCCTCCCTACAGGTGGGCGATGACCTGGTCAAGACTGCGGGAATCCGGTGTGTGGGATACGCAGAAAACCGATCAGTATGGCGACGCTTGGAGGCCTATGTCCAGCAGTGAACGTCTTTCGGCCTGAAATGATGATGTGGTCCGATACTCTCTTGGCCATTTTATACCTTTCCAAAAGGACCCAGAACTCGGGTGTGCCCGCCCCGTCCCCTCCATGTGGTAAGACGGCCTTGGACCTATTTACAGTTGTTACTACCACAAAGTAAGGAAGCGGCGGTGCACTTTCTAATTTGTTTTATTACTTAGAAAGGTCTTTGTCATCTTTCATTCCAATCTCTTCCTCTGCCAAGTTTTATATGCTCTCCACTAACTCGCCCGCTAATGCCGTGGCCCAACTAACAATAAGTTTAAAGATTACTTCTCGATAACATCAAACATGCAGCGGCAATTGTAATTGTATTACGAAGTCAATCAAAACATATTTTTTTCTTTACTATCGTGTGCACGATGCGAACCATAGTTCCCAGTTAATTGTAATCATAACAAAAAAAAGCTCTGTTTTAACATTTATTTCAACTGAGTTTTTTTTGTTATGATTACAATTAACTGGGAATTTTAGAATGAATCTCCAAAGAGCAAACGTCTTAATCAGAGTCGGTTTATCAATGATTACAATCTGTTAAATCCCTTTTAATTTGCATCATCATCTTAAAACAAGTATGTTTGTAGAGACTTCTAATATTTGTATATCTGATCTTCAACACGCTTCGGTTTTGTGACTTTCTTGCGGCAGATTTGATGTCAATTCTACTACACTCTTGATTTTATTTTTATTTCAGACTAGTTGCTCCCCGCGGCTTCGCTCCCGTGGACCACCCCACAGTATCCGTTTGCGGGATTAAAAAATATGCCACGCAGGAATAATGTAGCTTTCTATTGGTGAAAGAATATTTTAAATCGGTCCAGTAGTTTCGAAGCCTATTCGGTACAAGTTTAACTATTGTTCTACTAATTGGACAGTGAACGAGTTAACTTGGTGCCGTTTCTAGGACTCTAAACCAGTTGCCAAGATAAAAGCGACAAGGTAAGTTGCCAGAAAAATTAGGGAACGAAGATCATGTTTTAAAAGATATGGTGTCTGATGATCTGTCAGCAAAAGGAAAACAGCTATTTAAAATACAGATCTTAATCAAGTAGATATGATTTTCACGAAACCTTAGTGTCCACCATCAACCTGTTTGAGCTATTACAATTTTATCAACTGCACTAGTAGGTACAACTAAACGGACTAGGACTCTAAACGCACCCACGATACAGGAAGAAATTCCTAGTGTGGGGCAACGTTTTTTTATAAAAAAAGAAAAAACTGCATCTGAGAACAAAAGGCAAGCCAGTAACAACAGAGACCCTGTTATAATCTACCTATAACCGCATCTGAAGACAATTGTTATGACTGTTTATCTTTATTTTCACACGTGCAATTAAATATACAGGAAAAACAATGCCTAAACACAATTACGTAATTACCTAATTACTCATCTCCTGTCGTAGAAAATTGCTGGCACGTGAGAATCCATACTAATATTATAAATGCGAAAGTAACTCTGTCTGTCTGTGTGTTGTCTTTTCACGCTTAAACCGCTAAGCCGATTTCGATGAAATTTGGTATGGAGATAGTTTAAGATCCTGGGAAGGACATAGGATAGTTTTTATCCTGACAATCATCCTTAAGGGGGTAGAAAGGGGAGTGAATGTTTGTATGGTGAACTATGAATTTCACAAAAAAGACGGCTCACACACCTACTAATATTATTGTGCGATATAAAAAATACGCTATTCTAAGTAGGTACTAATGCTACGCAGACGAAGTCGCGGGCAATTCTATATAAATTTGAAAAAAAATCTTATGAAGTAGGCAGATCTTCAAAGGCACCTAAAACAAGAAGTAATTGACGTTTACAAAAGGGCAAAGGTAACACACAATGTGTATATCCAAGGTGTTTGCTGGTACTTTATGTATTTTAGTACCAAGTAATAACAGCCACACGGGTCGATACGAGTATTCAAGGTTAAGCAACGGTTACAGAGGTCGGTACGCATGGGTGACTACCATAAAATACCGAGACTCCTTTGTGACTTAGAAAACACATTAAGGCGTTGGGCCCGATCACCATTTGTAAATCTTTGACAGTCGTTACGTTAAAACAGAGCCAGAAATTCAGACACCGGTCTTGTCAAGGAGTCCCCCCCGGTGGGTGCCCGCATTGTCGAGGCGGGGGGTCTCAGTAGCCGTGGCTTGGTCACCCACGGTGAAGCGAAGAGGAACCCGAGGACGAGTCGTCAGGGCTTTTGCCGATTAAGCCGACGACGTAGCAGCCAACTAGAAGGTTGCGGTGCCGCTTGGTAACAGACGACATCGCAACTGAGGCGGGCCGCGATGTCTTATGGAGCGTCCCAGATCCCATACGATACGATATCGTGGCTGAGGGTTGGAGG
The DNA here is from genome assembly GCA_947562075.1 of Orthosia gracilis. Taxonomy (NCBI): domain Eukaryota; kingdom Metazoa; phylum Arthropoda; class Insecta; order Lepidoptera; family Noctuidae; genus Orthosia; species Orthosia gracilis. The sequence goes on along the minus strand of OX387275.1, from coordinate 37,013,362 downwards.
CCGCGGCGGGAGAGGAGTGCCGGTATTGCGGTGCCCTCTCCCTATCCCGTGCGGCCGAAAAATGGTAGGTGGCGGGGCCATTGACCTTGACTCGTCACAAGGGGACCGAGGATGCCATACGCGGGGTCGTCTGGCGGTTTGGCGTCTGGGTGCTGGTTTGGTCCCTGGGGTGGTCACGGCGTACAGTGTGTTCTGGGGTCCGGTTACGGACAGCCGCGGCGGGTTCGCGGTGGGTGCTAACGCGTGCCCGTGTTCCCGCCATAAGCGGCACAGGCATTACTCCATGCAAAAAAAAAACGTCTTGTCAAGGAATATCGTGTTACCCAGTTAATGAGTTGAGGAGATCAGATAGGTAGTCGCTCCATGTAGAATACTGGTACTCAGCTGCATTTAGTGACTAGAAATCGTCCAAAATGTAAGTTGGGAAAAGGAGATACTTTGTGATTCGCGTATATAAGATCATCATCATTAGAAGTCACGCATAGGGCACGGAGAAAACTATGCTCCGAGTATTCCTGCGTGATCGAATATAAATGATGAAATCCACAGAAGAACCACGGTATCTGAAGATCGCCCGGGCCGAAAGGTTTTTGGAGTGAGAACCGTACTGGAAGCCATAGTTTTGGAAGGTCTCCCTCAAGGTAGACCGACGACCTGGTGAAGGCGACGGAATGCCGATATTTGGAAGGACAGGCCGATAGGGTGTTCCTTAGAGGAGGCGTGTGTCCAACTGTGGGGCGTCTTTCGGTTAAAATTATGATAATGATGGTCGTGTAAGTCTATTATAATCATAAACTGATGATTTTGAACCACCAACTCAAAACCAAAAGATCCTAGATGCAGAAACCGTTTAAACTTACTTAGCTAAGGCTATAATGAGTGCCTTTGTCGTAGCAAATACTTAAGAGACTTTTCTTTTTAACATTGCCTTTTACCAGAACCCAAGGTTCGCTGTAGGTGGCTAAATTATACCTAACATACTCGTATATCAACCGTACCTACTTGATTCGATTACGTCTGTAAAAACTATTACTATTGATACCTATATTATTTCAACCATTGGGTATTTACGCTTCTCGATGTAGCTTTACGGATGCCTACTTACAATGTTTTCTCAACAATCTTTAAAATGCCGGTGGTTCTAGCTTAGAACAGTTGAATATAGACGATTGGTAGTTACTTAACCCATAGTAAGCGAGATATATTGATATCTCGCTTACCATGGGTTAAGTAACTAGTTGAATATTAAATATGAAAATTAATGACGAAGAAACAGTTGATGATCATGACGACGTGATAGTAATGACTACGTAACTGTTTACAACATAATTGATGGTAGATTTATAATTATGTGTACGTACTTTAAATGTGGCATTGGCCACATAATGATATATCATCAAATATGCGCTTTAATCATCAATTTTAATTTTTATACAAATCTTAACACCTTCTATTAATGTATTCGTGACGTCAACACCCGATTATTTTATAAGACTTTACAATTAATATAATTTATTTTTAACAATGTTTACGGAAGTGATTTCCTAAATAAATCATCTGGCACGTCGTTAGATTCATCTTACTGTACAAAATTTCGTGAGTTCTTAAATTATTCAAAGTCAACCTTAGGTTGGACATCTTTAGAATTATTTCAGGAAGTGCTCGTTAAAAATGTGCTCGTTTATCACACGGAGATACTACCTCTGTGACAACCTTAGACTGGGTCATTATAACTGCCGTCTTTCCTTATTAATCCTTAACTGGATACAAGGAAAGTGACATCGCAACCTCAATGTTGCTTAAAAGGTTCTTCGTAGTATTGAGATCAGATATGAAGAATATGGTTAATAAATCTAATATTATCATACATTTGGCAATTTTGAACTCTACCTGGACGGCCAAGTCAAATAAGGATTTGAAACACTTGCAGTCTATGATATCTGCATCATTTATATTGCTACAGTTGCCTTAAATGTATGTTGTTCTGTAAGTAGGTAAGGTCTCTTTTAATGTATGTTATGCTATTTATTTCAATCAGTTTTCTGTTATCTACCTCCCCAGTTATGAACACGCATTTGCGTCAAAAATGCAGGAACATCTTATTTTCCAGTCCTTGCATGTGCATCTGTTTTTCCTTTCGCTCCTGCCAACTATCACGCTATCATTCACTCCCGTTTCTTCTTTCTCAGAAAACTAATGACATTATGGATCAATTGCTTCGCCATTCAACTACATTTACATTCATCAGTCTTCATGCAAGACGATTGGTTGTTACGTGAAGAAAATTCATAAAACACAAAAAGTTATTTCAATGTCATCGATACATTAATATTATGAATATTATCTCCACAAATACGACGAAAATGAATGGTTTTTACTGTTTCATTAGACGTGCTCGTTCCGATTACCAATAGGAAAAATTACGAACTTTCACACACCCTCCCCCCCTCCTGACCCCTCTAGGGGACGTATTTTCACCGATTTGTAGATGGGATTAGTCGCCACTAAACGGACTGCGACTTGGTCCAAGTAGTACGCAAAGGTTGGATGCAGCAGACCCAGGAATGAGATAAGCGGCTTGCATTATACGATACCTACACTCAGTATTAGGTGGATAGAATTGAAGAAGTTAGAAGAATAATTTAAGGTATATTGAGGAATTAATTTAACAACAATATCATAACGAGGAAACAAAGGCCCTTATGATGCAGTGTTATCAAATTTATCTTTGTCCTTAGTTCGATTGCCAGACGATGACACATATTTGATATTGTAGAAATGGAACTTATTATTTTTAGAGGACCAGCATAACAAAACAGCTTAACATTATGGTATAAGTTTGCATTTTAAAGGGCATCTCGAGAACTACTGACCTAATAACGAATATTTCGTTGAATCGGCTTTCCAAAGGGTTTTAGTTAGCTAATTCAGAGATTAACCTAAAACCCCTAAAAAAAACTAAACTGCGTAGACCTCATAGATGCTACGAGCTACGAGGACCACACAGTGAAATCTGGTGCAAGTTCGATATGCCTACGCCCGCAAGCATATCATAATTGCACTAAGCTTCTGGTTTCTTTTTCGTATCGATATTTCCAAAGTTAAATATGCTTTGACCAAAACTCAAACACGTCGACAGCGTGCAGCGTTATCACTTGCCTCACAAAGGTATTTCAAGGTTCAGGAGTTATTGCACATAGAGCACAACCGAGACCGAGAGGTGAGGCATTGTTTGAGACGTACCTCCGCAATCGTACGCGGTCATTAGAGTAACCTCATCTAAATTGCGCCTACAGCTGCCCACCTGACGTAGAAATCGGTTTGCAGATTTCCAGGGAGCAGGGAGCGGGAGGAACGGTCTCAGTTAAGGCGATATATACGGCCCAATGTTAACGCAGTACTGGCCGTGCGCCTGCTCGGAGCCAAAATATCAATATTGAACCTCCTTTGAACCGTTTTGTTTGCAAAATATTGTTTGATTTACATATGCTATTTCGTTATGAAGAAATTCCTGCCATCAATTTTTCTGTGTAAAAATATTTTTAAACATCCAAATCGTTTTGGAGGATTATCCAAAAGTTGCGAAAAATATCGTGTTTATTATATATGCTGATTATTTTTTCAAAGCAAAACTATTTGTAATACGAAAAAACCATATTTAAAAATAATGTACATGAAACAATAATAAATATATATTTATTGCAAACCTTTTAACCTAGCTGTTACTAAGGAGTATGCTTTAGAGAGTTACCTTTTTACGGCAAAGCGGATGTAGGCCCTTAAGCGGTCGGCCTATAGATAAAAGGCCTGCACTCATTCTAAGTGTACAATATTCTGCCGCTATAGCTATCCCTGTGTATCTTATGCCAATAGCTATCCCTGTGACTGTGTCTTATGCGATTAATTATCTCTGTGACTGTGGCTTATGCGAATAGCTATCCCTGTGTGTCTTAAACGCAGGATTGTTTTCGATAAAATTCGGCATAGAGCTAGCTAAGCACTGGTTGACTGTAGGATAATATTCTGCCAAAGAACACAATTAACAATATTTATCAATATTAGGTAAATAATTGTTATATTTAGAGAGGTTGTGAGAATTCAAATTTCTTATTTTAATTCTCACAACCACCACTCGTGAGCAGATTATAAACTTATTAAACAAACCAACATCTTATTGACTTTTCTGTTGTGTATTAAAGATTATACTAACAAGGATAATAATGTTTAAAGTACTCTAGGTAAGACGCTAATCCCAAGATAAGTCTTTATTACTATTTACAAACATTTAAACCAAGTTTACTTGTTCATGGTTACAAAGTAGGAAAGATAAAATGTATGTCTTCATCATCATCCTATTTTTTTATGTGCCCACTGCTGGGACACAGGCCTCCTCTCTGTGAGCGGGAATGGGCCGTAATCCACCACGCGGGCCCAGTGCGGTTTGGTGAATGTCACATGTCTTCGAATTTTTGGTTCTAGGACATGCCGGTTTCCTCACGATGTTTTCCTTCACCGTTTTGAGAGCAGTGGTGATGAAATAATTTACACAAAGTAAAGCGCCTGCCTGCGTTCGAACTCACGACCTACAACTTGTAAGTCGCGGCCGCTACCTCTGGGCCAACACTATGCAAATTTATATAAGACAGTTGAAAATTATAGCTTTTCTAAATTGATAATCAGCACTTTTTGTAACCATTTAGGCCTTAAGCTCAACATACTGGTCTCCTTTCTTCAAGTAACCTATTTTATTTTCTAGGCTAATTTATGTTCCACGTCTGGGCCTTCTCTTCTAAATCTCTCTGTCTTGCGCCATCTCTGGCCAAGCTTGACCCGCACATTGTTCTGATCGTCGCCTACTAATCTTATATCTATACATATAAAATGCTTTGTCCTGAATGACTGACTGACGGATCAACGCACAACTTAAACCGCTGATCGCAGAGACCTGAAACTTGGAGGGTGTATTCTTTCTATGACGTAGGCATCCGATAAGAAAGGATTTTTGGAAATTCTACCCCTAAGGGGGTAAAGAGGAGGTTGAAAGATTGTTTGAAAAATCTTATTCCTTCGGCCAAAATTCTTGAGACTTGGTACAAATAGTATTCTAAGGAAATGATAAAGGTTGTCATTATTAGTTTTTCGAAACTACCCCTAAATGATGATTTAAGGGATGTTGAAGTTTGTATGGAAAATCTCATGTCTTAGGTCAATAAACTTGAAACTTGGCTCAATTACCAATCCAAATAAACAAAAAAGGTTTTCATTATTAGTTTTTCGAAACTACCACCAAAAGATTATTTAGGGGGTGTTAAAGTGTTTTTGAAAAATCTTATTTCTTGGGTTAATAAACATGAAATTTGACATAAATATCAACCTAAGTAAGCAATAAAAGTTGTCATTATTAGTTTTTCGAATCTTCCCCCAAAAGACGATGTCGGGGATGACAATTTTTTTTTGAAGAATCATTTTTCTTGGGTTAAATTTAATAAACTTGAAACGTGATATAAGCGTAAGTAAGCCTATGTAAACAATAAAGGTTGGCATTATAGGTTTTACGAAACTAACCCAAAACTGAGAATCTTACTGGACAAGTTTTCGTTTTGTCAAATAACTTGTCCAGTAAGACGTCAGTAGGGTTCTAGAGGAGTACTAAGTAGGAATTTCGGAAATTCAACCCTTAAGGTAGTGAAAAGGGGCAAAATTTGTTTGTTATAAAAATCAAATTCCTTGGGGATAAACTAAATAATCGAAATTTACATAAAATGTTTTTTAAAACTACCTCCCAGATAGGATTAAGGGGTGCTAAGATTTGAGGTGATATTAACATAAACGAAAAATAAAAAAAGAGATGAAAAGAATGAATCATATGTTTGTGTTCAAAACTCGAACCTCAAGGGGGCAAAATGAGGTTTTTAAGTTTTTAGGGGAGGATTTTACTTTGTGGCGGTAACCTAAAATTTATTATTCTTAAAGTCATATAAGGAATCGTCCCAAACCAATAAACCCTATATATCTACGATACCCCATTTTTATTGATTTAATAACAGCTTAGTTTTGGTCGCTTTCACTAGAGTCATAAGATAAACGAAATCACGCGAACGAAGTCGCGGGCAAAGTGCTAGTATATTATATTTTAAAATGGTGAGAAGATACTTGTACCAGAAAACGCATCTAAACACGTTGCGTTACAACTTGGCAAAAGAGTATTTACGATGAACTCTGGCACCCAATGTAAGATTTAACTTGTGTTTAAAAGAATCGAATTTGGATGGGACATTATTGTATTTGAAGCTATGTATCAGTAGTTGCAGTTTTATATCTTGGAAGTATTATTAAAATCTTATGGTGTTAGTAATAATCCTTTGACATCTATAAATAAAGGGTTGCCACCAGTCTAACCGGACCCTGCTAAATAAAAATAAATAAAATAAAACACCTTCCACAAAGGTTTCTTATAAACTATTACATAATGGTGCAATATTACTTGGTAAATCGTTTGGGGGAGACTTGCATCTGCACTAGGAAATCCTGTAACACAGATTACCAAGGCCCCCAACAGAACTGTGATTATTAGTCGATGATTACAATTATTGATACCTTTGGTAAAATAAGCGGAAAATAATGGAATACATATTATCGCCTGCCCATCTTACATCCATCCATCCAGCCTAGCTACTGGGTAACAAGAGTGAATAGGTTTCTTCTAACCAAGCAAGCTACATCGTCGACCACATCATCGCTTACCATCAGGTGAGATAGTAGTCAAGCGATAGTCTATCAATGATAAAAAATCAAGATATCCTTTGGCATGGGGTCTCAGCGCTAAAAAACAAAATTTCGTTCAAATAAATGTCACTAGATGGCGCGATATGCATCGATTTGTTATTGAATGGTGTGTAAAATTAACATTTTCTAGAATTGATAATAAAAATTGTATGTTCTTGTTTAAACTATATTCGCACAAAATTAAGGAATATTGGGTTCTTAATTCACATTTCAAAGATTATTTAAACGGATTATTTAAAATTATTTCCAATAGATGGCGCCGTTTTAGATTTCTGAGGCATGCCACTCAATTTTTTAAATTTGTATTTTAACACAATGAAACTGTAAAAAACGTGCAAAAAAGTACTATAATGTTTTATAGCATTTTTTTGCACGTTTTTACGGTTCTTATCGTCACTGCATTTAAAGAAAGAAGCAGTTCACGAACCGATAAAACCCTTTTACTCGCATGTCGCTGCCAACATCATCTGTAGCCGTGAAACGGAACCAAACGCGATTGAAGTACTTATAAAAATAATCATCATTATCAGATGATAAACTTGATCTTTGCTTGGGATGAGGCACCTGTATGCTAGTATTATATTATCTGGGCCCTTGGTAAGACTTTATAGAATAAGAGTCTATTTTCCTAGTTTTTAACATATATAAAACTAGGTATGTTGTATGCATGTATAAAACATGTATAAATAATGCTCCATTCTTTTGACGAAAAACTCAAGGGTCTGAGTGAAAGAGTCTCAAGTATTGCTAATTACTTACTGGGGCTGCCTCAATTTTATATGTAACTGCAATAATATGAAAAATTTCGAACATCACACACATATTCAATCGTTCTCAAGGCCATTTTTGCAAATCCGGATAAGTACTAATTGTGACTTTTTCAAATCATATGTTCTTACTAAGTTTATCTTGGACATCGCTGGCAACGGTGAATGAAAACATCGTGAGGAAACCTAGACTGAAAGTTAATATAATATATAAGGCTTAAATCGCCAACCCGCATTGTGCATTGTAGCAAGCGTAGTGATTAGTTGTCGTGCGCGTATGAAAAGACATCTTTGCCCTGCAGTGGGACAGTAACAGGCTGGTATTATTTATTATTATTATTTTTTAAGACTTTGACAATCTCGGGACCCTAAGGACCCGGACCTTCGCGGATAAATTTGAAAGAGAATAACCGCGGCCCTAGCACAAGCAACTGAAGGAACACCCGGGTTTTAGTCAGTAAAAGTCTAACACGCCCCGCTCACTTCACCCAGAGCGGGAGAAGACATTGATGATAAAAAAAAAAAATATGGTCCCGGACCTTTGAAAGGCGTACCAAGGCCGAAGCAAACTCGCAGATGCCTTGTTTGACAAGTAGCATGAAATTTGACACCAACCGACAACTGTCCCTGAATGCACTACGCAACTGCACCCAAGGACAGTCCCCGGCTGTTTCAGGACAATTGCAAAATATGGAGTCAAAACACATTGGGTTATGGGTTTGGGAAGTTCAATAGATCGATTACTTAAAACTATAGAAGGACTACTGGCCCCTGCCTGACCACTGTTGATTCACACGGCTTTAAAATGGCAGGGGGTGACTTGCACACTCAATTAATGGGCCCCCATAAACGGTCGCTAGCATTTTAGTGACGTAGCGCCAAGGGGACAACATATACGGAGGTGCTTGAAGAGTGGAGAGGTATACCACGGCTATCAGGACAATCCCGGAAATCGGGCAAGATATATAGATTAAAAAAATGTTTAGTACACACAAAAGACGGCAGCAGAATTACAGTCAAGATCCCTTCCAGAATTATAGTCAAGATCCCTTCCAGAATTACAATCAAGATCCCTACCAGCATTTATTTTTATTATTATTGTAACCCTTTATCAACCAGGAAATCATACTCGGCAAACAACACATACCCACGACTACACGATGCGGTTAAGACGCGTTTTTCTATCGATAGCTATAGAAAATCGTGCAATTATTTAATTGACCGACATTTAAAATCAATCTCATTATCACTTATTATCAGTCATTAAATCATCGACACGTGTATTAAAACAGCCAAGTGCGAGTCGAACTCGCGCACGAAGGGTTCCGTAACATTATCGCAAAAAACGGCAAAAATATCACGTTTGTTGTATGGGAACCCTATTTATTTTATTTAAATAAATAATTATTTTATTCTGGTTTTAGTATTTGTTGTTATAGCGGCAACAGAAATACAGCATCTGTGAAAATAACAGAAAGACAGACAAACCAGACAGACGAACAGACGGACAGATGAACAGACAGACAGACAGGCGGATCTTGGAGTCTCTGTAATAGGGTCCCGTTTTTACCCTTTGGGTACGGAACCCTAAAAACTATGATGTGCCAACGAGGTTGCAGTCTTAGTTCCTATCATCTGGTGGTATAAGTTATGGCCAAACTTCTTAGCCGCCCTGAAGTTGGCTACAATGGCTGCGTTGTAGTACACCTCATACAATAAAAACGAAATAAAATTTATTTAAAAAGCCCACAACGGTTAAAAAGTAATTGTAAACAAGGATAAAATAATTTAAAGACCCTGACATAAAAACCTCTAAAAACAAAAAATAAGCCTCATACTCGCGTCGGGGAACTGCCAACATTTACATCAGTTTATTTTATTAAGTTAGCAAAAACTTTGACGAGAACTATATCTTTAATTTTACGAAAGATATGCGTCATAGACTTTTTAGAGTTGCGTGCCTTTTTGATGTTTTGAATTCTGTCCGTTTGTATTTTAATTAACCATAGGCACGTAGGATATCAGTATCCTACGTGCCTATGGCTAATTTTTTAAAGTAATTGCTTACCTAAAATTCATCATCATCATATCAGCCGAAAGACGTCCACTGCTGGAAATAGGCCTCCTCCAAGCGTCGCCACATTGACCGGTCCCGTGCGTCCCGCATTCAGCGGATCCCCGAAACTTTCACCAGGTCATCGGTCCACCTGGTGGGAGGCCTTCCAACGCAACGTATTCCGGTTTGCGGTAGTCACTCCTAAACTTTTCCGCCCCATCGGCCATGCGTTCTGCGAGCAATGTGCCCTGCCCACTGCTACTTAAGTTTCGCAACTCTTCGGGCTATGTCGGTAACCCTGGTTCTCTTACGGATCTCTACATTTCTGATTCGATCACGCAAGGAAACGCCGAGCGTAGCCCTCTCCATTGCCCTTTGGGTGACTGTAAGATTTCCGATGTGGCCCATTGTAAGTGACCACGTCTCAGAGCCTTAGATACCTACAATTATGATCAACATAATTATTTGTCATAATATTATAAGATATAGCTTAAAATAAACAAATACCTGCCTAGTTAGACCGTAGTTAATTTACATAAAACAAATAAAATTGACCAATTTTAAATCTGATTTCAAAACCACACCGTATTGTTTTTTTTTTATAGTCATAATAATTTATTCTGACCGTATTCATCTAAAAATCGTAACGCTAGTTTCAAACATAATTTACGTTAGACTTGTGTAAAAAGCGCATTTGTTTTATCTCCCTAATCTGTTAAACTGGCATTTGGGTGTAAAATGCGGAAGATACGGCTCACCTTGACCTTATTTATTAACAGAAGACGTCAATTAAGAAGTGGAATATCCCAATGGCGACGGTGTCGGTTGTACAGCCGAGTTCGATCTTCGAAGGCTACGCATTACAAAACAAGAGTACCTACTGCTCGGTCAAAATAACTGTGCCCCCCAGAGACAGTATACCTAGACTGAAATCATTTAAAAATCGGAAAAAAAGATCGGAAAATCGCAATTTCAACATCGGTATTCACTTTCGCACTAACAGATAACATCATAAGCAAAAAAGTTATTCATTAAAAAAACTTTTTTAAAGCAAGCTTTTTTCGTATTCTTCTCAACAAACCCTTTCATTTGATTCCCATTGTCTACAACACATTCGCTGTTCATTCTTAAACTTTCATTCTTCAATGTACTTCATTCCTACCTACATTCGTTCAAAATCATTCATACAACCATAGATAGTCGGTGGATTTCACACGTCTTAAAATTTTGGGTCCTAGGTCATTGATATTTGCTAACCTATCTCCAGTTTTGAAAACCGGTCCTCAATAGTAATAGCAATAAAACGTCTTGTTTTATATATTTGGTACAAGAATCCACACTGGATTTTTTCAATACGACGTCCTATGTTTCCATTCGAGCTAGGTAGGTTAAAGGCAAATTTATTATAAAATAAGTATGCATAGCATTTAATATGAAAACACGTACAGAATTTGAACGTCAACATCATCATGAAAATTCATATCTTGGAATTCCTCATCAGAATCAGACATTGCTTCAACTTCTGCTCCTTCGCCACGAGGCGCCAGGTATGTGTTAGACACCATAATTTCTCGTCCATTTGAGAACCTTACCCTACTGCTCATTGGAGAGGGTTCAATCAATGAAAAGAGAGTCAAAACAGCTGTACCAAACTGACGAATTGCCAAGTAACCAGTTATTTCTATGACAGCCATTTACATATCTTACATCAAAATTTAGCAGGACTCCTTAATAAATCAGATGCTCTTACTGTGTGTCTACAAGAGCTTATCGCGAAGAATATCAACATTGACGTCATCTGCATCTCGGAACACTTCATTATGTCAGGCTAATAAGACTTTTTGACTATTCTCAACTACAATCTGGCTGCGTGTTTTAGTAGAACAGAATCAAAACGAGGCGGAACATGTATCTTGGTTAAAAAGGGACTTCAGTGGGTAAATTTGCCTGACATAAATAAATTAGCAATAAGTCATTTAAATGTTGTGCAATCGAATTAACCCAATCAAACAGCATTGTCATCTGTATTTACAGAATTCCAAAAACTAATAATTTGACTACTTTTTTTGACCGTTAGGAAAAATACAAAAAAAAATACTTCACACAGTCCATCCATCTTTTCTTTGGCCTTGCCCTCCCTCTCCATGCATCCACATTTATATTCATAACTCTTTTAGCAACATGCTTTTTTATCTCTCCTCATCACATGACTATACTAGGACAAACGGTTTTGCTTCAACTTTTCTGTCACTGGCGCCACTTTCAAACTGCCTGAAATATACTCATAATTTATACTCATTTCTCACTTTATCCAATGTCGTCACGCCGCACATCCATCTCTACATTCTCATCTCTGCTACATACAATCTCTTTTCATCCATCTTTTTCACAGACCAACTACAAAAAATATTGAAGGTAAAAGTGTAAATAACGGTGTTCTTATTTTCTGTCACCTTGAATAATAAGTTGTGAGCCACGTGCTACTGTTTTTATTCTTCAATATTTAAAGAAACCACATTTAATCCTTAATTTAAAAACTTGAAATTCCTATTAAGGTATTAAGAACAATAACTTTTGTGCATATTCATCTTGCATACTTTTTAGTTTTTTAATGTAAATGTCAGTTTTAGTTAATGTTTTTTATTGCGACAGTACAAAATTAATTTATAGGTAAGTTTTCAGTTCCGCACTTAACCTTTTGTGTCGAATGTCATCATGATCGTCGGCCAAATCCTAAATATAGCGATTTGAAAATAAACAGTTTAATCTTATGTTAGCTCTGTTTAAACATAAATACTTACCTACGGACCAGCTAGAGAAAGACTTTTGTCATTAGACACACCAATTATCCTGTAGCAGTAGTCCCTAAAGACACCGCCAGATAACAAAAAAAAAGTCGTTAGAACTGTCACCTGTCTACCAACATATTCCAATATATCAAAACGATACGAAAAAAATGTAAATGCAGTGTCACACACGATCAAAACAAACCTATCGCGAATTCGCGATAGGCGGCGTCTTTGACCCTTTGCATGAGTTACAAACCTTTTGGTCAAAGCCATGTTCAGTCGTATTTATTTAGGTAGGTTTTTTATTTACTTGTATATTTAAACACTTATACCAAATTATAACCTTTATTTGACAATTATTTTCAGTAATGAATGAGTTTAAATCTAATAAATTCGTGGTTTTAACGTATAAAATGGTTCTTCGCCTATACCTTCTATTGAGACCAAAATTATCAAAATATCTCCATAAACATAAAATCAAGTGACGTAATTATACTTTTGGTACAAGTCGGATCAATGACCTTTTTTTTTTTGTTATCTGGCGAAGACATCAAACATGTTGCATTTGCACCCAAACTTCTGAACGTATAATTATATCGGCGCATAATCGCCATCGTTGTTGAATGCACACATAATAATGATTGATTTGCACCAATATTTAAACACAATAACAATTCACAGTGATAGTAAATGGCAAGTAACGAATAAAGAAATACCTTACTTCAAGTTCAGGGCGTTTATGCCATGGGCACCGAAAGAGTTGTTTTTCTACTCACAATACATCGGTTTTTGTAATCAGAAAATAACAAGTACAAATGTTTGTATAGAGCAATGTTCGGTTCTTTCATTGTTTATGAACATTAGTAATGTTACATATTTATTTTGGTGAATGTAGCTGTTTATACGGAACCCTCTGTGCGCGAGTCAAGCTCGCACTTGGCCGGTTTTGTAGAACTAGAAAGAAAATGATCAAATTAAAGCCGAAGGTAAATTTAACCGGATATTGCAACATTTTAAAGAATAAAAAGGAAATGGTCAAGTTGATAACCATTGATAACATACTTATAAACTGTCAATAGAATGTCAGAATATTTTAAAATAAAAATAGAAAAATTATATCAAAGAATGGTTTCGCGTTCATATTTACCTTCAGCTACGCTTGGCGAAAGTTTACCCGTGTGTCTGTAAACTCTATACTAACTAAAAACATCAGGAAATCATCCAAAAGTTACTCTTATCACAGGATAAATAATAGTTCAAGCTCATATAATGAACTTAGGGCCGATTTTACCAATGAAACTAATCGCGATTAGTTCAACTTAATTCAGTATACGCAAACACATTGTTCTTATTGGTTGAAATCGCTGATAAACTACCAATAAGAACGCTGTATTCACATAAACTGAATTTTATTGAAATAATCACGATTAACTTCATTGGTGAAATTGGCGCTAAACCTCCTACTCTACACATGGAGTACTTCTATTTAAACGGTGTGAACGTTTTGAAAGATATCATTTAAACTAGCACGTTTCAAACAATCCATTGTCACATGAACGTCTCACAACTTAAGGCGATATATATATACAATGTAAAAGCAGTCCTGGCCGTGCGCCCGCTCGATGCCAAAATATCAATATTAAACCTCCTTTTGAACAGATTTGTTTGCAAAATATGATTTGATTTACATATACTATGTCAGTTATGAAGGAATTCCAGCCATCAATTTTTCTGTGTAAAAATATTTTTAAACAACCAAGTCGTTTTGGAGGAGTATCCAAAAGTTGCGAAAAATATGGTGTTGCTAATTATTTTTTTAAAGCAAAACTATTTGTTATACGAAAAAACCACGTTTAAAAAATAATGATCATGAAACAATATTAAATATATATTTTTTTTCAAACCTTCTAACCTAGCCGTGTCTAAGGAGTATGCTTTAGAAAGTTACCGTTTTACGGCACTAAAGCGTATGTAGGCCCTTAAGTTATAGGTCATTAAGATAAATGGCTTCTTTGTAAATACCATAGTAACGACTTCAGTCATTCACTAGTATGGCCAATTACAGATAAAAATAGTCCAAACTATCAACTTATTTTTTTTAATTGCGTGGGATTGGTTATTATGATGTCATCTGGACATGACATCATAATAACCAATCCCAGCATGCTGAGCACCTCCACGCATTAAAGTTAAACTCAAAAATATTTATTTCAAGTGGGCCATTAAGCGGCACTTTTGAACGTCAACAATTAAAATTTACACTTAATTAAAATTGCTTCTACCGTGCATTCGGAAAAGTAGCTTGTTATGGAGAAGAACGCACAAGAAACTCCATACCTAATCGTTTAAAAATAATAAGTAGCTTACAATATTTACATTAGTACATACATTAATTAATTCATATATGTGAGGAAGATGCACCCAGAATAGCACTACATACTATAACTACAGGTAAATTCATTAATTTGATAAATAGGAACATGGTTCTCACCTATTGCAAACATAGGTAAAATACTTAATTCAACAACAACGGAACAGTGTGTAATCAATTTCTTAAACAAAAACAAAATAAAAATATTTTCATTAAAAAATCACATTGTAATTATTTAATATTCCAAGTTATGTCCTCCAACTTGACTCCACCTCGATTCATTATGTAAGGTAAAGATAAAGATAATTTATTTGTCCAAACATGAGTTCACATAAATATGCATACAGGACGTTCAATATAAGTAAGTACCTATTTAATTTTATTTCGCACTGTCATGCTTTGCCTACCGAGGCGTACAAATATATATTAATAAATGTATTCAATTTTAGTAAGTACATAACACAATATGTTGATATTTATCTTATTTAAAGTATTAAAAAGGACCGCCTCCTTTTTTTGAAGTCAGTAAAGAAAACATTTTCACAAAAAATAAAACGACTTCTGTAACAAAACACTAAAAAGTGCAAAAACAATCGTTTTGGAAATCTACGTCTTTGGTACCTCTTGGTTTTATCTTTTTTTTCAACACCGAATGACGAAACGAAAATTATTTTTATACTTTTAGTGTTTTGCTTTCGAAGTCAGTTTATTTTTTGTGAAATAGTTTTTATTTCTTTCTTTTTAGTTTTAGTCATCATTTCTGCCGAAAGACGTCCACTGCTACTAACCGTGAAAAGTTGAAATACATCTTCCTAAAAAAAATGGTCGCTGCTGTTTTGATAGAGTGTGACTACACTTTTGACCTTTGACTGTACATATATATATAAGTACATACATACATACATGTACTGATAAACACATTACCCTCCTTCGGCAGTCGGGTAAAAAAGAAGTTATTTGCTTTATTGACCATGGACTCACTAAATAGATCTATTAAAAGCGCGTGAAATCCGCTCAACTTTGCATAACTTGTTTGAAGATCAAGAACTTAATTATAGACCTGAATAAATAACATTATATTATAGTTTTAATATGTAGTTATAAAAATAATTTTAGAGCAAAACTTGCTAATATAAATCAATGTCCCATAACTGCTGTTTTTCAACGCGTATTTAAACGTCGTTTGATCAAGATTATTTTGTGATGCCGTAATCTGCCGATCTCGAAGTATAGGTAGTACAAGCTACACAGTGGAATAGACAAATGTGTTTAAGTTCTTCATCTGCTTAACTTTTTCCTAGCTTCTTTTTTTTTTTCTTTTTTTTTTTTGAATTGGAAATCATCCAATGACTTCTCCCGCTCTGGGTGAAGCGGGAGGGCGTGTCAGACTTTTACTGACTAAAACTCACCCGTGTTCCTTCTGTACCTTGTGCCGCGGTAACTCTATTTCAAATTTATCCGCGACCCAGAACTTTTTCCTAGCTGGGTTGGTTTCAGGTTCTATTAGGCTAGCTTATCTTCATCAGTCCAGAGGAGTCTTTTCTCAACTATTTTTCAGGATTTGGAGAGTCCGACCGACCGCGGCCCCTAAAACAACATTGAGTGTTTCTGCATAAACAGATGCAGCGGTATACCTCGTATGGCGTTATACAGAGCACAGGCTAGAGTTACCATTTCGAAAATAAAAAAGTCCTGTCAAAAAGCAGGATTTTAAAGAACTCCGGACAAATTAGTAACAAAAAAAAAATGTAACCTAAAAGTTAGCAACAAAAAAAAACGCGGTCTGTAAAGTATGAAAGATTAAAAACATACTTAAAAGATAGTCGTGTTCGTATGAAAAAAAAAGTCATCAAAGTGAAAAATCCGGACAAATTAGAAGGCCTGACAAGTCCAGACAGGAGGCCAAATATACGGACGTGTCTGGAATAATTCGGATGGATGGTAACCCTAAGCACAGCTGAATAATATCCTACCTACTAATAATATAAGTCTAAAAAAAAAGTCATCAAAGTGAAAAATCCGGACAAATTAGAAGGCCTGACAAGTCCAGACAGGAGGCCAAATATACGGACGTGTCTGGAATAATTCGGATGGATGGTAACCCTAAGCACAGCTGAATAATATCCTACCTACTAATAATATAAGTCTATTTTGATTGATAATAAAGTTTATAATAAGTTGGACAATGAATAAGATATATTTTTAGATAAACACAACCTTGAGATGGTGTCACTTTTTATTTGAGTTATTTCATTTATTTGAAAGGTAACTAGAAAATCTACAAAAACTAGCAATGATTTATTATCTAGCAAAGATGTCTCCTTTGATTTTCCACCCACGCTTTATATGGTACAGTTAACCACATCAGCGGCATTAATTTGACAACACCATTTTATCGTTGTTGTAGTAAGGGCGATTTTGTACTGCAGTGTTGCGTGCCATCACCGTCACGTTCGGTGGAGTGTACATGGTGACATTTACCTAATGGATGATATAAAAAACTGAAATACCAGTTTTATGCCGAAAAATTAATCAAATTAACGCCTATTTTATTAGAAGGCCGGAAAATATTACAATACATTTTAATAATTTACTAACCGGACTTAGAACTTGCTATTAGTCTACCTAATAATGGTACAGCCTGTAGACAAAATGCGAGAGGGAGGAGGAGGGGGGAAGTAAATTCTCAAAAAAAAGTTGTATCTTCCATACAAATTTTGGTCACGTGGCGATTCTTTGTATGGAAAATACTTTTTTTGGGAATTGTCTGTGAGATCCTTTGAGAAACTTGTTCATAAACATGTGCATTTGGACAGAAGGAGTCTTTTAAATATGTTGGCACCTTTCCATTACACTCTGTATATCATTGGCGATTTCCCATACGGAAACTCTTCTTCATCCATAGAGGAACCAATCACGCATAAAATATGTTAATTAGAATTATTATTAGAACAAATCTTATCGATACTCGGAGAACCTGTCAATTATTTGCTTGTTATTGTATTAATTTCTTGAATCACTACTGAGAGATCTATTATAGTCTTCAAGTATGCAACTTGTTAGCAAAAACGAACAAAAGAAACCTAACGACACAATAATAACAGCACATTTTGTATTAACAGCAATGTAACCTTTTTATTATCAATCAATCTGCCTAGCCTTTTCCCAACTATATTGGGGTCGGCTTCCAGTCTTGCCGGATTCAGCTGAGCACTAGTGTTTTACGTGGAGCGACTGCCTGTCTGACCTCCACAACCCAGTAACTGGGTAACACTGTACCCCTTGGCAAGATTGGTGTCAGATCTCAGGCTTCTGACTACCCGTAACGACTGTCAAAGATCTTCAAATGACAGCCGGGACCAACAGCTTAACGTGCTTTTCGAGGCACGGAGGAAACTCGGTACGTTGAAAATGGTCACCCATCCTCGGACCGACCTCGTCAAGCGTTGCTTAACCTTGTAGATCGACCCTTGCGGCTGTTATTATTTAGCCACGAGCTCCTCCCTCATTAACCTTTTTATCATCAAAGAGTTTAAATAGATACCTATACAGCGTCAAGGTTCGTCGGGCACACGGAAATTACTAAAATTATAGTTATTTAGCTGATTGGTCATCAACTTTAATTGACCTTCCCGCATAAGCAAGAATAAAAAGTTTCTATTGCTTCGGTCTAGGACAACAAAAAAGATTTTTGTGATATCTCACATGTATGAAGTATGGTTACCACCTGCCAGGGTATAAAGGTTAATACACCATGCAATTGCGTGCTAGTGCTGCACCTAGCCCTTGGGTTAGGTACTCGATAGGAGTGTGGAAGTAAAGGACAGTTTGACTCAGCAGAAGCGGCACTAGAGAACTCAGAATTGCAAACTTACTATTCTGCTGATACAAGCAGTTGAGCTCTCAGGGTTAGAGTTAAAGAATCTGTTTTAATATTAACAGTAAAAACTGATATTTTTCCAGCATGAATAAGGTGCGGTGATGGTATAAATTTGTAAGTATGGAATAATGTACACCCAGTATCTAGCTACGTAGGTACAGTGGCACACTCGATGATTGCAACTAGCAACGGATTTGTCTTCGATCGTCCTGCAGCCATTAAAACATCGCAGTTGTGCCCAACTGCCCACATAATAGAAATTGCTAGTTTCTCTCGATCGTCATGCAGCCGTTAATTTAAGTCATCGCAGTTGTGCCCAACTGCCCACATAATAGGAAAATTGCTAGTTTCTCCCTTGACAATGACCAATTTCCTACAATCAAATGATACGGTAGTCGCTTATCTTATAAACAATTTGGTATCCCGAGTGGTTCGATTTGAGGGTCTAGCAGAATCTTATTGGTTGTTGTCTTCTTCCATCAGGAATTTCTCAGGGTTCTGAATTTGTGCTCAGTTGACGGTAAACTAAGTGCGAGAGAGCAGTAGTGGCCCAGTGGTAACGGATGCGACTTAAAAGTTGTAGATCGTGGGTTCGACACCAGGCAGGCGCTTTACTTTGTGTAAATCATTTCATGACCGCTGCTCTCAAAACGGTGAAGAAAAACATCGTGAGGAAACCGACATGTCAAAGATCCAAACATTGGAAGAAATGTGACATCCACCAACACGCACTGGGCCCGCGTGGTGGATTACGGCCCATTCCCTCTCACAGAGAGGAGGCGTGCACGCACAGCGGACCAAATGGGAGTAAGTATATGTGCAGAAAAGGGGTCCATCTATCCTATCCTAACCGTAGCGCGTTCTATGAACATCTCACCGTGAAAATTTAGGTGTAGCGAACATGAAGCGATGTGACAACTGTCACATCCATCTGAGTTTTCACGGTGAGATGTTTAGCAGGTTTTTGTCTAGCAGGTTTGCCCTCTATTTATTACATGGGACATAAACATAATTGGTGAAATATGGTGGTGTCACATCTTTTTTTAACCGACTTACCAAAAAGGAGGAGGTTCTATGTTCGACTTCGTGTCTGTTTTTTTTGTGTTTGTTCACCGATATCTCCGTCAATTGTGGACCGATTTTGAAAATTCTTTTTCTGTTTGAAAGACTATATGTTTTGAAATTGGTCCCATTTTAATTTGGTGAAGATCTGATGGATAACTCCGAAGATAAACGACAAAACTCTTTAATAAAGCCAACTCTCTCGGGATTGCTGCAATCGCATGTCTGTCTTTTTATTGATTATACCATTTCATAACATAACATCACGCCAGTATGCTCTTAAGGGGTTCACAGATCTCTCATTTGACCGATTATGTTCACTGTACTAAACAACTTGCCTATTAGGTAGATATAACAAAAAAGTGAAAAATAAAAAACAGTCCATAACGCAAAGAAAACGATATAATGACACCGACTTCCAAAAATAAAATTATTTTTCACTTTAATTTTCTCATATGGAAGTCGGTAGTATTTTTTTTGTAAAAACGTTTTTTTTTGTGTGGTAAATCTTCCAATGACTTTTCCCGCTATGGGTGAGGCGGAAAAGCGTATCAGACTTTTACTGACTAAAACCCACCCGTGTTCCTTCAGTTGCTTGTGCCAGGGCCGCGGTAACTCTCTTTCAAATTTATCCTCGACCCAGACAGAGCGGTGTCACCCCTGCATAACCATCGGGGAAGACCCAGACGTGATGACTTGTTGTTGTTACTACATTCTGACGTGGTCGAACTCGCGCTTAAAACAATCCCTATATATTCACAAAAAACTACAAACGAGTATTTCCTAAATTCACGTGTCACAAATTATATGTTTGCTCTTAGAACGTATTAGCGTGCCTACCATAAGTAATACTTTTGTGTAGATGGGTATATATAGTTCTCGCCAAACTTCTGGGCCGCCCTGAAGTTGACTTTCCGATGCGCAAAGCGCGGTTCGATGCTACTTTTTTGTATGAAATTTACAACTGCGCAGCCATTGTAGCCAACTTCAGGGCGGCCAAGAACTTGGCGAGAACTGTAGCTACTAGTCTGACTACTTAAAACTAGTTTTACCATAAAAACATTTATTGATGGCTTATCAATATTCAATAATCCTAAATAAACGCTTTGCAACGTTTTTTTCCTTTAGTGAGACTAAAGGATTATTTCGTCGCAACGCACTTCACTCAAATTTCCATAACAGAGAGGTCAGTTTTCAAATTAAACCCTTTAACTGTGCCTTTACCTACTGAGATTAAAAATACCTACAGATTTTAAAAGATGGGCGTCGGTCTTATCAATAAAAAGTAAAAATAAATCATTAATATATGTTTTCTTAACGACAGGTTTGACGATACGAGCCAAATTCAAGGTTACCTTGCTCAAATAAACAAAATAAAATTAAAACATCTTTTTTTTTGCACGATAGTGGCACTAATCCACTGCGAGTTTAGATAGATAACCTACTCATGATCTGCCTAGCATTTTTCAAACAATGTTGAGGTCGGCTTCCAGTCCAACTGTACTTAGCTGAATACCAATATTTTACGTGATTGCGTATCTATCTAACACTAAACACTGAACATAACAACTCTTAGGCACTTGTTGCACCGCCCAACGAGTAAGCGATTAGCTTTCGACTATTTTCTCGCTGAAGAAACATATAAAAGATATAAGATCCCGTGTCAATAAAAGAGACACATATAGTAATAGTTGATCTGGCTCGCTGACTGTTCACACTGCCTGCGAGTACCTACTCTCTCACCACAAGTTAGTCGCAGAAGTTATACTCGCTCAGCGATGCTCGCTTGGCGTTCAGAATTCAAAAAATTCTAAATCTACAGTGCGACCGCCCCGAGCGAGTGGTGCGAGTAATCGCCCGTCGCACAAGAACATTCGCTTTTAACAGAGCGACAAAACTATCGGAACTACCAACTACACATTCACTTTTCACTGCTCGCCAACACGTTTTAAGTTTCTAGCTTTACTCGCTGCTCGCTGATCGTCGGCGGTGGGAAAAGTTCCTTCGAAGAGATTACCTATCGTTTGTTTTCTCGCTGAAGAAACGAACAAAAGGTACAGACCCCGTGTCAATAAAAGAAACACATATATTAATAGATGATCGCTGGCTGTTCACAGTTTCACACTGCCGTCGAGCACTCTCTCATCACAAGTTTGTCGCAGCTACAAGAGCTACACTCGCTCAAAGCCAAGCGGTAAAACTCCCACACACTCGCTTCTCGCTGCTCGCTGTTCGTCGGCGGTAGAATAAGTGCCTTACTGGGTATCACAATACAGATAAAAGTTAAAACAGATTATCAGGCTTTCAAGCTTTTGACGACTATTATTATTCAGGCTTTCAAGCTTTTGACGACTTTTATTATTCAGGCTTTCAAGCTTTTAACGACTTTTACTATTCAGGCTTTCAAGCTTTTGACGACTATTATTATTCAAGCTTTCAAGCTTTTGACGACTTTTATTATTCAGGCTTTCAAGCTTTTAACGACTTTTACTATTCAGGCTTTCAAGCTTTTGACGACTATTATTAATCAGGCTTTTAAGCTTTTGACGACTATTACTATTCATGCTTTCAAACTTTTGACGGCTATTATTATTCAGGTTTTCAAGCTTTTGACGAGTATTATTCCATATTGCCAAAAAAACAATTGGGTTGAAAACTACGAGTATAGGTAGGTATTATACTGTTCGCTATGTTAATGCGTAGCTCCGCGTACGCGTAGCTTGGTTATGTAAACGTAGGGAGGCGTACTGATCATTGACATAGCAAGCCGTACCATGTCATGTACGTAGCGAAGCGTAGCATTGTTGTGGCAAGTTAGTATTCAACAGTGATTTAACAGGCTATGCTTGCACTTGGCCGAGGTCTTAGTGATAAACACTACCTACACAACAGGTCACTGACATCAGTAAAAACTGGATAGGTAGTCGTAAAAGGTCATTAAAAAACAATTTTAAAAAACTGCTAACTATTTTCATCGACCGTTGAATAAATTAGATTACTCTTTGTACCTAACCATGCCAGAGGTGAGATGCCTACCTAGAAATTAGGTAAGTATCGGAAAACCGGTTGAAAAAATGAGGTGAAACATAATTATGGTCAAAGAGATTAGTGTTTATGCCAGCTGATCTTGTGATATGCTAAACATAGCGCTACGTTAGCTCAGTGGTCGCCAGCACAGTTCCCACCCGTAAGGTACTTACTAAGATCCACCCAGTGTGCCTAGTTACCTACCTAAGCACCTTTTATTTGATCCGCAGGCTTATTACGTAGGTATTTTGCAAGTGCAACGACAGCGAATTTTGCGCAATAATTACTCTTCAATACAGAACTTTTAGATTCTTTGGCGGTTTTTTTTTTTAAATAAGTTCGTTTGACATAGAGCGAGCGATTCGCAAACGGATGGGTAGGACCTACTAGTAGGACTACAGTGTAGGTACGGTAGGTCCAACTTCAGGTAATTCCGACTTTTATGACATAAATCGCACGCTTAATAATAAACCGGAATATGTCAAAAAATAAGGATATCCACTTTTGTTAATAAAACAAACTAACTCCGATTGAAGAATCTATAGGTACGATCCCGCCATGCAAAACAAACCAAGACCAAGAAAATAAAAATAACACCATAAACACGTGAAAACCATAGAGACTCAAAACTTTGA
This sequence comes from Orthosia gracilis, assembly GCA_947562075.1. Lineage (NCBI taxonomy): Eukaryota > Metazoa > Arthropoda > Insecta > Lepidoptera > Noctuidae > Orthosia > Orthosia gracilis. Next base: position 36,989,989 of record OX387275.1, on the reverse strand, counting down.
ACGCGATTTCCCAAAAAGTGAAGTTTTGTCTTATTCCGGTTTATTATTAAGCGTGCGAAATGTTTGATCGCGCGATGTTAGCTTAGAATAGAATATACTCTTTATTATGTACACCATATACGTTACAGAAAGTATAGAAGAAGTAAACATTACACTGGGTGACACAATGGGCAGCCTTATCGCTAAAAACGATCTTATTACAGTTTCTTACAAGCTTATCTACTAACAAAATGTAACATATACCCTATGTTACATTTTGTTAGCGTGTTTATTCATTTTATTTTTATAAAAAAATACCATAACTTTGTTAAGCATATGTTTAAAAAAAATTACATACCAAATTAAGGTCTTTGGAAAGGCCAATTAAACAACCTTAAAATATTATTACAAATAACAATTTTAGTTAATTCACTAAACTGTTACTTTATACGGGCGGACAACGCGATTTAAAAAGCGAAAAATGGCACGCCCGGTGCGCGACCACGGATGTTTTACTCTGAATCTGAACTCAGACTCAAGTAGGTACTCTCAACCAATATTAGAGCAATGACCTTGGTGACTCTCCACAGCTCACATAGCTAATAGGAAAATAGTGTTCAACTATTTCCTGTGATCCTGTGATTTTAGAACAGCAGCAGTTAGGTACCTATACTTACCTACCATAGCTGCATTAGCGACGCCATAGTACCAGAAATAAAAAATCATACCCCTCCTTCTGGCTTCGCCGCAGTCGGATAAAAAATTACATAGATTAGTAGATACCTATTTATATTATATTCTTCGTTTATATCTAATATCTTTAAACGAGCAATTCTTGTATATATGTATGTATATATATAATCTGAATCTCGGAAACGGCTCCAAAGATTAACATGAAATTTAGCATGCAGGGGGTTTCGGGGGTGATAAATCGATCTAGGTTTCATCTAGGTTTCATTTTTAGAAAACGTCGTTTTGTCTAGTTTCACCCGAGCAAAACTCGGTCGCCCAGGTACGTTTGTATTTATCACTGGATCATTGCAGACATTGTAACCGTACGTTTTTTATTAATCTTGCGAAATTCTAAATTTTCGACATAATGTAAACAGATCATTTTATATATCATCCAAATTCGATAGTATAAAATATAGATTCTATATATTTTAATACTTAGTATAATATTATATGTAGGTAAGTATATTGTTCCAAAAACAGTGTTAAAAATTATATTTTCATTCCCCTATCTCGCAAAGAATATTTTTGATCTTCGATATCAGAGTGCAAAAGCCGTTTTTATCCGCTACTAGGATAAAGTAAACTGAATTCCATTACAGTACATCGTGTGCACTAAGTTTGTGAATTCAAAACATCATTAAACCTATTTACTTCTACCTCCATGGTGCCGAATTTACCATCCAAACTTTTTTAATTTGTTAAAAACTCAGACTCGGAACCTTCTTGGTGTACTTTTTACACTTTTAATTTGCTATGCGCGCGCCATTTTCTTTTCACGTCATATTGTTAAAACATTAGGTAACTTGAAAACAAGTTAAAAACCTAAAATGAGTGATTCTAGCGACGAGGAAGTTTTTTTGATGTCAACAGAATTGACTGAAACTGTTAGTAATGCGCAAATGAGCTTTCTCCCTCAACAATCACGCGAGAAGTATTTGAAACATTACGATATGTTTAACACGTGGCGACTAGCTAGAGGAGCCAGAACTTTCTCAGAAAACGTTTTGCTGGCATATTTTATTGAATTATCCGAGATCAAGAAATCAAGCACTCTATGAAGTACCTACATAATCAATGCTAAAAGCAACAATAAAGCTGGAAAAAGTCATACCGTACTTAACGGCACCTATCCTAAATTAGTGGCATTTTAAAAAAGAGCCTCATCTGGTCATCAACCAAAAAAATCGAAGGTTTTCACAGCATCTGAAATTGAAAAGTTTCAATCGAAGCACCTGATTCCGTATATTTGGCGGCAAAAGTAAGTCAGTTGCACATTCAGTATCTACTTAAGTATATTAATAAACTACTTATCACAAAATAAAACGTACTTAGTAGATGTTGATAGTCATATATATGCATGCATATCAATTTTATTAATTTATCTACTACAATACTCTTTACGTTACAGGTTGTTCTTATTATTGGTATAAACGGAGTATGTCGAACTAATGAACTACCACAACTTAATGTAAAAAACATTGAGAAACATTCAGCTGACTTACTATTAAATATTTTACCTACATCTTAAATTATCTCAATTAATATTAACATAGAATAAAATACTCAATTAACAATAACTAATACACTTAAATAGAAATAAAATAAAACTACGAACGTGTATAAAGGGCAGGGGCATAGGGCGTCAAAAAATTCGTGCATATCGCTATCAACGTGAAAATAGTGCCCAGAACACTGGCAGCTGATTCTAATTTTTGAATCCTTCACTTGATCGGCTATCAAAATTGAGCACGCGGTTAAAAAGCAACTTTGCACTCTTGTGTAACAAATAACTATTTTCCTCCAGTTATTGAAGTAAAGACTGTGCAAAGTAGTAATTAAATTTTAGTGGAAAAGATCACCTGTTTCCTGTACTTGTTACAGAAAACTGTATCACAGGACACATGACCTTCGGTTGTCGTGTCTAAGAAAGAGTTAACAATCTCATGCGATTTAGTTTGCCTTATTTAGTTTGATTTATATATATACAAACAGCTTCCAGCCCGCGGCTTCGCTTGCATAAGAAGTGTTTTATCATCCCAAGGGAATACAAACTATCCTATGTCCTTCGAAGGGTCTCAAATTATCTCCATGGCAAATTTCATCTAAATCGGTTCGGTAGATCTAGAGATTACCCCTACTACCTCACAAACTTTACCTCTTTATAATATTAGTAGTTATAAATGAAGAAACTGACTGACTGACTGATCGATCTATGCACAGCCAAAACCGCTGGGACTAGAAGCATGAAATTAGGCAGGAATGTTCCTCAAGTGATGTAAGTGAGCACTAAGAAAGAGGAAATAAGATGATAAAAAGAGGGTTGAAAGTTCGTACGGAAAATCTAATTCTTTCGGCTAATTTTCTTGAAACTTGGCACAGATAGTAATCTAGGTAAAAGGTAAAGTGTTTCATTATTAGTTTTTCGAAACTACCTGCCCCTAAAAACGATTTAAGGGTTGTTGAAGTTTGTATCGTAGAATCTTATTTTTTGAGTTAATAAACTTCAAACTTGGAAAACATAGTAACCTAAATTATTAATAAAGGTTGTTATTATTAGTTTTTCGAAACTACTCCCAAAAGACGATTTAGGGGGTGTTCAAGATTTTTAAGAAACTTGTTACTTGGGTTATTAAAATTGAAACTTGACTTATACCAATCTATGTAAGCAATAAGGTGGTCATTGTTAATTTTTCGAAACTAAGCCCAAAATTCGTATTTTGGGCTTAGATTAGGGGGTGTTAAAGGTTTGTTGAAGAATCTTATTTCTTGGGTTAGTAAACTTGAAATTTGACATAAATGCCAACCTAAATAAACAATAAAGATTGACATTATTAGTTTTTCTACACTATCCCCAAAAGACGATTTAGGGGGTGCTAAAGTTTTTTTTTTTATGAATCATATTTCTCTGGTTAATAAACTTGAAACTTGGCACTAATACCAACTTTAGTACCTAAACAATAAAGATTTAGATTTTCGAAACTGCCTCCAAAATACGATTAAGCGGGTGTTAGATTTTTTGAATAGTTTTATATGTCTTGGGTTAATAAACTTGGAACTTGACATATGAACCAACCTATGTAAACAATCAATCAATCAATCAATCAATCAATCAATCAGTTTATTTGTGAAACATAGGTGTTTACATAGGTGTTTACATAAATAGGGGTGCGCTATGTTTTGTCATAATTAAGACATACAAATTTATAAGTGACCCAGTAGGTGTCAACAATAAACGTTGTCATTATATGTTTTCCGAAACTAACCCCAGCAGGAATTTTCGGCAAGAAAAGAATGTAGGTATTTGAGTTGTTCAAAACCCAACCCTCAACGGGACAAAAATGGGTTATATACTACGTTTTTAGGGAAGGGTTTTAGTTTGTGGCGGTAACCTAAAATTCAAAATTCTTTAAGGCAAATAATGAATCGTCCCCAACCAATAAACCCTACATATCTACGATACCCCATTTTTTATTAATTTAGCAATTGCTTATTTTTGGTCGCCTTCACCCACTGTACTTAAGAATAGTAGATTGTTTATCTAGGGAGTGTTTTTCTTTTAATCCTGAGCAGAATGAAGGATTCTAAAATAGAATCTTAAGCGCACCGAGGGATTCAAAGTACGTCACTCGAGCTTAAAATAGTGTGGACACTACTTTTATCACCCTCTATGAGAAAATAAGTAAGTGCAACTTAAGAACAAGAACGTTATGTTTATTCATTTACATACAATTAGGAACCATAAGACATAACATAGAAATAATTATAGGCTTATGTTTATATGGAAGAGCATCGTAACAATTTTATTAGTACCATCCTTATATATATAAGTCTATGCCATCCGTTACAGTTATAGATATTTTTTTTATTTTGCTCGCCTTTTCCAGCCAGTCACTTGTTCAATACAATGTTCCCGTGCGGTCCGAAACAGAATTACAATCGCTCATTAGCCATTCAGCTTATACATTCGTCGTAATCGATTTTAGCGATGTAATCCTATTTTGGACCGCATGGTTTGTGATTCATTTGTTTGATGATTGGAACATTTACTAAAAATATCCACATTCCAAATTCAAATCACTTTTAGTCTTAATAGGTATAGGAGTACGATTGAAAGAAAACTGCATTTTTGGATGGTCATAATTTTTATTATTTTGCAATAGTAATTTCGTCAATAAATTATAAAGATCCCATTGCTCACTAACCATAGCTAAGGCCGTTCCTGTGAAGTTTGCGTTTTTGACAAAATTATCATTCACGAAATAGCGACTTTACATTATTGCTATTTGAGTCGTATATGCATAATACAAATTAAATTGCTTATACCACATAACATCACGCCTGTGCTGCCCAAATGGTTAGGCAGAAGTTCACATTAAGCACACCCACATCTCGCCACATAAGTGTTTTTTATAAGGACAATAAATTACACTATTTGCTTTCAAATAAGGTTTGGCAACAACATAATACAAAAAGCGTAAAACATTACAAAATTTGCCATATATAATATAACGAGTTGCATTAGTAACCCTAGAAAGATATTAATCTACTACTCGGTAGAAATAACTATGCACTTGGCGCTGTCACGTCACTTTGACGTTCAACTCTCGCTATTGGCGCACGAGATGAACGCGGGGCGCTGCGCGGGTAGGCGGGAGTGGGGTCGATGACAGTCCATGTGCACAGTTATTGTGACCGTGTTGTACGTAAATTTGACGCATGTGTTTACGAAATATTAAGTGTTTTCTTTTTTTTTTTCTTTTTAAATACTAATAACAACAGAAATGGAAAACAATAATGATTATGATAACGTTAAATTAAAAATAGTACTCTATCTTTAGAAATATAGCAAATAACCGTTAAGGAAATACTAGAATTTGTTGGTGAAGACGGTCTAAGTGGTGTGGGAGACCATGAAAATGAGGAAGATGTGCAGACTGACAGGGAAGATTGTTTCATAGTACAATTAGTACCTAAAAAGGTATTATAAATTGTCCGACCATAATAAGAACAAGGAGTACAAATGCATTATGCAGTATGGAAAAAAGCACCTAATAGACTTATGTCTAGGCAGTTTCAGATAGAGTTAGGATGACATTACTAATAATAATAATATTATTTGTTAAGAAGTACATAGTTAAGTTCGTTTTTTAGTTAAATTGTAGGAAATAATACATTATTGTGTAACTGTTACAATTCTCATTTCAGTTAAATATTAAAAAAAAAATATATTCAATTCTCCAAATAAAACATCAAATAAGTGCATGCGTCATTTTTAAGCATGATCTAATGATCTGTCTAGGGTTAATTCATTGTTTGGTTAAAGATCATTTATGTATCTGACCATCATTATGAAAGCAGTCTTAACAGTAAATATTTGCCATTGTCATGAACCTAACTACCAACATCCTTGGTACGGATTTAAAAATAAATCGATTGGCTATGTATTCCTGTAATTATTTACACACAAATGTAAATAAGGTTGACATAATTTCAAAATAGCGGACACAATACGCTCGGGTTATAAAATATCATTACATCTACCATGTTTTTCGAGACGCCATCAAGCTTGGGCTCCGTACTTACGACCAAGGTCGGCACGATAACAGGAGTACACAGTCAAAACTCTCAATATACATCATAAACGGATTCTAGCTATCTACTGGCTCGGCCGGGAGACTCGTGCTCCGCCGGCCGGCCGATTGACTACCACCTACCTAGTGAACGAGGCCTAGTTCGGAACTAAATATACGAGGGAGTTTATACAGGTGTGGAAACGTAACAAAGGGCATAACGTTAGCAATAAACTGTATACGTCCTCGAGCCGAGACGCCGCTCGGGCATGATACTGTCGACAGCAGGCACACCGCACACCGCACACCGCGCTAGTTCTCGTCGTACAGCGGCGTGGCGTCGCCCAGCGACATGCTGCGCGGCGACGTGTTGGTGTGCGGCGTGGAGCGCAGGGAGTGCGCGCGCGACGAGCGGCCCGACGAGTGCGGCGTGTGCGCGTGCGGCGTGCGGCCGTGCGCGTGGTGCTCGCGTGGGGTGCGCGGCGCACGCGGCGTGGAGGGCGCGCGCGGCGTGGCGGACGCCTCGCGGTTGTTGCGGCGCATCCAGTCCTCGGCCGCCTTCTGCCAATCGGCGGGCTCGGAGTAGGCGGCGGGCACGGGGCGCGGCCGCGAGGGCGCCAGGAACTCGGGCTGGCGCGGCGTGGCTGCGAACGGCGTCATGTAGGGCGTCTGTGCCGACGGCGTGTAGGGCGTGTTGATGTAGGCGGGCCCCGGCGTGTGCGCGGGAGTGTGGAAGGCGGGCGTGTGGCCGGCCGGCGTGTGGTAGGCGGACGTCATGTGCGGAGTGCGCGCGGGCGTGCGGGCGGCTGGTGTTGCTACAGGCGGCGGCTCCCGGAAGTGCTCCTTGAACCAGCGCAGCAGGCCAGGCAGCGAGTCAAAGGTGCGCTGACGGTACTTGTAGCCGTCGGGGGTGACTGACACGTACTCGTGCGTGACACGTGCGCGGGGGAGGTACGACAGCAGGAAGCGCCCGGGGTAGTTCTTGGAGGCGGAGATGACGTAGTGGATCTTGTTGGAGTTGCGCGACTTCTCCTCTTTGAGGATCTCCTCGGCCTTGTCGCGCATGCCCAGCAGCGGCTTGTAGTACTTGTAGTTGATGAGGTCGCGCGCGTGGCCCGCCATGGGCGTCACGTGACGCGCGATGATCTCGTCTAGATCCTCAAATTCTGAACCTTGGATCCATAAACTTCGACCTGCGAAAAAGGAACATGTAAAGTATACCTTTTTTTTGCCGAAAATTTTTACTTATACTCATTAAAATTCAATAAATTTGTACATACCTAATGAGAACGCATTTTCTTTCCCTTCTTCCCGCACGTCAATGTGTTGATAAATGCCTTCTGCGACTTTCCAGGTAACAGTGAGATGATCCGAACCCTGGAACAATTTTATATTTTATCATCATTTCTTATTTTACAATTCCAATGAGAATGGTCAATGATTGCTTTAAATGACGTGCAAACGCCGCCCCAGGCTTTTGTCCTACAAGGCCGATGATGATACTTATAAATTATTTTATGTTGTTGATGATACAAGTGTAAAGAAAATTCAGTCACGGGCACCCAACTCGAAGAAAGTAAAATTGGTTTGAGTTTAGTGAAATATTAATTTCTAGAGATGGTCATAAAAAAAATATGTTCTTGTTTAATTAACTCTCCTAAGCACAAAATTAAGGAATATTGGGGCCTTCATGCATATTTCAAAGATTGTTTGAATGGATAATTTAAAGTTTACTCCAATAGATGGCTCGGTTTTAAATTTCTGAGGGATCCACTCGATTTTTTTAATTTGTTTTGCAAAACATTTTGGTACAATGATACTGTAAAACGTGTAAAAAAATACTATAAAACAAATCGTCGCTTTATTTTAAATGTATTCATAAACCGAGTAAACCCTTTTACTTGCAAGTCGCTGCTAACACCATCTATATCCGTGGAATGCAACCGAACGCGAACGATGTTCTTAGAAATATCAGCTTAATAATCAGCTTAATCAGACGAAAAACGCTAGTAACGTCGACACGGTTTCTTTGTATTGGATGGGGCATCTGTATGCCAGTAATATATCAGTATTATATTGTCTGTGTGGTTACGTGGTAAACCGAGTAAACCCTTTTACTTGCAAGTCGCTGCTAACACCATCTATATCCGTGGAATGCAACCGAACGCGAACGATGTTCTTAGAAATATCAGCTTAATAATCAGCTTAATCAGACGAAAAACGCTAGTAACGTCGACACGGTTTCTTTGTATTGGATGGGGCATCTGTATGCCAGTAATATATCAGTATTATATTGTCTGTGTGGTTACGTGGTACACACCTTACTACTCGGCCTGACAATGACCTCTCCCTGCGCCATCTTGTCCATCAGTTTCTCGGCCTCCGCAAACGATATGTTATGGAAGGCCGGGTGCACAATAACTCTCTTCACATACTGCATTCGTTCTTTAGTTTGTTTGGCCTCTTTCTCCTTACGAAGGTCTTTGTCTTCGGCTTCTTGGTCGTAGTATGGATCTTTTGGTGGTCTGAAAGAAAGAAAGGTTAGTGAATGTGTTCAATTCAAATGCATGTTTAGTTTGATATAAAGGCAATTGGGCCCTGTTCGTAAGACCAAATTCAATTACTAGTGTAAGCATATTTTTGGCCTTAAAAACATATCATTGCACGAGTGTCGTAAAAGCGCAGCAATATTATTTTTTTGTTCATAACCGGGATATTTTGAGCAGATGGATAATCGGTATATAATAAGGCGGCAAACAGTCGGTAGTGTCAATTCAGTCATGATTGCATTAAAACTGCAGCTATGAAGCTCGCTTGTAGTTTTTTCCCTTAATTACATAAGCATAATTAACCTATAATGTTCCCAACGCTGGGACACATGGCAGGCCTCCTCTCTGTGAAAGGGAATGGGCTGTAATCCATCACGTGGACCTAGTGCGGGTTGGTGGATGACACGTGTCTTCGAATTTGTGATTCTTAACTAACTTCTGCCAGCGGCTTCGCCCACATGAAAATCGGAAGTTTTCCCACGGGGTCCGTACATTTTTCGGGCCCATGTGCTATTCCAGACTATAATCTATCTCTGACTGAAATTTCATCCAGATCCGTCCCGCCTTTTGAGCGTGAAGAAGTAACAAACATACTTACAAACACACACACACGCACAAACTTTTCTTTATGATATTAGTGTGAAGTGTGATATTGATATAATATTATTAGTAAGAAATAAGATAAGATTACATTAACATAAAAATCTATTCAAAACTCACCTCCATTCACTATTTTTATCTAACAAGTCGGACGACTTAGACGAGCAATCTACTGAGAACCTCTCAACATCTATCTTGAGTACCCTACAGTGAACCGTCTGACCGATCCGGACGCGTTCGGTAGGGTCGGCCACGTGTTTGTCAGATAGGTTCTTGATGTGAATGTAGCCGGATAGACCGTTGTCGAGCCGGATGCGTACACCGGTGGCTTGTCCCGGGCATGCGCCGGCGTCGAAATGGTTCCATACCTGATGAAGGAAAATAGGTTATAAGAGTGGAATAAAATACGCTTTAGATTAGAAATAAATTGTAATATTAGATGCTAAGAAGTAATTAATACCAGCAATGAACAGCAACGATGAATAATCAACTTAGGAAAAATAGTGAAGGAATCTTATTTTATAGTCATTAAAAAAATCACAAACGCGCGACATGTGGCTTATGTCGTTTACATACGGTTTAAACTGCATTGACTAACACACGCCTGAATTATTCAATTAAATTTATTGACAATATTGTCTAACATAAAAAAGTAAACAATATAACTAACCTCAGAAAGCTCAGGGAAGTCATTTTTGTGGCAGAAGGGGCACTCCCACAGCCCAGTCTCATCGTTCCTCACGGGATTGGCTTGGTCCAACATCTCTCTCTGAGGCTTCCTATGACTGATACCAACTACTGACGCCAACACCATCTTGCCTACATATAAAGTCTCCGGCGTTTCTTTAGTGAGAATATCGAATAGTTCCTCAGCTGTTACTGAGCGGTAAGCAACCCTAAGATCCTTATACCTAGAGTTCAATTCTTCTCTAATATCGTACAGCGTAATGCTCTTATTGCCAAAACCTTGTCGTTCTAACTCTTCAGCAAAAGCATCCAAATCTAAATCTTTCAATCTTTCGGGCGCTTCTAGGATCTCTTCTAAAGCGCCCGCAGGATTTGCGTCTTCGTCTTCATACTCAAGTGCATCGACGGCCATCTTTCGGGCCCATTCGTACGTTTCCGGATGCACTCGGGAGCCATCCAACACTTCTATGTACGCTTCTGTACTATCACCAAGACTGCTAGTATCAATTTTGATGAAACCAGAACAGTTGATGAAGACTTTTGGACCCATGTGACACACTGTGACAAGTTGCGTTCTGTTTTCAAGTTTCTGGTTTGTTTGTTTAAAGAGTTTTATTAGTGCTTGTGCTTTTCTTGGCCCTAGGCCGCAGACGAATTGGAGAAGTTCTGTTCCTCGGCCTGTTAAGACTGCTTCGTTGACATCCACACCTACTTCATTAACTCTGTTCACAAATTCTAGTTCTATGCCTTCGAGTAATTCCTCTTTAGTGATTTGGTCTTGTAGGGGGTGGTATCTAAGGCAGAGTATTTCCTCGTCTGGGCCGCATAGTTGTGATATTTCCATTAAAGGATCTTGCAGTAAACGCGCTTGGCAGATAGCTTGACGGAGTATGTCAGGATATTCTCTGAAATCGTGCTGTAGACAAGATAAAAGATTTTTGAACTTGCCATTCAATCATAAACATTTCAAACAGATAGCTAGACGTGACGGCAATAATAGATAAATCCCAAAAGCAAAAGTTGGCACTGAGAAATTCCTAGTTTCTGGTAAACTTTTGAAGTTTTTTGAAGAGACCACAGTGAATTTGCCAAACTCTTTTTTTACATAAATTTCGGCTTTCAAACGCCTAAGAAAATCTGTAAAAGTTGTGTGTGTACAATAAAATGATGAGGATTGTATAATGTATAGTCCAATTTTGCTTGTGCTCATTGATTGAAAATGCAATGTTACATACCCGTCCCTTTATACTGTTACTGTACATCTTGCTGATGTGATTTTCAGCGATTTCTATGGGTATCCTGGGGAACTGCTCGTCTTCTACAAGTAGTTGTACGCAGTCCGATACATCTGCCTTCACGTTGAGAGCTTCTCGGGACTCACCGCCGATAACTATGACGTGTGGCTTCTTGCGTAATATGAATCTGTGAAGAGTAACTCCTTGTTAGTTGCTACGAATTAAAATTTGTATCAATTCCAACAACGTTTATAACACTCTTACTAGTTTTATAGACTAGGACTTGAGGAGTGATATTAAAGAAAACGGAGTTAGTGATAACGTGACCGTTGACAGGTCGGTACGGAATAAGAAAACCTTTTGCGCTGACCCCGAGAAACATAGGACAAGGAGAAAAAGATGATGATACTAATTTAATTAATGAAGGGGTGGCCAACTTTAGTATGGATGTTTGCCCCTGGTAAAATACTATGTACGCTAAAATTATTAACTTCGTCTGAAAGCGATTGACCTGTAGTCCGACGATATTCATCACTTCTGCCGAAAGACGTCTACTGCTGTACAAAGGCCTCTACTATAGGCGTCGCCACACCAGCCGGTTCTGTGCTTCTCCCATCCAACGGATTCCCGGGGCGAGACCAACAACACCGTTGACTGGTAGAAAATACGTAAGGCATTAAGTCTGCCTTTGTTCGTTTGTGTGCATGAAATATTAAATAAATAAATAAAATGCCTCTATAAGTCAAGGATTCATTATTACAAGCAATTGCACCGCGCAGAATGCAATATTAACGTTAAAAATAGATAGTGGTCAAACGCGCTGTTGAAAAACTGAATCCTCTTCTCTCTTTTCTAGGTTACCTGCGCAGTGCGGTCATGTCAGCTTCCTTGTTCTGTCTCTCGAGCGCGTCCCAGGCGTTACGTCTGCACAGCAGGTAGGGCAGGCGCAGATGGTCCGCCAACTCCCCGCCACCTCCCACGACGCACGCAAACGCACTGTGCTGTCTATCCGGCACGTAAGCGATCGACATTACGCGGAGACCTGTAACAATTAAAATTATTTATTTCGGAACTACATCTCGATCCAATGGTTAATAAAGAACTTAGAAGTGCTATAGTAAGTACGTATATTGAACATGTTTACAAGATACCTAAATCAATGTTTTGGCCCTAGAGTCCGTATGTCCGAAAATATAATATGAAATATGTGTATGTCGTAGGATGATTTGATAATTCGAATTTTCGTGAAAACCCTAGGGATATTGCGAAAACACGGATATTTAGACAATGGCGAAACTGTTTCTCAATCTTACTGGAAAAAGTCCAAGAGCGAGCGAAGCGAGCTCGGGAGCTTAGGGCACCCCGACACGGACAGGTTAGGTTCGAACGAGATGACGGGAGCTGAAGTGAGCGAGCAAAGCGAGCGAACTCAGCTCCCGTCATCTCGTTCGTGTTAGGTTACTTTAGACCCTGCGGACGGAAATAGGAGCCCCGCGCAGCGGGGCTCCGTCGACTATGTTGCCAAAGTACTAATCGTACTTGGATAATTTTTCGCCTATGTCTAATTATACGCGTTTTCGCAAAACCCCTAGGATTTTCGCGAAGATTCGAAGTATCAAATTACCCTACGACATGTATAATGCCTGCGTAACTCGTAATAATACTTCCGCTAAACATTGCCACACTCTAGGAAATTCTACTGTACCGTGGGTGAAACTCAAAAAACATTTAAACTCACATACACGAACAACCAGATCCGTAACAACGTCCAGTTCTTAATTATGTGCACTAATACCAACAATAAGTCATTGTCAAGTTCCAACATTTTGAGTTTTTGACTATTAATATCTAGAAAACAATTAAAAACTACTAACTACACATCAGCTCTCTGGGGTTTACATTTCCTAGGTGAAAATGTATCGATAGATCAATAAACAAAATGCAAAACAAAATGAACAGCGAGTGAACTTACCATTAGAGTCGGACCATTCCTCGTCATCATCATCAGACACCCTGGATTCATACGGAGCCACCTTAAGCCAGTCATACAACCGACGGCGACAGCATCTGCACGAAAGAAAAGAAAACTATAGCGCAAATCTTTTGAAGATACGAAGAAGAAAAATCGTTTGAGTTGTGATTTATTAAACTAGAAAAATACAAGTACTAAAAACTTTTACCCTTTTCGTTACGATTGACTTAAAATTAAATGTTGTCGCACCTGTATTTAGCATCCTGTAAAGCTCTATCATTGGCCTCGTTTAAATGCTGGATGATACAGGTGATTGTGCACAATTGCAAAATAGGTGACGCATGTCCTGTGACATGGCTCCACACTGGCGCTGTTTGGGATGCATGGAGTGTGCCTCATTTAATTTGGCAATCGGTTAAGACATTACGATTACCTTGATGCACAGCTCATAATAACCTAAATCAGTGGGTTTTCAACAACTATTTGTATGTCATGCGCATCGAATAGCCTACATTCACCCAGCCAAAAAGACGGGATTACTGTACCACGTGGTTTATCCATGTTTTAAACGCGCTTTCGTCAAGTCTATCATCTAAGTTTCTACTATTTATAATCAATGAACTCACTTGAGTATATATTCTTTAGACTCCTGCAGCAACACAGCCTGTAGCTCCCTCCGTAGTTCTGGCATCACAATTTTAGTGAGAGCTATGGTGACAGCTTCGGCTCGCAGATCGTTCCATGCTTCTACTGTGGCTGCGAACTCATCCTACGAAGAAGGTCAGTTTGATCATAAAGGTACGAAAAAGGTCAATTTGATAAATCATCTGGGGTTTTACTTACTTAGAATTAAGTTTATTGGTCTTATTATAACGTGTCATGGATCTTGAATGGAGATACTATTTATTAAACTTAATTCTAAATAGGACATTTATCACTTATGTACTGGATGCAAAATAGCAACCTGAGTATGTGCTCGTTCACACAGAGGTTTGCTTTATCGTATACATTTTTTTTGGCGCTAACGTAGGTATGTAGTTGTATGAGCGAGTTCACACATGTGACAGTATTCCAGATCCAGTAAAAAAAATACCGATCCGATAAAATATATAGCAGTCTATTTTACAGGTCCGCTACCGTATAAGTTTATATTCGTCATAGGTAGTTGTATGAGCGAGTTCACACACATAACAGTATTAAAATACTGATCCGTTTTATAGGACCGAAACTACGCGGGGCATGCCACGTGGGTGTGAGGAACACGGCGCGGTTGGTGGCAGTACACTGACTAAATGTAGTGTAAACATTACCCCAGTAGCGAAGAGGACAGAATACAAGGGCGGCAGGTTTCGAGTCTTTGTTTACAAACATAGAATTTATCATAATCACATGAATGTTTACGTCGATGAACGATGCTTCGATATAGGCATCTAATTTAAAGAAGTAACCCATCAACATACCTTCTGATAAAGTTGTTTGAGTTCTTCCAGATAGCTAATAGTGGTGTTCCCTTCAATATTTTCACTAATGTTGAGCTCCAACAGTTTGTCTTCCGAAGCCATTGTCAGCTTCAGGAACTGGTCGCCTGTGAGGTCACGTACCGGCTTCTTTTTCAGGTATTTCATACTGTGTCCACAGAAAGGATATCTCGAGGTTATTGACAAGAAAGAGAGAGTTAGGAAAACGTTTATAATTAGGTAAAAAAGGCTAATTGTACTAAATATTTCTTTGTACCCTTATAAGTCAATCACAATCTCTTTATCTCTCGTAACATTACTTGCATCATAGCAAGCAACAACCTAAGTTACAGCAACATACCCAAAACACGCGTGGTTCTCGTCAATCTCCTTCATTCCTCTTTGTGTAGGCTTCACAGTGAGTGTAGCACGGTCGCGCAACGCGTCCCGCAAGGTGGCTCGCAACATAGGCTCGCGAGCTAGTTGCACGCCACACATGTATACTGCGCGCCGTACCACTTCCTGCGCTGAGCCGATTGAACCAGTCTAGATGGGAGAAATAAGTTGGTTACTTATAGTTTTTCGTTCATTTGCAATAGAAGAAACAATATTCTATTCTTCAAATTAATTGAAGAATTGAATATTGAGTAACGCACTGTTCTGCCGCCAAATAACCATCTTAACATAATTTAATTTTTAGCCAATGCTAGTATGGCCTCTTTGCTGACCTAAGGTGGCTGGTTATCTTACTAACTCCGAGTTAGTAGCTTACACAGCCAATAATAAATGATTTATTTCTTATTTAACCTCGTGTTACCAACTAACCCTGAGTTAAGTCTTTATCGCAAGTGGACCTTAGCGTTACAAATTTTAACAATAGTTGTATCAGGACACACTTAAAACGCTTCTGCAGACTCTTTGTTTACAGATCCAGAAAGAACTCAAAAACTGGCCAAGTGCGAGTCGGATTCGCGCACGAAGTGTTCCGTACCATTATCGCAAAAAAACGGCAAAAAAGCACGTTTGTTGAAAGGGTTCCCCACTAATATTTATTTTATTCTGTTTTTAATATTTTTTGTTATAGCGGCAATAGAAATACATCATCTGTGAAAATTCCAACCGTCTAGCTAAACCGGTTCATGAGATACAGCCTGGTGACAGACAGACGGACCGTGGAGTCTTAGTAATAGGGTCCCGTTTTTACCCTTTGGGCACGGAACCCTAAAATGTGCCTCACAATAAAACCTTATCATTATTGCGTGAAAAAAAAAATATCTAAAACGGAAGTGAGATTGAGGCCGATAGAAGGAAAACATGTACTACTCTAAGCCTCAAAATAAAATGAAATGATAAAATAAATGTATAGAAATAAGAATGAAATTTATTGAGGTTGGTTTCCAGTCTAACCGGTTTCACCTGGATACCAGTATTTTACTTGGGAGTAACTGTCTTCACAACCCAGTGACTGGGTTATAGGCATTATCCCTTGGTAAGACTGTTGTCAGATTTCATGCTTCCGACTACCCGCAACGACTGTCAAAGATCTTCAAAAGACATCCGGGACCAACGGCTTGCTTTCCGAGGCATGCAACAATGTCGTCTGCCTTCTGGAGGTTTTGCGTTAATGGCTAGTCTAGTCTCACTAATACAGCCATTTCCATACACAATTTATGTAATTGTAAATCTGTTTTTGATCCAAATAAAAAAATTTCGCTATATAAAGATGGTCACTCATCCACGGATCGACCTCGGCAAGCGTTGCTTAACCTTGAAGATCGACCCGTGCAGCTCTTGTTGTTTTGCCACTCTCAGGTCCTCGAAGTAGTAGAAGAAGAAATAACTTACATATTCTGCTGCGGCTTCTAGCGGCGGGACAGGTTGCTGTTCCACCTCGTGTCGCTGGTAGTTATCGCGGACGTTCTCAGCAAACTGCTCCGGTGTCAGACCGAACTTCTTTACCAGCGGCTCTGTATAAATACGAGCTCAACATTAAAAAGCTTAGCGATGCGCAAGGTGAGCGATGATGTGGTCGACGGTGATACACAATTGCCTATAAGTAATATAATCTATTCACTCTTGAAGTCTTGACTTAAATATCCCTCCCTAGGTTGTAGCCATCAGAAAACAAAGATTTCAGCTGGGAATTTCACTCTTAGCTGGGAAGGGCTGAAAATGGGTGCTTTTTCCACTTTAGAAATGACTCAGTGAAAACTGAAGGGAACCAATAGCCACAGATAATATAATACTAGCATACAAATGCCTCATCCCATACAAAGAAACCGTGCCGACGTGACTAGCGTTTTCCGTCTGATCTGATTATTTTTCGTACATCAATCGTTTGGTTCCTTTCCACGGCGATGGTGTTAGCAGCGACTTGCAAGTAAAAGGGTTTACTTGGTATGTGAATATTTTTTTTCTTCAAATGCAGTGACGATTTGTTTTATAGTAATTTTTTGCATGTTTTTACAGTTTCAAAATGAGTTTAGAGTTTAGTTTGAGAAATAGAAATTTAAACGATCGAGTGGATGTTTCAGAAATTTAAAACTGCGCCATATATTGGCATAAATTTTAAATGATCCGTTTAAATAATCTTTGAAATGTGAATTAAGTGCCAGATATTCCAAAATTGTATGCTTAGGAGTGTTGATTAACGGCGCGTAGTGTTCCAAGCGCGCCTCAAAGAGATGTCAGCAAAACTGACGGGGTCCGCTAGGGACGATGCTACCGCGGCCCAGGCACGAGCAACCGAAGGAACACGGGTGGGTTTTAGTCAGTAAAAGTCTGATACGCCCTTCCGCTTCACCCAGAGCGGGAGAAGTCATTGGATGATTTCACACCCAAAAAAAAAAAAAAAAAAAAATTAGTGTTGATTAAACAAGAACATACAAATTTTATGTTCAATTCCAGAAAATGTTAATTCACACAAATCAGTGCATATTGCGCCATTTAGTGAGACTTATTTGAACCAAATTTTCTTTCTTAGCGCTGGGAAATAGCAGTGTAATTACTAGTAACATTGAATAGTAACCTTTATTTACAGTCTTATAAAGTAGTCGTTCTACAACATCTACGATTCTTTCAGTACTGACAGTATATTTGGACTTCTCAATTTAAACATTTTCACAAAACTGTATTAATTCATGCTATTAGACTTCATGCTCTGTGCTGCGTTACATTTACAACATCAGCAGACAGCAGCTACAAGAGAATTGTACCAAATAACAAAAATAATCACGGTCACTCACCAATGCCCGCTTTCCTGCATAACTCATAAGGTCCAGACCTCACTGCGTACTTGACTTCGGAGACTTCTTCCTCATCAGGTTCAGCGGCTTCCACTGCCGCGGCGGCTTCTTCAGGGTCTTCGCCGTTCCTGTCGGCTTCTTCACGTGCTTGGCGTCTAGAGAATAAGTATAGAAAATGTAATTATGTATGCTTCCCTGGAATGCACCAAAAATTGAATTGATACTTAGGGTGGGAATCTCAATAACTCTGGTTACAAAAAGAGTATACTCACTTTTTCTCCTCTAGGTTCCTCTTCCTCTCTTTATTGCGCTGTACCTTCTGCATCTCGGGCAGATCCGTGGAGTAGTAAAGCAAGAAGTGAGTGTGCACGTCACGAAGTTCTTCGGGAGTCTGCACGTTCTTCAACCTGGGGAGTACATGTTTCTTTACTGTTTACCGCAAGCTGAGATTAGTAAAAAAGGCAAAAATTACATATTAAACAGTAAATTTTATTTTACAGTAGGTTGGGTAAAAGGTCAGTAGTAAGTTTATTGAGGAAGCTGTTAATTAGTGAAATACTTCACCAAAAGCTGACTGCTTCTTGGGCAGCTAGATTTTGAGCCAGTGACATGGTTTTGCAAGTACACGTATTTTTTCTAACCTTGCTACTATTCCTTCAAAATTTCCCCTTTAACTCTACCATACCTTTCGATATCTTCATCCTTGATGATCCTCATATTATCTGGAATGGGAGCGTCGGGGTTCTCCATCACCTTGTCCAGTTGGTAGTCACGCATATTCTCGAAGAGCTTCAGGAGATTCTCCTTGCGTTGCTTCAGTTGGCACCACTGGGCGAAGAAAACAGTTTTAATTGAGAATGGTGATTACTGCTGGTTAGATGTTGGAAAAACTGATACGCGTAGAGAAACATATTAATAAGTAGCTTTTGCACGCGACTTCGTCTGCGTAGCATTAGTACTTCAAATAGTCAATTTTTTACTTGAGATATTATTGGTTCACCATACAAACTTCCACCCTCTTAGGGATAAAGCTATCCTATGTCCTTCCTAGGGCCTCAAACTATCTCCATACCAAATTTCATCTATATCGATTCAGCGCTTTAAGTGTGAAATGGTAGCAGATAGACAGTTACTTTAGGCTTTATAATATTAGTAAGTATGGATTATTGCTCTATGGATAGTTTGCTCTAGGGTGGAAGTTGATGCACGATACACTTTCGTAAGTCACCCATGATATTGGACTGAGCAGCTGAAATGCTTGTTCATGATTGACTTACTATATTCATTGCCATTATGGATTGACGCGTGCTCATTAAATGCAAGAACTTGGAAGGACCACCCATTGTGACACCACCATATGTAATGTTGCTTTTATCTTTTCTGTAACTGTATAGTGTACATAATAAAATACTATCCTATATATCTAAATTAATATTACACGGAAACCTGGACTGAAAAAAGTATAAATTTGTGCTCCATTGGTGTAATTGCTGCAAGGCGTTCCAGTGAGGGGATCAAACTAATAAAATATTAACGGTGCTTAGGACATGAGGTGAAATGGATGACGGATGATGCAATCTTGCTAGTGTGGATGTTTGACTTAATTTTGTTGACATACCTTAGCATCGTACTTGTAGACCTTCCACAGGTCGTTGATACTGAGCTCCGGCTGAACATACTCCTTGCGGTAGAACGCTATGAAAGGCACTTCAAGTGTTTGATTGCGCATGAAGTCTAGTGCTTGACGGATCTTTGTAATTGTGCTGTTCCCCCTGTGAAAATGAATACGTCAATCTGTTATTTGCATTTTGTAGTTACTACTGTCAAATGACTTAATAGTCGAAGGTTATGGATGAGACCTCTTACTCTGAATTAAGTCTTTGGCGCGAGTGGGCCTAATCATAATATCATAAAATGCAAAAGTGTGTTATTTGGGTGTTTGGTTGTCCATCTTTTACACAGCAAAAGAGGAACAGATAGAAGTAATTTTTTCACATTACAATTGTACATAGACAATTTGACACAGACTAATACACGGTAACTGTGAGACAAAAGAACCACGGAATGATAGAAAACACAGGTAAAGGGCGATTCAAAGTTGATGATGTTTGCAAAGTTCGCTTTTCGCTGTGCTACCCCAACTTCGATGTGACATGCATTTGCTACTGCGCAGCGATTCGGAATGTTCAGAGCCACCATTAGATTTGATTGTACCTGCATAAAAAGCTAGTATATTTATAAACAAACCTGCGGGACCTCTCCCTAGCTTCTTGCGCGTCTGGTTTGGACACTGGCGGCTTCAAGAAGGCCTGCTTGTATATCCATTCAGCCTCATCCTCTAGTTCTGTACTGCCTTCTTCTACAGGCGTGATGGGTACCTCGCGGGTTTGCATGCGCTCGGGCACGTCTGTTTTACGAATCTGTTGGAGACAGAGTTAGTTACAGACAGTGTAACAATGTGTCTTAACGAAAATATTGCTTTGGTGGTGACAATAAATGTTTATACCTCAAAAGTGTACTTAGGGTCACTTGCACTATCCTGGGTTATCTTATTAACTCCGAGTTAGGAGCTATCCCAGGCACATGTATGACATATTTTCAATTTAACCCCATGTTAGCAACTAACTCTGGGTTAAGTTTTTGGAGCAATTAGGCTTTAGTGTTTTTACAACATGTATAAGGAACCACTTCAACAAACAAGGAACAAAGCAAAATGCATGCTGTAGACGTGGCGTATTTTTCTACAAAGACAATTGTGTTTCAAATATTATGAATAAAGTGGAGACGGAATGTTATGTTAGGTTCTAACCTATTACAAATATCGGTAGCCATCGTGCAATCGGGCCTCATTGTTTAAAGTGATTAAAACAGAATCAAAATGTGTGGTACAAATATTTGTCGTATTTGACAATGTTTTTTTACAAACCTCATTATCCAAATCAGTGAAGTGGCTTCTCTTCAACTCGCTGGGCTCGTAAATCTCGAATATAGATTTCTTGCTCGGCCGTTTGGGTTTGCCCTTTTTTGTTCTACGTTTTTCGCCTGAATAAGAAAACCATAAAAAAGATACATAAGTCTTGTATACCGGTAGGTATGTAATAATATGTATGCATGTATAAGTAAGAAAAAGGCGTATGTCTGGCTGGTATCCGCAACTCGACGTCAAAGCGCGTATTTTCGTAAAATCGGATGTCTAATTTAGAATCAATATCTTCAATTTACATCGTAAGGATCAACGTACATTGACCCAGAGTTGAAGCAAATAACGTAGCATAGTGGCAAATCTTATATGTATATAAAATTCTCGTGTCGCAATGTTAGTTACCGTACTCCTCCGAAACGGCTTTACTGATTTTTACCAAATTTTATATGCATATTCAGTAGTTCTGAGAATCGGCTACTATCTATTTTTCATACCCCTAGGGTAGAGTAGGTAGGGTTGGTAGAGTAGGGTAGGGTAGGTAGGGTAGGGTAGGGTAGGTAGGGTAGGGTAGGGTAGGTAGGGTAGGGTAGGTAGGGTAGGGTAGGGTAGGTAGGGTAGGTAGGGTAGGGTAGGGTAGGTAGGTAGGGTAGGGTAGGGTAGGTATGGTAGGGTAGGGTAGGTAGGGTAGGGTAGGGTAGGTAGGGTAGGGTAGGGTAGGTAGGGTAGGGTAGGTAGTGTAGGTAGGTAAGTAGCCAATTGACGGGAGCGAAGCCCCGGGGGTCAGCTAGTAAGATATTTTTTTTTTAATTTTTAGACACTTACCCTCTTCTTCTTCATCTTCTAAGTATTCATCAAGATCCTCCTCTTCCTCATCTTCATAATCTTCCTCTCCGTACTTCTCAAACTCGTCATAATCGAAGTCAACACCGAATATGTCTTGGCCTTCTTGTAGGGACCTGTGCAAATGTTATTATTATTAAAACTTTTGCAGTTTTATTACAAACAAAAGAAGTTTTATCGACCATTACCAAGGTTTAATAAAACATAAACAAGCCATTTTTAACCGACTGCCGAAGCCGGGTAATGTGTTTATTAGCCTATGTATGTATGTATGTTTGTTCCTATGTGGCGTTCTAGAGATCAAACGCGTTGGCCGATTTTGATGATTCTTACTTCAATTGATTCGTCTTAACCCTGCGAGTGTCACTGGCTACATTAAAATTGGAAAATAAAAAATGGCGGATTTTGGGCGCAATATTGTGGGACATCAAATTATTTTTTTCTTCCGAGCCCATCGTGTGGGGTATCAAAATTAAGGGTTTTAAGAGGCTATTTCAAAAATATACAACACTTATATATTTAGATGTACCTAATTCCAAAAAAAAATATAACTTAAAAGTTATACATAAAAAAATGTTAATTTAAAAAATCAATAAACCCAACTGCAAAAAGCGAACTAAAAAGAAACAAGAAGAAAATCATGCTGTGCAGTCGGAGGATACATCTGGTTTTGGTCAGCCAGCTCGCGAATATGTCTTGTTTACGTCTTTTTACAAGCTTTTATTTAATTTGCAATGCATGTATGTATGTAAGTGTGTAAGTGTGAAGTGTGTTCGGGCCAAAACTTGCAACTGAATTTTAAAGCAGTTCTATGTTAGGGGGGGTTTGGTTTCTGCACTTAGTCCCTTAAGTGGATCATTGTGCGTGGGCCATGGCGGCCGTTTGGTGGTCATTCCAACCAGCCCACCTCCCTCCAGAAGTCGATTAGAGCTCCTGGTTTCATCAAAGCATCCGTGTAGTATCTGGGTCACCCGAGGGTTTGTGTTCTTATCTGGGTTACACCTGTGCATTCAAAGAGAACGTGCGTAACAGTTCATTTTAAAGCAGTTAGCCTACACCGATTAAGATGAAATTTTGCATACACATTAAGTTTGGATGACAATGCATGGTTAGCTGAGTGACGTCATTCTAAATCCAATCTTATTCTAAAAAAAAAAAATAGTTTGCTTCTTAAGCAGTCGGATTTTTTTAATTAACTTTTTTTTTGCTTTGTGGTATTTTGTTTTGGAAGTCGGTTTATTTTTAAATTTACAAGTCTCTGAATAAAAACCAAAATAAAATAATAGGCTCACAAATTTGGCCTTGTACAAGAAATCAAATTTGTTTTATAACAACAGTTGAAGTTTTGGTCCTTGTTATTGTTGTTGAAACTTAAGAGGAAAACGGAAGCAGAAATTAACAACAAGCTGTTATTTATAAGCATGTATATACAAAGTCAGAAGTCTTTTATTTTGATTCCGGCGCGCCGATTGAAGCGCGCGTATTTCTGACGCCTGTTGATTACAAAAAAGACTACAAGGTGGTCACATAAAAGATACAAATTGAATCTTTAATACTAATGTCATGAATGGAAGACATCATATTTTATGAAAAAATTTTTTTTTATTATTTTTATTTATTTCTATAAATTAAACAGTGTGTCTGACACCGACGCGAAAAAAATACCATGAATTCAGTATATGATTCTGGACCCTCCTGATGCTGACCCAAGCTTTTTAGGTATATTAGTTCACTCATTTATACTTACGCATCAGTGAATATAGGCTTCCTCTTCTTCTTGCGCTCAGCAATGGGTCTGCCGTCATCATCCACGATGAAGTCATCTGCATCAGACTCCAGATCCTCATTGTCATCATCATACTCAGCCTCACCGCGCGGCGCGGCTGATTCTGAGCGGTTCTCATCCTCCTAAAGATAAACACTTATAAATGAAGAACCAAGCAGAGTATTTGTAACCTTTAACTGTGGACGTGATTTTTTCATAACACTACCATGGACGTGGGATCTCACAGGCACCTGGCAAATTGTGAAACCTAAACACTCACTTGTTTTAAAATTGGTAAATCAACCACTTCATCTATTATTATTTTGCCACTAACCTGAAAGGTACTGAGCAGCTCCGTTCAGGTGAATCTTTCACCAAAATTATATATCACACTAGATGGGGCCTCTGAGACCCCAAGTCCACAGTTAAAGGTAAACAGACTAACCTTATGAGATCTTCGGATTTTCAGTAGCTGAATCCTAATCATTAGAAAAGTCTAGCTTATGACTTAAGGACATAAGGATGGATGCTGGTAAATCATATATTATAAACTGAAAAATTCAATAGACTTGGTTTTTTAATTACCAGGGTTTATAATCTCTCACTCTTTAATAATGTTAATTTTTCTTCACTGAAAGTTGGAAATTACGAGTATGTTGCAATTAACAAAACCCAATAGTGTCACACACTGGACTGCAAATTAAACACCTATATTTTTCTCTTTGTTAAAGCTGATCAAAAAAATCAAAAATCAAAAACGTTTATTTCAAATAGACCAATTACAGGCACTTTTGAATTGTCAAATGTCGGTCAGTCAAACTAACAAGTGAAGCTAAGTTGCACGTTCCAAGGAGTAGATCTCTATGGAGAAGAACGTGCAAGAAACTCCATGGACACTCTTTTAAATAATATGTGTTACATATAATGTTTGGTTACATACTTCTTGTTGCTTCCATTATGTGAGCACAATGTAGATAATAATCAAGTCATCACCTCCTGTTTTTTGCAATAATTATAACTTACCTCATCAGATCCTCCCACAAACAACTTCTCAGCAATGACTTCTCTCTCAAGCTCAGGGTCATCATTCCCTTCATTGTCGCTGTCATCATCCTCTAATCTACGCAGACGCTTGAATTTGTTCTGTTGGCACACAATACATTGTATCAATCTATTGTTAGTTATTTAGGAAAATTGCACAACTTGTGTAATAATGGAATATCCTTCGGGACAAAGTAATGTTTTTTTTATTTTATTTATTGATATTTTAATGGAAGTGAGTAATACAAAAAACGCTTCGACTTCGAGAATGTTTTATTATACTCTTTAACAGTACTTACTCTTGCAACTTTGACACCCAGATTCTCTTCAATTAGATCATAATCCTCATCTTCTAATCTGTCATCCAGTTCATCATCACTTTTCTTTCTTTTCTTTGGTCCTGCACTAGCATCTGAATCCTCTCCATCACTCCCTGACTCCTCTATAGGAGCATCATCTATCAAGTCTTTGAGCTCTTCTCGGAGACGCTCTTCATCATCTAAAAGAATGTTTTAAATTAGTAAATTATGGACCTTTTCAAGCAAAACAAAACTAAAAATTTATTTTGCCTCAACTACGTAAAGTATTTGTAGTCTTTTAAGTAAAAAATTACCATACTAGTGAATATTTATGTAAAAATTATAAAATTTTCAGTAACAAACGGAATTGTATGAAATTAAATAATTTAAACTGTACACATAAATTTTATTTGCGTATAATTTGAATTATAACAATATTACATAGTAGTTCCTGTTCTGCTAATGTTTATATTGTGAGTTAATGAAATGGGTTAAGATAATTTTGTTTATCTTTCCATAATGATAAGTTTACACTCTATTACACATTTCTTTGACTTTATATTGCATCAGGTTCGCTTAAAAGGTGAAGTATAACAGATTACAACAAAATAACTGTTGTTAACTTAGCAGGGAGCAAAATGCCAAATAATGTAAAAGACCAGTAAGAACATTACTAAGGAAATCTATACACAAGACTTTTTTAAGTAATATGTACAAAGAAAACGCTATTTTGTCGACTTAGAACATTCGAAATAGCTGTAAATTTGTTTAGTCACATGGTAATAAAAGTGTGTCAAATTGTTTCTGCAAATTTAGACCAAATTACTTTGTTATTGAAAATGATCTCAACTGAATAGAACAGCTGCATAAACGGCGTCTATAAATATTACCACTGCGGAGTCACGCAATTATGTTTACCAAATGATAAAAATGAAAATGTAATGCAAGAGAAAGTGCACGATGTCAACAATACCTTCTTCGTCCTCATCCTCATCGTCACTTTGTACGGCAGCTTTGCGCTTTGGCTTCTTGCGCTCCGCTGGCTGTTCGTCTTCAGAATCAACCTACAATCAAGCAACAAGCATCGTAAGAAACTACGCAATCGTAATCCCATTTCACGAACACAAGCTCCATGAACTTTTATACTAACCTCGCTTTCCTCCGCTTCAGACTCCAGAAAATCAGCCATAATAACTTATAATTAACTAGAAACAGTAATACTGTAAACTTAAATATTTGATTAACTAATTAAACGCTAACAAAATCGTAAATTCTACAATTTCCTAAAACTATAATTTTCGCTTGTTGAAAATATGACACGAATGAAAAGAGTGAGAACGAAGAACTATTACCGGAAAGAAAAAACATATAGAGATGATATTCTATTACCATCACTGGTTTACGGTTTTTCGCGATTGTGTCATTCAATTTATTAACTGAAAATGTTAGTAGAATCGTACCTTGATCGAAAAGGATGGCAACATTGGTTTTTTTTTGTGTTGCCTAACGAATCAAATTATCATAATTTCTTATTTAAACTTAAAAATAAGATTGTTTGACTGCCGTCGTTTAATATTTTTATTTAATCACTGGCACTGGTTTTAACACTACTATTACACAACCAAATCTCGCTATTGGCACACGTCGTGCATGAAGCGAAAACGGGGCGCCGCGCTGGTATGCGGGAGTGGATTCGCTTGACGTACGAAGTGCAAAGTTATTTTGACAGTTTCGTAATTAGATTGGCTATTTTAACTCTGCATATTCAAAACATGTGGGCAACCGAAAATTTGGGGAAGGTAACACTTTAGAAAATTTAGCGATATTAGTATTAATAGTATAATGAAGACTTTAATTATTTGTACCTAATTCTAGCGATTATCTGTGATTTTAAATTTCGTAGATTAAACTGATATTTGGGGAGTGGTCACATTATCGTTTCATAAAACAAAGTGTCGTATCCTGACTATCCTGAGTGATCGAACGTTAATCGATAATCGAAGTTTATGTACTATGTGTATGAATACTTTTATGCTGAGTTTTGCTGTCAAGTCCATGTAAAGGTGGAACCACACTTACGTGTCATGGCGTGGCGTGGCGCCTGCTGACGCAGTTGATTGGCTACAAAACTCGTTGTGTTATGACGTAGGCTGAAATAGAGTCGTTTGATTGGTGGATCCCGCGCCACGCCACGATACGTAAGTGTGGTTCCGACTTAATACCTGTGTCTCCGTGATGTCATTGTCAATGTCAGACAGGCCTCCATCATGAAATTGAATTCATTCAATTTCATCTCATTCGACTTCATTCGAGAAGGTTGTGCTTGTGACTTATGATGAAAAACAAATATCTTTAATTTAATTTATAAATTTAAATTGTGCCATAATAATCTAATGAAATGTCTCACACCGCTCCTATTGTCAAAAGTTTAATTTACGCCGGACAGAAATATATTCCCATTGCAAATGGCAGTAAGGTAAAATCATTATTTACATTATCTAAAATTATTTACACTTAAACAGTAAACAATTTTACTAAAATCTAACGCGTTATCAACTCAGGTACATTTCCATTTCCAAACATGGATGCTTGGGAAGGAGAGGGTCCTTCTGGATGATAGCAGAAAGATAGGGAAGAAGGAACCCATGGTTTTGGTGATAGGACACAAATTCAAGCTGGAATGTTGGGAAACTATAGTCAAGATGATGGCCGTTGGGGAAGTGTCCAGCTTTAAGGTTCAGAAGGAGGTAAGAGATTTTTATACTTAATTACTATTGTAGGTTTTCCTAAGTAAAGAATAAATAAAAATTAAATATTATTCACAATTTTAAGGATATTTTTAAAAGCAATAAAAATTTAAACTCATACACTAACTAAAAATTAAATAACAAATATAGGTAAGTACAGAAATACATGAAAAACCTTAACTGTGTTTGGTTTAATTTTATTGTTGTATTTTCTTTGTATAATTATTTCCTGTAGAAAATCTCAGAGCAAATGACTCATAAATAGTAAAACATCCATTGTGCTTGTATCTACAGCTAGTATTTAGTTACCCATTCATATCAAAAACCCTGAGGGAGTTGGGCCAGGACCCCAAAAGGATAAAGCATTCCTGTACCATGACACTCCATACTGAAGGCCTGGGCCATCAAGACTTAGATGATTTGATGAAGAACCCATGTGATCTGGAATTTATTATAGGTAAGATTCATCCTTTTACCTATTATAGACACCATGAAATTCAGTTGGGTTAGAATAATTAAATAATCCAGGAAAATAAGGCAAGTTTAAAATAAATAACATGATGCCTATTGCTGCAGAAATAAATCCATATAAAAGAGAAAGCTTTTGTGCTTGAGATTTCAATTCAATCTACATTCAAAATAATTGAGTAATTTCTTAAACTTGTAGAGCTAAGTCTTCATGTAATTTTAGTCCTTATTTTTTAACAAAATCAAATGTTTGGAAGCTGTGTTCAAAATATTGTATCAGAAAATAAAAAGAAAGAAGAATTCTGAATGTCATCACCTTTATATTTATTATTCTGTAAGGGAGTCAAAAGAACATAAACCAGCCTATGTATTGAAATTAATCAGTGAAATAAGGCTACTCCACTGATATCTTATCAATTGATTAGAATTTAGATACCAAGGTTGATCGTCATTGATTACAATTTGGTTTTAGTAAGTCAGAACTAGGAACACTTCACATAATTAAAAAAATGCCAATTTGTACTCCTATAAATATTGCAAGTATATTATAAGCTTTTAATAACCAATTCAACTAAATGTTTAATCTATCTCTTGCTTTTACAATCAAAATAGAACCTTGCAGTCAGGGGCGTAGCTACCGCCGTATCAATTATACGAGGCCACGGGGGCCCCCAACGTGCGTAAGCAAAAATTAATAAAAATCTTTTGTGAGAAATCTTTACCCTTTTTAAGGGCCCCCAAACAATTTTTATACGGGGCCCCGCCAAGGCACGCTACGCCACTGCTTGCAGTATGAACTACAATTTGTATTACACATTGTCCTCTATTTTTCTCTTTTTGTTATTTGTACATTTTTAAATATTTTTATAAAATGAATTGAAAAACAAAAACATTAAAAAATAGAGGCCCACCGGTATCGGGAATAGGGTCCAAGCTACCGGCGGTCAGGGCTGCAGAGAGAGGAATCTCCTAACAATACGAGCCGTGTCCAGCAATACTGCTTTCTGGATCAGGCCCTTGACCCAGCCGCCTAACAAGAACCTCCTAAGTTGTTGGTTGAGGCTCGTTACACATTTATTCTTATCTTATGCAGAAATAACCAATAAGCATTTCTTTTCCTCCTCTTATAGAAGTCCTGAAAGTGGAAAGATCAGATGAGTATGAGAAAGAGTTGTGGCAGTTGAATGTGCAACAACGGATAGACTTTATACCAACACTGAGAGAGAAAGGTAACAAGCTATATGTTCAGAAGAAGTACAAAGAGGCAGAGGAAGCATACAACGAGGCTTTAGCTATCTGTGAACAGCTTATGATCAGGTAAGTAATTGAGAAATGAAACTCTTTGATGTGCGTTTTGGGCAAGGGTAATTATTTGAATATATTTTGGGCGAGGGTAACGACCCTCGCAAAGAAAAATTTTAGGTTAGATTTCTTCTTTGAATTTACATTTTAAGACAAGGGTACTAATTTAAATGTACATTTTGGGCTAGGTTAATTTCTTGAATATATATTTAATACAACCTCAATTATGAAACACTTTCTATTTCTGCGAACTATATTTTCAATTCATCTAATCTAATTATTTGCAGGGAAAGGAAAGGCGATGAAGAATGGGCAGAGTTGAATAAAATTAAAATACCCATACTACTCAACTATGCTCAATGTAAACTGTTGAATGGAGAATATTATTCTGTCATAGAACATTGTAACACTGTCCTCGAATTTGACAAAGGTACCTGCTTGGCTGAGAAAAAATAAGCTTGGTTTGTTTATGTATCTTTTTGGAAATATTTAATTGTTAATTAATCTCATTACATTCTAGATAATGAAAAGGCACTATTCCGAAGAGGTAAAGCACACATTGGTGCATGGAACCCTGACGATGCTGAAGATGACTTCAAAAGGTTGAAGTCGCTAAATCCGTCCATGGCTGCCACAGTCGATAAAGAACTGGAATACATAAAGAAATTACGGAAAGAAAAGGAGAATCAGGACAAAGATGCACTTAAAAATATGTTTGTGAAGAATGGAACCACTTAGCAGTTAGACTAGGCTTGATCCTTATTGGGAAATACCATTCTATAGTATGATTGAAACTTAAAGGCGGCTCGAACGACGAGGTGAGTTGCTGCGCAGCGAGTAGCGCACTTTAAATTCGCCATTAAATTTGAATCGAACTATACACGGCGTATTATGAGTCATAGAAAAAAAAGTAATACTCGTACTTTGTATAGAAGCGACTAGCTTCGAAAGCTTTTAAGATTGTGCAACAAGTTTGGGTGTATAACCAACCAGTTTCTCTTTTAAACAAATCATTATTTCTTTGTCTATACATTTGTTAGTATACAGCGCAGCCCAACTGGATTAAAGAGTTAAAAAGTTAGAGTAGAATAATTTATATATTGTAAATGTGTATTGGTGTACCTTTTCTATTTTCCAAGAATATAAACCAGGAGGCCTTGTGGTTGATATATTATTTAGTTTAGGTATTTGATTCCAAAATACATCTCTGAAATAAAAAGAGTATCGCAGATAGGAAGTCCGTCAGACGTGTCGTACTTATCTTACCCAGTGTTTACCCTGGAGCACAATTTCAAACCACGCGCGGGTGTATGCATGTATGCCCGAGACGACACTTGCTATCGACCTCTCCTTAACCTTGAAGACTCCAGGTTCTCAGTGCTGTGGGTTCTGGTGGACACAGGGCTGATAAGATTACCTACGCCTGTGTACCGCTCGCACAGCGATCAGGAAACAACCAGGCTCACAGAGTACCTCAGTGAGGCGGCTGATGCGGCACGGCAACGGTACCCTTCCGCCCAATTAGTGATTTTGGGGGACTTTAATGCCCACCACCAGGAGTGGCTCTTCCCATACCAGTGCACTGATCATGCTGGACGAGAGACGCGCAAGCTTGCGCTAGCGCTAAATCTCATCCAGCTGGTCCTGGGGGCAACGAGGGTGCCAGATGTTGATTCGCATACAGCCAATTGCTTGGACCTTCTGCTGATAACAGATCCAGACCGATATCTTCACCTTTGGGTAGTTTAGACCACTGTCTGGTGAAGTCTGTGTCCGTCTACTCCCCGCCCGATCCCAGCCCAAAAGCCACCCGGCGGGTATGGCGGTACAGGTCAGCAGATTGGGATGGGATGCGATCTTTCTTCGCATGCTATCCTTGGCAGCCCACTTGCTTCTTTTCGGACGATCCATCGTCACGCGCTGACGCTGTGACAGATGTGTTGTGTCGGGGGATGGAGTACTATATTCCATTCTCTGAGTCTAACGTCGACCGACCATGGTTTGGAGCCGAGTGTAACCACGCCAACGCGGTTAAACACAAGGCCTACCTGGCATGGGTCGACGCTCGAACGCGCAAGGCAAATGACGTGGGTCAGAAGAAGAGAGCCTTCAACACGGCTGCCAAGTCCTGCAAAAAGGTGATGCGAAAAGCACGGTTTGACCACATTAGCAGAATCGGGCACAAACTTGCTTCATACCCAGCGGGTAGCAAAACGTTTTGGTCCCTGGCTAAGTTGGTCGAATCAAACTTCTGTCGACCCTCACTACCACCACTTCTGAAACCTGACGGGTCATTGGCACACTCCGCTGAGGAGAAGGCAAACTTGTTTGGCTCCCTTTTTGCGGAATCTTCGCATCTGAATTCTGATGGCGCGCAACCTCCTCCTTCTCCTGAATGTGTGACGAGTTTATCAGACATTCGCATCCATCAAAAGGACGTCCGTAGGTTGCTGCGTAGCTTTGATCTGAACAAAGCGAGTGGCCTCGACGGGATACCAGCATTTTTTTAAAATTGTACTTAAAACCTGTGCGCCTGAATTGTCTCCGATCTTGACACGCCTATATCGCCTTTCGATAGAGACTGGAAAAGTTCCGAAGGCTTGGAAGAGTCGAGCTAACCCGGCCAACTACAGACCCAAATCTGTAACGTCGATCCTCTGTAAGAGTATGGAACGTGTGCTCAACGGTAAGCTCCTGGCATACCTAGAAGCGAACGACATCCTCAGTGACCGCCAATACGGCTTACGCCGAAATTGGTCCACTGGGGATCTTCTAGCTTATGTCATTCACATCTGGAGTGAGGCCATCTAGAGACACGGGGAAGCGCTTGCCGTCTCACTCGACATCTCGAAGGCTTTCGACAGGGTCTGGCACGAAAGCCTCATTGGTAAGGTTCCTTCCCTGCCTAGTGGTCTGTGTGATTGGATTGCGGACTTCCTGAGGGATCGATCCATTCAAGTGGTTATCGACGGCTGCTCGTCCGGTCAGTTAGATATCAACGCCGGAGTCCCTAAGGGGTCAGTGCCCTCGGCAACATTATTCTTGCTGCACATTCAGCTAATGATCTGCTAAAACCCGGAACCTTTGGGTACGCAGACGACAGCACTGTCGCTGTGAGATACGTGTCCGGCGAACGGGGTAGTGGGCCTCAGTTTCGGTTTCTCCGTAAGGCCATGGTTGAACACTTGAACCTGTCCTTGAGGGCGGTCTCCGAATGGGGTGATGCCAAACTAGTCAGTTTCAAAGCTGCTAAGACCCAGGCGTGTCTTTTTCCGCTAAAAAGAGCTAATTCCACCCATCTTTTCGTGCCGTTAGCGGTCCATCTAGAACTTCTTGGTGTTACGTTGATATCGACCCTCATGTTCGGTCCGTTTATTGAGGCGAAAGCTCAGTTAGTTGCAAAAAAGTTGGGGATTCTTGCAAAGATGAGGCGGTACTCAACTTGTATAAAGCGCAAGTTTGGTCATGTATGGAGTACTGCTCTCACCTCTGGGATGGATCTGCCAAATAACAGCTTGATGCACTTGAGTCGATTGACAGACAGGTCGCGTCAAAGCTCCAGAGCCTCGAACATCGACGTCGAGTTGCTAGCCTGTCGATTTTTTATCGGTAACATTTCGGGGAATGTGCGACGGAACTGCACAACTTGATTCCACCTAGTCCTTTCCATCATCGGACTAAAAGACGTACGGCCATGCGCCATCGGTACATGGTGGACATCCCTCCCATACGCACAAAGCGTTTTGCTAATACTTTCATTGTCGCACAGCTAAGGAGTGGAATTCCCTTCCGGGGTCTTTGTTCCCTGATAGCTACAACCTTGAGGTCTTTAAGTCAAGAGTGAATAGGTTTCTTCTAGGCAAGCGTGCATCACCGTAGACCACATCATCGCTTAACATCAGGCGAGATAGTGTTTAAACGCGAGCCTAAAGAATATTAAAAATAAAAGAGGTGCACAATAATATTCTTATGTGATATGAGTTTCTTTTTTTTTTCATTTAGAAAGAAAGATTTTTGGTGTTTATTTTCTTGGAAATTAATAATCTTAGTCTCGTCAAAAATAGTCCTCTATGACAGCGAGGCAGTCCATTGTAATGCTATGTTTGATACTTATTAATGTAATAAATTATGCCTAGCTAGAAACGATTTAATATGAGATTATTATTAAATCTATTTACCATGTTATTGTGAGGCTAAGTTCTAATTAATATTTGGGTGACAGCTTTAGAGAAGACTGTTCTTCCTTATTCAAGGTATGGCATGAGTATCTGAACTAAGCCTTGTTTAGAGGTCAAGACTTAAGTCGTATCTATATGTTGATATTTACTTGAGTATTGGGACGCAATAATATATAGAGGCACATATAGATATATGAAATACTACGCTTATTCATGTGAAAAGATTGCTAGTAAAAACTAACGAGAAAAACAGCACCACACTGATTTTAAAACAACTTAAGACCGGCTAAAAGTCGGGGTGCCAAGATCCTAGGCTGAAATATCAAGAGGCTCTCGTTATATGGTTGAATAAAATACTGCGCAAGTAACTCTTTCATCATCAGAAAATGTTATCAAAACATTTTAAAATTTGGTATTTCTTTTTGTATCCGTTGTGGGTACATTTAAAAACAAGTTCCCCTAGAGGCGTACCGTTTAACTGAGACAGTGCCTGAGGTACCTAGATTCGCGCGTGATGCAAGCGGGGCGTTATTGGTCATGAAAGCTCGAATTAGCAACTTTTTATTCAGGAACAAAGTGCATACTGCTCAGCTATCTCAGGCAAAATCACAGTTAAACGGTAGTCCTGTGTAATTAGTTATAAAATATAGACTTTCATATTGTACTAGTCTAACGTCGTGACTAGTCTATTGTACTTCAATGTAACTAGATTAACCTTTTGTACCTACAATTTTAAAATCTATTGTGAATAATGATTACAAATTTATTTTAAACTTTATTTACTGTATATTATCTTAAAAATATATCACTTGTTTAATTTAACTTGTTTATTTGGTTAACAAGAACTCAGATTAAAACCTAGCAATAAATGATTGCTCCCAAAACTTAAAAAGCCAGCAAATCATATAATCTTCTATACCTACACCGTTACATTTTGGTCGTTTAAATCCCGTTTAGGGTCGATCCGGTCCGGTACATGAAACATTATCGATTTGTACATAAAGATATAATTAAAAAATAGTTTGAAAAAACCAACTTCCAAATTAATAAAACTCTAAAAAGTGTAAAAATTACTTTCGTTTCGTCAGTCGGTGTTTTTCACAGACCATAATTATTGTGTCTTTGGTACCTTTTATTTTATCATTTTGCAACACAGACTTACGTTTTATTTTTACTCATCATCATACCAGCCGAAAGACGTGCACTGTTGGACATAGGCCTCCCCCAAGCGTCGCCACATTGATCGGCCCGGTGCGTCTCACATCCAGCGGGTCCCCGCAGTCTTCACCAGGTTATCGGTCCATCTGGTGAGAGGCCTTCCAACGCAACGTCTTCCGGTTCACGGTCGCCATTCCAAAGCTTTCTGCCCCATTGTCCATCCGTTCTGCCAGCAATGTGCCCTGCCCACTGCCACTTAAGTTTGGCAATTCTTCGGGCTATGTCGGTAATCCTGGTAAGCCCTGGTTCCCTTGCGGATCTCTTCATTTCTGATTCGATCGTGTAAAGAAACTCCGAGCAAAGCCCTCTTCATTGCCCTTTGGGTGTCAGTAAGCTTTCTGAGCTTTCATTGTGAGCGACCACGTCTCAGAGCCTTAAGTCATCACTGGCAACACACACTGGTCATAGACTTTCGTCTTGAGGCACTACCAGTGCAGTTGGATGAGAAAATACCGCGCAACCTCCCGAACGCTGCCAAGCCGAATCGGATTCGACGGTTGACCTCTTTCTCGAAGTTGGTCCTACCCAGCTGGATCATTTTCCCAGGTAGACATAGTCCAGTTGGTTAGGATGAATCACGGCTCGGCAGACGGAGCTCCGGCAGGATCTCAAGGCGACATGGAGAGAGCGACTGTCGCAAACCAGCGCTGGGCACGCCACAATTCAAGCGATAAAGAGGAGGAGTGGCTTGAGAGGCGCCATGGCGTCCTCACCTTCCGCCTGACGCATGTCCTCACCGGACACGGCTGTTTCGGGAGGTTCCTGTTCAGGATAAGGCGGGAGGAAATGCTCGGGTGTCACCATTGTGTGGATCTCCCGGAAGGCACGTTGGTGGTCTGCCCCGCTTGGGCGGAGCAACGCCGTGTCCTCGTGGAAGTGATCAGTGGTGGTGACTTCTCGCGTCCGGCCATGGTACGGAGCGAGAGGGCATGGGAAGCTGTCACCTCCTTCTGCGAAGCAGTAATGCTCGCGAAGGAGGAGGCGGAACGCGTGAGTTAGACGCAACAGAGACGCCCCTAGCCATCGCAGGAGACGTCTCGGGCGTCGTGAACCGCAAGACGATTACCGGCCACCGTAGGCGCGGGCTTACGGACGGCGAGTAGCGGGTAGTTTGCCGTCCGATAAGGACCAAGCCCGAGTCGACGGCGCGTTGTGTTCCACGCGCGCCTCATAGAGATGTCAGCAAAACTGAAGGCGTCCGCTAGGGCCGATGCCTAGGTCTAGGTCGCGAATAAATTTGAAAAAGAGTGACACGCCCTCCCGCTTCACCCAGAGCGGGATAAGTCATTGGAAGTGAAAGTAACCCAAAAAAAAAAATGGTAGACATAGCCCACAACTTCGAGTATAGAGTCTCCGACCTTGATAGGAGTGGGTGTAACATGGGCATTCAACATCACCTTGTTTTGTCCATGTTCATCCTAAGGCACACTCTTTCGGAAGCTGAGGTGCTCCATGGTCTCAACCATGACCACTATATCGTCAGAAAGGGAGTGGATGTATTTGCCATTGACGTTAATGCCTAGCCCTCTCCAGCCCAGAACCTTGAAGACATCCTCCAGTGCAGCAGTGAACAGTTTCCGAGTTCCGAGGTCTGATCCTGAAGTCGAACTGACATGGTGGCGTTTTGTACAAACACTTCGATGTACCGGTAGTCAATTTGGCACCATTGGCGAGACTGTAGTACAGCTCAAGTCTCGATCGTATCGAAGGCTTTCTCGTATTCCACAAACGCTAAACAGAGAGGCAGGTTGTACTCTTCGGTCTTCAGTGTAACCTGCCGCAGCGTATGTACGTGGCCTACGGTGCTGAAGCTTTTACGGAATCCGGCTTGTTCGGGAGGGTGGAAATCGTCAAAACTGCGCGCGAGACGGTTCGTGATGACTCTTGAACATGGCAAAGAAGTGAGATGGGCCTATAGTTCTTCAGTAGGGCATTGTCACCCTTCTTGAAGAAGAGTACTACCACACCCTGCACCAAACCTGTGGCGTTTTCCCCTCAAGTATGACGGAATCAAACAACTTCTGAAGGGACTTAAGTACTGGTTTTCCACCCGCCTTCAGGAGTTCGGCCGTAATTCTATCATCACCCGATGTATTTATTATTACTATTAATTATTTATTTACGCTTTAACACCATCTCACCTGTTGGTAAGCGATGATGTGGTCGACGGTAAGACACGCTTGCCTAGAAATATCCTATTCACTTTTGACTCTTGTATTGTTGTTCTTAAGTTGTTTCAGAGCCATCCTAATCTCATACTAGCTGACGTCCGGAATGTCTTCGGTATAGTGTCGGGTCAATCTAGCTCTAGGTTCATTTGCTAGATTCGCGACGGGTTTACTGGTTGACGTGTAGAATTACCCATAGAATCTCTCGATCTCCCTCAGAAGCTCCGGTTTGGCGGATACGATCCTGCCATCATCGGTCTTCAGTTTCGTGAGCTGGTTCTGCCCAATAGGCACTAACAGACAGATCTCTTGCAAAGACTTTGGAGCCCTTAGTCCGCTCAATCGCGTCATTAATACTTTCTATTTTTTACTACGTAAAAAACACTACAAAGAGAAAAATATCTTCAGTTTTAGAAGGCGGTGTCATTAAAGGATGAAACGAAAACACAGAAAACAGGAACATCGACTTCCGAAATTGAAGTTATTTTTCACTTTGTAGTGCTTTTATATGTAAGTCGTAGTAAAAAAGTTTTTATAAAATATTTTTGGGCTATTTCTAGACGTATTGACTACTGTCAACGATTTATTTGTGTTCCAGTGATCCAGTCATGTTTCAGCACTGACTTAGAATTTCCTACCTCATTGTGTTTCAGTTTATTTCATTGTGTTTCTTCTATCTCTGTCACGCTTAAACAATTTCTCCTTGAAGAGACGAGAGAT
This sequence comes from Orthosia gracilis, assembly GCA_947562075.1. Classification (NCBI taxonomy): domain Eukaryota; kingdom Metazoa; phylum Arthropoda; class Insecta; order Lepidoptera; family Noctuidae; genus Orthosia; species Orthosia gracilis. The sequence continues at coordinate 36,952,291 of OX387275.1, read as the reverse complement.
TGACATATCTGTGGAAATAACAACATATTTAAAATAAAAGTAACCTCAAATACTGAAAACATACATTGCGAAAGTAAAAAGTTTTAAAGAATTTGATTTCGTTTTAAGCTTTACAATGGCTGAAGAAAATGGAGTAATTGAATTAATAACTAAAAAGGAAGAAAAACTTGAAGAGGAAGCCACAGTTGAAGAGGAATATGCTTATTTAGACCGAGGAGGGTTCTCTTCGGAAAAGTTTAAAATTGAACTGCGTGGACTACCCAAGTTTTACGGCATTGCTGTATGTTTACAATTTTCTTTTTGTCAAATAATAATCATCACCATTTCAGCCGAAAGACGGCCACTGCTGAACATAAGCTTCTTAATGTCGCCACATTGACCAGTCCCATACAAAGTGTATAGTCAATTAAAACATTTCATAAATAATCACAATAGTGTGAATAAGCAAAAACATGTGAATAAAACATAGAGTGTGATATATTTTTTATATTTAAATAAACATACCGGTACCTATTTAGTTACTAAATATAGTTCTAATAAAAGTAAAACACATTTCATATTTTATAAAGGAATTGAAAAAATTGATGAATCAAAAACTGGGACTAAAAACAAGTAAGATCAAGAGACCTAAACATGGAAGTCATTGGTTGTATGCATGCTTCCAAAACGAAGAGGAGCGCAAGAAAGCTATTGAAGCACTCAATGGCTATTCATGGAAAGGTAGAGACAAATTTATATTTTATTCACTATAATTCAAAATTGTGGTACCATACCATGATATAGAGGGCTATTACCTAACTTCAGGAGTAAGCATTATATAATAAGTTTTACAGACAGGTGTGTGAATGTGCGTCCATGAGCATGAGACTCTAGTATGCACTTTTTTTAATGTTTAATCAAAGTCATAAGAAATGCGAAAAATTTTCAAACTGAAAATCTGTTTAAATTTGGCATCATTACCTACTTTAATTTTTGGGATTTGACACAAATTCCAAATTCTGAATTGAGAAGCCTAACTACTGAAAACACATTATGATCACTACTGTTTTAAATGTTTTCAGGAAAAAAATTAATAGCTGAAGAAGCAAAGCCAGCTCCAGATCCTCTAGTAAGAAAAAGAAAGCTAGATGAGGATGTTTCAGACATTAAGAAAAAGAAAGAAGAACCTAGTAGGAGCCAAGAACAGAGGCTGAAAGATGCCACCACTCCTTTCTGGACTATGAAGTATGAGGATCAGGTATTTTGAGTGTTTGTAATCATTTACATCATAATATTTTAAGCTGGGACACTTACATTAATATCTCACAACTTTGCTTCGTTCTTATCAAAATTTAAACTTCAGGTTAGTAAACCAAAGATTTTTGAGTTCTCTTGTGAATGTCTTTCTGATGCGATCATTCCAGGAATCTCAGAGCATCTCCAATAAGTTGTAATAATATTCAACCTACTTGCAAACGATTGTGCAAGGCATGTGTATTTCTAACATAATGAGAAAAATTTATATTTTTCTAAACAGCTTCTATTTTGGTTACAGTTACAACAGAAAGAAAAAGAAATCAGAAATATTCTAATGAAGTTTGACAATGAATTATGGAAAATAGGCAAAAGTAGCCGTCATCAGATTGAATCTAAAAGGAAAGAGTATGATGGTCTAACTTTTGAGCTGAAGCCTATAGAGAAGTCCCCTGTAACCAAAGGTTATAGAAACAAATGCGAGTTCACTGTTGGGTTTGATGAGGAGTCCAAGTTGCCTACTGTTGGGTTCAGACTGGGCAGTTATGTTACGGGAACTGTTGCTGTTGGTCCAGTGGAAGGAATGATCCATATCTCTGAGCAGAGCAAGAAGGCTGTCTTGGTGAGTAGATAGTAATTTTTTTTTCCTTAAGCAATTTTGAAAATATTGTATACTAATACACTGGCATGTATCCCAGTATTTGTATATGATTTATGCCATATGCTATCTCCTAGCTTTTGACACACATCAAGTACATAAATTTCTTACTGTAGGTTTTAAATCTGTGCTTTGTTCAATTGACTGCCTATACAAGATAGTTCATCACATTTTGTTTAAATTTTTACCAAAAGACATTCAAACTTATCTAGTAGGAATACGACATAAACAAGAAAGGGCATGTCATTGAAGAGCGCGCTAATGGATCTCGCCGTGGGATGCCGCAGAGCACTGCGGTATGCAACGGCACGCCGAAGTACACCGTGATATGCCGCGGGGTGAGGCAGTGCAAACGGGAGTATATGCACACCACATTTGCTATCTTATATTAGCTAAATCATCGACGTGACACGGCATGCCGCGGCATGTCGCGGGATGTCTTGGTAGGCTGCCGGAATGCTACAGTATCTTAGCGGCTAGTGTGCGCTGACCTGTGGCAAAATCCTCTGCAATTCCGTTCCAGCATGCGTAGGCCTTAATAAGCAGTATGTTGCCCGATCGCTTCGCTGAAAAAATCCTCGCAAATCGCCAACTATTAATAATTTATGTATCCATAAGTTATTAAACTTTCACACATTTTCAACATTGTAATGTTATAATAATTGAGCTGCATTTCAGCTATTCCAAGAGTTTGTGCGCAAATCGAAGTTGGCACCGTTCAACCCAGCAGACTACACTGGATATTGGAGGTATCTTACTGTGCGAAACTCGAGTTCGACTGGGGAAGTCATGCTGATAGTGGTTATGCATCCACAGGTAAGTTCCTGTGATATTTTAATATGAATTTTATGGATTGAATGAAAATCTGCATAACAATAATTGCATAACATTATTGAAATATCAGAGTAGGGATGTTATGGAGGTGGTTAAACGGATCCGAAGGTTTTAAATTTGGTTTATCGTAGTCGAGAACCTGAACCGGAGTCGTAGGAGGTGGTAGAAGAGAGATGTGTTTATTGTGCATTCGATCTGTATCATTTTCATTTATTTAAACTTCATGCTTTTCAAAATTGCCTTTTCTGTTTTGGTAGAGTGTGACTGCACTTTTCACCCTTATAGTACATAGTGGTATATAGGCGAACTTAATACCACAAGGCATTCTCTACCAGTCAACCTTTGGGTTAAATAGGACAATGTTGTGATAGTGTACAAAATAATATCTAAAAGAAACAACTTGTATATGAAAATGTTTATACTTACATAAACACTAATACACATATTTTTTGATTATTCATCAAAGTTTTAATTTGCTATTTAGTCTCTTAAAGAGGCGTTGAAGTCAAAGGCTCCGTTACTGTTTCTGATTTAACTAATTCTTATTATTCAATTCAGCATTGCCTAGTATTGAATACACAAAAAGGGGGTGCTGAACTGCTTTATCAGAAAACAGAGCCTATTTATTATCTTGGGAGTTTCGTGCCTAAGGGTTTTGTGTGAATTCTTACTTATTTTTTACTGTTTCAAGGCACTGACAGAAATTGAACTTGATGAAATCAAGAAGGATTTAAAAGACCATTTTAATTCAGAAGAAGCATTGGCATGTGGGATCGAATCTTTGTACTTCGAACTTATTGTTAAAAAGTAAGTTAAAAACATGGATTAAATATTTACGAAGCTAAGTTTGATTGAATATAATTTTATTAACTGATGAAAAATATGATTTTTTCAGACGGGTTGGCGAAGACGCACCTAAACCAATTCATCTGTTAGGCTCAACACACATTGTTGACAGTATTCTTGGGAAACAATTCAGGATATCGCCCGAGGCTTTCTTCCAGGTAACTTTGAGTGGATTACCTTGTATGTGTTTTGTGGGTAGTTCATGCTCACAGTTTGGTGTTGTTTCAAAATACAGTTATATTTACAATTCTTACTTATAATTTGTATGAAATTCAGTATACTTTGTTATTAATTGCATATAAGCTTAGTGTTGTAAGTTTTTCCTAATATATAAAAGCGATTTTAGGTGCCTGAGGTAAAAACACCATGTAAATGGCAGACGATTACCATCAATCTTTTTCTGCTTGGCAGCTCTGAAGGGTTCGGCCATTTCTACGTTGGCTTTAAAAGTAGACAGCAGATGAAATGGGCCGTTGCCGCTAAGTAATGCTTAATTGCAAACAGTGCTGTGTAAAAGTCCTACATTTAAGATGTTCATCTTTACCAGGATCTCACAAATCTACGTCTTTAGATTAAAATTTATTTGCAGGTGAACACGGCGGGCGCTGATGTGTTGTACCGAAGCGCTATCGAGATGAGTCAGGTGCAAAAAGACTCCACGGTCGTCGATATATGCTGTGGGACTGGCACTATTGGACTTTGCTTTGCCGAGGTAAGCTTTAAACCTACATGGAAGACTTTGTGTACATAACAAAAAAAAAAAAATTACCTACCAAAGACACCAAATTCCATAAAGAAAGTTATTTATCACTTTGTAGTGTTTTTATTTGGAAGTCGGTAATATTTTTTTGTAGCAAAACACTTATCTATTTACATCTCAAACTATAAATCAATTCAGTGCAGCCCTTTTAAACTGCATTAACTTGTAGGTACATCTGGGTACAATCTCTGGGTTGGAAAAACTGCTGCCATCAGCAACCGGGAGTCTGAATTAGAAGACTGGCAAATAATTCGCGTCTTACCACATGAGGCATAAGATAACTAAAAGCTTCGCTTTCGAAAAATACAGCCAAGCTATTATATTATTCAATTCTTAATACTTTTTCAGCATTGCGGTAGAGTATTAGGCTTGGAAATGATAGCGGAAGCTGTGAAGGATGCTAAATCTAACGCCGAGCTGAACAACATAGAAAACTGCGAGTTCTTCACGGGCAAGGCGGAGGACATTCTGCCGTCGGTCCTTGCGAGGGCTACTGGCGAAGACATCATCGCTATTGTGGACCCGCCGAGGGCTGGACTACGTAAGCGATTTGTGTGACCTAAGCTTTTTAAATATTGCATTGATCAACCAAACCAAAAGCATTAATAAGAAGAAAAATAAAGTAGATTGGTTTATCCATACTTCGATACTAATATCATAAATGCGAAAGTAACTCTGTCTGTTTGTCCGTTACCTTTTCATGCTTAAACCATTGAACCGATTTAGATGTAATTTGGTATGGAAATAGTTTGAGGGAAGGACTTAGGCTACTCTTTTTTTCCATAAAACACGAAGTAGGTGAAATAGAAGGGGTTAATTTTCTATGAAACTTCTTATTTGATAAGTAATCAACATATTCCTACGGTACATAGACAAAACACTAAGCATTGCACTAAATAATGGAACAAAATGTTGAGGGTTTTATAACTTTTGCCTAACTTCTGAAAATAAAGGTGTTATGTTATATTTCTACTATTTTCTTCTTTACGTATCGATTTCTACTATAGTAACATGGTTAGAATGAGCCGACTAACCATATTGAGCACTTAAAAATAGAAGTTTGAAACGACTTTTTAATTGAAGTAAGTTTATTTCAAGATTTTATGATGGTAGTATTACTTGATAACAGATTATTTGATATTGGTACAGGTAGACAAAATTAGCCTGTTGCAAAAAAAAATTAGAACTACTTCATCGTTAACAATTCTTCCACTTACTGTCCTCACAGACATGCGGGCCATAACCCAACTCCGTAACACTCGGAAGGTCAAGCGTCTTGTCTACATCTCATGTAGCCCCTCATCAGCTGTGAAGAACTTCGTAGACCTCGCCCGTCCATCTACAAAGACATTGAGAGGGGCCCCCTTTTTGCCCGTACGAGCTGTGCCCGTCGATATGTTCCCGCAGACCAAACATGTGGAGCTGGCTATATTGTTTGAGAGAGAGGTAAGATTACCCGTTCATTCACCAATACACTGAGAGGAACCTCTTCTTGCTGGTCATAGCTGTTCCAGTCGATATGTTCCCACAGACCAAACATATGGAGCTGGCCATATTGTTTGATAGGGTGGTAAGATCACCCATCCTCTTCTAAGCCGTTGAGATGAGCACCCTTCTTGCCAGTGTAAGCAATGCCGGTAAATATGTCCTCCCAAACCAAACAAGTGAAGCTAGCCATATTGTTTGAGACAGAGTTAAAATCACCCGTCCGTTTTTTTACAATGTATCCTTAATAAATTATTCTTTTTCGCAGAAGGAACCGGTTGAAGAGAAATCAGCAAAATCCGAAGCTGCTGAAATAGAAACGACAGTACAAAGTATGAAATCAGAGGGAACAGTTGAAGAGGAAGCATTGAAATCCGAAACTGCTGATAAAGAAACGACAATACAAAGTATGAAATCGGAAGTACCGGTTGAAGAGAAATCAGTGAAATCCGAAGCTGCTGAGAATGAAACGACAGTACAAAGTGAAGAGACTAGCGAGGCTGTGGATGATGTAGACATGAAGGAGTCTAATGGTGCTAATGTTGGATAGCATAGGTTATTTATTGAAATTAAATGTTTAATTATGATAAATTTTTGTGTCTCATTTTTATCTCTTATAACCTTTTTTTGAAACAACACGTATCTTTTACAAACAAAACCCTTTTAACCGACTTCAGAAAATAATGAGGAAAGAAAAAGGTTCTTATGTTTAGTTAGAATTTTAAGATTTCTTAGGCATATACTAAATTGGATCAGTTATACCATTATTGGCAACTAGGTGCGAAACAAGAGCAGCAGTAGTATATGCCTACTTATTATATATATGAAAAACAAACAGCTACATCAAGCTAGGTCTCGTTGAAAGTGTCTCCGCCGGTCAACACGCAGGACCGCATCATATGCGAGATGCCACAAGAGAGGATCTAAAACCGACCCTTGCGGAACCCTACACGTTTTTTTTATTTTAATTTTATGCTAGGCTCGCGTTTGACCACTATCTCGCCTGGTGGTAAGCGATGATGTTGTCGACGGTGAAGCACGTTTGCCTAGAAGTAACCTATTCACTCGTGACTTGACTCCAAGGTTGTAGCTATCAGAAAACAGGCTCCGGCTAGGAATTCCACGCCTAAGCTGTACGCATAATAAAAGTGTCCCCAAAACGTTTTGGGCTGGGCGGAATTAAATCATGCAATTCCGTCGCACACTCCCCGACTCACTGTCTTCAAGAGGAAAATTAAGGACCATTTTCTTTCAACGCAATAAATAATATTAGTAGATATATATATGTATATCAATCAATAATCATCAAAACATATAATAAATCTGTCGTTTTTGTACATCAAAAATATATTTAAAAAAAATAGCCAGGGTGTTAAAGGATAACCAACAGAACCCATTTCCAGCATTTTTGGCATTTTGTCTGTTTGTCTGTTTATTAGTGCACGCATCACGTAAAATGTACGAAATCAAAATCAAAATAGTTTATTTCAAATAAACCTTAAAGGTACTTTTGAATCGTCAAAGAAAAAAAAAATATGACTAGTTGCAAATTCGCAAACGTCAGTGGATCAGAATGGAGAAGAATTTGCAAGAAACTCCACGGACACTCTTTTCAATCAGTTTCAATTACAATTTTTTGGTTACATCATTCTTGTTGAAAAATAAATACATTTATGTGAGAACGATGCAGGCGCGACGACCAGGGCAGTTAGTTAAAGGGGCGTTGACGATATCCAGACTTACCGAGTGCCAACCCTACCCAGGGACACTATTGGTTCTGACTACGAGCGGCCGCGTAGAATCGCATCCACTGTAGAACGCTGCTGTCGAAAGCCATACTGGCAAGCACTGAAGTCGTGACAATCCAAAGCCGTGAACATATGCAGAGCATAGGGATTTCCTACCTTAAATGCTCAACAAGACCAGTTCACATACCCACGCTCGGCCATGGATACAATCAGCACCTTGTGCGGTCTACCTAACCTTCAGTCACCGCCAACTCATCAGCCCAGTCTGAAGGTGTCAAGAGTGACGAGAAACTTTCCATGGCTACTGAAAAGAGCGTGTTTACTACTCTCTCCAGTAGACTTGGATCCATACTTGCCATGGACGTAATTTAACCATGACAACCTTATACGATCGCCCCCATGGATCCCTGTTCAGTTCTCCAAGACCTTAACTTGGCATCAGAGATGGCTTGTGCCTTGGTCGCCTCCCTCTACGCTCTGTAGGTTTTAGCTATATATTATATCATCTACCAAGCTGTATCTTCTTCCGGATTAGGCGAGATGCCCCGAACATCGTCTGACCAGCTGCAATGAGCATGTCTCGTTTGAGCCACTTGAGAGTCCAACGTCGCGCCGGCGGGTAAGAATCTGGACGGCTCAGGCTACCGGAACGGATCAGTATCACATCAAAGACGGTATGGTGATGGTTGGGGTGTGTGACCATCTCCTCCTCTATCCTCCATTCCGACACCATGCATGCAACAAGTGTCGCACATAAGAGATCCACTACTGTCTCCCCCTGCCACCAAATGCACGTGGACACGGACCCCCGATAAAAAATCGAAGGTAAAGCAACGCCGCCCAGTCTTGTACCACGCGCCCCCTCGGCGTATGCCGGGTGTTCCCCTAAGCTCTGGAATGAGCGTCACGCACGAGCGATCTTCGGACGGGGTGAGCATTTGTACCAAATACAGTCCGCAACCCCGTCCCTCGAATCCGGCCAGGGATATATTGAGAGACGCATAGGAGCCCACCACGGCCAGAGATACCCATTCCACAGCAATAAATATAACTACCTAATAATAGGTAGCAGTGAGCCCCGCCGCTTCCACCTGCCTAATAAACGATGACAGATTCCACGATATCCCGGAACAAGCGAGGATGATCCCTAAGACCGTATGGCTCCATTACCAACGCCAAGGCAACCGACCACTCCGCAATAGTTTGCAGAAACAGATTCTGCGCGTTGCGGCAGTGGTTCAGGTTGCACTGGAGGACTTTTAGGGCTGGGAAGGCGAGGTGTCCATTTTCTCTGTGAGTTCTGCACAATCTGCACCCGATGTTGCTGGCGTCGATCCTTGCTATGTGGCGGGAGCAAGCGAGGCACACTTCTGGCGCGGAGAACATCTTTGTACACCCAGTCGGTGATCTGCTGGAAGACCCAGGTCCGCACACAACGGACAACGCAAGGTCTGCGATGTGCAATCTCTAGTTTTATGAGCTGCCCCACAAGCATAACAATGGGTGATCCGGTCTGCTGCACTAGTGCACTGTGAGCGGCCTGGCCGAGCTCGAAGCAACAAAAGCACATCCTGCACATCATTCATACGACGCGCCCCCAAAACTTGAATGCTTATCAACGTCCAACCGAAGCGCATGCGCTTTTCGGCCGCCAGTTTTTTTATCGTCGCAAGTAATCCATTGACGTACGTTTCTGGGGCATGTCTGGGACATGCCCCAGAAAAGTACGTTGGCGACGAATTTCCGCCACTTTGCAATCTTCGGGTGAACGGTGTCGTACCTCGGCAATAGCAGCTGCCACTTCCTAAGGTGTGGCGGCATCATCAAGATTATCACCATCATCATTATCCTTGCGTCAGCTCTTTTGGTAGGACGTGAAATCTTCACATCCAACTCGGCAAGAACATCCCGCATACGGCTGGCGAGACTATTCGCTTTGGTAGTAGAGTCGATGCCAGCGACGGAAATAAATAATATAATAAAGAATGAGGAAAGAAAAGGATTCTTATAACTCCTACTTAATTTTTTTAAATATTCTTAGGCATATACTGAATTGGGTCAGACATACCATAATTAGCAACTAGGTACCTACGTCCAAAAAACAAGATTATAAGGGAGTAGGTAAGAAGCAAAAGCATTTAATAGAAAGTAGGTAGTAGAGGTATCTACTTACCATCGAACAAAACTGCTATATCAAGCTTATTATTAACTCTAAAACAGTACATACAAGGTCCTCGAAGATACAAGAAGACCAATTTACGTAAAAAAAGCAAGTCGCAATTTAATATTAGCGACAGTCAATGTAAAAAATCTCAGCTTCAATTTGAGATTAGAATGCCAACGTTCTTATGAATAACAGAACCTATGATAAACAAATTTCTAAACGGTTTTCCACCACAGCCTAGCTATCCATAATTAAATAAAATGTTAATCTGCGCGACCTCATCTCGGGAGGGCGCGCCATTCCTATAGGAATTTAATATAACGCCGACAGCCCCCGGTGCATTCTTGCGGCGAACCGTCGGGAACATTTCAATAAGTATTCGTATTTATAAATATAATATGGGTTTCTGTACATATTGTCACGTAGGGTTTTAAGCGAGAGACTAGTTTGGACACCTGAATTTGTCCACGTTTTTTTGTAATAAATTAATAATAAAATGAGTTCATACAATTAAATAAAAGGTTTGGATGTTCCAAGAGGAATCTAGATATCTGTATCTGTCGTTTGGAGGGGCTAAATAATAATAATCCTTACCCTTACTCTACATAAAGTTTAATCCGTCGACGCTCTAAAAAATTTTGGCTTTTCCTCAAACTTTTGCTTTATCTAAATGATAAGCCAAAATATAACGTCCATTTCTCACTTTTAAACTTTGTACCTTTATCTTTTCTTTGTTTCAAGCATCATCTCTTTCACTGCCAGTCGGAAACAGTAAATCAGCCCTTATATTTTATGAAAAAGAACGTCTCAAACTTAGCGACGAGTATTTAGGAACAAATATTTTTTTATAGAAAACACTTATGTCCCCGTCTGTACAAAGTCTCTCGCTTGTTCCACTCGACTGTACCACACCCGACATACCAACAGTACCCTCAAATAAGTCTCCATAGCTATATATCCCACAGACATAGCGGCAACCTCAAGGATCAACTCATTGTCTCTCGGCTTGCGGAGCTAAGCAGACCAACCCAAGAGTGATGTTCTAGCAAATGTGCAGTGGCTGAAGTCTCAAGTTAAGATGGCTCTTAAGTGTATAGTTACAATATTGTCGTTGTTTGTGTGTTCGCATTTTTCTTATACTATTAATAAGAATGGTGGTAAGTAATGTTTTTGTTATATTTATTTTAATTTTCCTTCTGGGTACAGCACCGAAAATACAATTTCCTGGGTTCGATTCCTATTAAGTTTGAATGTGTTGGGAAATACCAAAGCCTCTAGTCGAGTTACCTAATTGTGTAAGTTAAAAGAATAGCGCACGGAATGCTTTTATTGCATTCTTTGCTTCATAATGTTCACAAATTCGTCTACTCGACACCTCTTGTGTTTACGCACTGCATCCGATTTTCATCCGAATCCGAGATCCGAGTTCGATCGGAATTGGAAATGTACTGATTTCAGACGGACGGACTTCGGATACAGTGAGCTCTCCAACAAGTAGTACTACGGATACTTCGGACCGGATGCAGTGCGTACCCGCTCTAAAACACGCAATGAATAATGTTGAGTTTTCAAAATGAAAAGGCAGGAGTAATGCTTCGTGTTGTGAAAACAGATACACAATTAGGGTGTAGCTTTAGAGTCTTTTAATGGGAAGGGAATTGCCACTTGCCACATACGAGTATCACCTTATTTTATTTAGAAAGTGTTTCTAGGTGGAAAGCTCGTGTTTAAATTTTAACAGACGCACGGGCCGATCTTCAAGGTTAAGCACCCAAAGGTCGACTGGTAGAAAATGCTTAAGGCATTAAGTCCGCCTCTGTACTTGTGTGCTTTATTTATTTACTTAATACTTCATTATTAAGTAAATAAATAAGCACAGAGGTCGGTCCGTGGATGGGTGACCATCTTAACATACTGAGATTCCTCTGTACTTTGGAAAGCTGGCCAAGTCGTTGGTCCTCGCTATCATTTGTTTATTGTATATCTTGGACAGTGGTAACGGATATTCTGAAATCAGGCAGTCTGACACCGCAATCTTCCCAAAGGGGTATCTTATTACCAAGTTACTGGGTAGTGGAGGTCAGATAGGCAGTCGCTCTATGTAAAATGCTGGTCGTCAGCTGCACCCGGTCAGACTGGATGCTGATCGAAGAAAAGGCTAGGCAGAGTGAGTGATCTAGATGCCACATCCAATTTCCACTTACCCCATTGGTAGCACCCACAAAAGTAGCGTAGATTTTATTCGTCATCAGCCTTTTTAATGTGCCCACAGCTGGGGCTGGGCTGGGGCACAGGCCTCCTCTCTGTGAGAAAGGGAATGGGCCTTAATCCACCATGCGGGCCCAGTGCGGGTTGGTGGATGTCACATGTCTTCAAATTTATGGTTCTAGGACAGTTTCCTCACGATGTTTTCCTTCACCGTTGTTAGAGGAATGGTGATGAAATAGTTTACACGAAGTAAAGCTCCTGTCTCGGTTCGAACCCACGGCCTGGGAAGTCGGGGCCGTTACCACTGGGCCACCACTGCTCTGATTTTAGAATTTATTCAATCGAAAATAATTAAGTTTTTTATAATTAGTTTATGGGTGGTACGATTACCTGGTTTAGACTGCGGAAATCTGCTGAAAGTGAGCACGGGACTGATCGATGTGCTGACACTTGTGGGAGGCCTATATCCAGCAGTGGACGTCTTTCGGCTGAAATGATGAAGTTTTTATAATGTCAATATTGTTCTTAGCAGACCATCAGATAGCTGAAAGTGAGTCAGTACTGGACCCAAACGGCGCATTCTTACTGAAATGGCGAATTGATTACAACTTTCGGAAAATTCAGTTCCAAATAGTGATTTCTGAAAAAGCTCCAACATTCTACTGGTTCGCTCTAGGGTTCTCTGATAGAGGCAACTTGAATAACTCCGATGTCTGCCTATTTTGGACTGATTATAAAGGAAAACATCATTTTGAGGTAATTATTTAGTCCTACTTCCTACTAAAACAATATTTTAGTTTAATCACACTAATAAAAGGCGAAAGTTTGTGAGTGTGTGTGTTTGTATGCTTGTTACTCTTTCACGCAAAGTTTCGTTACTCAATCACGCCAGAACGGCTGCGCAGTTTTGGATGAAATTCGGCAGAACGATAGATTATAGTCTGGAATAGCACAGGCTTTTTATCCTGGGAGTAACTATATTCCCCTGGGATAATGCCCGACATCCACGCGGGTGAAGCCGCTGGCACAAGGAAAGCAAGATATTTTATATTTGAACATCTATCGAATCCTTCGGCATCGGCATCTGCCTAGTCCTTCGGCAAAAACAGTCGTAATTATTTGAGTTAAAAATTCCGTGCTATTTTCTGTTTAATTAGGGTTCCGTAGCCGGAGGGTCCTATTGCTGTCACTCACGTGTCCGTCTGTCTTTCTGTCGTCTATCACACAGGTTTTACAACCAAACACACACACACTACAGTCTTCAAATTTTCACAGTATATGCATGTTGTTGACCGAAAGCCATACAAATCGTCAAAAAATATTTTAATAGTTTTTAAAAGGGGGTGCGAAAAAAAGAAGATGAGTGCTGTATTTATTGTTTTAAAAATATTAGAAAACAAAGGAATGAGAAGCCAACAAAGTCAACCATTTTTACAAAAAAAAATCTGAAGAATATTTTAACTTCCTATAGACCTATGAAAATTACATAGGTATATTTGACTGACAAATACCAATATATTGATAAATCTGATTTTTCCTATTAAAACTAACTTGTTTTTGCGGTTCATTTGGCCGGCTTTTTATTTCTGTTTAAATTTAAAAGATCGTTAACCCTTTCTCGATTACTTGTCTTTTTCGTATTATTTCGTAGGACATGTACGCGGATGAGCAAAGTAAATTGATGCGGGATGCTAAACAAGACTGTGACTCGTTCTATGTAGACCCGGAGGCCCAGAGTTTGGTGTTTGAGCGGTTTCTCGATACCTGTGATGATGACGACTATATTATTGAGGTAAGTAAACGACTTATCGAAAATCTGCACCCAGATTATCTTGTAACAGCATCAATGCGATGCCATTACATACGAGCTACGAAAAAACACCTACGTCACAAAAATCTTACATCGCCCAATCAAGGTTCTCCACGCGATTTGAACATATACAACAATAATGCAACAACATGATAACAACAACAACCATCGGGCAGTAGCCCACACGTACCCGACTGGTCGGCGGATCCTCCCTTTTCAGTGGAGGTAGCGGCATTTACCCTGTTTCCCAGATCAAATTTATCGCAGAATTAATGTGACAAATTGTCAAGCAAGCGTTATCTGCTGTGATTGGTTGAATGAATTTTCAACAGCCAATCACAGCAGATAACGCGTGCTTGACAATTTGTCACATTAATTCTGCGATAGTTTTGAGCTGGGAAACTGAGGGTTATTTAAATTTATTTATTATACTTAATTAAAATGATAGAGATACCAATAACATAGAAATTAACACCTTCCGCATACTTCTATAAACTGATCAAGCATCAGCCATCACCGATCAGTGATTGACTAATAAGACAGATTCAATTATCTACTGCAGCGCGATGTCTGGATGTCCAACCTCACAATCTTTGCAAACTGGCATCTTGCCTTTGAGATTTTGTAAAAACTTTTCTTTAAAATATTTTCACTGTTTCAATTTTATTATGGTGATTTTTGCCTTTCATTTATGGAAAATGCTAACAACTATACACCTAAACCTGTGTCTTCGCTTATTCCTCTTAGGAGATTTCGATACTCGAAGTGCGAAGAACAAATTTAATGGGAATGCTTTCACTGCATTATTTACGTTATCCTTATCGAGCAGGCGAATATTTAAACATGCAATGGACTAGGAATTTCATTTGATTGTTATACCAACATGGTGTAACGGAAATGTGTCACCATATTTTTAAAACTGCTTCTACCCGTGTAATTAAACAACTTTCTCCAAGGAAGTCATAAGGAATACCCAAAAAATATTTGTTTTTTGTTGAATTTATCATATCCTGTGGTTTTAGGTAAAGTAACGCCGTCTGTGTCATTCTGTTGTGAACTAAAACTGACCGATCATTAAATACATTCCGTTTTCATTTTCAAACGAAACACGTTGTTTTATTTTAGGTTTCCACACAAAGTTGTCATCAGCTGAAATTTGTTTATGAGAAACTATTTTTTTTTGGAGAATTTTAGAAAAAGATGATCACACCTTTCCATTACACCCTGTAGTAGAAAGTGTTATTATGTGTGTAACGCAATAAGGGTGCTGGTGTGTTAAATTCAGAGCATCTGACACGATTTCTCTCGCAGGAAGGGACAGTACACGTAGTATGGGCCCACGGCAACGACAAGCTTTTCTCTTCTAAAGGTCTCTGCTTAACCTGTACCCCGTCCCAAGACCATGGCTTCATCAGGGTCCGTCTCTTCACTCCTGTGGGACAGCAGAGGGTCGGCGACGCTCACCAGCTACGTGTCACTAATAAGAACTTGAAAGTACCCGGCGGTGACACCACTTATTGGTGCCAGGTAGTCAAGCTTCCAGATTTTATTACGAAGAAAGTTCATCATATTATTGAGGTTAGTAAGAGAATGATTTTAATACTTAAAAGTTTAAATTAATAAGTTGGTCAGCTTCGAGTAGGTAGAGGGATGACCTACTGCATTTACTCTAGTAGGTCATCCAATACATTCTTTATGACCCAGAACACTGGGAAAATCTTTGAGATTCACAGATCGCACGTTGAATTTATTTTTCTAAGTAAAGTACAGTGCGTGCCAAGTATGTTGAGACTTAACCAAACTTCCGCGCTCTGTCCGTCACCCCGATGACGCCCGCAGCAGACTTGCGCAAATGAATTCGGCAAGGCGAAGGGTTTGACGGCTATCAAATCGACCAATCACATGCGAGATGAATGACGCGATGTGGATTTCCGTCTGTGTGATTGGTCGATTCGGTGCCGTATTCACTTACGCAATACGGCTGCCGGTCCCTTCCCGCAGTCAGACCTCATACCGCTAAAGAGACCTATAAATCGTGCACTGCTCAAGTCAAACCACATGGTGTGTCAAGTCTCATCTTTCGTGGCACGCACTGTAACTATATAGCGTATAAAACCTTATTCTCAAGCGAAAAGATTTCATATTCGTGTAACCGGATGAAAGCTAACGTTTCATAAACCCTATTGACAAAAAAAATTGTTCATAATCATAGTTGTCTACTTTACATAGTAAAGTCAAAGTCCGTTCTGCGAATCTTGCCCTAAGGCAAGGTTATTTCAAGTTTCGATTTAAGTTTTGACTTTTTAATTATTCCAGTTCGAATCCACGATTACCAAGGGCAACGAAGGCTTGGTTCATCATATGGAAGTGTTTCACTGCGATGCCGATCCCAAGAAGGAGATACCACTGTATGAAGGAAACTGTTTCGCTCCAAACCGACCTGAAATCACTCAAACATGTTCAAAGGTAAGGATGTTAAGTCAATACAACAGTATTTTTCTTTGCTTTTGTTTCCTTTGTTTAAATTATGTAAACTTAAAAAATCTAAATAAAAGTTTGTATATTTAGGGCGGTTCCGCACTACATCCGATCCGTGTCCGTGAAATTTCGGCTCCGAAGTAGCTGTAGTTCTTCTTGTGGGGATGTTTACGCACTACATTCGAACTCTATCCGTCATCATCTGTCATATATCTGTCACTCATGCTTGAGGTCGTGGGTTCGAATTCGGGCAAGTACCAATGTGACTTTTTTCAAATTCATATGTACTTTCCAAGTTTATCTTGGACATTGCTGACAACGGTGAAGGAAAACATCGTGAGGAAACCTAGACTTAGAGCGCCCGCAGACATACAATTATAAGTTGGCCGACTAAATCGCAGAGTATACTAATAGGTATAATGACATATGCTAGCCCGCACATCTTGTCCAACTAAATCGTCCAACTAATTCATTGGGCACCGATCGTATCAGAAACAAGATTCCTTTCCGATTACGCACAATTAAAAAGTTGTCCAACTGTTTGTTAGCACGGTTACCCTATGCAAGTTCGCGGACTATCCAACTTTATTGGGCAGCCGCACGGCAGGATGCAGGACGACCACACGCGTGCGCGTGATTTCCCCGCGCTCGCATCTTCGTCGACGGGTACGTCTGCCTCACAATCGCTTGTTGCAAACGAAAAAGTAGAAGAGCTCATAGACGAAGTTCAAAAAAGGCCAGCGTTGTACAAAAAAGACTTGAAACAATACTCTGATATACTCGTAAATGTTAAGAAAAGATTATGGGAGGAAGTCTGCGAAGTTTTAATAAGCAATTGGGCAGAACTCAGTGTAAATGAAAGAAAAGAACAAGGTTAGTCTATGTTTATTTTTTGTGTTTGTATGTAATTCTATTATAATTATTATATTACTTTATCATATTGAAATGAAACAGATCCATGAGGTTGAAGAAAATAAGACGATAAATACTGTCGAACATTTACACCATGTGTGATATTGCTTCCCCTGTTGTTTCCTGTGTGATAATATTCCTTTACAAAAACGAGCTAAAAGTATAAAACAAGTAGCTTCTTTTTAATTATTTATATTAATTTCATATTTCTTAGTGACATAATGTATGCACTAAACTGTGTTCAATTTGATTATAAGTAAAGAAACGTCAATAAAAAAATTAAGAAATAAGATGTATTTTATTAACCCAGCAGGTACTTACCGAAGAGTTAGTCCAATCCTCTCTTCAACGGAGATAGCGAGTCGGAAAGTTGTGTCCTGTCTGATTATCGCTGGCCCGATTAGATATACGAGCTCATCAAAAGATGAAATACTCATTCTGTAGTATGAGAAAAATTTATCAGGGTAATATCTGAGTTTAGAATGCAATGTATGATGCTTCCCATATTCTAATCTGTTACTTAATATGGGATGTACCCAAAATGTCCTCTTTTTTTTTCGTCTTCTTTTTATTAATAGAGCAATTAAAGCGTTTTTTTTCCGCATTTTCACGCACACGCACCGCGCTAGCAACACTGTCAGCGACTAAATCGATTAAGTCAGCGGCTTGCAACCAATAAAATAAAGTTGGTCAACTAAATTATAAAAGTACGCAATTTAGTTGTTCGCTAATCGGCCAACTTACAATTGTATGTCTGCGGGCTCTCTTATAGTGAGTTTATAAGATTGTGCCCAATTGGTGTAATTGCTGCAAGGCGTTCCAGTGCGAGGATAAATAAATAAAAATAATTCAGAACATTTTGTGTTAACACGTGTAGTGCGTAACCGCTCCAACCGTCCGTGTTCCGAATTCAAAATGTTCGTATCGTTCCCTACAAAAAGTACTTAGGCACCGATTTTTAACGGACACGGATCGGATGTAGTGCGCAACCGCCCTAAGTGGCTATCTTTTAGACATAATTTTCTTATGTCCTGATGAACACGTCGATCTCGCCTGATGGTAAGCGATGGTGCAAGCGAGCCCAGAAGTCCTCAGTTCACCTTTGCTTTAATAAAGGCTGACGGGTACCTACTACATTTTCCACAAATCAACCTTATTGTTTTTTTTTATTTGCTTAGAATGTCCCACTTCTGGGCGAAGACCCCATATCTTTTCATACACTCTTTTCTTGCGCCACTTCGAACCAGGAGTGATGCAGAAACAAAACAATGTTTATATTTATAGGTGAAAGCAGCATGGGCCATGGGCGCTCCGCCATTTATATACCCAAAGGAAGCTGGATTGCCTCTTGGAGGACCAAATGTTAACAAATACATTATGCTTGAAGTACACTATAATAATCCGGAAATGAAGTCAGGTATGTACACAATCACCGTATTAACGATAAACCCAGTCTAATATCTTACAGCGAGGATACAAATAACGTACAGAATGATCAAAACTAAATGAGCACCCGAAATGTCAATTGTCACCCTGACGTTTGACTCTCGCTATTGGCTTACAAGGAGAACGCGGGGCGCTGCGCGGGTAGGCGGGAGTGGGGTCGTTTGACATTGTTTGTCGAGTGCCCAGTTATTTGTCCGAGTAGTAAAATTTAAGACATTTTTATGCGAGGCGGGTTAGTTATGAAACCTTTACTGTATGATTAAGGACTGAAAGACAATTCCATAAGTAGCCACTATGTGTAACTGAAAATCAATTAGTACAATGACAGTTACTGTCCACTAGTCCGCTAATCTTCAGCCTTATCTTAGGTGTTTGACAGGTTTTGGACTCTCAACGAACTGATATAAACTTGTAATGTGGGCCAGCTCACACCGGGCACCACACATTTCAGTCTGAGAATTCAAATACATTCCTCGGAATCTATTCCAATTATCTTACGGAAATGTACACCTTTTTGTGCAATAAATAAAATAAATATAAAATAAAGTTTATTGATTCAATAAAAACGTGTTACAGTATTAAGATTTGACACTGGATCCTGCACTAGGATACCCTGTGTCGCAGGATTCAGTCTCTCTCGACAAATTATATGATTGTTTGATTAGACATGCAACGGTTCCAATCATTAAACACAAACTGAAAGGTAACTAAAGTTGTAAGCTGGTGGTGGTGTTCTATATTGTATATTTTTTTTAAAGTGCAAACATCGCGTGTCTACGTCTGTCCCTATACGTCATTCTTTTTGTTTCCAGATTGGGTAGACAGCTCAGGTATAATCCTCCACGTAACGGGACAAAGACGTAAGTTCGATGCCGCCATTATGGAACTGGGGTTGGAGTACACGGACAAAATGGCCATCCCTGGCAGGCAGAAGGCTTTCCCGCTGACGGCTTACTGCATCCCACAGTGTACCGGCGTGGTATGTTATGATTTCAATGGTGGATGGTAAGGAATCTAGAGTGCTGATAGTTGGGTTCGACCAAACCAAAAGTTTTAAAAATTTTATCTGATAAAGTTCTAGATTCTCAGATTTATCATACTTTAAATTTTAGTTTATCGTAACATAAAAATAAAGACTGATAATATTTTATTCAATAGACAGCTAACTTTTAGCCTAGAGGTTCCTACTTTTTAAAAGACTTTCCAAAAAGGAGGAGGTTCTATGTTCGACTTTGTTTGTTTTTTTTTTGTATTTTCACCGATTTCGCCGTCAATAATTGTGAATCGATTTTGAAAATTTTTGTTTGAAAGGGTATGTTTCCAAATTGGTGAAAATCTGATAAAGATCTCTTCAGAGATATTCAACAGAACTCTTAAATAAATGATAGCAAATCTCTCGGCATTGCTGCAATATCATGTCTGTTTATTGTTCATTCTGTAACGGCTAGGCTAGGGCTAGGCTAGGGCTGCGCAGGGTAGGCTGCGCAATCGAGTGGATGCCTCAGAAATTTAAAAACGCGCCATCTATTGGAATCAATTTTAAATGATCCAATCAAATGATCTTTGAAATGTTAATTAAGAGCCCAATACTCCTTAATTTTGTGCTTAGTTGAGTTAGAGAGAACAAGAACATATATTAGGTCCTTACCTATGAAATTGGCGTTTTGTCGTACTGGCCACTTTGATTCAAGATTCAAGATTCAAGATTCTTTATTTGTGGAAACATGAGTACACATACAGAGCATGCAAGTTATTATATTACATTATAGATTAAGATCAGTCATGTTTGGCCTTAGTGGCGTACAAATATTTAAATTTGAGTAATAAAAGTCATTGGATAAATTATGGATTAAATAAGAACAAAATAGTACCTAAATAACAATTTCTAAAACAAATAAATCAAACAAATGGTCATAGATAAGTAACAATTATTAAATGTCAATTAAAATCATCCAATGTAAAATGTCAATTAAAGTTATCCAATGTCAAATGTCAATTATAATTAAAATTATCCAGTGTCAAATGTCAAATCAAATGTATTTATTTTAATAACAATAATAAGTTGCTTTAAGTACAGATTACGTCAAAGATGTATTGATAACATTGGTTACCACACGGCATTAGATGTTGTCATTCAGAAATTCTAGAATACTGTAGTATGCTTTCCCTTCTAGCAGTATCTTTAATTTATTTTTTAATTGACGGACATTAAGCTCCTTCCAACTATTTGGAAGTTTATTAAAAACTTTAGGGGCCATACAGAAAACACTCTTGTGCATTAATGCTGTTTTCGAGCTGTGTAGACAAATAATACTGTCATCGCGTCTACTATGGTTGCGATCGACCACTTCTGATTGACGTGGAAATAAGTGTCGATTTGATTTTACAAACACGACAATTTCTGAAATGTAAAGGCAAGGCAGAGTTAATATTTTATATTTTTTAAAATAGGGCTTACAACTTTCGGTTGACTGTAACTTAAACATAGTCCTGATGCATCTTTTTTGGGCTTTAAAGGGTATGTCCTTGTCGGTTGAGTTTCCCCAGAAAATTATCCCATATCTCAAATGTGAAGAAACCAAACCGTGATAAGCCGAGAGCAATGACTCAATGTTAAGCACTGGGACCAGTTTGAACAGCGCATAACAAGAATTACTAATTTTTTTACTCAGTTCTTCTATGTGTGCTTTCCAGTTTTGCTTTTTATCAATTGTGACTCCAAGGAATTTGGTGTTGTTAACTTCTCCAATAATTATATTATTATATTGGACGTTAAGATCAGTCGTAGTTGATAAACGTTGACTGAAGTGCATTAAATTAGTTTTATTAAGATTAAAAATTGATTATTTAGATTGATCTCAAATATCTCCTCTTTGGTTTTGAATTCGAATTTTAAATTTACACAGCTATTTACTCATGCTTTTGTGTTTGGAAAACGGATGGTATTTAAAAGTACTTCAATTTATTCCCATTTCATTTACCTAATTTTGCCTGTGTTCCACCAAATATACTGAATGTGCACCAAAATATGTTCATTAAAATATGTCATAACGAGCATCTATTTAACAACTGTTGCAAATTTGTAAAAAATAGTAATACACCTAATTTTAAAAACAAGCATTTATTTTTTTAGTTTTACTTCAGATAATGCACTGCAAAATGTATAGTACTTTGGCAACAAAGTCGACGGAGCCCCGCTGCGCGGGGCTCCTATTTCCGTCCGCAGGGTCTAAAGTAACCTAACACGAACGAGATGACGGGAGCTGAGTTCGCTCGCTTTGCTCGCTCACTTCAGCTCACGTCATCTCGTTCGAACCTAACCTGTCCGTGTCGGGGTGCCCTAAGCTCCCGAGCAGGAATATTTGGTGCACGATCAGTATTTTTCGGGGAAGAATAAAATAGTTATTGTTACAATAGAATATTTGCAGCGCACTACAATAAAAAAGTGTTATATCTTGGTGTTAATTTGGAATTTGTTTGATGTAACATATTTTGTTGGCCGAGTAGTTTAATTATAGTAAAACAATTAAACGGGTTTAAGATCAATATTTTAGAAATACATACATAGATGTACCTTTAGATTTTTGGTGAACACAAAAATATTATCCTTGGAAAACTGTAATTCATTTGTTTTTTCCTCATTTAGTTTTTTCTTTGCGCCAGTCAGTTTACAAAATGGAAAACTTGAAATATCGCGTTATTTACGCGTACGAGTTCCATCGTGGCACCAGTGCTGCAGAAATGGCTTGAAGGATTAATGATGTATATGGCGACGGTGTCGCAAAAGAAAACAGTGCGTTTTTGGTTCCGTTCTGGAAATTTCGACCTGCAGAACAAGCCCCGTGCACGGCCGGAGACCAAAGTTGATAATGAAGAATTGAAGGCTATTGTGGAAGCGAATCCATCGCAAACCACGTCCGAATTAGCTTCAGGCTGCGGTGTTAGTGATAAAACTGTTTAAATCCATTTGAAGCAAATTGGGAAGGTGAAAAAGCTTGAAAGGTGGGCACCTCATGAATTGGGTGCAGCAAACCGACAAATGCGAGTCGACAGCTGCGTTATATTACTCAACCGCCACAATAATGAAGGAATTTTAAATCGAATCATTACCTGTGATGAAAAGTGGATCCTGTAAAATAATCGGAAACGCTCATCGCAATGGCTGAACCCTGGCGAACCATCCAAATCCTGCCCCAAGCGAAAATTTACAAAAAAAAATTACTTGAAAGCGTTTGTTGGATTAGTGCCGGTGTCGTTCACTACAGCTTTCTTAAATCTGGCCAGACGATTACAGCGGATGTCTATTGTCAGCAACTGCAAACCATGATGGAAAAGCTAGCTGCTAAACAGCCGAGTCTGGTCAATCGCTGTAGGCCACTGCTGCTTCAGGACAACGCTAGACTACACACTGCACAACAGACGGCTACCAAATTAGAAGAGCTTCAATGGAATGTCTAAGACATCCACCGTACTCACCGGACCTTGCTCCAACAGATTACCATTTATTTTTTCGAAATTTGGATAACTTCTTGCAAGGAAAAAAAATCAACTCCGATGGGGCAGTCCCAAGCGCCTTCAAAGATTTTATTGATTCCCGTCCGAATGGTTTTTTTAGTAAAGGGATCAATGAACTACCCATGAGATGGCAAAAGTGCATAAATAGCAATGGTACATACTTTGATTAAATAATTATATTATGTTAAAAAAAGGCTTTATGTTACTCCCTTACAAAACGCCAATTTCATATGTGAATGATCTAATATATTTATGATCGTCTCTAGAAAATCTTAACATTTCACAAAATACAATAACAAATCGAAGCTTATCACAGCAATTCTCTTTCTTCGCGTTGGGTGCCCGTAGCTATACATAGATCTGCCATAAATGTTTAAAAAAAAGAAATTTTTTGCATTTGCAATAAACTGCACTGAATAATATTTTGTTTATGTTAATAGCCACCCCGTCAAATTCTAGGGGCTCCCCTCCGATGGTATCGTAGTGTTCGGCAGTCAGCTGCACACTCACTTGACCGGCGTGGCGGTCTGGACGAGACACTCGCGACAAGGCGTGGAGCTGCCTTACCTCAACAAAGACTTGCACTACTCCACGCATTTCCAGGAGATCAGGATCTTGCATCGACCTGTTAAAGTTTTGCCAGTAAGTGATGATAGATAAAGTTTTGGTATTTCACATCATGCCTTTTTAATCGATGAAAGATTTAGTGGAAGGCGTAATTTTAGAGGTACAGGACAATCTTGAATCACTTCAGACTATGCGTAGATAGGCTCTACAGTAGATTTTTTTAATATGTATATTTATTAGAACGTCATACAACGCAAAGGTACATTTAAGGGTCAAAAGTGCAGTCACACTCTACCAAAACAGTGGAAAGGCATAAGAATTTCATCTTTTCACGGTTAGTAGGTAAAATCTGTACTTTAATTTCTATACAAAATATTAAATCAGTTGTGGATAATTTAACTTCTTCTACAAAAACTAGCCATTTGAGTTTTCGGAGAGATAGACTGCACTTTTGACCCTTGACTGTACATAGGACTGTTTCATAACATCTTTTTGTTTTTGTTTCATAACATCTGTTTGACGAACTCAAAGGTGCCTTAGAGACACCTTTGAGTTCGTCAAACGTTTACGCCGCGCAAACGCAACGCTAACACTGCAACACAGCGACGTAGCGTCTACGCAACGCCAGATGCGAAACTGAAGGCACCCTATGCCACAAAAAGTCTTGTTGATTCAAAGTAATTTTGCCTACAGGGTGACTATCTTGAAACGACTTGCATCTACAACACGGAAGATAAGGACAACGCTACAATCGGCGGCCATGCCATCACTGACGAGATGTGCGTCAACTATATGCACTACTACCCCGCCACGCAACTAGAAGTGTGCAAGAGTGCTGTGTCCAATGCGGCGCTTGAGAGCTTCTTCAAGTTTGAGAAGCGGTAAGTTAAAACACAGTAACATTACGTCACAGACGAGATGATGTGCTTCAACTGTATGCGCTACTACATCGCAACGCAACTAGAAGTGTGCAAAAGTGCTGTGTCCAATGCGGCGCTTGAGAGCTACTTCAAGTTTGAGAAGCGCTGAGCAGTAATAGTATTAAGAAGCTTCAGACAACTGACATTTCGGGCGCACGGTTGGCACTGTGGTTGAGCGATTGACTGCTGCGCTGCGTGTCGCGGGCTCGATTCCCACACGGAAAAAATATTTGTATGACCTATAGATAGTGGTTCCGGCACTGGGTGTTGTGTATGTGAGTTTATATGTTTGTAAACGCACCCACGATACAGAAAGAAATACCTAGTATGGAGCAACGCTTTTAAAATAAAAAAAATAACTAAAACATCGCGATAGCGATTAGAGAAACGTTAAAAAGCCAAGCCCTTTCGAAATGTCACGTGATCAATCCCTTATATTTTAGCATTTCATTTGACCATTGCCATTGCTTATAGATTGTATAGACCCTAAGTTGTGACTCCGTTGCCGACTGCAGGCGGCAGCAGCATGAAATACCTTCCGTAGCTAGTAACACCTCGCATCCCTAAAATGCATAGAAATTTGTGTGCATCCTGCTGCCGCCTGCAGTCAGATTGAGAATCATACCTTTAGGGCCTTTTACCTGACTGCGACGAAGCCAAAAATCGACTTCGATTTTAGCAGGATACGTGTAGGTAGGGGCGTAGTAAGAGAAAATGGCGCACAGGGCAAGCGTCACAAGTGCGCCCCTTCTTAAATTGTGCATAGTCTGTCTGTTACATTTTCACGCCTAAACCGCTGAACCGATTTAGATGAATTTTTTATAATTATTATTCATTAATACTAAGGGAGACAGTTTGAGGTCATGGGAAGGACATAGAATAGTTTTATCCCGGAAATCATCCTTAAGGGGCGGAATTTTGTGTACCAACAATAGTGAAACAATAATTTTTCAAGTAAGGAGGCCCACACAATTACAATATTATTGCGTATGCGATATAAAAAATGGCTATTCGAATTATTAATGCTACGCAGACGAAGTCGCGGGTAAAAGCTTTAAGATACCTACTAATAATAAATAAAACAATCATGGATCTTAGTTAAAAACATTTTTTTTTCTTATAATGTGTACCTGTGCATTAATATAATATGCACATTCCTGTCTATCTGCGATGCAAATAAATCGATAATATTTTCAAAATCAATTTTATCAGTTCTTCTCGCTCTACACTGAGCAAAGCTAGGTCGCAAAACTTTTCTTGACCCATTGTAGGCCTCAAATACGAAATTATTAATTTTAATTTACTAAATGATCGTTCACAGCTTGTTATGGGATATGGATACTGCAATTGTAAGCAGAATTTGTATTGAAATGCGGAAATTTGGAAATACGCTTTCATCCCCGTACTGCACAATACATTCAAGCACCTCATCAGATTTCTTTAAGTTGACGTTTTATCTTGTGGATATAAGCATTCAAACATCCAATATCTCTTCATATAGTTATTCTCCGCTAACATCGCAACTATAGAACAGCAGTATGACATAGTTTGTTTCTTTTTTTTTGTCATTGGCGATCTTGCGCCTCCGTTCGATCGGCGCCCAGGGCACGTGCCCTACCTGGCTCACCCTAACTACGCCTCTGAGCGTAGGTATACATTTTCTAAACAATCCCCTATTTACACTAAAATATTCTCGTTTTATTGTGACAAGTAAGTTAAGGCATTTAAAGGACTAATTGCTGCAATTTCTGATAAACGTCTATTCCTGAAATATGCTCAGTTTTCATGACATGATGATAAATTACAATGAAATTTATTATCCTTTTCAGTTGGGATAACATGTCGATCTCATACAAGGCGGCACCTCGAGCGAACTACCTGGCTATAAAGCCGTGGACACACCTGCGCGCCAACGCACTGCATGCTCTCTACACCGAGTCCCCTATGTCGATGCAGTGCAACAAATCCGATGGCAGTCGATTCCAGGTGGGTATCGGTGGAAATTAGAGTTGGAGTACCTATGTCGAAAGAAATCTACTGCTGGACATTGGCCACTCTCAAGTGTTGCCACAAAGTTAATGCACTTCCGTCTTTCACCGAATAGTTAAGTACTTGGTTGTCGGTTCACTCTTTGGGCAGCAAATTTAGGGCTTCGCTGCCTGTCTTCTAACTAGTGCTTTTTATTATCCATTCTAAGTAAAATTACATTAAAAACACTAAATTAAAAACTGAACCCATTAAAATGAAATCCATCCAAGTTACAAAATCGACGTGATATTACTCCAATTTAAGTTTTTTCATCTTGTTCTAATTATAAATTTATATTATAATCTAAAAATAAATTGTTCGAAAATTGGACTTGCCGATTACGCATTAATCGAGCCAGCCGTGGCGCCCTTATGCCCGAAATCATGTTTAAGCACCAATGGCTTATGAATTTCTTTTAAAGAAAGCCAAAACCATGACAATTACAATACGTGTTTTATTTCATTTTGAAAACCAACACTCTAAAAAATCGTTCTTTATTTTTTTTTCAGGGCGACTGGGAAGGAATACCGATACCGAAGATCAAGTTACCTCTACCGACCGAGAAAAGAGTTTGTCCCGACACGATTATAGAAAAATAGAAGGAACGTTATTTTCTCACCTTGTATAATGTTAGGTTGATACGCGAGATGAAGTTAGATCTATGTAGGCTCTGCTACACAGCTGTAAGCTAACGTATATGTCCTCTAAACCGCTATTTAGCGTGATATTTATCATGATTAAAGGTTTAAATAAAGTTATAGTTACCTACTAAGTACTTGTTGTGATAAAATTTTAATTTTATGTGTAGTTTGTAAAATATAAAATTAATTTTTCATCCTTGACCATAATATCTACTATCAAAACTATGGATATGAAATGTATATTAAATTGAATGAGTGACATTACGCAATAATAAACATGTAAATGTATAGTAGATGTTTTAATAAATGAACAACTCAATAACTCAACTTTATTATTACCTACCTAACCCAAATCCAGCATTAAGGCAAAACAGCTTTCCAAGCCATTCGTCGAATAATTTCCAGAAACAACGTTTGTGCCATATAAAATAGTAATCTTTGGTTTGTGCGACGCTCGAGAGTCAAGGTCCCAAAGACAAATCAATCATTATTATTATTTATTATGGTTTTGATGACATCGTGCTCTACGTGGATAGGCGAGGTCGGACTGGCGCAGTGCCTCACCTCTCCAGCTTGAGGTCGTGGGTTCAAATACGGGCAAGTACCAATGTGACTTTTTCAAGTTCATATGTGCTTTCTAAGTTTATCTTGGACATCACAGACAACGGCGAAGGAAAACATCATGATGAAACCTGGATTTATATAGTTAATGTAGGTAAATCTCAAATAGACAAGTCAGAAGCCTGTGGGGTTCCCAGAGGTGGCTTAATTAGCTCTGACACCAGAGGTGGCTACATCCTCACACGAAAAAGGGCAGCGTAATAAAACAGCTTGGCACCCATCATTGACCAACACTGCCTGGGACCATGCACGAGCCCATTTCACAATGGCCCTATTGTGGAATACCCAGAGCAGAAACCCGAAAGTGTCATGACCTGGAAGAAGAAAGGAGTTAGAAGTTCTTTTTAACCATTGCCAGAATGAAGTGTTCAGTTACCATTTTATTACAAACGATTGTGTTTTAATAATAAATAAAGCGAGAGCAGATAAACCAATTTCTAAACTCAGTGTACTTATACGTGTTTCTGAACGAAATATCTTTTTATTTGACGTTTTGTCTTGCTTGACGTTACACACAAGCAAAGCAACGGAGACTGACTGACATTTTGTTTTTCTTACCTTCTTGTGGAATTCTTCTTGCTTATAATTTATTTCGGGGCAATAAATTTGTAAACTGTAATCATGTCCAATGATTACGGATTCAACAGTGATGATTCTCCTAATAAAACAAACAATTCACATCTACAGTTGCCGAGCCCAATAATTACGCGGCGGAACCGAACAGCTTCGACGTAAGTTATTCTTATTGGTGTCGTTCGCTATTATTTATTAATTTACGATAAAATATTGATTATCAAAGCAACTATAGGAGCTTAATTGAATTCCGTTTTATTTCAGGTCAGAAAGGGCTCTAGGAAATCCGATAGAAAGTGGTAAAATTAAATCTTTTTGTCGAGCAAAGGGTCATGGTTTTGTTATTCCAGAAAGAGGCGGCGAAGATATATTTGTACATATCTCCGAGTGAGTATACTTTAATTTTCATAATATATATTATCTTACATATGCAGATTCATTCATTGTGTAGGTAAATATTTTCGTTACTGTTTGGGTACCTCCTTTCTTGGTAACCTTGATGAATAAAAAAGTTCACAAGTTTTCGCAAATTCTATGATTCCATGAAGTAAACATCATTAATTTTAATATTTCATCATACATACCATAAACAACAAAAAAATTGTTTCCCAAAACATTGTTTACAGAAATGATGAATGTAGACCATTAAAAAAGTAGTATAGCACAAAAATTGGCTCAGGAAACACAAACAACTTCCTGCAGCATGTGAGCATAAATAAATTAACTCATCCATTAATTATGTACTTGTTATACAAGCTTTGTTCTAATTTGAAGCTGATAACAGATATATTTATACTGTTTGTGTTAGCACATTTTGGAGGTCAATTGTGGGTGTTCTTTGTTTGTCTTTATTGTTGACATGTGTTTCTAGATGGTGAATATTAAGAGTACAGCACTCAACAAAAACATTTTTATTTGCTTTGACTTCTTTATTGTAATGAGCCATCATGTTTTAGTGTTTTTTACATACCTTTCATTTAAAATAGCTAACTAAATAATTATTTTGGTTTTGGATTTTATGTTTTATGACACAATATGTTCAAACTGAGCTCTATATAAAGAATTGAATAAACAAAAGGTGCATTCTTTAGGGAACAAATAAAGCATACTCATAATTTTGCCAGTGATTAGCATGACAATTGTTGGCAGTGGCAAGAGTTCAGCAAATGAAAGACAGAAAATGCATTTATTAGCACAACATGAAATCTTCTTCTTTTCGTGTGAGGCCACCTCTGGTGTCAGAGTTTATTAAGCCACCTCTAGGGACCCCACAGGCCTTTGACTTGGCTATTTCAGACTTGGCTGGCATTAACTATATAAGTCCCCAAGCCTTAATGAATTTGGCAAGGGAAAGGGCAAAAAGTATGAAAAATCAACTAATCACATAGACGGAAATCCACATAGCATCTTTCATCTCGCATGTGATTGGTTGATTTTTCATACTCTGTGCCCTTTGCCTTGCCGACCTCAAGCACAAGAGGCGACGTCTTAGCCACTGAGCCCCCAATATATTACAACTGAAATAAAATACACAGCTTGAAATATAAAAATGAACATGTATGTTAGAAAATTATGAAAAAATAACAATAGGTAATGAAATATATTATTGAAATAAAAATAAATAGTCATCTTTATTTAAATACCATTGATTTCTACTTTCATTTGATGTGCTATTGCATCTTTAAACATGGACATTTCATTATATTTTTCACAGTATCGAAGGCGAATATGTTCCACTACCAGGTGATGAAGTAATATACCGACTTTGTCCAATCCCTCCTAAGTTTGAAAAGTGCCAAGCTGTCCATGTCCGGATCGTCCATCTGACTCCTGAGAAGCATCTGAAGTGGGATGAGCCCCCACTGTGTTGATCCCTCCGCCACTATCACCACTCACTCTTAAAAATCATTTGCAAGGTTCCCTTGCTCCCGAAATCTCTCTTTAGTGTCATATCTTACCCATCTTTCGCCATTTAAATGTGTATTATGCCAGTTGTATTTACTTTCTAGGATTGTATTACTACTTATACATATTTATATGTATTGTGCCGTAATAACTGTTGAACAGAATCAAGTGCAACTTTGTCAATTGTACATGTCTATATTTCAATCAATGTAATAAACTTGATCTACTAAAGAACAAATTCTACTGCTCATTTATTTTTACTTATAGCATTGAAAAGACCAAGGTTGTAAAATTTACGTTTGTTTATTGATTGCAAATTGAATTCAGTATTTAAATATAGTGAGAAGCCAACATGTGGTGCTAAATTTTCGAAGGTTTTACCATCGTCTTAAGATTTTGATAACAGATGTATTTCATACATTGAATGGAACCTGGCTTCTTGCACCAAAATTAGTAAGCTTAACAGTTGTATGATAGTGATAATGATTGTATCATCGACATAATTGGCCTAATTATAATTTCATGTATTTTCTGTACTTAATCATAATGTGTCAATCAACTTTAGATGATAGCATGTAATGTTGCACAAATACGAAGTGCTGGTTAGTGATGTGTGCGATCTGTTTATGGAGTGTTATGTTGTCGGCAAATGCATATTAATATCCTTTTTGTTATTATTCCTTTTTCTTTAATTGTATTTGTATGTTATTATTTTAAGTGCAATAATAATCGCAAGTTATGAACTAGCATTCCACAACTCAAGTATTCTCTGTATTTATGCTGAATTCTGTAAGAAAACTATTAGTTGTTTTATAATTATATATTCTATTTTATTTTTTACTGTACTGTCCCAAGCCTGTTCACATGAAGTATTTTATTAAACTGTGTAATCAACGCGTCGCCATGCTTTTTGTGTTTAGTTTCTAGAATACAGCGAATATATGGAATATGTGTAAGCTATTAGTTTGTTTTATTCCGTCATAATTCAATCATTACACCTGGTAGTGATACCATGACAGATGGTGGGATCATCGCTGGTCGCGAAACTCGCCGTAAGCCGACAATGTTTGCCGATTGTTTCGTAACTGTTCGATAACTTAGTTGAATAGATAACAGTCTAATAATAATTCTTTATCAAAAGGAGACACCACACCTACTGCATATCTCGCTCGTTAATGGAACGGAGCAGTCAGTGCATCTAAGATAAAGGCTGATATTATTGTCTAGATCGTCATTATTAATTCGACCTTCCTCTCGTTGGCCGCTGCGTATATTCTGCATGGGGTCACTTGGTGTCATTGCATTCGCCGTATAAGGAGTTACGACCTACATCCTTCATAATAGAATCATGTTTGTTCAAACTGGTTGTAAATAAAACAAAAAGTGTGTTTCACATGTAGGTATAAATTTTATTATTAAATGTAAAACATATGGAATAAATAATGCAAATGAGCCGTGCAGGCGATTATCTTTTTGATTCTATTCAATAGTATATTTATATAAATCAATTAGGTACACTTAGAAAGTAAAAGCTAACATTATTGATATCCTAAGGGCTTCATATTGTGATCACACGCTTACTGGGCTAAACTACACAAAAATTGCATCGAAATGTGCATGACACACTCGGCTACTCGCACAAATAATGCGCATGTCATAGCACATTGTGTATAAACTAACATAATTAGTAATAAAATATCTATACATAAAGGTACATAGACAATTCACAATTTCTTACCTTAGTCTCTTTGCTTAAAGCTTATAGTCTCGTGATCATGCGGACTCCTTCGTGGGGATCAGACCAGTTTAAAGGCATGTCGGGCCTGACGCATGCCTCAGTCGTTTACTATAAAGACACTAAGGTTGACATGCATACACCTACTACTTACAATTTCTACGAATCTCGGCCAAACAGGTTGTAGGTTTTAATAATTGATCTTTATCGTACAGATTGGGTGACTAAAATAAGTGTAATGTGTTAACCGTACCATAATCTCAGTTCGTCACAGTTGCAGGCAAGCCAAGGTTAATCGACATTGTGACTCGGTTACACTTCGAATGAACAGGCTGTTTGTAGTCTCCTTTGTTTGCGGATTTCTAAAGTGTTTATTACATCTACTAGCTACGTATTCATAAGTTGCTACCGGTATTTCTAAGTGGACAGTTAACATTTAGAATGAATTCCATATCTAAAGATTACTTTAAGTTGGCTAATAAGCGCCTAGTGTTTAATTATTAATCGAATTACAATGCTATATAGTCAGTATACTGTAAAATTATTGATTGTCATCCCTAAGGAAGACGTTTTCTCTCGTCTGTAACTATAGGTAAATGAGCAATCGGCAAGCAAGACAATAAAAATTCGTTGTATAATATGAAGTATAAAAATGCGAGTACAAAATGTATTCAAAAAAAGAATAAAGTTCGGGGACCTGATCAAAACCTTACTAAAATGTTTAGCAACCGTATCAGCTGATGGTGACTTTCAACTTTGTTATTTTGCAGTCGTTCAATCTTTGCCGTTTTCCATGTTTCCATTCTGTAACAAAACGTTTAAGATGTCGAATGAGATAGTTATTTCTTGAACTATTTTTTTTTTATTTGCTTTTGATGAAACTGTCATACTTACTGCAGTTTGGGATATAGTTATATGTCAAATTGGACATTTCTTTTGTCCTGTCAAACGTTTGCACGATGATTGCTGTACAACACACACAAATAACTGTGCACGTCTGTCATCGACCCCACTCCCGCTTACCCACCCGCGATGTGCCAGACCTCATGTGCCAATAGCGAAAGTCGAACGTCAGAGTGACGGGACAGCGCCAAGTTATTTTGACCGAGTAGTACTATACAGACCTCTTCCATCTGCGCCAGCTGGTAATGTCTCTTGCGCAGCGCGGCGAGGCGGGCGCGCTCGGCGTCCAGCGCTGTCTCCAACTTGAGCGAACGCACTTTACTCTCCATCTCGAGACGACGAGTGGCCGTCAGCGATAGTGATGACGTGTCTAACGCTTCTGTTGGTATAAAATATTCATTTTGGATTGTCAAACTATTTTATAACAGTAATTAAATTATAATGTGATTTTTAATTTCGTAGACCAAACTGAAATTTGGGGGTTGTCACTCGTTACATAAAAATAGTATCGTATCCTGACTATCCCGTGTGATCGAAAGTTGATCGAAAATCGAACTAGATCGAAAATGAAACTATTTCACGGCAATAGAATTACATTGGTTAAGAAACTACCGGCCCTTATTTAGCTTCTAATAATTTGTTTTATTTTTTTTCATTTTATCGATCGCATTTATTATATTGTTGGTTTCATATTTAACACAATAAAAGTGTATGCACTATATGTATGAATACTGTTATATTTAAATATGTTAAGATTATTATACATAAAACATTTATTTACACCAATTACTAAAATTAAATTGAGGAATCATGTCTCATCGATTCAATGAATCACTTATGATTGAGCCTTACCTACAACACTATGCTTTGTGCTTAAAACATTAAAAAAAATAAGGTCATTGGCAGCTGTCAGATTGGTCTACGAAATTAAAAATCACATTATAAATCAAAATTGGTTGCTGCTAACATCTAAAGATCAGTTACTGAAACCTTCTATTCCTCCTTAAATATCTATCTATATATTTAAAAATCAATTGTTGTTCGTTAGTCTCGCTAAAACTGAAAAATAGCTGGACCGATTTGAATAAGTATTTTTTCAGCAACATTAACATTATAAGCGGGATATTTACCATGTTTACTGTTTGTTGCGAGTTTCCGATATTTCGGTGCTGTTGCAAGCACCATGATCACGGATAAACTGTTGTTAGTGTTAGTGACCATGACAGTTTAAAAACTTATAAGTCTTTTTTCGACAGAAATAGTCTTGTTCTGGTCGACAGAATACAGGGCAGGTTTAATAACAAAGTTAGGTAGGTAGGTAGGGTAGTAATCAATGACCAATTCCGTCGGAGACAACAGGTGTGATATTATGTCATAGGTGAGTCAAGCAAAATAAAGCTAAAATCTATGTCAGTTTGATGAGATACAAACTAAGGCCGTACTATGAATCAAGATGTTATTCGCACGTCACGTAGTAGGACCATTAGCTCAATAGACATGTGTCGTTGCAACAACTGGCCGCACAGGAGTAAAGCTAACATACCTTGTTCGAGCACAAGCGCGGAGCCCGCTTTAACAGCGGCGACTAGCGCGCCAGTAGCGGCGGCGACAGATCTACTGGCTTGCGTGAGGCGCGCCAGTGCGGGCGACTCGGGCGGCGCGCGCGCACGTGACGCGGCCACTAGCTGAGCAGTACTGCCGGCTACCTCGTGAGCTGCGGCTGATACCCCTTCCACTTGACCGGAGGCACCCACTGCCTCATCTGCTGATGTCCTGTATTACAGAATATGCGTTATTTAAAAATTTTTGAACCTTATGGATTAATTTAAATACTGATTAACAAATTCAAAATTCAAAATCTCCATTTAAAGTTTGAAATAGGTATCTGCTTAGAAAAAAGAAGTGTCAAATCAAGTTATTCTTTTTTTTTAATGTGCCATAATGTTCTTTAGAATGACGGCACAAAGGAATGTGCGTTATTGCCATTGATTATTTATGGTTTGTGTGCTCTTAGGTTTGCTATAGAGCTCCTTCACACTAGCGTTTGTCCAGCGTAGGTGTTCGATGAACGTATGCGCAGCGCAGACGCCACGACAATGCGGCGCAAGAGTCGCGTTGTCGCGGCCCTTAGACATCTGCACGAGTAGACAGTTCGTGAAATTTTATAGACAAGCAATGAAAAACGGATATGCAGTATCACTACGCACGTAAGAAAATCCATAAACAATTATAAAACTACAAGTGTTTCAAGAAAACTAAAAAATAATTATACAGTTTTAGAAGTTGCAAACAATGTGCTAAGAAACTTATAACCACCACTGCCGTGCATTTTGTAGTAGGTACATAGTGTTTGAAGATACTTAGCCACTAGAGTGCTAAAACAACAGTACTCAAGATTTTTTAGAACAATTTATAAATAAATCGTACTTAAAACATGTAAAACAAAAATATAATGTTTCAACAGCAAACCAAAACAAAGCTGTATTCCAAATCCTGGGGTCCCCCCATTTTTTCAGCTTTCCCTAAATACACGGTTGCTAAAAACACCAATTATTTTAATCATACTGATCAACATCCGCTGCTCTCATAACAGTTATTTTTACCCGACTATGACGAAGTCAAAAGAAGGGTTATGGTTTTTAACAGATTGTATTGCGAGATATGGGTGTACACTGTACAACATAGAATCCATCAAGCGTTTTACAAGAAATACATACACTAGCAGTTTAGCAGCAAAAACAACAGCCTTAGCCGCTGAGATAAGTCCCTCGGACCACTGTGGGTTCTTCCTGTACATCTTCTGACGCGTCTTGGGGTCGCCCAGTTCATTCTGAAGCTTGCGAGCGTCCTGGACCAGTATCTTGACGGCTCCCATTAGAGTGGTGCAAGCGTCGAGGATCTTGCCGTTCACTTCCAGTTTGACGCCTGAACCACCGGCTCGGGTCGCTGCTAACATGTTCTGTGGATTTTATGAGATGTCAAAAAAAGGCTAAGAGGAGTTTGTTAGGATCGTAGCAGATGAAGTTCTGTAAGGCAAGCCTTGTTGGAAAATGGCTGAGTATCTATGTAAGTGTAAAAAGATTGCCAATTCTCCTTCCACACTACCAATTCACTAGGGACGTTTTTAAGACTGTTTTTATGTAACACGAGGTGAAATTGACTGTTCGTCATATAATATTGTTAATTTAACCTCGCGCTAGCAACCAACTCCGAGTTAAGTCTTTCGTGCAAGTGGGTGTTTGTTTTGTACGTGTCAACCGTCAATATCAATGACAAGTCCTATGCCATTCAGACTATTTTATGAATCGCACAAACAAAACTTAAAAAATAACTATAGCTTGGAAAAACTAAATATTTCATCAGTGTAATATCCGTTATGCTCAAGTCTATAACTCAATGCAAACTGACCTCAATCTGCGACGCGGCTTCTTCAATAGCTCTATCCATATCAGCGAGCTCATCATCCACACTCCTGGCTCCACTGTTCAGCCTATCAGCAGCTGAAGCAGCCGTCATCAGGCTTCGCACTCGACTCCGCGCGTCGGAGCAATGCGAGCTTACTACGGTACCTGTCTTGATAGACTCAAGGCATTCCTTTGTGGCCGTCAACATTGAACGGCATTCGGTGTTCAGCTCTGTAAGGGAAATGAGGGATTTCAATTGTGACCACTAAAAGTACGAGTTAGGTACCTACAGTGTACAGTTTAAAAGATTACGACTCAACTTTGAACTATAACAGTTATAGATTCGAATAACAATATTTAACACACGCGCCAAGGTTTATTTAGTGTTATAAATCTGGAACACTAAATTAGTTCTCTAGAGCCTCTACATATTTCTTTTCCATAATTTCTATTCCCTAAGCAAATAACTGTAAAGTACTGAGGTAGGACACGTTGTTTATACTTACTTTCAGCTAGCGCCAAGTCAGTGGACACATTGGACACATCAGCGACATACGCGGACAGCTGCGCAGTATTATGTGCCGCGGCGATGGCCGACCTCGCTACCGACTCCTCGTTCCCTGACACTTCGGTATGTCTGGCGAGCTCGTCTAACGCCTTAGCTGCCAGTTCAGCAGCTGTGCCCACAGTGTCGCGAGCCTGACCATTCTCGAATGAAGTTAGGGCTCCAGTGGCGACCTCGAGTGCTGCCTCCCCAGCACATGTTACTAGCCGTGATGTCTCTGTACAAGCGATAGATAGCTGTTCATTTATTATACACGCCATAATTTTTTTTTTGTTTTACAAATACTACGTGTGTATTTAACTGCTCGAAAAATGTTTTAAGACATTGAAAGAAAAATACAGCCACATAAGGAATCTAACGAAGAATATACACCCTCTTCAGCAGCCGTATTGCGTAAGGGAATACGGCAA
Organism: Orthosia gracilis; assembly: GCA_947562075.1. NCBI lineage: Eukaryota > Metazoa > Arthropoda > Insecta > Lepidoptera > Noctuidae > Orthosia > Orthosia gracilis. The sequence continues at coordinate 36,914,922 of OX387275.1, read as the reverse complement.
TGATGTGGATTTCCGTCTGTCCGTGATTGGTCGATTGGATAGCGGTCAAACTCTTTGCGTTGCCGTATTAACTTACGCAATTCGGCTGCTGACGTTTAAAAGTTTGACATAATAGGTAAGTATAATACATTAAAAGTATAGTTTATAGTTCACGCAATATTCAGAAGCAACGAAGTTATATACAACAAAATACAATGTGAAAGTAATACTAACGCAACTCCAACGCCCTCTGCGCCTCTTCTAGTTGTCGCTTCACAGCCGTCAAATCAGCTTCAAGCACAGTATTGTGTTGCAACAAGTCCTGTAATTCACACTCCGCATTCAATCTCTTACTCTCCGCGTGGCCTAGCCTAGTTTCCAGTAACTATACCACCATAGAGAAATGTAGATCCGCAAGAAGGGTCCAAGCAAGTCCAAGAGCGCAGTCCGAAAGATTCCATGCAGAGCGCAGCAGGTTGCAGAGTTGTAGAGGAAAGAAATAAAACATGCAATTTAGATATCGGTACATGCTTACAGTACAGGCAAGAAAAAAGCTAATACTAAAGTGTACGAGCAAAATACATCACGTGTAAAATCAGTTACTAATAACCAGAAAACTATTTAAGTCTTAAATCAAAAAAGTAAAAAATTGGAAAAATTTCGAACACTACAAAACAGAACATAAGATGATGACTGCAACCACAAGATGATTCTAAAAACCTAACACAGTGTTAAAAATTCGTGATAGTGAGAACTGACACAAAACACAATGATCCACCACCATGTAAAATAAAGGTGTCATAAAACAACGCGGTGTATCAACACACATTTCACTCAACGTCACTGATTTCCTAACCTGTCTCTCGCGTTCTCTCTCTGATATTACATTATCCATATCTTCCTTCTCTTTCTGTTTTTCCTTTTGTAATTCTTCCAAGTCATCTTTCAGTGTCTGTATATTTGTTTCAGCTTCTGCGATTGTTGCGTCCTTCAGAGCGACTTGTTCAGTAAAAGCAGTTTCTTGGGTTTCGATTTTTTCACTTAACAATTGGATCTCAGTATCCTTTTCTTCTTTCAATTGTTCTAATTCTTCTTTCAATTTACTGATCTCGTGGTTCAGCTCAATCGCCAAAGCTTCTTTTTCTGATTTAACATCTTCATGGTCTTTCGACAAAGTGTCATGGGCTACCGTGAGTTCCAAAATTTTGCTTTCTAACACCTATTCAAAGATACAAATAATTAAAATAGAAATTCAATCTCTAGGACGTCACATAAAACAACAAATATGTATATTTCATTTATAAAACAAACCTCTTTTTCTGAACCTAGTTCACTAGATACTTTATCTTTTTCTTGCTCTAAAGCCGCTTTCTCATCAGTAAGTTCGTTAATCTTATCATGTAGTTCTCTTAGTTCTTGATTTTTTAACGTTAGATTGCTTTCATTTCTTTCAACGATTTTTTCATGTTCTTCCCTCAATGAATATAGTTCATTATTTCCTATTTCCAATTCTGCCTGCGATTCTTTCAACTCGTCTGTGAGTCTGGCGTTGTCGTCAGCCAGTTGAGTCACTTCTACATTTAAAGCTATAACTTGTGCATCTTTTTCAGCCACCATACTTTTGAAATTAGCAATGATTTCGTCCTTACTTTCCGTTACACTTTGTAATTTATTTTTTAGAATCGTAATTTCTGTATTACATGCTTTAAGTTGATCTTCGTACGATGCTTTCTGTTCCTGTAATTGAATATTTGTATTGTTTATAGTAGCCTCAAGCGCAAGGATATTCTTAGACAAATGCTCGGTTTCAGATTGTTGCCTTTGGCCAAACTCAGATTTCTCTTCAAGAAGTGTTTTTAAGTTATCAATTTCGCTATTCTTTTCATCAATCGTCTTCTGAATTTCCTCTTTTAAATTCAGTAATTCTTGATCTTTACTATCTCCCAAATCTTTTAGCTTATCTTCCAGAGCGGATATTTCCGTCATCTTTTCTTGAACAGTATTTTGTAATTGTTCTTTCTCATTTAACACTTCCTTCAATTGTTTATTTAGTTCATTTCCACCTTCTGTAAGTTCAGCTTTTAAAAATTCTGCTGTGACTTGGTACTGAACTAATTCGTCGATTTTTTCTTGTAGTTTAGAAATCTCAGTGACATTTTCAGTGATTTTGCTTTCGTAGTTAATTTTATTATTTTTTAACTCAAGACGCAACTCTTCGAGTTCGTTTAAACCCTCTTTTATTTTAGACTCTTTTTGACTCAGGCTTTCATCATACTCTTGTGTTTTAGTTGTCAACTCTTGGCTTAATTTTTGGCATTCAGCGTTATAGTCGGTTTCGGTATTAGTTAGCTTTTGTTGTAAACTATCTATTTCTGATTTTAATTCATTAATGCAGTTATTTAGTTGTGTTACTTCCTAATAAAATCAAGCTCACATGAATTGGTTGTAATAATATGGGTTTAATAAATTGGGTCAATAAAGACGAAGATCAAATCATTGTTACTGAGACACTGAATTTTCATACAGCAAAGCGTTAAGGTCTAGCCCTATTAATTGTTAATAAGCAGATCTAATTGTCATGCTGGACCAAGGCTCGATCATGCAGTAACCTCACTGGCAAGCATCTACAGTTCTACACCTCTATAAGAAATAAATTACTTTTTACAAAATTTACAACACTGACCTGTTTTTCCTGTAAATGCTGTTGTTGCAATTCCTCTACCTGTTTGAGCGCAGCTTCTTTTTCTTCTACTACCTTTTTATACTCGTCTCCACTGCTCTCCCGAAGTCCTACTAATTCTTCTTTCACTCTACTCAACTCGAATTCTCTTTCTTCCTTCTCTTTTTTAATAATTTCAAAGTTTTCCGTGGTTTCTTTTAGTTCGTTGGTGATTGTTGTTAGTTTTTCTTCTTGTTCTTTCGTTGCTGTTTTGTGTTCTATTTCTAGAGCTTCCATGGCAGCTCTTACAGTTTCTAACTCAAGTTCCTTTTGTCTGGACTGTTCGAGGTCTGTTCGGAGGCTCAATATCTCGGATTTGTAAGCTTCAATCTCTTCGCTCGATGAAGCACTTTGCTGTAGTAATTCTACATCTCTATGGGGAGTAAAATAGAAGATAATAATGAGTGAGACAGCCAAATATGTAGTGCAGTCGGGTTATGTTTTTTTTTTATTTTGCAATATGGCATCTTCATAATTGTTTAGAAAGTATTTTTTACAAGATTGATTAAGGTACTAAACATAGTATTAATTTTTACAAGCTTTTATTTATTTTCACCCGTCCTGGGGTATAAGGGTACCATAAGCTCTTAGAGTAAAGTTATTTCAAGTGTGCGTAAGGGACAGATGAATATGACTTGTATACATCTGTCCCTTTTTCACATTCGAACTTTGATATATTTAACACGTACGGGGGCAGGTGTCTGTGTGTATGTAATCAAACTTTTCAACTTAAATTTGACCTACTTCTGTGTTTTTGATTGAGTTGAAATTTTGCACACACATATATGCTTCTCATGACAATGCAAATTTTTAATAAAAAAAAAATCTTACAAAACCATTTCTTTTATAGAAAAGCTTATTCTGTGTCGTGATAAAACAGTAACCCGCTTACTCACTACGCAGACAAAAAGTTATACCAATCAATCAGACAAACTAGAAAAGCCCGCGTACTCACTTGATCCTATCATTTAGTTGTTGCTGTAACGCTAATTTAGCGCTCTCGTGTTGCGCGGTCGCCGCTTTCAAGCTAGCTGACAACTTGTCTACTTCGGCTTTCTAAAAAAAATATTAAACATGAATGTATAAGGTAAAAAGGGCTTCCCAAGTATCGCTCACATAGAGTTATGCGAAACTGTGTAAAGTCCCGTATCCTCCCAATGGAGCAGTATGCACATGACCGATGGTTGTTGTCGGGCTATTTTATATGTTGATGTAGGATTTGAATGACCTCAGGTCTTTTTGTATGCAGTTCATATAGATGCCTACATACAAAATATCATTCATATAGATTAATTATTTACTAACTAGCTGTTGTCCCGCGGCTTGGCTCCCGTCAACTGCCTTCCCTATTTACCTCCCTACCAACCCTTCCTGCCACCTTAACTAACTATATTTTTTTTCCTAAGGTCATTCTTTCGCGGAGAATCTTAACACTGCCATTCAGAAATGAGTTCAAAAGCACAACGCCATCTATCGAATATGGAATTCAACTCTCCTAGTGTCTGAATTGCGTGGATTATGATATTTTACTTCTTGAACATTTTAAATTCTTCTAACTTTTGATAAAGAGAACCGGTTGCGATGAAACAAAAACAAAGTAATACTTCAAGTTACGTAAAATTTTTCTGAATGAAAGTTATCTACATTGGTTTCGTCCATTTTACGTGATGGTTCTGTTGGTTATCCTTCAACAACCTGGCAACTATTTTTGGAATTATTTTCGATGTACATAAACGATTTTTCTACAGATTTATTAAATGTATTGATAATTTTTTGAGATATCTGGCGATACAGGGATATTCTACTAATACACCTCTTCCTAGTCCAGGTACCTAATACACGTGTTATGTTTGTGTTTTCAGAAATAACTGGGAAGGTAATCTTAGCTAGAAATGATAAGCAATATACTAACTGCGAGGCAAAAGTCTTGTTTTAAATTGGTCGATTTATACAATGTAATATTTCGCTTCGAAGGATTGAGCGGTGATTTAAAATCTGATGAGCGAAATAAGTTGGACCATCCTCTGCATATCTGAGTCGGCCTGTTTTTAATACTGATACTAACCTGTATTAACCTAGAAATTGACACGTGTTATGTTTGTGTTTTCAGAAATAACTGGGAAGGTAATCTTAGCTAGAAATGATAAGCAATATACTAACTGCGAGGCAAAAGTCTTGTTTTAAATTGGTCGATTTATACAATGTAATATTTCGCTTCGAAGGATTGAGCGGTGATTTAAAATCTGATGAGCGAAATAAGTTGGACCATCCTCTGCATATCTGAGTCGGCCTGTTTTTAATACTGATACTAACCTGTATTAACCTAGAAATTGACACGTGTTATGTTTGTGTTTTCAGAAATAACTGGGAAGGTAATCTTAGCTAGAAATGATAAGCAATATACTAACTGCGAGGCAAAAGTCTTGTTTTAAATTGGTCGATTTATACAATGTAATATTTCGCTTCGAAGGATTGAGCGGTGATTTAAAATCTGATGAGCGAAATAAGTTGGACCATCCTCTGCATATCTGAGTCGGCCTGTTTTTAATACTGATACTAACCTGTATTAACCTAGAAATTGACTCGCACACTGTTCCGTTGTTGTTGAATTAGGTAATTTACCTATATTTGCAATATTTGTAAGTATGTGAGAACCATGTTCCTATTTATCAAATAAATGAATTTACCTGTTAGTGATTCTAATTCTTTTTATTATATAAGTAGTATAGAAGTAATAGTTTGGGTGCATCGTCCTCACGTATATGAATTAATATATGTACGTAAATGTTGGAAAACACTTTTTTTTAGAGTAAATGTTGAATTTCTTGTCTGTTCTTTTCCATAACAAGCTTTTGTTCCGAATAGACGGTAGAATCAATTATTTATTTATACTTTTAACAGTGCTGCTAAATGGCCTGATTGAAATAGAAGCTTTGATTTTGATTCAGTTACTTGTTTTTAGAGGGCAAATAGGCAGTTGCTCTATGTAACAAGTAAAATTTCAAAATTTAGAAAACCTCCGACACATTTTTATTTCATTTTACATAATTTATCTAGAACATAGTAGATACGCTTCAATCGGCAATCACTTGAACACGTAATTATGACACGATATCTTGCGAAAACACCTCGATCGATTTATATAATGTAATATTTCGCTTCGAAGGATTGAGCGGTGGTTTAAAATCTGATGAGCGAAATAAGTTGGACCATCCTCTGTATATCTGAGTCGGCCTGTTTTTAATACTGATACTAACCTGTCTGATCAACGAGATGTGTTCTTCTCTCAGCTGCGTATACGCTCCTTTTAACTTTTGGAATTTCTCATCTGTCACTTTGGCTCTCTCTTCGGTTTCGTTGAGTTTTTCTACGATAAAATGAAAGTATTGACATATTTACAACACAAAACGTAAATGGAGAGTACAGGCCCAGATCCTATTTTTATCGGAAGGTCATATTCCCTTCAGCATGTCTTCTCTCATTTCAAAATTACCTAAATTTTAAAGGATCTGTCCATATTTTTTTAGGTCAAAACTTTTGATAGACTTCATCATCATCATTTCAGCCGAAAGACGTCCACTGCTGGACATAGGCCTCTGCCAGTCGTCGCCAACAACCTTTAGTAGACTTATTTCTTCCGTATCACATTATTTTCAAATAAATGAAATATTAAAAATAACATCGTGCCCCACCAACCTCACCGTGCATCTCATAACCAACGTGCGTGTGTAGATGCATGAATTTAAGGTGGCGATATGTGGTTTCTGCCTACCCCCATGGGAAAAACGTATGAGTTTAAGACCACTTACGTTTAATTTCCGGTGTTTGAACCATTAATATTTCAGCTTTATGTTTTTCTTCTTCTAATTCTACCTGTAATGAGAAATACGTTGTCAAAAACTTTTCAACTACTGTACAGCTGTCTTTGGTACCTCTAAGGGTATTTATTAAGGGCGGGTTGGGTATTTATTAAGGCGATATATACGCCCCAATGTAAAGGCAGTATTGTCTTTGCGCCCGCTCGATGCCAAAATATCAGTATTGAACCTCCTTTTGAACAGTTTTATTTGCAAAATATTATTTGATTTACATATGCTATGTCAGTTATGAAGAAATTCCAGCCAACAATTTTTCTGTGTAAAAATATTTTTAAACATCCAAGTCGCTTTGGACGAGTATCCAAAGGTTGCGAAAAATAACGTGTTGCTAATTATTTTTTTAAAGTAAAACTATTTGTTATACGAAAAAACCATGTTTAAAAAATAATGTACATGAAACAATAATAAATATATATTTTTTTCAAACCTTTTAACCTAGCCGGTACTAAGGAGTATGTTTTAGAAAGTTACCGTTTTACGGCACTAAAGCGCATGTAGGCCCTTAAATGACTTATTATAATAAGTGCTGTGAGACAGGGGGCGGGCTGGAAATCAGCGTCGGCTGGAATCAGCTTAATAGCCATGCTGCACAGTGGTTAGCATCGGCTGAGCCCGCTCCTTTTGCCATACTGAAAATACTGTGCTTTAAAACTATCTTCTATTTTGTCTATGTTGTAACATTTCTTAGTGGCAATAAATGTTTAGTTTCTTTCTTTCTCTTGTTTTATCATTTTGCAAAACCGACCGTAGAAACGAAAGATATTTTTGCAATTTTAAGTGGTTTTGCTTTGGAAGTCGGTCTATTTTAATGTGCTTTTTTAATATATTTTTTATTTACAAATCGATACTGTTTCATGCACCAGATCGGCCCTCCACGAGAGTAAAGCGACCAAAATTGTATAGTCTCTTGTTAAATCTGGATTAGTAATATTGAAGCCCGGATACGGTATTGTTATGTTAACGGTAAAATAAATTTTTATTACTTGTACATTTTAATTAACGTTAAAAAGTGCCGCTTGATGGCCTAGTTGAACTTGAAATAAACATATTTGACTTTGACTTCGTTACCTTGGCATTATGTAGTTGTGTTTCAATACGAGTGCAATGTTCCTTCATGGATCCTATCATTGTGTTTCTCTCCTGAACAAGCTGTGATACTTCGGACCTGTGAGGCAAGAGAATAACTGTATTTAAAAAAAAAAAAATCGCATCAAACCGGCCCATTTGTGCCACATTTTGTGATTTTATTAGTATCCACAATTTTCCTAGGCAATTGTTTTAGGTATTAATTAGACACGATTCAAGCAAAAATTAACTCATAAATAGAAAAAAATCTGCTGTTCCCCCTATATCTTGTTGAACTATAGCCTATGCTAGGGCTCACCAAATGGCGGACAGCGGTCCGGATCCAGACCACCAACCTATTTTGTGCAGACCTATCCAAGATGGGGTCTATCATCATCAATTCAGCCGAAAAACGTCCACTGCTGAACATAGGCCTCCCCCAAGTGTCGTCACGTTCACCGGTCCCGTGCATGCCGCATCCAGAGTTGCTAAGATGAACTATCCGATCAACATATACAAGATTTAATGACAACAGTACGGTACCAACTTTAGTTAGTCTAAACTTCGGACGGATAGTTCAAAGCAAAACATTTATCACGTTAATATTTGAAAAAAGTCTTGGTTTATTATTTAATAAAATATTTACAAGGCCGGGGGTAGGTAGTTGGCCTTACAGACCGCGACGGGCATAAGGAAATTATACTGACCAGACGATTTTTTTCTTGTGTTCAACTAAACGGACAGAAATGGGACAAAAAACTGGCTATTAGCAATTATTTCTGAAGTATAGTGTGTGAGTACCTCATCCTCTGCAGCTCGTTCTGTAGATGGTCGATGAGCCGATCTCTCTCCACGACTGGGTCGGGCTGCGGCGACTGACTGGCGCGCGCCTCGAACTCCTCCAGGTTATCTTGTACTGACATCTGTTTACACAAATACATATAATAAAAGGCGAAGCTGGTGCAATTTGGGTATAGCTCTGCTTAACGCGGGGAATATAGCCGTGATGTTAAGTATGTATGTATATTAAAGATCTCGTGGCTAAATAGTAACATAACAATAACACAGGTAGGGATGATCGATATTCATCAATGGTAGATAAATATCGATGTTTCGACATCGATGTTAAGTCCTCGAAAGCAGCATCGACACAACGGTGTTACGAGAATAATATCGAAATATCGATATTATACTCTAACCCTCTTATTAATAAACACAGAATAAAGTTATTCCAAATTTAAACCGATGAAAATGTATGGTTATTGCTTTGTTATTCCTGGTTTAACTTTATTCCTTGTTTATTAATAAGGGGGTAAATGTTTGAAGTGGGTGTACCTACGTGATAGATTTCGCTGAGTCTTCGTTTCATTCATATTCATCCTTTCACTAAATGTCGCCTATCAATGTAACCGAATTAGTCTGAACAAATACGCATTTCCTTTGCGTTCCGAGATTGTTTATTTTGCCACCTAAATCATCGATATTTTACTTTTGGATCGATGTCAACATCGAAGTCGACTTCGATGTTTTTTTTATTATCGATCATCCCTACACACACGTTTACAGACGTCGTTCCAGGTATGTGTGACAGTTCCTTATATACCGAGACTCATCTACGCCTCGAAAAATACGTTTAGGGTCTAGACCAACGGACTGCATTTGAGTGGACTGCGCAGTCAATTTGCAGTTTCGATGCAGTTGTTCAGATGTGTTATGTATGTACACTGTACATAAACTGCATTCAAACTACAAATGTACAGTTCGAGTGCTGTTGAAATGTATTTTGTCTATCTAGAGCCTAATCTGTTGGTCCCGGCTGGCATATGAAGATATTTGACAGAACACCAGTCTTGCCAATAGGTATTTTTACCCAGTGCTGCTCCATACGGCAAACTTTAGTGTAAACAAAATCAAATTGGCTAATTTATATTACATTCATAATTATAGTAATGCTTAATTTTATTTTTTTCTTCTCTTTTTGTTTAAGAAATTGACACGCACACTGTTCCGTTGTTGTTGAACTAGGTAATTTATCTATGTTTGCAATATTTGTAAGTATGTGAGAACCATGTTCCTATTTATCAAATGAATGAATTTACCTGTTAGTGATTGTAATTCTTTTTATTATATAAGTAATATAGTAGTAATAGTTTGGGTGCATCGTCCTCACAAAATGTTGGAAAACAATTTTTTTTTAAGAGTAGATGTTGAATTTCTTGTCTGTTCTTCTCCATAACAAGCTTCTGTTCCGAATAGACGGTAGAATCAATTATTTATTTATACTTTTAAAATTGCCGCTCAATGGCCGAATTGAAATAGAAGTTTTGATTTTGATTCAGTTACTTTTTTTAGAGGGCATATAGGAAGTTGCTCTACGTAAACAAGTAAAATTTAAAAAAAAACCCCGGCTCATTTTTATTTCATGCTACATAATTTATCTAGTACATTGTAGATACGCTTCATTCGGCAATCTGTTGAACACGTAACTATGACATATATCTAGATATCTTGCGAAAACACCCCGATTTAAACAGTAAAACGCCTATAACATATGAACCGAATTTATTCAAACATAGCTAAGAACACTCTCGACAAAACTACCTGTCAAACAAAAAAAAACTAAGTCAAAATCAGCTATGATGCCACAGACAGACACACAGATACACAGCAACGCACGTCAACACCGCTCTTTTTCCGTCGGGGTTCAAATCGTCTGGTTATCAGGTGCATCCGGTTAGACCTGAAAGCTGACCTCAAATTGGCGAGAAAAGCTTAGTTCGATTGATTGATATTAAAGATCTCCTCTGAGTGCCGTTTTTCTCTCAAAACAGAGTAAGATCCTCTTTATAAAACTTGTTGAGTCATATAAAACCTGGGTGCAATGGTATGCTATGTTTTGATCTTTCTACTGTGATTTGATTGCATCATACAAATTTGAACTATAAGCAAAAGAAAATGGGGTTCGTTTTTCTTAACTACGCTATTCTGTTACGTACTCTATAGAAAATCAAATAAGTTACCTGGCTCATGGTGTCAGAAGTGTCGATGAGAGAAGCCACGGAGTCAACTTCGTCCGGTGGAGGCTCCGGTATAGATACCACGGGTGTCACGTAAGTACCGAAGTCAGACTGCAGACAAATAATGAGAGATTTGCTTATTAAAATGATAACAAGACATTAAAATCCAGATATTTAAAAATGTTGTATGCTTTTGTGTGCGTAAAATATTAAATAAATAAATAAAGGATCAAGATTCTAATTAGCTAGTTAACCTTGGCAAAATTTGCAAACTTTTTGAAGAATAAAAATTTGGATTGAAGTTTTTGAAGAATTAAACTTAATGGCAGTTCATAACACTGCGTGAACCGCTGTGCCGTAATAAATTCATGTGACAGAGGAGGTGAGGTACTGCAAAAAGTGAGCTTCACAGACATCATTAACTTTTAATCTACCTATACAAAGACAATAGAGTTGTAACTAATAAATAAATCTAAAATAAAAAAAAACGGGTTTACAAGGGATGAAGCGTATTTAATAGAATTGTTTATAATAGTGTACCTGTTGCAGGAAGTTTGGCGGATTGGAAGGCAGAACTGGCAGTGAGAGGAGGTTCCTGTAGTACTGAAGACTGCTAGCGTGCTTGTAGAACGAGCTTAACTTTTTGAACTGCTGCCGGAATCTGAAACAAATTAAAAAATATTTTTATACCATTCCTCCTCTAAAAAGCTTATTTTATTCACTAAAAACAGTGAATAAAAAGCACTTTTAATCACTGTTTTGGTGTTTGAATTTAGAATACCAATTCAACCAATTCCAATTCTACCTCCATCTCAATGCTATACAAACCTCCTTGCTCATAAAATACTCGAAACAAACTTATTGTACAAAGAATATTCGACTTTTAAATTCTTACGTCGATTTAATTTTGAGTTTATTTATATTTTGGATTTTAATAATGATTTTGGTCTAGGATGTTTAGTGAATACTTATTTGGATTTTAATTCTAACATTAATTGCATTGGTGTTTAATTAATTATAATTATGTAACGTAACAAATTACGGAGGTGGTCACTGGCGTCTGAAACACACCCGGTTCAGCTTAAATTTACAAAAAATATGAAACCAAAAAAATTTGTAAATTTTGAAGTTAATAAACCATTTATTTATTTATTATTATTCCTTGTGTTTTTTGCTTAAATCTTTCTTTTTCTCGTAGTCATGGTATAAAATATAGTATGCAACTCTTGAATAAAACGGATTTATATCGAGGGCCATGAATCACTCGCGTCGCTCAGGATTCTAACACTTGAATCACGAGCATAGCGAGTGATTCAATCATCATGAATCACTCCCTACGGTCGTGATTCAGTTGTTAGAATCCTTCACTTGTTCGTGATTCATCTATGGCCCTCGCTTTAAAACCGTCCTTTATTCACTAGTTGCATAATATACTATTATATCTTCAATCAATCCTAGCCTTTCCGACACAAGACGAGCGACACGATATCCCTTGGTAAGAATGGTGTCCGATTTCCTTACACGTAACTACTGTTAAATGTACTCGTACAAATGACACGTTACAGTCGTAGATCTGCGACGCGTCCTGTGCGCTATGTTACACTATATAGTTACCTCTCGCGATGCCCCGCCAGTGTGTCGGCGGGCAGCGAGGCGTGCAGTCGGAACAGCAGGCGCACGTTACAGTCGTAGATCTGCGACGCGTCCTGTGCGCTATGTTACACTATATAGTTACCTCTCGCGATGCCCCGCCAGTGTGTCGGCGGGCAGCGAGGCGTGCAGTCGGAACAGCAGGCGCACGTTACAGTCGTAGATCTGCGACGCGTCCTGTGCGCTATGTTACACTATATAGTTACCTCTCGCGATGCCCCGCCAGTGTGTCGGCGGGCAGCGAGGCGTGCAGTCGGAACAGCAGGCGCACGTTACAGTCGTAGATCTGCGACGCGTCCTGTGCGCTATGTTACACTATATAGTTACCTCTCGCGATGCCCCGCCAGTGTGTCGGCGGGCAGCGAGGCGTGCAGTCGGAACAGCAGGCGCACGTTACAGTCGTAGATCTGCGACGCGTCCTGTGCGCTATGTTACACTATATAGTTACCTCTCGCGATGCCCCGCCAGTGTGTCGGCGGGCAGCGAGGCGTGCAGTCGGAACAGCAGGCGCACGTTACAGTCGTAGATCTGCGACGCGTCCTGTGCGCTATGTTACACTATATAGTTACCTCTCGCGATGCCCCGCCAGTGTGTCGGCGGGCAGCGAGGCGTGCGGTCGGAACAGCAGGCGCACGTTACAGTCGTAGATCTGCGACGCGTCCTGTGCGCTATGTTACACTATATAGTTACCTCTCGCGATGCCCCGCCAGTGTGTCGGCGGGCAGCGAGGCGTGCAGTCGGAACAGCAGGCGCACGTTACAGTCGTAGATCTGCGACGCGTCCTGTGCGCTATGTTACACTATATAGTTACCTCTCGCGATGCCCCGCCAGTGTGTCGGCGGGCAGCGAGGCGTGCAGTCGGAACAGCAGGCGCACGTTACAGTCGTAGATCTGCGACGCGTCCTGTGCGCTATGTTACACTATATAGTTACCTCTCGCGATGCCCCGCCAGTGTGTCGGCGGGCAGCGAGGCGTGCAGTCGGAACAGCAGGCGCACGTTACAGTCGTAGATCTGCGACGCGTCCTGTGCGCTATGTTACACTATATAGTTACCTCTCGCGATGCCCCGCCAGTGTGTCGGCGGGCAGCGAGGCGTGCAGTCGGAACAGCAGGCGCACGTTACAGTCGTAGATCTGCGACGCGTCCTGTGCGCTATGTTACACTATATAGTTACCTCTCGCGATGCCCCGCCAGTGTGTCGGCGGGCAGCGAGGCGTGCAGTCGGAACAGCAGGCGCACGTTACAGTCGTAGATCTGCGACGCGTCCTGTGCGCTATGTTACACTATATAGTTACCTCTCGCGATGCCCCGCCAGTGTGTCGGCGGGCAGCGAGGCGTGCAGTCGGAACAGCAGGCGCACGTTACAGTCGTAGATCTGCGACGCGTCCTGTGCGCTATGTTACACTATATAGTTACCTCTCGCGATGCCCCGCCAGTGTGTCGGCGGGCAGCGAGGCGTGCAGTCGGAACAGCAGGCGCACGTTACAGTCGTAGATCTGCGACGCGTCCTGTGCGCTATGTTACACTATATAGTTACCTCTCGCGATGCCCCGCCAGTGTGTCGGCGGGCAGCGAGGCGTGCAGTCGGAACAGCAGGCGCACGTTACAGTCGTAGATCTGCGACGCGTCCTGTGCGCTATGTTACACTATATAGTTACCTCTCGCGATGCCCCGCCAGTGTGTCGGCGGGCAGCGAGGCGTGCAGTCGGAACAGCAGGCGCACGTTACAGTCGTAGATCTGCGACGCGTCCTGTGCGCTATGTTACACTATATAGTTACCTCTCGCGATGCCCCGCCAGTGTGTCGGCGGGCAGCGAGGCGTGCAGTCGGAACAGCAGGCGCACGTTACAGTCGTAGATCTGCGACGCGTCCTGTGCGCTATGTTACACTATATAGTTACCTCTCGCGATGCCCCGCCAGTGTGTCGGCGGGCAGCGAGGCGTGCAGTCGGAACAGCAGGCGCACGTTACAGTCGTAGATCTGCGACGCGTCCTGTGCGCTATGTTACACTATATAGTTACCTCTCGCGATGCCCCGCCAGTGTGTCGGCGGGCAGCGAGGCGTGCAGTCGGAACAGCAGGCGCACGTTACAGTCGTAGATCTGCGACGCGTCCTGTGCGCTATGTTACACTATATAGTTACCTCTCGCGATGCCCCGCCAGTGTGTCGGCGGGCAGCGAGGCGTGCGGTCGGAACAGCAGGCGCACGTTACAGTCGTAGATCTGCGACGCGTCCTGTGCGCTATGTTACACTATATAGTTACCTCTCGCGATGCCCCGCCAGTGTGTCGGCGGGCAGCGAGGCGTGCAGTCGGAACAGCAGGCGCACGTTACAGTCGTAGATCTGCGACGCGTCCTGTGCGCTATGTTACACTATATAGTTACCTCTCGCGATGCCCCGCCAGTGTGTCGGCGGGCAGCGAGGCGTGCAGTCGGAACAGCAGGCGCACGTTACAGTCGTAGATCTGCGACGCGTCCTGTGCGCTATGTTACACTATATAGTTACCTCTCGCGATGCCCCGCCAGTGTGTCGGCGGGCAGCGAGGCGTGCAGTCGGAACAGCAGGCGCACGTTACAGTCGTAGATCTGCGACGCGTCCTGTGCGCTATGTTACACTATATAGTTACCTCTCGCGATGCCCCGCCAGTGTGTCGGCGGGCAGCGAGGCGTGCAGTCGGAACAGCAGGCGCACGTTACAGTCGTAGATCTGCGACGCGTCCTGTGCGCTATGTTACACTATATAGTTACCTCTCGCGATGCCCCGCCAGTGTGTCGGCGGGCAGCGAGGCGTGCAGTCGGAACAGCAGGCGCACGTTACAGTCGTAGATCTGCGACGCGTCCTGTGCGCTATGTTACACTATATAGTTACCTCTCGCGATGCCCCGCCAGTGTGTCGGCGGGCAGCGAGGCGTGCAGTCGGAACAGCAGGCGCACGTTACAGTCGTAGATCTGCGACGCGTCCTGTGCGCTATGTTACACTATATAGTTACCTCTCGCGATGCCCCGCCAGTGTGTCGGCGGGCAGCGAGGCGTGCAGTCGGAACAGCAGGCGCACGTTACAGTCGTAGATCTGCGACGCGTCCTGTGTGCTATGTTACACTATATAGTTACCTCTCGCGATGCCCCGCCAGTGTGTCGGCGGGCAGCGAGGCGTGCAGTCGGAACAGCAGGCGCACGTTACAGTCGTAGATCTGCGACGCGTCCTGTGCGCTATGTTACACTATATAGTTACCTCTCGCGATGCCCCGCCAGTGTGTCGGCGGGCAGCGAGGCGTGCAGTCGGAACAGCAGGCGCACGTTACAGTCGTAGATCTGCGACGCGTCCTGTGCGCTATGTTACACTATATAGTTACCTCTCGCGATGCCCCGCCAGTGTGTCGGCGGGCAGCGAGGCGTGCAGTCGGAACAGCAGGCGCACGTTACAGTCGTAGATCTGCGACGCGTCCTGTGCGCTATGTTACACTATATAGTTACCTCTCGCGATGCCCCGCCAGTGTGTCGGCGGGCAGCGAGGCGTGCAGTCGGAACAGCAGGCGCACGTTACAGTCGTAGATCTGCGACGCGTCCTGTGCGCTATGTTACACTATATAGTTACCTCTCGCGATGCCCCGCCAGTGTGTCGGCGGGCAGCGAGGCGTGCAGTCGGAACAGCAGGCGCACGTTACAGTCGTAGATCTGCGACGCGTCCTGTGCGCTATGTTACACTATATAGTTACCTCTCGCGATGCCCCGCCAGTGTGTCGGCGGGCAGCGAGGCGTGCAGTCGGAACAGCAGGCGCACGTTACAGTCGTAGATCTGCGACGCGTCCTGTGCGCTATGTTACACTATATAGTTACCTCTCGCGATGCCCCGCCAGTGTGTCGGCGGGCAGCGAGGCGTGCAGTCGGAACAGCAGGCGCACGTTACAGTCGTAGATCTGCGACGCGTCCTGTGCGCTATGTTACACTATATAGTTACCTCTCGCGATGCCCCGCCAGTGTGTCGGCGGGCAGCGAGGCGTGCAGTCGGAACAGCAGGCGCACGTTACAGTCGTAGATCTGCGACGCGTCCTGTGCGCTATGTTACACTATATAGTTACCTCTCGCGATGCCCCGCCAGTGTGTCGGCGGGCAGCGAGGCGTGCAGTCGGAACAGCAGGCGCACGTTACAGTCGTAGATCTGCGACGCGTCCTGTGCGCTATGTTACACTATATAGTTACCTCTCGCGATGCCCCGCCAGTGTGTCGGCGGGCAGCGAGGCGTGCAGTCGGAACAGCAGGCGCACGTTACAGTCGTAGATCTGCGACGCGTCCTGTGCGCTATGTTACACTATATAGTTACCTCTCGCGATGCCCCGCCAGTGTGTCGGCGGGCAGCGAGGCGTGCAGTCGGAACAGCAGGCGCACGTTACAGTCGTAGATCTGCGACGCGTCCTGTGCGCTATGTTACACTATATAGTTACCTCTCGCGATGCCCCGCCAGTGTGTCGGCGGGCAGCGAGGCGTGCAGTCGGAACAGCAGGCGCACGTTACAGTCGTAGATCTGCGACGCGTCCTGTGCGCTATGTTACACTATATAGTTACCTCTCGCGATGCCCCGCCAGTGTGTCGGCGGGCAGCGAGGCGTGCAGTCGGAACAGCAGGCGCACGTTACAGTCGTAGATCTGCGACGCGTCCTGTGCGCACGGGATGAGCGCGGCCAGTCGGCATTGGCCGCTCGCTGTCATGGAGTTGGCGCGAGCGTTGCCGAGGCTGTCGAATACTGGAATCAAGAGGAACAACTATTTATCAGATACACTGAGACAAACAATATATAGCGATGTATGAAACCTAATGGGATTTTGGACGGCACGGTTGGCGCAGTGGCTGAACGATTGGCTCGTGTCGCAGGATCTATTCCCGCACGAATCAAACAGAATCAACAGATGGATTTCCGGGTCTGGCTGTTTATGTATGTGAGTTTAAGTATTAGTAAACGCACCTATGGTACAGGAGAAATTCCTATTGCGGGGAAACTTTTTAACAAAAATCTTGTTAAGATGACACTTATGTATAGAAAATAACTATAATATTAGATTAAAGACTGGGAAAGGCACGGTTCAATGAAATGAAGTTTTCATACTAACCTGATGCTTGCAAGTTGAGGATTTCCTCCATGTAGTCGAACAATTCCACACATAATTGGAAACTGTAACAATAATTCTGTCATAAGTAGGTATATTAAACCCCAACAAAAAGCTTTTGATGATCTGGTCTTTTTTTGGTGACATAGTTCTTAGTTATGTCTAACTGGAGAGAGCTCAAAAAAGATTGGTTTAAAGTTCTATATTTCATCATACAACCAGAATACCAATGAGGTGTAAATTGTAGGTGACAGCTGACAGCCAAAATGGCCTTACATTTTGACTGCATTTTATAAAAGACGGAATGTCTTTGTTTTACTCGTGTAAAAGGGGTCATACGACAAGCCGAGTACCTATTTGATACTTGATCTTTATTTCTGGAAAATATTTATCTATTTTAAATCTATGCTCTCTCACGGCAGGGATTCGTTTCGGGCGTACTTCCTTTCGTCATTCCATTTTTCCAGTTGTAGACCAGTTCTTTCTGTCGGTGTCAACCTCGTCCGGCTATCTTCGCTTGGGTCTGCCGCGTAGTCACCGAACATTTTCGGGATGGTGTGGATCCACATTGTAGTATATTTAGCCCATCATTCGGCGAATATAAATTAAAATAAACTCACTAATTATTGACATCGTTTTCAGCGATAGCGTCCAACTCTTCGGCAGTGAGCTGCATGTTGCCCGGGAAGCGCGGGTTTCGCGCGTGGAACTTGAGCTTACACACTAGCAGATTGCAATACAAGTGGACTAGCTTGCCGTAACCTTCGCGTAAGTGTACCTAGAGAAAAAAAAAATTGTTTTACTTTTATCATAATCATTTGTCAGAAGAACTGTACCCCTCCCCATCCTCCTCTCCTCATCCTTTTTACCTTTTTTGCATGAAGTCTAAATAAATTTGATTTAATTACCATCGTTGGATTTCCAACTTTCGGCATTGAACCGAGCTCTGCAAATCCAATAGCGCAATTAGAATCTGATAAGAATACAGTAACTAATCCAGGTAGTAGTGAGCGGTTTTTTAAATAAGCATAATGACCATTTAAGGGTCACAAAATACGGAATAAGTTTGTAAAAGTCTATTTGAAAAATATCGTCATTCGTCTAGAGCCAATATTTTTTTTAATTTCGTGGACGCAGTTTTTAGATTAACGATATCCCAAATTACAACAATAAAATGTAACTGTGATACTATCAAGGTTAAGCGAGTACTTTACATTTACCAAGAACGCTTGTTCAGAAACAATAACACAATGGATTACCAAATACTTCCGAATTGACAAAATCTGAAGTGTGTATTTAGCAGTGACCACACTGCGCTGGGCTGTGGCCGTTGGTACTTAGCTTTCCAAGAATCTGTTACGACAAGGGATTAGGTATCGAGATGTTTTACTTTTGTTTTAACCAGTTGATGAAAAATAAAATCATCTTTGTCCAAAAAGACTATTATGCTGTTTTCATTTAGGTACAGGAGTAAAGGTACAGGAGTCCATAATTGATTTTGTGCTTTTGATATAATAATGATTGCCTTAAATAACATTGGTACTTAGAAATCTACAATCTATAGAACATCAATACAAAGCATTAGCTTCTTAAACTAGCAGATTTACGTATGATTTGTTACCATACACGAATTTTGCTTTTGCAATACCGTATGCATACGATACGAGCTAAGTTTGCCTGGTCATCATACAACATAGTTATCTACTATCATCATCATCAATACAGACGCCCACTGCTGAAAATAGCGTCCTGTGCGTCTCGCATCCATAGGAATCCCGCAATCCTTGCCTATTAAAACTTACCCATAGCTTGCCCAAGTTCTCGATCATGCCAATGTGCCGCTGTGAGTCATCGAGGCAAGCGGGGTGACCCTCCCGCAACAGCTTGTGTGTCACATGGCAGAACTTCCACGCCACGATGCGGTTGTCTTGAATTGGAAGACGGATGGCCACCATCTGGAGGGTTCGAAAGAATTCATGACTAAAAGTTAGCGATAGGTACACCTATAATAACGCAATAAAGGTCCTAATGCTATTTGGGACACTTTCCTTTAGTCGACTATTAAACCAACAGCAACTCTCATTTTCTTTTCCACTTCTCTCTATCCTTAACATTCATGTTTTGTAACATTAAGATTTTTTTAATAGCAGATTCCGGCCTACTACAGGACAAAGCACTTCCCAAAGCTCTTTCAGGAACCCTTATCCCACATTATGGTCATTACGCAGGCGAATTTGCTGCTTATACATATATACCAGGTGAAGCAGTGGGGACAAAAGAAATCTAGCACCTTAATTGAAAGACCGCAGTAAAAGAGGATCTTAATAAAACTTTAAACAAGATCAGACAGACAAAATATTAATATTAATTAATAGGATGGATGGAACTATGAAGATAGATTAAAAGATATCCATTACAATGAAAATGTTTGTACTGCTTGTCATCTGGCAATAAAACCATCTGCTAGTAACACATTGGAAACACGCAACATCGGGTCAAGACACGACACACGACATCACGAGTTTAATTCGACTCGTGTATCACTAAAGGGGAGCATGGTGATCAAACAGTCAGGAAGCTGTTAATGCCCTGAGATTATGTCAGTTGCGAGCCGTCACATTATTGGGGAGGGCTTTCATCGTCAACAGGCACTGGGAATTTGAATGGCTTAAACACTCGAAATATAAAAGGGAAGACGACTCGTGCAGCGTTTGAGGACATTGTACAGTATTGAGAAGGATAAACATAAGATGGATTTGCATTTGCTCATCGATAGGTTCTAATACAAGAAGGGCGAGTCGGTTGTCATTAATCGGACAAGCACATAAGCAGATAGAACATCCAATACAAATGTTCACTATATATTGGAAAATAATCTATTTAATACTACCTCAAGGCACATTTATTGGTCCTGTGCTAACTTCATTTATATTTCTTCGAATGCCACAAGGAAATGCGTCAGGGCAATCACTATAGAGATCTTATGTTGGCAAAAACTACTGAAAATTGCGTTACTATAAATTATGATCTTTACTATTTGTGAATGCAAATAAGTTATTTTCCTTACCCAATATGTGATGGCGCTCTGTTCCTTGAAAGTGCCGATGAGTGTGCTGCGGACATGTTTCTCTTTTACCGGTGTCTCGATGGCGTTGATCGCTTTCTGTATGGCTAGAGTCTGTAAGATAAATTAGATGTTTTAGCAAAGGTAATTAACATTTTTAACATCTTTGTTTTTATAACTATTAACCTGCTGTGTCCCAATGCAAGACAAACATCTTCGCTGTATTTTTTTATCATTCTACTGCAATCCTAACCTCGGGTAGGTAGAAGCTTTAGTCAAAAAAAGGGAAAATAGTAGAAAACTATATTTCTAGTACATGTTTGATCCCCGGTCTTTGAGTCATTCAGAAACTGATTTCAGGAATCGACTAGCGTAAGGTAATCTTTATTTAACATACCTATTATGAGGTGAATAATATCGTGGTGTAAATGCCAGGTGATTTAAATAAAGGGGACAAACTACTCGACTGTTACGTTCTATAAAGTCGTAATGTCAAACGTTTTACAGTAAACAATAAAAATTCCTAACATGCAACACCTTGCAAATGGAGAAATGCACTACATTGTTCTAAAGGTCCAATGACCTGGTTTTATTACGTGTTTAGAGTTAACCTAAATAAGGCATATCGGTCTTTTAAACACACTTACATTGTAGTAACCTACCTAGTATTAGAAAGGTATGTAATAAACTAATGAAAAAGAAACAAAAGAACGGGCTAGTTTAATCAATAGTTTGAATAACTAATCAACATAATATTAGGTAAAACAGAAACAAAAGAAATACCGAGTTAAAATTGACATACTTTCAGTCAGCTAGAATGTAAACGAACAAAAGATTATAAACTAGGAGCGCTACTATTTTCTAAACTGCCGAATTTATGGAATGTAGTGACAAAACGTTGTTCATAAAAAAATTCGCAACAAACATGCAAATTTGTATGCAATGACGATTTGTCCTTGCGTCACCGGCATTGCTAATATGGTTGCATATTATTCCAATGACAACCATACTTCGGCGAATATTACGATAATCGCAAAATTCCCACAAGGCACAATGGATGTAACAATTTGTAATTAATGAAGAGTCACAAAAACAGGTTCAATACCACGCCTCACTGATTACTTTGAACTCAACAAAACCGTATGTCTGAATGTTGAATCAATCGTGTTAAATGGCATAATCATAATAATATTTACATTGCCATAGCTGATACTTCACTTTTTTCAGAACGAAAAAGAGACAATTAAGAGAAAAACACAGAAAGAGTCGGTGCAAACATGCAAGGCCATACCATTCAGCAACCAAACCGAATCAATGGTTCGACAGATAAACAAAGAGACCTTACAAAAGTAATTTTATTTGGCCAAAACAAACAATCAATTTTGTATATTTGCAACTCATTCATTTACCAATTGATTATCCATGGCCAAGACACAACAGTAAGCCAGTAGATAAGGGACATTTCAAACTTTCAGTAATGTTTGTTCAAAGTTCCAGCTAGCTTGTAAGATTATTGATAGAAAGTTGGAAACTACTAAAGCAAAGGATATGAGATATCTCGTTCAGATACCAAGTTGCGCTTTCATCTGTAAACTTGGAAACGGTATCATTCAACCAAGTTATTTAAGATTGCCCTAGTCGACGGCACGAACTATTTTGAGCGCGGGGTTAAAATGCATGCTATCTCATACAACAACACGTGCGAAAGATATTGATGCTGTGATGAGCAGTAAGAAGCTAGTTCGCGTACGAATTAGCTTTTTTGAAAATTTATGGAAAACTGATGATAATTTAGGACGAAAACAAGCGCGCGAATTTTTATAAACAGACCTTTGGTAGTATGGATATCATGAAAAAACGACTAAATGTTTATTTTCAAAGTAATATTATTAGCATTGTTGAACTACTATGTATGAAAGTACGAAAGTTTACCATTGCGAAGTACGTTATCGACAACGTACTTCGCAATGGTAAACTTTCGCAGTAACGTACATCGGAGTTAAGAACTTTCGCGACAACGTACGTCACAATGGTAAACTTTCGCAGTAACGTACATCGAGGCAAAGAACTTTCGCAACAACGAACGTCGCGATAGTAAACTTTCGCAGTAACGTTCATCGCAGTAATGAACTTCGCAACAATGGGGTACAATCCCCGACTGCTTAAGAAGCTAACTAAAAAGACGTAAACCAGAAGAAAATCATGCTGTCTAGTCGGAGGACACTTTCATTTCTATATTTCGTTCATTTTAATCATCATTTTCTTTTAGGTAGTGTTATGAATAAAGAGTTAACTAAGTTGAGTCATGATGCGCCAGATACCCATTTTCGGCATCCTTATCTATGATTCATTTAGGAGAACGTTATCACCAATAATCGATATATTTAGATAAATACGTCGTCACGTGAACATTATAATCAAATAAACAACTATATATTTTCTATGTATAGTAAGTAATGAGCCAATCGGAACTGCTGTTTCGAGCTGCACGTACTTTATTCATAAATGCTGATTTCTTTACGACAACACCGATAAAGTACTCGTGTATGACATATCCTTATACTTATTTATAGCAGCTTTGCATTCAGCTCTGCATAGTAATGTTTCTTATGTTCTCAAAGGACATAAATGCAGGACAAAGAATGTTAAAATGATTATACCTCGATTTTTTATTAATAGTTTCATGCTATCAACCTGCACTGGGCCCGCGTGTTAGATTATGGCCCATTCCCGCTCAAAGAGCGGAGGCATGTGTCCCAGCAGTGAGAAAATTATAGGCTGGTTATGTTTATTCATAAAGAGTTGTAATGTTTTGCTTTTACTACGTTTAAGTTTACTTGTTTCATTCAGATTCGAATATGCAAGTGTTTCAGACTCTCTCTCTCCTATTTTAATCAATGATTCAGTGAATGTAATTCTGGTCCCGCGGCGACAGTTTACTTTTCGTTTAGTTCATGTCTGTCTTCTACAGACTTCAGCGTATCTTTAGGAATTAAGTAGTCTTAGTCCACATGATTAGCTCAACTCATTAAATCAACACAACGTAAGGAATCGATGTAGCTGGCATAAATCCTCAAAATAAGTATACGATGTACACTTGGTTCAAAACAAATTATCAAAACTTCTGCTGTACAAACTTTTTTAATCTTGGCTTCGTCTTTTACACCAAAATACGATAGACATTTATAGAAAACAAAACAAACAAACACTCAAACTTTGATAGCGATTCCGATGTTGTTTGTGTGTAAACAAGGAGTGGTGTGTAAGAGATACTGAACACATGTTGCCTTAGCGTCGACTGCTCGATATTTTTAGACTATATATACGAATCCATCGAGGAAACCGCAAGAACTAAAATATTTATGAGAAAATTAGCAGTCGTTAATGGGTATACTTAACAACATTTAGCAGGAAGAAACAATAAAATGCTTACGGTTTTAATTAAGCCTATTCCTTAGAAGCTATTTTTGTTACTCATGTATTTCTTTTTTAAATGCTTGCGCTTGACCACCATCTCACCTGATGGTAAGCGATGTTGTGGTCGACGATGAAACACACTTGCCTAGAAAAAACCTATTCACTCTTGACTTAAAGACTCTCAGGTTGTAGCCAATAGGAAATACAGACTCCGGCAGGTGATGCATGTTATTAAACATGTGTCACCATGACTTCGTAGCGAAAGAAATTCATCAACATAAACGCTGTATAAGACAGGAGATTGACCGATAAATATCCCAGAACATTAGACAGAATATCATAACCTTGAGCAACAGACTATACAAACAAAGATCTTGACCTATACGCAACTTCCGAAAAGATAAAGACCCCTTATCTTAATTTAAAAGGTATAATCGAAACTGTGGGCTCGTGCCGTTTCCGAAGCCAGCTAGTGACTCATATCGTCATATCTGGACGTAGGGTAAACTGACCGGTGACGCTGACAAAGTCATAGTCCACATTAAGTTTACTGTAAATAGACATGAGAAAGCTTTTAACCATACATGGCCAACATACGCAATTAGACTTGGTGACGATTCAGAATGAGGGAACATTTGGTTGTTTACATTCATCTTCCAATGTCAGAATTGCTTAAATTTTGCTGAATCTTTTTCTTTTTAGGCCATAGCCTTTTTACTCGACTGCCGAAGGAGGGTAAAGTGTTTATAAGTCTATACATGTATGTTTGTTCCTATGTGGCGGTCTAGAGACCAAACGCGTTGGCTGGCTATGCAGTTGGAGGATACATCTGGTTTTGGTCAGCCAGCTCGCGACTATGTATCCTCTGACTGCACAGCATGATTTTCTTCTTGTTTAGGCCTTTTTAGTTTGCTTCTTAAGCAGTTGGGTTTTTTGATTTTTTTAAACTTTTTTTATTTATAACTTTTTAGTTGAAATTTTTTTTTTCGAATTTGGGGCCGTTCAAGTATTACGTAAGCACAATGGGGGTGTGTGGGGTCTTTGTTTTGCTTATTTTGGATGACATGGGGGGTAGGGGAGTCTAGATGATGATTACGTTATCGGTAGTTATTTACTTTTTTACACGAATGGCAACCCTCACATTATCTATGCTTGAAAACGAAACGCATATTCGGGTTTCCCACAAATAATGAATACGTTTAGGTAATCGCTTAGAACCGAGTAGAGAAATTGAATTTCATAAATCAAAAAAAAAAAAAATACTTACATTAAAAGAAAAATGCATATACCAATGTTTACGTAAGCATGGGAGGGGGTAAGAGCTTTTCTTACTTTTGCTGACAAGGGGGAGAGGGGGGGGGGTAAATAATTGTAATAAATCTGCTCACGTAATACTTGAACCCCTTATGTTGACTTGGGGGCCGGTGCTAGACTGGATTGAACATAAATACATAACAAATCGCCTGTATTCCCCAGTCATGGTATGGCAGATTTGTTGCGATAGTAAACCCATTTTTTAACCGACTTACCAAAAAGTTACCAATAAAGTTATTTTTCACTTAGTAGTTGTCTTATTTGGAAGTCGGTAGTATTTTTTTGTAAAAACGTTTTTTATTGCTAGGTATATTTAAGTCCCATGAAAAAGGAAGGGGCGAGCCTATTGCTTTCAACCGGGCACAAGTCTAAATATGATCACAGTATAAATATGGTCGAACAGTATGGAAACTACCTACAAACGCTCGAAACAGCACACTCACACAAACATGCACTTCGACAAGACTCCTAAAGGTGGAACCACACTTGAGTGTCGTGGCGTAGCGTGGCGCGGGATCCACCAATCCAATGACTCTGTACCAGCCTACATCATAATACAACGAGTTTTGTAGCCGATCAACTGCGTCAGAAGGCGCCACACCACGCCACGACACGTAAAGGCGGAACCTTATTTAAGTGGCGTGGCGTGTCGTGGCGCCTGCTGGCGCATTTGATTGGCTACAAAACTCGTTGCGTTATGACGTAGGCTGTAATAGAATTGTTTGATTGGTGGATCCCGCACCACGCCACGCCATAACACGTAATTGTGCACCCATCTTAAGTGTGGTTCCGTCTTAAGTGGCACGAACTACTGACAGCAATGCGACAACCGCTTAGGGGTCTCGTCGCTGTGCATTTTTGTGTGAGTATGCCGTTGCGAGCGTTTGTCTTTGTAGAGTATAGTCCATAGTTCAGTCCATATTTATACTGTGTCTAAACTCCGGCCGCCTGAGAAATTCCAGATGGAAAAACCCAATAACCCAATCAACACAATAACGCAATGTTTAAATTGGTCAAAAGGATTCACGGGCTAGATTTAAATACTGAATCAACATAAATCAGCTTTTATAAAAAGAGCGACAGACTTTTAAGAGCAAAAATCATCTATTTATGGAACTACGAGCATACACAAGGAACAGAGATTGTCACATTAATTTGTAGCGATAATGAATAAATGAAATCATCGCGACACGTGTTGCTTGAATTAAAACTATTATAGTTACGAGTACAACTGTGGTACATTAATTATTGAATGTTATATTAATTTGTATTCTTTGCAGTCGAGTTTTATGAATAGGGACAAATTAATATCGTTTCGATTGGACGTCATTGGTGTTATTTACGTACATTTCAAGTGTAAGCTTTTGTTCCTCTCTAAATATTGCTTTAGAAAGCATTCAAATACTGATTTCTGTATGAATTATGAACATAAGTTGTTAGTGCAATGAAATTCTCGTAAAGAAATCGAGAAAAAATCACATCTTATAACACACCTACCTCAATTCTAAGAACTGCTTTTGTATTCCCCAACGACGTTGAGGTGCAGAAACTAAATTATCCGAGTTATCCCCACAATCATGTTTGTGTGTTACTTTCATACAAAAATACTACTATGCTACGAAATATCAAGGGAATTTCGCATTCGGATATTAGCAACTATTAAGATGTGTGCTTCATAAAATAAGGAAAATGGGAATTTCTTTCATGACAAGATAATTTATGTTTACTAGAATATATTTCAACTGAATATTAGTCAGATTGATAAAATGGTTTGCTTGGTATGTAGATGATAATGGATAAACCCGTCAGTCAGAAGTATGAGAGGAAAATACGATTGATAGTATATTAATGAATATGAAGTGAATATACAAAAGGTCAAAAGCGATATTAGTACAGACACAGATAATATAATACTAGCATACAGATGCCTCATCCCATACAAAGAAACCGTGCCGAAGTAATTAGCGTTTTTCGTCTGATTAAGATGATTATTTTTATAAGTACTTCGATCGCGTTCGGTTCCATTCCAAGGCATAGATGGTATTAGTTGCGACTTGCAAGTAAAAGAGTTTTCTCGGTTCGTGACGATATTTTTTTTTAAATACAGTGACGATTTGTTTTATAATATTTTTTGCAAGTTTTTACATTTTCGTTGTACCAAAATGTGTAACAATTAAAAAATTGAGTGGCATGCCTCAGAAATTTAAAACCGCGCCATCTATTGGAATCAATTTTAAATGATCCATTCGAACAATCTTTGAAATGTGAATTAAGAGCCCAATATTCCATAATTTTGTGCATAATAATAGAGTTAAATAAAAAAGAACATACAAATTTTTGATCAATTCTAGAAAATGTTAGTTTTACACACTGTTTAATAACGAATCGATGCATATCGCGCCATCTAGTGACATTTATTTGAACCAAAGTTTATTTGGTAGCGGTGGGACCCCGTGGTTTGTACAGAGATATCTGATGTTTCCGTTTGAGCCATAGTCACAGTGTGCTACAATGGCGATCGATAACAAATTATTTTCCTCTTTAATGCATATTGCAGCGTTAGATAAGGTCGTTCGTTATGGTCTATTCAGCTTTTTTATTCCAACAAACGTTTTTTAGCTAAATCGAGGGGCACGAAGCGAGAGATAGTTTTTGATTTACTGCGACGCTCATGGCACAAGAATGACGTTTTCGTCGTTTTGCAAACCAAGTCGTGACTGGGCACTCGCTTCTGTTAAAACTTCAAGCATACCTTCCCCTCAGGAATCCTTTGTAGAGGAATTAAACGAGTTTTTATCGCACGTTCCGTTTTTGTGGAACGAAACGGAACAATGATAGAAATAATCGATGATGCGTGATAACAGGTGCATTGTTAAGTGCCAACAATACAGAAACGTGTGACCGTACCTCGTGTTCAACTCAGAAATGTTTGGTGGTTAGACGTGAACTATCCATAAATATTTATCGTATTCGTATTTTATTGATGCAAGTCTTCAACCATTCATCCAAAGTTAGACAATCAATTACAAGATATCGAAGAGTGGTATTTTATGGCGGAAGGGAAGTGGTTGCTCCGAAAACGGGCACCTAAAGAATTTTCTGTATTTATAGTTATGTAAAAAAACGTGAATGTTCACTCACCAGATGATAGAAGCGCTTGTCGTTCGGGTTGGCCATAGCGTGTGGTTACTGGTTAGTGATCAGCGGTGGCTGAATCAGCTGCATGCATTAGTAAAGTGCCGAGCGTTGGCGCTGAAATGAAGAGGCGCCACGCTCGATTAGTACTGTTAGTGAACGTGACAAACTTATCAATAATTACTGGTCCACGTAAGCTGGGGTCACACAGCTTTGTACTGCACGCTTTTTTGTAGTATAATGCAGGGACCACGCGTCACACGCCATTACACCACACGTTTTTACAGTATGGAAGTTGCCGTTTGTTACCAGAATATTGTCGCAAAAAACGTGCAGTAAAATTCTGTGAGAACCACGGCTAAGCTGCAGTGTGTGTGCTGTATGGAGCAGCAAAAGGCAAATGTTGTTGGCAACAAGCCTTGCCTATGAATTATTTACAGATACTGCATTATTGAAGAAGTACAGTTACAGAAGTATTAAGTCAAGTCTCAATCATGCAAAAAACGCGTACAGACATCTTCGCGATGCGACGTCACAGTTTTCATTTTAAACTCCTAGACTTGGAACTAATTACCAATCAGGGTGCATTATAAAATCGATAAATGTATGCGCTTTTACGGTACAAGTGAGTATATGAACAGTTATTATTTTTATGAATATATTAGATGCCAATTTGAACATTCAAGCCTGTTCATTAAAGCTTCAAGTAATTGGATCGTTATATACAAAATGGCAGTTATTGATGAACGGGTCGCAAATGACGTTCTTACACCAAGCGTTCATGCAGGTGTGAACTAAGAGTATATTGCAAAAAATCACCAGTCCAGTGGATCGGAACACCTTACCTGCAACAAACAAAAAATGTATAAGAATTGGTGCGTTGCGGGAGCTTAAGGTTGCACAAGTCGATCATTCTTCCATACAAACGTGGTATGGCGATTACTCCACTGTTTGACAATGTACGTCCAAAATAAAAAAACATATCAATTTGTCTCATCATTATCAAGCCCTGTATGGAAACAAAAAAGCAAAAAAATAAAAAACGTTATGAGCTTCGAAAGTTCCATATTTCAACACTAATTTTAACGCATCTTTGGACGGAAATTAATACCATAAGAAGAAGGAAAATTGCAAAACAATGTAAATAATTTTATTTTGAAAATATATATTTTGTCATTTTTTCATGATATCCATACTCCCAAAGGTCTGTTTATAAAATTTCGCGCGCTCGTTTTCGTCCTAAATCATCATCCATTATACTACAAATTTGCAAAAATGCAAATTCGTACGCGAACTAGCTTCTAACTGCTCATCACGGCATCTATATTATTCTATATCTTTCGTACGTGTTTTCGGATGAGATAGCATGCATTTTAACCCCGCGCACAAAATAGTTCGTGCCGTCGACTAGGGGAACCTTAATGAATGTAAGAAACCGGTGCGACGGCTTCAGAGTTAAATATTTGCCGAAAAAATTACAGCAAAGACTGAGGGAGGCATACCGCGATACTGGCATATAAACGCAGCCTGGTTTTGGACAGCTGGTATGAACGAAGAGGCTCATAAATCAGTTTTTCTACATGCAAAGTGGTTTGAAGTGTGTTAAGATCTTAAGCCCTCATTTGGCACACCTGTTACAACAGCTGTTTTTTTAAACTACATTCACAGAGTCATATCCGAATTGAAGCTCTTTGCATTGCATAAGTATCGAAGAAGCATCTGTGCGGATAATTTTGGTCGTAGGTTTTTTTTTGTTACAGGTTTATTATTATTTAAGTAGAAATAATTGCCAAGTAAACATACTGTGAGTATTTGTACCAAAATAGCGGCAAAAATCAATAAGTGGGCGTCGCTTCGTAAGATAAGCCAGGTAAGGCTTCTGTTGGCACAGTTTCATATTCTGTTTTGGGAGATTAGGCGCCGTTGGCTGTCAAATGGTTGAATTAGTAAGTGGGTTTGCTGAATACGGGCCAGCTTTTGAACGCCGTTTGAACGGGATAAATGTATTCAAATAGGATTAGGAAGATCTCGGTAGTTCTAGTAACAATATTAGCCCCAATAAGCCTGATCTCAATGTACAAGCTTTTGATTTAATGCCGAATTTAACTTGAGCATGTCTTTTTAAGTTTGGAGAGACCTACGAGGCAAGATATTATGTGGTAATTTTATACGATTACTTCTGGACCTTCTCGATCAAAGCGAAGACCACTATTCGATCTAACTGAGATCGAAGATTTGAAGGTTCAAAATCTGTCGGGGAACCCAAGAAGGCTAATGCAAATAGTCTTTTTCTTACCAACACTAACATGAAAAGTAAGCACTTCATTATCATAACTGAAGGTTCCGTAAACATGCGCTGGGTTTCAATTAAAAAGAAAATTATGAGCGTACATATTTACATTTCTATGCGAGTAAATGACCTCATACATACCTACTAACATAACGTAAATAAATTATATTAAGTAACTAGATCGCGTGTCTAAAATGTTTAGATGAAATTATGAAAAAAACAATTAGGTCATCTATGTATGCCTCTATGCCAGAATTCTATATTTTCAGCAAGAATTCTATTATTGAAATTGCATGAATTAACCTTTGACTAAGTCATTAAATTAATGGGATTAATAAAATTACTTTATATGCTGACCTCGCTACACGATAGTGCCTTCAACCCTGCATATGCTAGACACGTTCCTAATTAAGAATCGAGTTCAATTGTAGTAATTAAATTAAGTTCATAGATAAGCCTTGTAAAATCTAATTCAGTTACAAGTTTACTTTCCTATTTATTCCCAATCTGAACGAACCTCATGTAAAAATCTGAATCACTTTTGATACATACGTTTAATTCTATCACGTTGCTGATTGCCGCTCAACTGTACCTTCCCATTTCCTCCAACCCGTAGAATTATGAACGCACATAAACAAAACATGAACAGTTACAATAATAACTCGGCGTGTCCCACGCTGCGGACGTCGAGCGTGCGTCGGCGCATCTAAATCAGGAAACTGCACTTTACGAGATACAATCTCCGTTCGAATACACTGATCCGCTTGACGGATGCAGTCGTGCCCCGAATCACTGGGCTTAACTTTAACACCATCTGTTTTTAACACTATTCAGGCGGATAAATTGCTCTTCTAAAGACGTGAATCTGTCATCATGGGCACTGATTTGATGGGTGAATTACTTTAGATGTGATGCGATAGGAGATGTCTGATGCCAAACAGATGACTGAAGTTAAATGGTATAGAAAAGTGTACTTAAGCATTTGGAAGATTCCATAACTGTCAGTTCTTCAAAGTTCAAACAAGCACTCGTAGTGACTGCAGCAACAAAGGGACCCTAAACTCAGCAAAAAGTGAGGCATGGTTTGTCTGATGATGATGACGAAACGGTTTGGTAATAATTCGGCAGAAACAGAAAGTGCTGTATATTTGTTGGACTGAATTTTTTTTTAAACTTCCTCTAACGTGCCCAAAATCATCCATATATATTCTTAGTGACAGTCAGGCTGCAATCAAAGCCATGGCATCCTACAAAGTGGACTCCAGACTTGTTCTGGATGCTATCCGGTCCCTAAACAGGCTTGGGAAGCATAACAGGGTAAGACTGATATGGGTCCCTGGGCTCAAAGGAATCCATGGTAACGAAGTGGCAGATGAACTGGCAAGAGAGGGCTCAGCAAATGATTTTGTGGGCCCAGAACCATGTGTAGGCATTTCGACGTGTCTCGTAAAAGCCGCATTTGGAGTTTGCAGATCACAGACAACGAACACATTGGCTGTCTAATACCGGTCTACAACACTCAAAGAAATTTCTAGGCTCTACTTTCAAAGCCTGGAAATACATTTGGAATATGAGCAGGGGGCAAATCCGCTACCTGCTTGGGGCCTTTACTGGGCATTTTGGAACCAACAACATGCTCATGAAGATGGGTCTGGCCGCGACACCCATGTGCACGTTGTGTGGGGAACATACGGAACGCATGGAGCACCTTCTGTGCACATGTGATGCACTGGCTGGTAAGCGAATGTGTCTCCTAGGGGTTGGATATCCAAAACCGGAAGACTATAGGCTCATATCACCTAGTCTCGTTGTAAAACTCATGAAAAGAGTTTTCAACGAGATTGGGGAGGAGTAAGGTATCTAGGGGACCAAAATAGATCCCAATGGGTCGAAGTGTCCGAGTTATTTCTCGGCCCCTCCACAAGAAGATAAGATAACGTGCCCAAAAACCTATATCAATCTGTAATTGTATGAAACGTGACATCATTTGAGGACCCTGATTAAACTTCGATTTATTCCTAATCTGGGAAACCACAAACAAATATCGTAAATTCAAAGGAAAGGACGTGAGCGTGTCATGGACGCGCGCCTATTTTAATTTCTGCCCTCTGTATTTTGGCTCTTAATACAAAAATATATTGTACGTTTTCGTAAACGATTTCAGATAATATCTACATGTTTAAGAGCTGCTACAAACGTTATTTCTAAACCCGGTAATTTTGTATAACTTAATAAATTCTTAGCCCACGTAAGCTAGCAATCGTGGCTCTATGATAGAACCCAGTATCACCCACGCCACGCCACGCCGGCAGTTGTCAAGACAATCGTACATTCACAATAGTGACGATTTCACAACCGAGCCATTGTACGAACAGCAGAGATACTAGAGACAAAGCTGATATAAAATTCCCATCGTTAAACACAATACATAGTTCAAGATGTAGGTAATTAACTATGCAGCAGTGAGATTTGATAAGGACTTGGAAGTTGGTAATAGGTAGCTTAGGAGGTAGAGCCTACTGAGACACAATCACAAAAGCCTATAAAATTCAATCGGTAAAAGTAGAAAAGAACTTTTTTTAACCGACTGCCCAAAAAGAAGGAGGTTCTCAATTCGATTGATATATTTTTTATGTATGTAGGTACACCGATTACTCAAAGACGCCTGGACCGATTTGGAAAGAAGAAGATTCTTCTTTTGTCTGAAAGGGTATACTTTCCATTTAGCCCCATAGTCATCAGGTCAGGATCTGATGATGGGATCTCAAAGAAATCAAGGGAACTCCTCAAATATTATAGGCATACATATAGCGAATCTGGCATTTTCATCAACAATGCAATCATTTGCACTCAGAAAGTACTTAACATTTCGTGAAGTGGAACTGCTGAAGAAGACCACAGATGGCCAATGAAACTCCTTAGTGCTAAGTATGTCACGGGTCTACGATATCTGGCATAGTTAAACGACTATGATGAAGCAAATACTTATAAATATATAGTACTCATGAAAATGGTACCATCGAAATGATCTGATGATGAAGCTGGCAGGAAGGCACTGGAACTTCGAAATAAAACTAGTATCCTAGTCATATTTGGGCTTATTGGAATCGTCATGAGATGTACTATTAATGATTTTTATGGACAATTGGAGGTATCTATCAAAACTAAAAAAAAGATAATAAAAAAAATTTGACAAAAAAAACAAACCGACTTCCAAAAAAACACTACAAAGTGAAAAATAACTTGCATTTCTGAAGTCGGTGTCGAAATGCGGCAAACAATAGGTACAAGAGACACCCACTTCGGAAAAGAAAGTTATTTTTCACTTTGTAGTGTTTTTTTTAGAAGTCGTTTTGTTTTTTTTTTTTTGTTAAAAAGGTTTTTTTAGGACTTAAAAAACGCACAGCCAAAGACGCAAAATCTAATAGACATGAGGTATCATCGTCAAAAAACGCGTACCACTAATCTAATTTAAAGAATTAACACATTTCATTAACATTAGCGTCAACCACAAATACAATTAGTGTCATTCACATCTACGTGGTGGTGTTAGAAAAATAATTAGCGGTTGACGGACTGTATGTAGCTAATCTAGCTTCGAATTTTATGACACTAGCTGGCTACCCATTACTAAGTCCGCTGAAAGTTTGTGAGAATTTACCGGTAACATCGCTAAGTTGCCGTGATGTGCGAAAAATTTATAGACTATATAATTATAAAACAATTGATTTTCTCTGATACCCGAGGAGAAAGTTCATTTTAACCGTTTCAGAAACCATTAAAACGATTCCATTTCTTTACCGCCTTAATATCGGTACATTTTCTTTAATTCCACAAAGGCACGCAACTGCGATGCCAACAGGTCTTTTTACATTGACATACCTATGCATATATGCATGAACCGAATACTGAATTAAACTACGATTAATTTGGCAACATTGAAAACGGAATTTTAATACAGAACAATTTGTTGACCGTAATTCAGCCACCTTTCGCAATAGTGACTACCCTGATATTTGTGTTACTAGTTAAGAAGCCATCAATAGCACATTAGACCACACAGGCAGTCAACAGGAAAGCAACAATCAGTTCCAGGTCTGCGCTACATACATCAGTGTTACGCCCCGATTGTCGCAGCTCCACTATTACAACTAACAACACGTAACCAGTTACATCGAATCATCGAACTATCACTGATCCGTTGCCGATGCGAGAAAAGCATCGAATATGCGCCGGAGTCGGTCGCCGTAGCGATAACAGTCGCACGCAATGCGTAGCGAATCGAGAGACGAAGCGAATTTATCATTTTTCTATTCAAAACTAATCTTTAGTATAAAAACTGTCTCTAAGAGCAACTTGTTGTGAATGTTTATTACAAAAGTTTTAGAACAATAATGTTGCATCGGTTTCATTACGAAACCACATTTTGTTAAAACTAAAATCTCAAGGAATTGGTGACATATTATCTGCGCCTTCTTTATTTTTCGCATACCTAGCTATTAAAATTTAACTTTTTGGTACAGTGATATCCCCCTCCTTAGCCTGACTTTCTCTTCAGTAAAATCATTATCAGGCGTAATCTTAGAATGTAATGCCCTTCAGCGACTCAAATTGTCTTTCACACATTATATCTATCGTCTCTGGGGTTGGTCTCCATTCCTCCACTCTTCGTCTTCTTTTGGAATCTTGGAGAGACGCACGTCACGCACGACTCATACTCAAAACTTTCCTCACGAGATATCCTTAACTCCTCCGCATCATAATGCCCCAGCATGACAAACGATTTCATTTTGAAACAATTACTTACATGAGGATATGAAGTTGGCAGCTTCGCAGTAGTTTGGGACACCGAATTCATTGTATTTCGACTGTAGAAAACCAATCACGAAAACTATAGGCAAACTTTAGCTATGCCTATGTATACGCAAGTATACTATGTATGTATAGGAAGAGTAATTTGAAATGGTCTGATTGCGACCCACGGCACGACTTACAGAACACGCAGTAAATGTGTCAACTTATAACGGGAGGACTAAAGGAATAGCGGTAACTAACTAAAATTGAAGGAAAAACTATTATGTACATAATATCTATTTCCTTGACGATAAGGACAAATATTTGTATGAAAAAAAAAATACAAAGTAATTAGGTATGATGGAAAAAATTAAATTCTATTATTCCGCTTACTGTAACTTGCCAATTATTTCATTGTTTTGGCACGATATTTAGCTGAGCATCGTTCTCCTCAGTAAAACCTTTGATATAGTAGTCACAGCGGATCTTTGTGTCTCTGAAGTTGGTTCTTCTAACCATTGCGCAAGACACAGTTTGTCGTCAAGTAAATTCGAGTATATTGCATAGAGTAAGGGAGATAGGACGATGCGAAAAACGTTAGCGATTGAAAGAGACAGTTATACAATGCTAACTTCACCTTCAACATTGACACAAAAATAGCTACTGCGCAGGGTCTTGCAGTAAATTCAGAGATACAGAGATCCGTTGTGAGCATTATACCTTAAGGCGATATATACGACCCAATGTTAAGGGCCTACATCCGCTTTAGTGCCGTAAAACGGTAACTTTCTAAAGCATACTCCTTAGTAACGGCTAGGTTAAAAGGTTTGAAAAAAATATATATTTATTATTGTGTCTTGTACATAATTTCTTAAAAATGGTTTTTTCGTATAACATATATTTTTGCTTTAAAAAAATAATTAGCAAGACGATATTTTTCGCAACTTTTGGATACTCCTCCAAAACGACTTGAATGTTTTAAAAATATTTTTACACAGAAAAATTGATGGCTGAAATTTCTTCATAACTGAAATAGCACATGTAAATCAAATAATATTTTGCAAACATAACTGTTTAAAAGGAGGTTCAATATTGATATTTTGGCTCCGAGCGGGCACACGGCCAGTACTGCGTTAAGGCGATATATACGCCCCAATGCCATATTTGTTATACGAAAAAACCATGTTTAAAAAATAATGTACGATAAACAGTAATAAATATATATTTTTTTCAAACCTTTTAACCGTTACTAAGGAGTATGCTTTAGAATGTTATCGTTTTACGGCACTAAAGCGAATGTAGGCCCTTAATATAAACAATATTACTGTCCATACATTACACATAATAACAAAATAATAAAAGCGCAACTTTGCAGCCGCTAAAGCGCTTTTAGTTGTATAATTTAGAGCAGTTAAGAGAATTTACGAGGATCGTAATGATATCAACGGTGTGTAGAGAGAGACAGCGGAAGAGGATGCTGCGGTGATTGCCCCCAGAGCCCGACCTACCTATGGAGCTACGGACCGATCCACTTCCCATCTGGCGTGCCAGTTTACAGCAAACATTTATAGTGCCCGTGCTAATATTGAACTATGCTAATTGGACCCCGCTTTGAAATGTTCTATGGGAATTGCAGACGAGAAACTTTTGTAGTTGAGAGTTCTTTATGCTGAATGCAATAGTTTTTCTTGAAATGATTGGAATTTAAAGAACTTTGGGTAATTCTATTGCTTTGATCCTGTCCACATGTTGCGATTGCAAATAATTGCATGTTGATTCAGTATTAAAAAATAAATAGGTTATCTAATGAATTTTAGAA
Organism: Orthosia gracilis; assembly: GCA_947562075.1. Lineage (NCBI taxonomy): Eukaryota > Metazoa > Arthropoda > Insecta > Lepidoptera > Noctuidae > Orthosia > Orthosia gracilis. The sequence continues at coordinate 36,877,680 of OX387275.1, read as the reverse complement.
ATTACAAGTAATCTAGGTCTGCATATTGACAGTGAGGGTTAATGATAAAGGTCGTGAAACAGTAGCTTATACATAAGAACGACTGAAAACGACTGACCTTAAAGAACACAAGTGTTGCTAAACAAATGCAGCAAAATAAACAGCTGTAATTAATATCAGAGCTCATATGCCCTCGACCGTCAATCCTCATTTTATACGTTTCTATAAAATTATAGGGAACACGATAACGACCTTAACAGACACCATGCTCCACATTACATTACACATACAAGATAAAATAAAACTGCAGTAGAAATATGAGAAACTAGTGTTGGATTTTTTTATCGAAAGCTGGTTAAATGTAGATAGGTGCATTACTGGAAATAGCAAAATGCATCGAGACATGCATTGGAACTTGGAAGAAAGCTGCGAACGTGTGTAGAAAATGTAAAGGTGCGTATCCACTATGTTCGCGAACCTCTTGCGCTCCGCGCTCCTGCAACAGCATCAATGGATACGTGAAATGGCATGCGCTCCGCTTAGCGTTCGCGCTAAAAATCGACAAGCTCTGTGTGCTTAATCCGAGTTTTTTAGATTAAGCTAAACAGTTTTGTGATTAGGTGATTATTTATCCGGTTTTTTTTAGGGTTCCGTACTCAAAGGGTAAAAACGGGATCCTACGACTAAGACTCCGCCGTCCGTCTGTCTGTCTGTCTGTCTGTCACCAGGCTGTATCTCATGCCGTTTTTTTGCGATAATGGTACGGAACCCTTCGTGCGCGAGTCCGACTCGCATTAGGTCGGTTTTTTTGTGATAACTTTAACTTTAACAATCACAGTTTGCAGTTGGATCAACCATGACCTTCAGAAAAACACAACCACAATAATTATAATTGAATTGATGAATACATTATTTATACTCGAACAAAGATAAACATTGTCAATTTCAAAACAAGATATTTGCGGAAAGAGTGAGATAACATTGACAAAAATATTCAACTGCGTATACGTTCATTGATCTTCTTTAGCCAGACAGATTGAATGAATAGTGCACAAATTAGTCACAACACTATAGAACAATTTGCATCTGATTGCAAAATATTAAACATCGCAACACTGGGTCAGTGTGGTAATATTTCTTCCGTCACAGAACCGGTTCGAGCTCGCGGCATTGGTCCTGCGCTGCACATTCATACTTGCTTAGTCACTCCTCCAAGTACTGACAACATGGAGGTATTGGAAAACTCCTTAGTCCAATTAGTCATATACCTAACAAAACAAAACGGCTGATACTCGTAATAGTATTTAGAATGGTGATGTAGTTCAAGGAAGGGCAACGGTTAAAGATAAAAAAATGAGTTCATCGAGTTGGGCAATTTTCAGAATGTTTTGAAGATAATACCAGACAGGTAGAGTCAGGTAGAAGGTTGGACTTTTTCCCATTAAGTGTGTTCTACTTGAAGATCCAAGTCGCTCAAACGACTCAGAATTACAGTGGGACGATGCAATCACAATTTACAAGTAGGCAGAACGGCTGCAGCCGCCCAACAGTTCGTGTCACTGAATCTGCAAAACTCGTGTTCAATTTCTCATAACAAAAGGCGAATATTTCTGAGTATTTCTAATAAGGTCTGGATTGCGACATGAACGTGGCATTTATCGCAGAGATCGTAGCCACGGGAGCTATAGCTCACGTTTCTTATAAGGCAAGCTGCAAGGCTGACCTCACTGTATCGAAATCTTAACCTCTATAGGCTGTAACTGTTTATACGCCTACGAATTTTACAGATGCAGATGTTTTTCTTGATTCAATTTCTTCGATATCTTTGCCATGCTTAGTCAACAAGTTACAAGATTTACATTTAAATCATATCATAGTATCGACCACTTAGTAACTACGTGGGAACTGCTACGAACGTTTCTGTGATTTGTCTGCTTTGAAACTTGATCTATTTGAATAACTTTATTTTTATCTAAATGCCAAGAAAGATTTGAGATTATTTACACTAATTGATAAGATCTTCTGGTCATTAACCCAAAACGAATGACAATTAGGTAACTTTTTTTTTTTTTAAAGCATTGCCCCACTAGGAATTTCTTCCTGTATCGTGGGTGCGTTTACAAACATATAAACTCACATACACAACACCTAAGTTACTTGTTTAAGCTCTCTTTTACTATCTTTTCTAGACGACTTGGTTCGGAATCATTCATCCCGCTTCGTTTGATATTTGACAAATCTGAACATTACATGACTCACCTGAGATTCTATAAACGTAGTAGGTAAATACATAACTACGTGTTATATTTACGTCACGTTTAGAACCAAGAGCGACACGAAGACAACTATAATGATGGTGGTATAAAACACCGTTCTTGGAGTTCCCATGGTCTAATGGATTCCTAGTAATTATGATGTAAGCAGGCAGAACTGTTTTATAAGCTAAATGATTTCTGTTCTATTTCTCTTTACATGTGTATTTATTTACAAATATGTAACATATTGAGCCCATGGGAATCGTTTTTGAGTCCTGATAGTGGTTGTTTGAATGTTGAATGATTGAATGTTTTACTGCTTTCAAGCTACCTATTAGAGTGTTTAGGTGAAACGCAGGCATTTGAGCTTCTGAATCATGCGAGGATAACATTGCAATGGGTGAGGTTTATTGACATTTTTATGAAATCAACACCAACACGTAGGTAAACAGCCGTATAAGCACACTGCAAAGGAATTCGGGTGCAATTGACAAATATTCATTTCCTATGCAGACGGATAAAATTGTGGAACATACTATGGGCGGAAGCGGGCAATCATGATCGTTTTACCGGACGACTGACACAGGACAACTCCAAACAACCGGCAACCAATAAATATAGCTGATGACGAATAACCCTTCAATGCGCATATCAGCTAAATTCAGTGGCTCCGCGTGTAATAAATCTGACGCTCAAGACCGTGAAGTAGCAACCACTTAACTGATTTAAGAAGTTGCTGCAGACTTGAGTGAAGAAAAAAAGAAAAATATTAATATTGGTGCTGAAAAATATGCGTGTGAGCCTTGACACTTACGCTTATTCTGCTAACATGCGTGTAGGTTTTATGTTAATGAGTACCTATACAACTAAAACGATTACGAATAACGCTACCTTGAAAACGCATTTTGTGGTAAACCGGTAAGAAAGAGCTGATATAGTTTTCACTGGAGAAACGGTAGCAATATTGCTATTGCGGTAAAGATATTAATTACGAAACTGTATTCTGTTCTCCTTCACCAGACTCGCTACGAAACAAAGAACTATATTTATCTCCAAAATGCAGTTCGTTCACCCGACATTTGTGCCGGGATTAGATCTCGGATACATTGAAGTGCAAGCAAAACTCTTACCAAAATAACTGCAGACGTAAACCAATGATGAAAAGCACTGATTTCCACAAAACAATTTTTTGCTGGAAACTTCTGATTGCACGAGTATAATCCTCGGAATCTATTTGTAACTAAATTGAGTGTTGTCAGCGGACAAAGTATAGCAGTTGATAAGTTATCGAACGCGAGTCCTCACAACGTTTATTATCTGTTTGATAACAAAAACTCTGCAATAGCGAACGATCGCCCACTTGCTTATCAATATCGTAAGCTATTGACGAGGTATTGAATAAATAGCTTGGCGAGATTAATTGTTTTGCAGACGATACGTTGCGAGCAATATTCACAAGGAGAGTAGATAAAAAAAAAATCGCTAAAATCCTTGGAATTGGAACAGATTCAATAGAACGAATTAAAGCTTATCGGATTAATAATATTAGTAGTATTCGTTTGTAGATTTGTAGTATAAAAAACCGGTTGTGAACTAATGCTTGACTGTATGTATCTAAATCAGCTCTGGATCCGTATCCTGTAGTGACGCCGCTGCACCGGCGCAACAAATGGTTGTATAGTGTGGCAATCTGGCAATCATTTGGATAAGATAAAAAGGACAAAAAGAAGACAATGATGTTTTATACAGCCTAGCCTGGCTTTTTACATTGATGTAACATAAAGAACGCCGGCGATTAGACATGTTGGATACAATGTGGCATAGACAAAGAGATAGACCGAGCGATTAGTTAGTGTTTGCTATTCGAATGCTAAGTTATGTTATGTTAGTGTTTGTGTACACAGGTGGGGTGACGCAACCGACACGGTTTGCGACCAGCGTGTCGCCGCGTATCCGCAACTATGGCGCAAGTGGCAGTTTCCCTCCAAATTGGCATGCCCATGGTCTGTGTAGTAAATAATACAAGTATAAATTTATGAAACCATCCTAAGTTGAGCGATAAAATATACATGGTTTTGTATGCAATAGACTGAAGTTGCTTTGAAAAATCTGTTACCATATGTATGGAATGCCAATTAAGTCCCTGTTTTGGTTTATAAACAACTAACTGGAATTCAGTTACTAACTGTGTGGATCTATGTCCAGTTGGAATTTTAATAAAATTATGTTAATAATAAATAATAATAATGCCTTCTGCAGTCTGTTAGAGTTGAAGAGTGTTCAAATATTTTCTGAAATTCATACAGTCAAAACCGTTTATAGCAACTTTGCTTAAAAGTCCAGTAACTCCTGTGTCCCATGTTTGTTTATAATGACTTTTGGGTATAACAACCACATTTGAACAATCCATTTGATGACATTTTAAGATCATTGTGTACCAATAAAAAATACATAGATTTTTTATAATTTGAAATACAGAGAAAGCAGCAGTTTAAGATAATAGACCAGCCTTTCCTAAAGTGGGCGATAACGCCCCCTTGTGGGCGCTGCAGGCCTAAAGGGGGGCGGTAAGAGACCCAGAAAAAAAATGGGGGCATTGTGTAGAGGCTTGGGTGGTGATTTGTAATTTCATTTAGCTAGGAGGCATCTTAGACACCGACTGCAGGAGCTCTCGACTCTCAACTACAACTTGTGAACTTGCTGTGGCAACACTGCTTACTAAAAAGAGAAATCGTTTGCATGTTACCGAACGTGGCGACTTGCGACTGTTCTTGAGTAAATTGGAACCTGATATCAACAAGCTTATTAAACAGCATCAGATTCATCCTTCACATTAGTTTTTATTTAAGAATCGATTATGTTTGTTTAATTTTGAATAAAAGATACTCTGTTTGAAGACTATAAATTTGCATTTCAATAATCATTCTCATTGGCAGGTGTAGCCCGTAAGAGTTGAGACCTGAGCGCTGTTGTGTATTACCTACTGCGCTCAGGTTTCAAATTAACTCTTGCGAGTTATAGTAGAAGTCTCGTTTAGAATTAATGTTTAATCTCCGCTAATATAGCTCACAATAATTGATTAATTTAATTTGAAGTTATAGTGGTTTTTAAGTAGGTGAAAAAATTGAGGCGCTAAAAAATAATTTATTCTCAAAGTGGGCAGTAGACAAAATAAGTTTGGAAACCCCTGTAATAGACACTTAGACAATTCTATTGCTTAAGCTAGATTTTATTTTATCCAGCTTAATGCTATAATGTATTTTTGGCCATGTGTTAAAAGCCTGCGTTTTTTTAGATAAAAAAAAAGATTTATTTCAGAAACTTTATGGGAATATCACTAAAAAAATATTTTAATTGAACATAAAGTAAAATAAATCCACAGTCATGTTCGTCTAGCTAGTAGTTGCAAAGGTAGTGGCCCTTGGACCTTTGATGTAGTAGTGACAGTTCCAGGTCAGGCAGTGTTATTGGCATTTTTCACCTGGAACTTCTCAGTAATAGTCCAGAGTCATGTTCAAATCTCATGCCCACTGAATCCAACCAGTAATAATTATTGGTTTACTCATCAATGTTTCCAGTCCACTTTGTTTAATTCAAATATTTATTCACAAACTCATTCCTTACTCATATCTGATTTACAAAGAGATAAATTTTATTCATCATCTATTTAACTTTCTTTTTTTATAGCTACAAGACCTTGCTGTCTTGTTCCCAACAAGACCCTAAAGTTGGGACCTTGGCATGTAGCATAAAACATAGAGGTGTAGTTTTCCTGTATAGCTTACTTGTTTTTCTTTCTAGTTAAAGAGCTACAACTATTGTTATTTAGAAATTAATAATGCAGGATCCTGAGTACAACTGTGAGTCTTTAATACAAAACAGCAAAAAATATGGCAAGGTCAAAATTGCAAGTTTGAGAAGGTCAACTAACATACCTGAAACTTCTCAAACTGCTCGCGTTCAGCATCCAAGCTGTTCTTCTTCAGCTGGAGGACTCGAGGCAAGGATAATGACGCCATAGAGTAAACACATGCGATACACACCTACGAAAAATAACTAGCGGAGGTACTTAGACCAAACACGACACAATTATAATTTATAAATGAGGGCGGACTAGTACTCTGACAGTCACAGCATTTACACAATTCCCCACAGTTTTTTTTTTGAAAATTAATTCAAAAACAGCACTTAAAACTGTTATTTATCGTATATAATAACGTAAATAATATGAGTTCTGAAATTAATAACATAAAACACGACCGCCTTCCGCCTACAAAAAATGAGTGAATGAAAATTGAGGTAAATAGGTAATGTAAATGAACGAATAAATTCTACTAAATGTCAAATTTTTTGGATGAAATGACAATTGCTTGTAACTTGCCTGACATTACAGTTGCGTTTACGAAGACAGCAGTCTTTATTATCTGTCTTTACTGAAGTCAAGAATAGTTGAAAATATTCAACACAAGGAACTAATCGGTGTACTGGTATTTTGTGATTCTTCAGCTGTAGCCAGTCGTATAAGTGCAAAAATTTTCGAGCTGGCTTTATCGCATAATCATCATCATTTCAGCCGAAAGACGTATACTGCTGAACATAGATAGGCCTCCCCTAGGCGTTCATTCGCATATTCATTTAATATTATCTCTTGCTCTTCTGTATACAAGTTTGAGGCACAATATAAATATGGACGAACAGTACGGAAACTACCTACAATGAGACCCCTATGCGGCAAGCACTGAATCACAGCATCGCGACAACCGCTTAGGGGTCTCGTCGATGCGCATGTTTGTGTGAGTGCCGTTTCGAGCGTTTGTTGATAGTTTCCGTACTGTTGGTCCATTTCTATACTGTGTTCGAAGGACCCTGGTTGGTTTAGCCGGTCTGGCTCACCGACAGTCTTAGTCCTCCTCTGAAGTTTAGTATTTATCGAGTTTCTTTACTTTTGGCCCACCCCTAAGCAAATGTCGGATATGCCCATGTGTCACACTGTTCCACACTGGATATACTCAACTTATATAATATATATTTGAGTGTGCCTTTTATGAATACAACAATGGACAATTACGATTACTTTAATTAAGCTCGCCTTTGTACATAAGTTTTCCTTTTGTATTTGTAATATTTATTTTGTGTACAATAAAGAATATGAATTTGAACTATGCTGCTTTTTCCTAAATCACGCTTAAATTGTCTTAGTAACATCATAAAGGAAACTTAACCCATCCCAGTCCGGTTTCACCCATTTCCCAACTCACATTATTATCTTCCTTTTTATCTTTTCTGCAGTTTTTGAAACCGGATCTACTCCATAGATTGTTCCGAAAACGGGTTCCGAAAAAAAGGTTGTCCAGTCGAGAGTCGATGTTTATTGAGAAAATTACAAGAATGATTCAATTGTCTAACATTGAAAATTTTTGCTTTTATGTAATCTAATAGGCAAGCTTACACGCTATTTATAGACTACAAATCTTCGTGTTTTTGTATCACGGTGAAATCTGATAAGAAGAATGTTCTAGGCTTTGCAGGTTCGGTAAAAAGCAACAGCTTGTAAAGCTATTTAGGTAAAATTCAGTTACTTTTTATGAAAGCAAATGAGAATTTAAATCGATTACGGTCCTAACGCATTTGCTCGTTACTAGCACCCCAGACTAGTATGCAAGTAAACTATGCCAGTAGTGAACTCTATGGCAGACTTTGGTTCTTGGTAACCCTGATTTTGTCTGTCATCACAATGTCAATTTTGTTGTTTCGGTGATCGTTCATGCCGCTGATTTTTTTCATACAACATTTAGCGCGTGGAAACTGACCACATTTTGAAACAGTTAATAAAGTTTTCAAGTGTTTATCTCAATACTTAAAAATGGAATTCCTCGAATACAACGATGTGCAAGCCGAGATTAAGGGTGCAATGGTACGGTTTGTCGAATAATTTGTTTTTTGTTAAACTTCGTTATATTACTGCGATTAAATTGTACTTATTGGAAAATTCCAGGTTCCTGGGAGATTAAAGATGACAGACCAGAACATAGTGTTCAAAAACAGCAAGACCGGCAAGGTGGAACAGATTCCATCCAATGAAATAGAACTAGTTAACTTCCAAAAGTTCATAGGATCATGGGGCCTGAGAGTGTTCCTGAAGAATGGCACGCTACATAGATATGGTGGCTTCAAGGAAGGGGTAAGTTCCATAATAAAAGCTTATGTAAACTTTTGTTTTCTTTGCATAAATTTCGAACATTGAGTAGTTTTCTAATTAATTGACATTAAATAGAGTTAAATTTTATGCAACATTACTGGTGTCACGGTATTCCGTTAACATCTTTGTGGCCAATTACCTACCCGAGTCATTGCAGAAACAAGTCCTTTCATGTACATAACCTTTAAGGACTATTTAGTTTTTACATAGACTACACAACTTACCATTTTTCTCAAATTCCTTTAAACTATTGCTTGCAGGAACAAGAGAAAGTGGCAAAGTTCTTCAAGACTAACTACCACAAAGATATGCTGGAGAAGGAGCTTTCCCTAAAAGGCTGGAACTGGGGAACAGCTAAGTTCAATGGAGCAGTACTAAGTTTCAACGTCGGGACCAACACAGCATTTGAGATCCCATTGCACAATGTATCTCAGTGCAACACTGGAAAGAATGAAGTCACACTCGAATTCCATCAGGTATTTAAGTTTTACAATGGTTCAAAATACGCGCCATTTCGTTACTTTTTTAACAAATCAATTTTATTCAGCCGATTTTTATTTTCAACCAGTATCTTTTTGATCTCATGGATACATTTTATATTAAACTTAATAGGAGACATTAAACCTCTGTGATAAATTTATACCAAAGTAAAAAACAGCGCATTAATGAAAAACTGCAACAATGAGATGTCATATAACATTTCTGCACTGTTTTGGTTCTGAACAAAAACATACATCCTTTGTGATTGGTTTTGTACATGACTGTGTAGTTGAAAAAAAAAGTAATAATGAGCAACTTTATGGAAAAGCACTGTGTTGATACTATGGTGATAATGACAGTATTTAACTACTAACTTAATCACCTACTAGGATTCTATTATAACCTATCACCATGATTCTAATTGATTATTCAGAGAACAACAAGACAGATTTACCTTTGTTGTCATAGCTTTTACAATCATGGTGTTGTTCCGATGTCTGAAATATATTATTTGCATAATGTTGTGCAATGATGCTTATATATTTCTCTATGCATATGCCTAATACATCCTTTATTTTTCAATGTCACAACATTATTGTAGTATATAACATGCTCCAATCTAGACATGTAACACAGATGTCGAGTAAATTGCACAAATCACTTCTCAAAATATAGGTGTTGCCATTCTTTAAAAATAATTATTCATTTTAATCTTATTATAGTAACTTTTATGCCAAATTATGCTCAAAATTAATTTTAAAAATCATTATGAATCACCTTCTATAAGTGGGATACACAGAAATAATTTGTTTACGGCCTGATGACCGATTGCAAATTGAAACAGGAAACAAAAGAATAGCTTAGAGAAAACAACCTTAACACAAACAGGCTTTTCATTGAACAAAGATATAGCATAGGTTTGCTGCTAAACCCGTAAAGCCCGCTTGCTTTACCATCTTACTAACTCCTAGTTAGTAGCTAGACATGGCCAATTATATATAAAATGTTTGTTATTTAACATTGTGTGAGCAACTAACTGTGAGTTAAGTTTTCGGTTAAGGTTTCGGTGCAAGTAGGCCTAATTCCTATTAGAATCCAACTTTTGGACTCTTCTAGTTGTACTAGGCAAGGGCTTCCTTCCAACAACACAGTCAGCAACTGTGGGCCATATCATCATGTGAATTAAAATGCAGTCTTAGTTTTTTTACTTTACTCATTTACAAAAATGTTTATCACCAACAGAATGACGACACACCTGTATCCCTAATGGAGATGCGCTTCCACATCCCTACAAGTGAGGTTGGAGGAGATATGGATGCAGTGGAGGCATTCCACCAGCAAGTCATGAACAAAGCCAGCGTCATCTCCGTCTCTGGTGATGCCATTGCCATCTTTAGAGAGCTACAGTGTCTTACACCTCGGTGAGTTCTTCTCTCGTATTACACGCATAGAAAAGCACCTGAACAAAAACTCGCGACACAATTTCGGGGTGCATGCGCCTGTCACGCTTTTTAAAATATGTAATAATTCATGTACAGTGTTCCACCCTAATGAATAAGTGTGGAAACTAAATCCCCAAAAGACCAGACATCTTGTAATTTATATTGTAAATACATGTTGATTTTTCATCACGTAATTTTCGGCATGGTTGTCGTTACGCTAAGAGAATAATAGCTCATGATGTCGTGTTAAAATTTTTAACCTGTCAGCAGTGGTAGGAGGCTGACGTTTGACCTGTACTACTTTTAATTAATCATAAATTTATTTTGTTATGAAAGCTCTCTAAACGCGCGCAATTTTATGATATTTTTCGCAATCGCAAAACCTTGTTGCAGACTTGCATGACGATATAAATCAAGAAGGTGCCCAATTTATCTACTGCAGTTCTTGTTGTCACAATATTTCTAGTTCGCTACTATTCAGAAGTCTTATGAGTTTGCCATTCAACAGTCAAAAGCTGGCTAGCTGTAATACTGCACAAACATAGACAAACTAACGCCACCCTCTTTTCCGCAGTGGTCGCTACGACATTAAGGTGTTCCAGACATTCTTCCAGCTCCACGGTAAGACCTTCGACTACAAGATCCCGATGTCTACAGTCCTGCGTCTGTTCCTGCTGCCCCATAAGGATACCAGGCAGATGTTCTTCGTGGTCTCGTTGGACCCGCCCATCAAACAGGGTCAGACCAGGTACCATTACTTGGTACTGCTGTTTGGTATAGAAGAGGAAACTAGTCTGGAATTGCCATTTACAGAGTAAGTAGAAGATTCTTTATTTATAGTGTATGTGGGCGTAAATATCTATAATACCTTTATATAGCTATGTATAACCGTTAGCTCTGTCGCTAGGCAGTATCATAAAGTTCGAGATCATAACGCCCGACACTTTATTACCACTTTAGCAATATAAACTACATATCCATATCATGATTGTATTTCAGGGAAGAACTAAAAGAAAAATATGAAGGCAAGATAAACAAGGAATTGTCTGGACCAACTTATGAGGTGCTCGCCAAAATTATGAAAGTCATCATCAACAGACGAGTAACAGGCCCTGGAGATTTCTTAGGGTAATATATTTATTCAATTAATTCATATTTTATTCAATAAAAATACAGTGTGTCCACTGACAAATTTTGTTTTGAGGGATAACTTAATAATCTTTCGACTTGGCAACAACACTGAAATAAAATAAAGAGGTTTAAAATAAATTGCGATAATTACACAAAAATTAAAAAAAAAAAAATAGCTGCCAGTGTGAAAGATGTTCATATAAATGAAAACTTCTTCATAATCATAATTATTGTGTTCTGTTAAATTTGAAAAAAGAATAGAATATTTATTTATACCTAAACAAAATACCTCTATATCTTTTTACAGGCATCACAAAACGCCAGCAGTCGCTTGTTCTTACAAAGCAGCGGCTGGTTACCTGTATCCATTAGAGAAGGGATTCATATACGTACACAAGCCGCCTGTACACATTCGCTTCGAGGAGATCGCTTCTGTCAACTTCGCGAGAGGAGGCGCCTCATCAACCAAGTGAGTATACCGTGACATTTGATACTATGATAAAACAATAAGCTACACGTAAACCATACGCATGTTTTCTCGCCATAAACAGAAACAAAAAATTTACTCCAGTAATTTGAAGATATCTGGCATACAATGATTCAGTAATACAAAACCTCCTTCTTGAAGTCGCTAAAAATGTATTATTAGACTAATTCTTATCTGAATTCTAAACGAGATGAATACCCATTCTCCTTTCATTATTACATTCAAATAAGTATGATTGTTGTATCATATTAGATTAAATACAAATGCCAAATGTTTTAAAAAGAAAAAAATAACTTTATAAATGGCTAGCTTCTTACCGCAGCTTTGCTCCTACGGCCTACTCTGCAGAAACGGTACATTTTTTCGTTATAAGAAAACCTTTTCAACAAAAAAATTACGTATTAATGAATTATAAAGCAAAAAATGCTTTGTAGTTGTTTATTTCGTCGATTAAATATTTTGTAAAAGGTATTTTTTTGCTTTTCATTTTACTTAATTTCAACAGAATCGGTTGACAATTGAAAATTCAGTGAAAAAAATATTAATAAATCCAATGAATAAATCCTTTTTTTTTACCTTAATTTGTGGATTTTATTTTTCAAATTTATGTGGGATCATCTTTAAGTGATACTCTTTCCAATAAAGAATTTTTGAAATAGGACCACACTATACAAAGTTATGCGTGTCGAATTGAGAACCTCTTCCTTTTTTTTCGTCGGTTAAAAAGTAGCCTTTAACAATCAGCAATATTATAGCTTTTTATCAGTAAAGAATTTTCGCAATCGAATCAGTACTCCCTATCATTAACCTTTACAAAGGTTTATAAAAACGAACATACAATTTTACTATATTATATTAGTTAAGACAATATAAATGCTATGTTTCCAGATCCTTCGATTTTGAGATAGAGTTGAAGCAAGGCAGCGTGCACACCTTCAGCAGTATTGAAAAGGGTGAATACGACAAGCTCTTTGACTATATCACCTCCAAGAAACTACATGTCAAGAACACTGGCAAGAATGTAAGTGTAAACTTTTCAAGTACTTAACAACATTTTACAAAGGGCATTACCAGTAAGGTACTTGGGGGAGGCCTATGTCCTTGTCTAGCAGTGGACGTCTTTCGAGTGAATGAAGATGATGATTCCATGTTTATAAATCCTTTGATACAAATTATTATGCATAATTAAGCCTTCGATTTTGACCTTCACGCACCCAGGCTAAAACTGAAATATTGTTTTTGTCATAGTTCTGTGTTAAAACTGAAATTGTAGTTAAAGTGGTGGCAAACAAGTATAAATAGACCTATAACTTCTTCCTTATCTTTATTGCAACCAACATTTTGTTTGTGTTCTTCTCCAGGACAAGGCTCTATACGACGACGACTTTGGCGATTCGGACACCGAAAAGGAGCCGGACGCGTACCTGGAGCGCGTGAAGGCCGAGGCCAAGGAGCGGGACTCCGGGGACTCCGACAGCGACGAGAGCACCGACGAGGACTTCAACCCAGACAAGGCCAAGGAGAGCGATGTCGCTGAGGAGTTAGTACTTTATATTATTAGTATTTGATTCACCTCAAACAAGGTGTCAGTGTGGAGCCATATATTGGATCTTCCTTAACAAGATATGCATCAAGTACTCTTTCCTGCCCAGCATGCACAAACGCCTGCACCTTCCACGACTTGAACCAGGCCAACAACAGAGCTGTCCAGGTGGCCACATTCTGGTCAGACAAAATTCGTGTCCAAGTGACTCGCAAAGAAGAAGGATTATTACTAGTGGCCCGTCCCGGCTTTGCCTGGGCCATAATAATGCATAGTATATCTAAAATAATGAACCTTTAAAATAGGTGAAGTGGTTCCAGAGATTACCCCTACACGTCTGAACAAACTCACAAAACTTGGGCATTCTCTTTATAATATTAGTTAAGAAATTAATGCTCAGGGAGTATGTTGTTTTGTTTGAATGCGCTTATAATCTCCAGATCTACCAGTTGGATTTTTGACATAAAAAGTAGCCTATGTCACTCAACACACATACACAGCAGCACAGTGCAGCTCTAAAAGTGATATTTTTTTTGGCATCTGCTGTGTTTCCATATTATACACAACAATAATAGTTAAGAAGCTAATATTAAGATTCAGGATTGATGGATATATCCAAAGCAACAAGACTGGTATGGGACTTACAGACACCGACACAGTAAAACATCCTATTTCACTGCGGTCAATATCTAACGGTGAAATTTCGACCACATACCAAACAAACAAACAGCGATGTCATAAACCAATCATGAAACATTATGGATTCAGTTAAAACAAAGCCTGGAGCTGTTTTAGTTTACATCTATTAGTAAACCTTAATATCAACACAACATGTTTTCGTAATCAGTTGATAATTCAGTAGTATTAATCTGATCAGTAAAAAGCTGACGCTGCAATAAACGTGTACAGTTACTGGGGCCAAACAGTTTAATTTAATGTACCGCCGAAACTAAAATAATGATCTCAAATGTTTCTAGTCGAAATTATTACCTACTGAATACAAAATCCTGTCCTTTCTACACAATACTTACTTTATTATCATTAATTCAGATACGACACCAACGCGTCATCGTCAGAAGGCTCCGACGATGACGCTGCGTCGGATGACGAAGGCAAGAAGGAGAAGAAGAAAAAGGATAAGCCCAAGAAGGCTATCACTATTGTAAGTACTACTTTTACTTGTTAATCTAACTTAACAGATAAAATGTAAAGTAGGTAGGTAGACCGAATGAGTTGCTGTAGGTATAACCTGGTCTGATTGGTATTCCGATGAACCACAATGGTACTTTGGAACTACAAACGATGCTTTATTTCTTCTCCTGTTCATTATGCAAAAATATCTGCACCATGAGTCTGTGTGTTGATCTGTTAATTGTAAATTATTAATATGCAATTGCTTCTGCCAGCGGCTTCGCTTGCGTGAAAAGTTTTTATTATCCCCAGGGATATACCGGGATAAAAATAGACTATGTGCTATTCCAGACTATATCTCTCTGCCAAATTTCATCCAGATCCGTTCAGCCGTTCTAACGTGATTGAGTAACAAACATACACTCCATTCCGTACCGCGCATCTACTAGAATGGATATCAGTTAAGCAGTTGGTCTATAGAAGTCATGGTGTTGTGGCAGTAGGTATACATTTCTTGGCAGTAGGTAGCTCTTTGTGAATGAGCCTACCTGGAAAATTATATTAATTGGTTTACTTTTTTAGCTCTGCCCTGTATTGCATTCATAGGCGGCAGTAGTCCTACCATGCCTATTTGAGTTTTTTTTTTAATATTTTTTAAATACTTCTATTTATCCCTGCAATTTCAAAATTACAGTCGGAAACTCCACGCAAACGCAAGGAAAAATCCAAGAAACGCGAGAAGGACGTGAACGCGCCTAAACGACCATCTACCGCCTTCATGTTGTGGCTCAATGAGAACCGCAAGGGTATCCTCGAGGAGAACCCCGGCATCAAGGTCACCGAGATCGCCAAGAAGGGAGGCGAGCTGTGGAGAGAACTCAAGGATAAATCTGTAAGTTATTACTACAATCTTAGTTTCTGATTCGATCACGTGAGGAAACTCCGAGCATAGCCCTCTCCATTGCCCTTTGAGTGACTTGAGATTCTGCAGCCTTATTGCGTATTGAATTCGGCAAAGCAAAGAGTATGAAAAGTCGACCAATCACATACTAGATGAAAGACGCGATGTGGATTTCCGTCTATGTGATTGATCGATTTTCATACTCTTAGCTTTGCCGAATTCAATACGCAATAAGGCTGCAGAATCTTAAGTCACCCAAAGGGCAATGGAGAGGGCTATGCTCGGAGTTTCCTCACGTGATCGAATTATTACGACTTGCCGAGTTATTACGCAATGAGGCTGCTGGAATGGCGACCTCGATCCGATTACCTGATTAAGGCTGGGAGAATCCGATGGACGCGAAACGCACAGGACTGATCAATGTGACGAAGCTTTGGGGAGGCTTATGTCCAGCAGTCTTTCGGAAAGTCTTTCGTCTGAAATATGAGTTCTTATTTTGTGTAAGATCGGCTTTATATAACAAATGTGCATAAGAGTTAAGCCAGTGTTATATCATTGCCAATTGTTAAAGTTCTTAGGACCTGTGAATACAACACAAAGCATGTTAATACAAGAAGTAACTTAAGTATCTTCGCATAATAGATACAAAGAAAATAAACACTTATATTTCAGCAAAGCTAAAACTGCTTCCGTGCGTGGTTTAGTACATACTACGATGTTGACCGATTTTACTAAGCTGATAGAATTTTATTATTATTTTAGAATCCGGAACTATTATTTGTCCTCTCATACATAACTCGGTCTTCCTCATAGTTATTATATTGAAATTTCAGTTTCATGTTGTATTTAGTATTTATTATAATATTTATTAGTCTATTATTATAGGAATTATTTATGTATTTTATTAGTTAGGTAGTTTATTAATCCGACTACAATTATTATTCATAATTTTTATTTTGTACATCTACCACTTTTGTGTACTTTTTTACCCAAATGTTGACTGGTAGAGAATGCCTTGCTACATTAAGTCCGCCTATGTATCACCAATGTACATGAAGTTTAAATAAATAAATAAATTTTACACAGACTATGCAGAAATATTAACAATATCAATTCACGAATTCCCCACCAAAAGATAAATACAAATAATCTTCATTGACATAATTTTTACAGCAGTTATTCTAGCTCTTGAATCCCAAACTAAGCGGGCCTGTGTTACTGATGTTGACAGTAGTCAGCGGCCTCTCCATTTTATATGCCCTAAATAGTCCTAATGTCAAATTGTAATTAAAATTTTAAAGGAAATCATATTAATAAAAAATAATAAATCATTAAAATAAATTAAAAAATTAAAATGCATTAAATATTTTTTCTACACAGGAATGGGAAGAGAAAGCCAACAAATCGAAAGAAGAGTACAACATTGCCATGAAGAAGTACAAGGACAGCGGTGCTCAAGACGAGTTCAAGCAGAAGAAGAAGCAAGCTGACAAGGAACGCAAGGCTGCAGAGAAGAAAACTAAAGCGCCAGCTGCCAGCAAGAAGGCGAAACCTACAAGCAATGCTGGCACTGGTGCCAGTGGCAAGTTTACCAGCAAAGAGTATATTGAAGATGATGATAGCTCTTCTGATTCTGATAAAGAAAAGGATAAGAAGAAGAAGGATACTAAAGATGTAAGTTTTATTATCTAAGAATAGGCCAAAAAGTTCCATCGAAATTTGTGAACTTTTAACTAAAGCCTGTGGTGTATACGGGCAGAGTTGATGGTATAGTATCACGGTAGAGTACTAACTATGCTAATAACTATACCAATGAAGACGCCATTGGGAGAGTAGTTACTCTACTAATAAAATATAAATTTACTTGTAGACAGTTACTCTACTGAAACTGGTAGACTACTTGAATTTGGTAGAGTATTGCGCTAGTTGACTCTGGCGTTAACTCTTTTCGTGTACAACAGGCTTAAGGGCTGTTTTCGGCATTGAGTATTTGAGGTTAAGAACAAGTTGAGTATTTGTCAAACTATACTTTAGCCTGAAACCCGTCAAAATTTGGCACTAAAATAGGGTTTGACACATTCTTAACCTAAAATACTCAATTTTAAAATCGGATCTAGGAGATTTTTATCCGAATCATTTACTCCTATCAAAATAAATTGTGACGCTAGTTTAGGGCAACCTACTAAAGCCAATTTGCTAGTATTGTGAATGATATTGTAGGTTGTATTCCATCCGTTTAATCATCATACTCGTTAAGTCATCGGTACATGGTGGACATCCCACCCATATGCACAAAACGTTTTGGGAACACTTTTTTTATGCGTACAGCTAAGGAGTGGAATTCCTTACCGGAGTCTTGTGTTTCCCGGTAGCTACAACCTGAGGGTCTTTAAGTCAAGAGTGAATAGGTTACTTCTAGGCAAGCGTGCTCCACCGTCGACCAAATCATCGCTTACCATCAGGTGCGATAGTGGTCAAGCGTGAGCCGATAGACGAATAAAAATTATATCACCGTAGAAACGAAAGACCAATTGACAGATTACAATGATTTCTATGTCGTGATGACCAATATGAAGAAGTCGGAAGAATATTATTATATAATAAGTCTTCGTAAAATATATACAGATGTGGTCGTGGTACGCGTGCTAGAAAGATCCAGACTAATTATATCAAAGCTCAAATTAAACAACTATGTGTGTTTAGTACATAAGTAGAGCCGCAGCCTCATTGCGTAAGTGAATTCTGTAAAGCACAAAGAGTATGAACAATTGACCAATCACATGCGAGATGAAAGACGCTATGTGGATTTCCGTTTATGTGATTGGTCGATTGTTCATACTCTTTCCGCTTTGTCTTACCGACTTCACTTACGCAATAAGGGTGCCGGTCGATGTAAATTGTGTCGCGGTATTTTTGCAAATAAATCCTATGAAATATAATCAAATCTTTTGTGCAAAACGACTGCGCAAATAGAACCAGTTCAACATAAATGCCACACTAATAGCGCTGAACGCTGATTTTGAAGATGAGATGATGTAATTCTCATAACTCTATTATAATTCGCTACTCCGACCGACGCTCAACAAGTAACTTTGGTCATTGATGAGTCATTAGCACATTCTATGCAACACGCTCTTAACACGTATCGACTGAAGTGATTTCAACAGCTAGAAGGTCACAAAATGGCGACAAGATCAACCATGTTCTTAATTTAAACTTCTAAGTTAGAGTTTGAATTATTGTGTAAATAAACAGCCAGTATTTTATTTTACTATTCATTCATACTACACACGTGTTGGCGTGGTCACGCACAGTTGATCCTAATAGTAAGTGTAGATTTGTATCAACCGCAGGCGCATACGTAACCGCGTCATTCTGCCATCAAAAATAATACCATGTTCAAGCGATATACAAATTGCATCTAGAATCGTGCGCTTCAAATTTGTTTTTTTTTTTGCTTAAATATAACATCAACCAAGGATTCGTTTCGATTTGTTCCTAGTATATGTCTATAGGATCACCCCTTAGGATAGGATAGAATAGATGGATCCCTTTGCCGCATTTGGATTCATATTTGGCCCGTTTTGCGTGCAGGCCTCCTCCCTGTGATAGAGAATGGGCCGTAATCCACCACGCGGGCCCAGTACGGGTTGGTGGATGTCTCGTGTCTTCGAATTTTTGGTTCTAAGACATGCCTGTTTCATCACGGTGTTCCTTCACCGTTTCAGCAGTGGTGATGAAATAATTTACACAAAGTAAAGCCTGGGTTCAAACCCACGACCTACAACTTGTAATTCGCGGCCGTTACCACTGCTCAGGATCGCCCCTCTATTACAGACTTAAGCAGGTCTGAATAGACTCTAGACATGTGAAATGCTATCAAAGAAAGCGTCACGTAAGCGTTCAGAAAAAGTCAAAAATGCCAAGCGCTATCTTAATGTCACGTGATCTTTCCCTTTCATTTTGTTATTTCGGCCGTTGCCATCGCTACTAGAACGACACTGTCTAGAGTCTTTGGTCGTTTTAGGTACTGGCGATAAGAGATTGAAAGAACTGCTGTGCACAGGTGCTAAGCCATTTGGAAGAAATGACGTGATACAACGTTTTAATTACCTATGGAAATATGTTTTTGCGGTTGCAGTAGTCAAGGTTAAAACATTACCAGTGTAGATCTTGAATACGTATCCCAATCGTAATAATTTATCATCGACTATCGTCTGTTCTTTTATCTCAGAGACATAAATAGGTCTAAAATTTGTTTTATAATAACATGATACATAACTCCTTTTAGACCTATTACAGTATTTGAGAATACAAGAGTTATTAAAAATACCTCATAAGGTCTATAAAAGAAATAATTTGACATTTGCATGTGTCAATTTTGTCTCAGAGATAAAAAACAGACTTTAGGGACAAATTACACACTAAAACCTTCCTCGTTTCACTTTATATTGGTGATAATCGGAGAAAGAGATAGAGGTAGGACAGTACTATTAAGAGATGGACTAAAACCCTTCCAACACTTTATTGCAACTGCGAATTTGTACATAAGAATACAAATACTTAGACACACTATTTTTTTAGACCAAGGAGTCAAAGAAGGAGAAAGCAAAGAGTTCCTCCTCAGAAGCCGAGGCGTCATCAGGAGGATCTGGCGACGAGAGCGGAAATGATAGTGACTGAAAACACAACGTACTTACACAATAAGCCTATGTTTTATTACTCCACCCGATTTCTGAGAGCCTGGTCTTTGCTCAGAAAGTCTTCTGTCCAATCTCATGTAACGTTCCCACTGCTGGGACAGTGGGCTATAGTCACGACGCGGGCCCAATGCAGTTTGGTGGATATCACACTCTTCGATTTTTTGCCGATGCTCTGTCTAATAATATCTATAAATGTTTGTTTACTTGACCACAATAATTGCAATTATTGCAGCAGTCAATAAAATGTCTGGATAATTGAAATGAGATTTGACAAGTCGGCAAGGTTCTAGAAACCGGGCGTATGTGTACCTAAGAACTGATTTATACATCATTTTTGTTCGTCAATCATTATTTTTAGTTATCTGTGTTTAATCATTGAATGAGATGCAAAAAGTTATCGTTGCACACATGTTTTTCGCAACATTATGACCTAACCAGACCCAACGCATATGAAATAACTAAAAGCGTGTGTTTAATGAATCTGCCATCTCTAAGCTGATTTTACGCAACCTCCATGTATTTTGTCGCCCTTTTAATTCAAGTTTCCTCAAAACACAAGGATCATAATGTATGTGATATTTGTATTATTCAGTTAGTGTGATTCAAAATAGTGGTGCGTTATAAATCCTAAAGAATGTAAATAATAATATTTGTTAAGAACAGTTGTAATTGTCTTAAGTAATGTTTGTATTACCTATGTGAACGTTGGAAGCCCCAGTTTAGTTGTAATGTTAAGTGTATCGTATTTTATTATAAGACTTTATTTTTATTTGGCGTTTCTTTTACTGATTTTGTCTTATAGAGAGTTCGAACTAATGTTTTGTCGATCATGGCAAAGCTAATATTTTGCTAAACATGCAGATCTTCCCAATAGTTCTCAAGGATTGTTAACAGTCAGGTAAAATCTTTTCTAAGACGTGATAAATTCGGGCATATAATCACTGATAAATATGAAAAAGATGTTATAAAAACAATACCCAAATTCTCAGTACATTCTTAATAAACCTGCAGTGTTCACTGTTCCCCTAAACGACGCGCCATATAAAAAGTAACAAAAATGCGCCTTTCTATACAGAGCGACCAAAGTATGGGACTGTGGGGTATGCGCCGAAACGAGGAACCGTCTCGTTCGTCGCCGGTCGCCGCCCTTTTTTTATAAGGGTTTTTATTGCTATCTATTGTGTTACCCGGGTCGTTCCCAAGAAGAGAAAAGGCGCGCTTTGCGGTAGGTTCGGATAAAAAAATATATAGTAATAATAACTAATGGGACTGATGGGCAAATTATTTAAAAGCGCCTCTGCAATCTGTTGATGCAAATCATGTCAGCTATATAGTCAAAAATATGTAGTAAAAGCAGCCATCAGAAAAGTATGTATCTAATATTCTTTTTTTTTTATAAAAGGCTATGACTGTGTAGGTTACATTCAGCCAGCCCTAATACCTACCTAAACCTATTTTGATTTGATTTTAAATGAATTGCGGTTCTATTTCCAGCGAATGAGGAAAATGCTAAAACTGATTCGCAAATACCTATAAACAAAGTGAAACAAAATGATTCCAGAAGCTTTATCAGGAAACATAATAAACAGACAGTTTATTTGTGTAAACAGAACCGTACTAAATTGCAATACACATTCAAAAGTGCTTATCACGTTGAAATAAGAAACTTATCAAGTCGTTTAGGTCAACCATACTTTTAGTTGGTGCCCGTTTAATCGGTCAGCACAATGATAACTTGATATCAACACGTATCGCCGCCTATTTATTGCATTCTTGCATTACCGCGTAAAATATTCTAATAAAATATTCAATGATGATGGCTATTTTTCGTTTATTTAAACGATACCTACTGTATTCTCTTTGTATCTAGGTAAATTATAGCGCAACTTGGTTGTAACAGTAAAACGAAAATCAATAGGCTAAAATGAGGCCATGACAACTATTGTATTATTCTCAAACCAACGCCATTTCAAATGTTCATGATGAAATCTTTGGAATCTAGACTGACATCTACACTAAGAAATACAATCGGTAAAAAGATTAACCGAATATTCGCGATAATTTTGTTTGTTACGATTCTGATATGTGATAGCAATGTGTATTATCAATTTTAGTACTTACTTAATAATAAATTGCTGATGAACTAAAAATACTGCGAAACTCGATGATCCTACAAATAAAGATAAAATTGGCATTAACAATAAGGACCTTGTAACGGTCGTCTCTTCGTGAGAACGGTGCATGGCAAGGTCCTAAAAAAAGTTCTCATGTCATGAGTCTATTAATAGGGTTGGTTACCTATTGAATTATTCGTCGCACGGTAATACTTTTATTAGCCCGATCCCCTAGCTAAATAGTACGGAACATGGGAGATTTATAACAAACTGCCTAAGTTTAGCATCTAAAGGGGAAAATGCATTGATATTACATACAATGGCAGTCGGCAGAGCGCGTAAACAACATGGAGCGTCGCGTCTCGCGTCGCGTGTCGTCACAAAAACCAGTAAAACCTGATCCGTATCGAATATTAAACCGCGAGTAAAAGAGAGGCCAGACTTTATTTCCGCTCTTCCATATTATATTTAGCTGATACAATACAATACTGTATCGAAAGGCGCGAAGCCTGGTGTTTTATAACTTATGTATTTATAAATCTATTTTTCGGTATTTGTCTAATTATCTGAATGCATTCATGTTAAGTATGTTCAGAAATGTTTGACCAAATCTCATGTTTGTTCTCTTGGGGTAGCCTATAGGGATAAAAGATAATTTCAACAATAAATTCTTTGTTGAAACGCCTGTGTAACTACAGGCTTACTTAGTTATAATTAGCCCATGTGGCGTTTTATGTAAGTAAATAAATGTAATAAGTAAACACCCCAGTCGGTGACAGCAGTAGCGTCACCCGTGCGCAGACTGGCTCTGCGGCAACTCGGCGGTCAATCAACCCGGCGAGCCCAAGGTGGTGAACTGGTGGCTATGTAAACTGCGTCCTTTTTTGGCAGAAACCTTCGTCCAGCAGTATTTATTGACGAGAAGTTAAATAAAGATACCTAGGTTCTATAACATAGAAATAATTTTGTAGAACTAAGTTATAGTTACTGTGGAAATTACCATCGAATACCGGAACTAAAATCAAACATAGAAATTAATATTGACTAAATGAATCGATTGATTGACTGATTATGCATCGCCAAAGCTAGATGAATTATTCCGTGAAGCAACATTTAAAACTGAACTTTGGCATGAAAATAAATAAATTAATGCAAACAGAAAAATATATAAAATATATGATACATTGATGAGTGAGACTTTATAATTTTGCCATGGTTTACTTATAATAGTTCTTTCGTAAAATGTCCCTTTGAATAAGAGAAAGAGAAAGAAAATGTTGGTGATAATGACAAGTCATTTCGACCGAACGTACCTATATATAACTACATAGTAGCTTTATGACGTATAGGTACGTTGAATGCTGATAAACTTAGGTATGCTTGTTGTTTCTGCCATATGGCTGGCAGAAACTAGAGAACCCAAACTCTAATACCTATTTATTTTTATGAACAGAGAACGCCACCAGCTACGATTATTACAATACTCCGTATAGCCCTTGCTGTATAATAAAAACTATTCAAGCATGCTACCAGTGCCAACCAACCAATATATTCATCAAATCTAGAGCACTATCATCACTAATACCCTGGTACTGTATCTAATACTACTTATTATTTTGCTTCCTGACTGCTAGACCAAGCTATAAAAACCATTGCAATATTACGCGCAAGATAAGGGAACTTGCCCTATTTGATAGCAACGTGGGCTTAGCTAGGGCCAGCCATAACTTTACAGGTTACTCGTAACGTAATAATCTGAATATAATATATCAAAAATTACTTTAATCGATAATAGAAAAGCCTTGCATTTTCACGATCTGATATTCTGTCGATAGGCACTTTCTGCCCTCCAATCCAGCTAACACGTGCAAGGACTTTGAAACAACGGCATGGACATAAAAAAGTCCGAGTAGGTAGTGCAACGAAAGCGAAAGGTCTTTTGAGTTCTTAGAATAATAGATATCTATTAATTATTTTGAATCGTCGCCCATACTTTTAGAAATCTCCTCGTTTCGCACCCATGATGACCCAAGTTCCTACTCGTAGCAGGTAAAATAAAACACCGTAAACAGTCCGTAAGTACTACCCAGCTTAAACCATACCTTATCTTATCACTTCGATTTTTATCCCATGCAGATTTTTAACCGACTGTCAAATCAAAAATATACCCTGGAAAAATAAACCGACTTCGAAAGCAAAACAACTTCCGGTTCGGAAATTGGTTCCTTTGGTAGGCTCTTGTTTTTATCATTTTTCGACACCGACTTCCGAAACGAAAGTTATTTTGCACTTTTTAGTGTCTTTTGAAGTCGGTTTATTTTTTGTGAAAAAGTTTTTATTTCTCTCTTTTTAGTTTTAGTACTTACACCATTACTAAAATTAGCAGTACGGTACCTACCTAAAGGATTGACAAAATATCCATAATAACTGCATTGGTGCTGTTTGTCGCTAAGGAGTTCGGTTGTATGCTCCATATCTAGAAACTGCTGCACCGATTTTGATGAAACTTGCACTATTCCCTAAGTTGAGACATACTCAATGCAACAGAAAAAGAATGATCAAGATCCGATAAGAAGTTAACTGTCCAAATCGCCGAATCAACAACAGACAATGGTAATTTCTATTGTGTCCGCTAATTAACGTTTGACAGGTAGAATAACATGTGAATATTGTGCAGTTCCCACAATATTACATACATACGTGTCAAATTGATAACCCCTTTCTTTTTTTGAAGTCATTAATAAAAAAATATGGGCGTAATCTATTGAGTATACTTAGCTGCCAAAGCTAAAGCTGCACCAACCTGGCTAGACAACCCCGCTGCTAACTTACTATATATTATACTATTGCTTGATACTGGGCAAATAGCAGCGACATCTACCTGTACTGTACACACTTAGTAAGTATGCTTATCAGATATAGGTAATGATAAATCGATTGCCTGGCTTGTTCGGGGGGGTGACCCGTGACCAATAAGCTCTTAGAGCAAGGCTATTTTGAGTGTGCATATGGGACAGATGTATATGACTTGTATACATCTGTCCTTTTTTCCCAGTCGTACCATGACATTTTTGACACGTCATGTTATGGCTGGAGACGTGTTCGATCAGAACTAGGCGCCAACAGAGTGAACTAAGGCTTAGCACGCACTGCAGTATTCGCGGGATTTTTTTTCGCTCATTTTATGACCTATGGAATTGTATGAAGCTGCACCCTGCACGCACTGCGGTAAAAAAATCGCGCGGAAATAATCCTGCAAGA
Source organism: Orthosia gracilis (assembly GCA_947562075.1). Lineage (NCBI taxonomy): Eukaryota > Metazoa > Arthropoda > Insecta > Lepidoptera > Noctuidae > Orthosia > Orthosia gracilis. The sequence continues at coordinate 36,852,054 of OX387275.1, read as the reverse complement.
AATCCGTGCAAACCACAGAATCCACCGCACCGCGGCGCAGTTCAAATTCGCACGGTATTTTATCCGCAGTGCGTGTTAGTTACAATGCGTGCCACAAAAGATGAGACTTGACCGCGCCTCCCGCGCTCTGTCCGCCGCCCCGATGGCGCCCGGTACCTTCCCGCACTCAGACCTCATACCGCTAAAGAGACCTATAAATCGTCTACTGCGCAAGTCAAACCACGTGGTGTGTCAAGTCTCATATTTCGTGGCACGCACTGTATGTGCACTGTATGTTCAGTAGGCGGATAAATATTCGCGCGAATAAAATCCAATCCAATCCAAAAATCGCAATGCGTGTTAAACCTACACTATTTAAGTTAATCAGGAACCTACAAATTACCCTCTATGTAATTTATTTAATAACATCTACTTAGATTTGATAATTCTGTTTTTTTTGTTGGGTACCTACCTACATATAATATATTGTATTTATAACCTAGGAACACACTAGGAACAACCTACTGCGCCGCCTTATATACACTAGATGGGTTGGACGTCTGCCCAAGTCCTGCGAACAAATGCAATGACAAGGCTTCTCCGCTGGTGAATAAGCATGTCCAGTATGGGGTCGCTCCGCCCAGTCCATTATGTGGATACAGCTCTTAATGAGACCGATTTCCACTGGCATTCTCAAATCGACCCCAGTACGAATGCTGTATCCACTAATCGGCATCCCCAGAAATTCGCAGGACTTGGCGAGCCGCATAGAAAGGTTGAAAGCTGCCTCGGGGCCTTAAAAGTAAAAAAGTTGCCTAGCATGCTTGGGCCCATAACACCACCTTGGAGAGATGCGAGTACATTGGCATGAGAAGGTCATGAGCTTCAGCTTCATGCAAATTCCGCCTGGGCTCGTGTTACCATGGCTGACCTGGAAAACTCTAAACAGACTCCGCACTCAGGTCGGCCGCAGCAAAGGTGGGGGTTCTGGGATGGTTCTGATGTCCAGTGTTTGTGCGGCGTCTCTCTGCAGACCATGGCTCACAGATCGTCATATACTGCATGCCCTATAAGTAACCTATTCATGTGAGGACTTTATGGCGTTAGCTAGCGGTGTTGCTGTGGCTGAACACTGGACCACACATAATATTCGAAAATTGTATTTGCCATCAACTCGCTAAGAAGAACCTACAATAGAATTTTTTAGTTTCAAGTTTCGATTTCGCTTTTGGCCGAAACTGAGACCGAGGCCGAAATTTCGGTTTCGTTTGAAAACCTAATTTCGGTCGGACACGCAAGAAATTTTCACTACAACTAGGTCCCTTACGATTTTTTCTGTGTACTAGGTTACAGCTATTTCCGTTTGTGTTACCAAAGGCACAGATAATATAATACTAGCAAAGATAACTTGCAATCCTAATTAAAATTGGCATTTTATTTTGTTTAAATAAGTAACTCATAATTATAACTAACACATTACAGACTGATAAAATAATGGTCTAGCAGTAGCTAAAATTAGTGCCCATGTGCTATTAAAATTAAAATAAATTTTTATTCCGAATCTAGGTACCCATAAATCCTAGGAGTTTGCCACAGACATGATGGCGTTGACACGTTATAATACGGCCCCTGACCTTAGAGTGCCCACACAAAACTGCGATGCGATGCGATACGATACGACGCGATATCTATATGTTTAGTATGTGCGAGCTCGCAGATATTTGCGATGCGTTGCGAATTCGCAGTTATGTGTGGGCGCCCTAAATCCTAGTATTTAGGTCAGCATTCTGTCTGTAGGTAGGTACGGTAACTAGGTACCCATATCTGAGGGTTGATTCCCGTATTTTCAAGTTTCAAAGATTGTTCGCATCCTAAAAAGGTATGTCTCAATCTGTCAAAAAAAAATCTTGTAATCAGGGGCGTAGCTATCGGAGGGCTAGCCGTTGCCTTGCCCTCGGACTCTGACCAGCGAACCTCAAATTTAAATAGCGAAAAATTCTCCCATCTTCAGAATCTAAATAAAATAGGTTACATCACGACTTTAATCACAGCCACACATTTAAATGATGCCATTAGCACACACATTACAGATGGTTTTCGCAAATTTACAAGATTTGTATATGTTTTTTACCTATGGAATTGTATGAAGCTGCACGCATTGCGGAAAAATAATCGCGCGGAAATTATACCGCAAGAAATCTGTGTCTTGCCACAGAAGCCACCGTAGCGCAGCGAGGATTAAATTCGCGCGAATATAAATCGCAATGCGTGCTAAGCCTACAATTTAATTATTCGAGATAGCTGTAGCACGTTGTTCTAGCAAAGAACTGACATAGTCTTCACCTGCAATTCACATTTTCATAAGCTCAATAATTAATTACTATCTGGATAAAGCACGATTTCTATTACTAGTTTACCACACGTCCTCAGTTGACATTAGGTACAACTAGAAACAAAACAACCCGACCGACATCGACAGTCCGACATAACTGTGCACCTGACGCTGTGACGGTATTGTTTGCATAAAAAGTCAATTCCGTAAAAAAAAACGAACTTTTTTTCAACATGCGTAAGAATGTATTGTTTGCATCGTTTTTAATTAATATAATAATGTTTGTTTTTAATATTATTTATTAATTGTTATATAATATGTCATTATTATTATTTCATATTCGTTATTAAAAAAAGATCAATTTTATTATGTCTAATCATCATCACTACGATAAACAGTTTCTTCAACACCCGACATGGCTTCTGAATCTTCTTCATTTTCGTTCTCAGAGTTGGTTTCTTCGCCTCCAAGAGAATTTATTAATTCTCTTTCTTCTATTTCTTGCAGGCGGTCTTTCTCCCAATACTCGTTTTCTAGTCTCTCAATGAGATTTATCTCTTTTTGCCAATCGGAAACTGTTATAGACTTTATAGCATCCCGTATAAGGTTTTCGATTTCCGTTTCAGACTGCATAATGTTTTTGTCTGCCACCCTTTGCTTCACTAAATTCCATATATACTCTATGGGGTTTAAGTCACAGTGATAAGGTGGCAGACGTAAAACTTCATGGCCGTGTTCCCTCATTAATTCGTCCACAATGTATTTTTTTGGAGGCTTAGTGGTGACAATCAAGTGATATAATTCTCGTTTTGTCATTTTTTCATCATACGATATATTATTGCTTCTCAGCCAGCTTTGCATATCACTTTTGGGTGCCGAACTCATGGGAGGCTTTTCCAATTGCGTAGAATGATTAGGCGCATTGTCTATTACAATTAGGCTATTTGGCGGTAACTTTGGGAGAAGCTTTTCTTTCAGCCAATTCGTAAAGTTGTTGGCATCCATTTCATGGTGAAGCTTGCAAGTATTACTTTTACATTTATATAAAAGTTCGGCCTCGGGAATGAAACCATTGTCACCGCCGGCATGTACTAGTATCCATCGTTGCCCAGGGTTATCATGTTTTTTTATACTTGCGTCGTTACGGTTCTGCCAACATTTACGTACGGTATAATGTGAATGAATCCATGTTTCGCCCAAGTACGTGACCGGTCTTTTGTCCACCCCAAGTTCATGGTTCTCTTTTTTCGTTCGGAGGTAGCGAGCCCTCCATGCGGCGATAAGGGGCTTTTGCATTAAAATCATTGTTGCATTTTTATATTTTTTAAATTTATAACCTAAATAGTTGACAAGTATCTCCCGAAGTGTGGATTTTCCACCTGAAAACAAATTTTGGTTAGTAGGTGTACCACCGTGATACTACGGCAGTTTATTCAGGGAAATAATATTGTTATACCTACACAGTAAAATTTACTTTAACACTTAATTAATTTTAACTACATATATATATGTTACGGCTAATACCCGAAGTGCGGCTACACCTAGTATTAGTGCGGCTACACCTAGTTTTAGCCGGTGAGAACTAGGTGTAGCCACGCGACGGAGCCCCGCTGCGCGGGGCTCCTATTTCCGTCCGCAGGGTCTAAAGTAACCTCTTCGGGTATTAGCCGTAACATATACACCTAAATCAAAAACTGCTAACTAACTAAACCTAAAAAAACTAAAAATATACAATGTCCACTAGCATTATGTCCAAAAGACTGGCAGCATTGCCACATTGTATGGCAAAGCTTGTCGTCTGAACAAGGTAAAAGCCAGCCTTTGGGTCACGCGAAGTGTCAACTAGGCGTTTACACATTTGTTTGAATAATGCGTGAGCACTCGGACCCCAAGAGTTTCAACCCCAAACGGCTCGAAACTAAAGGGCTACCCATTTACCAAGTAAACAAAGACATGCCGTCCAGTCATTTACCATCGAGCGTTTGCGTGCCATGCCATGGGGCTCTAATACAGCCGGAACGCCGACGGTGACAAGAGCACATCGAATGATACCGTTGATGATGCGTGCTGCGCTATGCAACCGCACTTCGGCTCCATGACAGGCCGTGGTCACGGTAATCCGTGGTGACCGAGGCTGTTGACAACTTCTCTTCCTTCCTTCCTTAAGTTACCAGGTTACATAAAACGTATATTTTAGTTATTTCAAACTACTTCTGTGGTCTAGTGGTAAGATTCAAATGATCGGCACGTCAATAACCCAGAACTGTCGTCTACCACTTGGAAAGTACGGTTTGTATAGAAAGCTTTTGTGTTATTTATATTGTAACTAAAATGTTCGGACATTTTTTTTTAAAGTCCGACTTTTTGTCAGAACTTCTCAATTTTCAAAATGGCTAGCTGTGGGTGAGTGGGAGTGGGTGTCTCCAAACATAGGTACTATGTTGAGTAACACCACCTTCCGAATCTCTACATTTCTAAGTCTGTGTACATTATTGTCGATGTGGTGAAGCAGTTGACCGCCTCGGACACCATGGCCATCCTGCTGTGGGAGCGCTTATCGGATAGCACGGCATGCCAGTATTAATGACACCATACATCGTATTGTCGCCGCCGGGGTGCTAGCTGTTTTAAAAACCAATGGCTTGTCATGCGACGATGGGAAGAGAACAGACTTGCGCCATCCCATCTTCTTGGCATGGCGGGCTGTGCTGGGGCGTTTGCTACTGGTGCAGAAAACCTCAAACGGTGCAAATAAAACAACCTTATTGGGAGTCATTATGTCCGATTTGACCCGTTTGGGGTTGAAAAATCCTTGGGGTCCGAATGCTCATCGAAACATCATTAACAGTTAGTCGAATCTTCAGACGACCAGAGGGCAGGGCTTTTCTTCCAGAAAGTCAGCATTGCTATCCAACGTACCAATGCTGCCAGCGTTCAGGGCACTTTTCCCATTGAAAAAGATGTGGATAAAATTGTTACCACCCAATGAGCCCTTTCCCATCTCCCCTTTTTATATGCACTTGTATTTAGATTTTTTTTATAGGTCAATACGTTATGTATTTGTCTATTATTTTTGCAATCTGTTGCAAATAATAGAAAAGACTCATTAAGTGTAGGTGCTAACCTAGTTTAAAAATTCATATGATGTACAATTTTATGTAATACTATGATTTAAATATTTGTATGCTAATGTAGTATATCGGAATGTGTCCTTTACTAAAAAATACAATGTCGTGTGATCTTTTTACCATTTTTTTATTAGGTAAAAGCACGTAAAAAATAAATCTGTTTTGCTAACCCTACCTGGCTTGAATTGACAGCTATGACGTCACCATTTGGTGCAGAGTCGATCCTATATCCTATTCTTTGAAACGCATTGTAATCTTGGTTTCCATTGTACTAAAAATTTAATCAACATTGGTTCAGTCGTTTTTGTGTAGAGGTACCGTGTGGTCAAATAGAGAATTGAAAAATCATTTGCTTCATTTTGTTTTGAGTACCTAGTGTAAAAAAAAATGTTTACCTGGAAAATTTAAATCTCTTCTTGCAGCCACCAATACTTTTTCCAATGTCGGTAATTCCTTTTTAACTGTGTAGAAGTTGTACACTATGTTCCGCAATGCATATAGATCGAAACTGTCAAGTTCGACTTTTTGGTATTTTTTCCGTCTTGTTTTGCCTGGTGTTGGTAAATTTGGTATTGCACTTGACCTTGGAGCGTCCGCCGAAGTACTAGGCTCCAGAGCAACAGTTTGTGCTACCATCTTGCCTTCATTTTTAATTTTCATCAATGTTCTTTTTGATACACCAGTTGCTGCACAAGCCCTATTTACAGCTTGGTCTATAGGAATCGCTAATCCTTTATTTGCAAAAAACATTTTCTTCTCATTTTCAAAGAACGTCAACACCCTCAATATAATAGTTCTTGCATCACCATGAATAGTCTTTCCCATAATGTTGTTGTTAAAAACAGGCCACTCAGATACACCAAAAACGTTCAGACTGAACGAAATGGACGAGTCAAAACGGAGACACGCGCAACGATAACAAAGACGCTATCGCTACTGACTGACTGAACTAAACTAGGTGAACGCGGGCGGGACGCCGCCGCGCGCTGCGCGGGGAAGCGGGACAGGAGTCGCATTCCAAAGAGGCCGCGGGGTGCACAGTTAAGTCACGCGAAAGTATTTATAGGTATAGTTCTGCCAAACTTATTAGCCGCCCTGAAGTTGGCTTTAGGATGCGCCAGGCACGGATCGGTGCTTTATGTTTAATTTACTACTGCGCAGTCCCCCTGGCCACGTATACCCCCTGACGGTTCAGTCGAGACTGACAGTGACAGACTTACTAAATAGTTTTGATAATAGGTATTTGTTTCTTTTTGCGTACATAGTGGTCTTGGTATATTTTTAAATTATTTATACATTTATTATTAGAAATACTTACCTAATATTCAATAGCAAATGTCCCCAGGCCCCGGGCTCTATGCCTAAAGGTCCCTAGCTAATTCCTTAGGTACTTATAAAAACTTAGAAATGAATCCTCGGTCCGCCCCTGATTTATACCTATAGGCAATAATATTCTGCCTATAGGTAAATAGAGTACCTAACCACGGACCTGACGTACCCAGAATTAGGTAATGTACCACCTGAATAAAAAAGTAAGTATCCCCACCTCCCAGAGGGATAAATTATATAATAATATGGATGATGAGAAAAGTATGAGTTTTAAATACAAACAAAACCTCAAACGGCGCAAATACAACAACCTTATTGGAAGTTATATAATTGAGCGGATTGGGGTTGAAACATTAGGTCCAGGGGGTCCGAGTGCTCTTCGAGTATTTCGAGACGTAAGCAAACGGTTTGTCGACTCTTCACGTGACCAGAGAGCTGGGCTTTTCCTTGGCCAAAGAATCAGAATTGCCATCCAACGTGGCAATGCTGCCAGCGTTCTGGGCACTTTTCACGTTGACAGCGATGTGGACGAATTTTTTGACGCCCTTTTATACGCGTTCGGTATATAGGTAGTTATTGTTAATTAAGTATTTTATACTATGTAAATTTTAATTGAGATAATTGAATAAAGCAATTTAGTCATAGAAAAAAAAAAAGATTCGAAAGCACATGAAGCTTACACTGCTTGTGCGAGTTTTACCCCTAATACGGCGTTAGAGATGAAAAAAATGGTACCTACAAAGTCCAATGTATATATAGTCCACGTTTTCTTGACCGAACAATAAATGAAACCTGTAAACAAAGTTATTAATATTAGAATAAAAAGAATTTGGGACAAATTATAGGATAATTGAATAAAAAGAATTTGGAGGCAATCAAATGGTCCATTGACAATGACCACTTTATTATGAAAATCTTGTCGTCTGTGCACAATCGTCATGGGCAGACCATTGTGGCGATTTACCCCCATAGTGCTTCTTAACCAGCGCTTTTACTGTTTCGGGAAAGAAGGTTTTTGTCTCTTTTAGGGACATCAACAACGGTTAGATGGGTACTTAACGCTAAGTGAGTGGTCTTAGGACTTTTGCATTTGGCTACATTTTTTTTATCTCTAGGGGCATGCAATGCAACTGCCTCTCCTTGACGACGCCCATCTTATCTTATCTTGTGGAGGGGCCGAGAAATAACTCGGACTCTTCGACCCATTAGGGTCTTTTGTGGTCCCCTCTAAGATAACCTACTCTTGGCAACGATCATGCTTCCCTCTTTCCTCTTAATTAATACGGCACTTAATCCAATTTATTCGGGAATAATCAGTAAAATTGACTATTAACCCCTTGAGTGCCCGAAACGAGGATCCACGCGAGACACAATGGCTTCTTAATTGTTTCGCTTTTGCTTCGGTAATTACGGCATTCAACCCGTTTGAGATTTGAAATTACAGGTTCACTGTCCAATTAGTAAAACAATAGATTTAATCTTATATGATTCAGGAAATTGTTAAAAAAAGAAAGCAAAAATGAATGTGTGACAGTTTATCTATAATTTATAGGTACATAAATAGTAGGTACTCGTATACTATAGTTTCAGTGTGTCATTTAAAGTTCAATAGGTAGGTACTATCTTGTTCAAGAATGTATTTTAGGTGTATGACCTTAAGAACTAAGGACACAACACCCTTATTTCTTTGAAAATAAAAACTATTTCTCGAGTTCCCACGAAATATCAAATCGTAAACAAACGTGCTGCCATTCAAGCGCTATGTTTTATTGGCGTCCCTTTCCCGCTAACGTTTACCGCGCTTTTTACGTTTTCGAAATTAACGTTGGCGGCATTTAAAATAGGGCGCGAGTTGATTTCGCTAAGAGTCTTGTGTTGAGTGGACTGGGTACTTTTTTGATATACTTCTTTCGCAAGTATATGTAAATTAGTTGTAATAAATATTTAATGTAAGTTTTCCTATCTTAAAATGCAAAAATCTACCAGTTTCTATACATAATTTCAACGGAATAAGACGAAATAAATTTCTGAAGCAAATGTTCTAGACCTATTGGTTCAATAGAAAAGCAAGGTTAACTCGGTGCGATAAGGTTTACATTTATATGAATTAAGCAATCGATACGTCACGGATATACGTAGTACACTATGCATTGTAATCGCCGTGCTGTTGGTAGAACCGTATCTACTGGCCAATCACGTTCGACATAGATGTCGCTTTTGTACCGACGCGAGTCGACCCCAAGCTAGCTTGCTCTGGGAACATTTGCTTCGAGCTCCATACATTTTCTTCTGGTTCTCTACGTCTATAGTTTGGTTGTGCACCAGTTCAAAAATAATTTCAAAATTTTTGCCATCAGGTGAGTAGAATTATTTTTCCAATCAAAGTAAAGTGTTTTAATATATGTAAAGGTGTTTCTTACGGACGGATTCATTGAAATAATTTTCATTCCACGTTGGAATTCGCATTCAAACATGGCTATAGGCTTTGCCGTACTTTCCTTAGTAAGCGTGGGTATGGGAAGGACGCCTTATTTCAATAATTAATTTCTCGGATCTTTACTATTAAGTGACTGGAACAGTTCTTCCATAAGTTTTAGGTAAATAGTCATCGGATTATTTGATAATTAGGTCATCTTTAGTTATTGCGTATTTTCAACACAATCCGTGAAAACAAAATGGCTCTTTCGACCCAAGCCTAGGACACTGAACTCGTTTTACGGAGAGATAACTATTTTTGTTAGAAATTGTATTGTATTATATCTTTTAATAGCAATTTTGATCGGAATAAGCTGGATTTTCGATTAATCAATATCGGGAATTGTGTTTTTTGTGTAAAAGACGCGTAAGCGCGTTTCCCGCCAAAACGCCGCCCTACTGTGCCATATAAGCAATGTGAAGGCTTGTTACATATCAGATTCTTCAAAGCATGGCCTGCATAACCTGTTGCCGTGCATTTTCTCTGTAACTTACCACATTTTTCTTTGTTTGCTTGCAGGAAAAAAGTAAAAATGACGGACAAGCCTAAGCGTCCTATGTCAGCTTACATGCTGTGGCTGAACAGCGCGAGAGAACAGATCAAGTCGGAGAATCCCGGCATGAAAGTTACCGACATCGCTAAAAAGGGAGGCGAGCTTTGGAAGTCAATGAAGGACAAGACTGTATGTAATAATTCGTCATTCTAACGCATTGTCTTTGTCCATATGTATTTGAGCTTAAATCCTTTTTTTCTGTGTAGGAATGGGAGGAAAAAGCTGCCAAAGCCAAGGAGCAGTATGCGAAAGACCTGGAGTCTTACAACGCCAACGGAGGTGGCGGAGAGGGTGGTGGCGGCAAGAAGGCAACCAAGCGCGGCAAGAAGGGCAAGAAAGCGGCACCAGCTGTAAGTATCGCTTCGTCTCTACTATTGTTTGTTTGTTGATACAAGTGCTAATTTCAAAATTCTGTTATAGAAATCCAAGAAAAAGAAGGAAGAGTCAGAAGATGAGGATGCTGAGGAAGAAGACGAGGAAAGCGAATGATCTCCCAACCCATACGACATTACTGTTCATATTGAATAATTTACTTGGACTTAATTTATTACAAAGTAAAATGGGACTGACTTTCCAAAGTCTGTATGACATTTCTCAATTTTTTAATAATATTTTACAGAGTTGAATTTATTAATTTTTGGCTCATGTTTCTGATACATTATAACAATAATTTTGGTCTGCACATGAAATTTGTTGATGTTCAATGTGTTGTTTTACTACTTATGTTTGTAGTATTAATAGTAATGATAGATGTATGGACAAGCATTGCAGAGTTTGGAAAGTTCTGCCGCTGGCTAGGGTCTAGGTTTCTAAGCCTCAAAAAAAATAATGTTTAAGTGTTAGCATGTATACACCGGGGAATTGTACAGTTAGCCCTCCCTCGTTAAGTTCGCTGTGACTACTGGATGCTCACTGTAAGATGTGTACCTCAACTGGTTTCATCAAAACTGGTATGTCTGCAATATTACCTGATTTTCTGTATAACATATTTATGTTGAAGCTGTGCTTTGATTTGAATATACCATATTTTTTAATTAACTGCGTATAATAAGTGTGTGCATTAATTTTGGACATAGAAGTTTTGGTCAGACTACACCAACATGTAAAATTAGAGACTATTTCATGAACGTATGTGGCTGCTTATTGTTAATCAAACCTACCTCTTCTCATTGTAAATTCAATGCTGATGATAATGGTACCAAACTCTAAGCTAAGATCCCACTTAGGAAATTGATGTGTATGTTGTATTTTTAGTTAGTTGATAGGTAGGTTTTCGATGTGATTTGTCTCTCAAATTTTACATTTGTGTTATTTTGTAAATGAGAATTAGCATTCCTCATGTCAATACGGATTTTACATGTTCAATAAAGTAATTTCATATAAAATATTCTATTTTTCAATTAGTCTTTTCATTCTTTTCCTCTTCTAGGTTGTTTACTATCCAGTTTTTCTTTAAAACCTAAACCAGTCTTCAACCAAGTGCCATTCTGTAAATACTTCGCACGTGATGCCTCGTGGCAAACGATGGTCGAACCTAGAACGTGCCACGTTGACGCATAGACTACCGGCACAGGTACTTTGACCTCTATTATCAATCTCTTAATAGTGCATAGTTTGTTGTTTTGTTAACAAAACGCCTTAGGTCGGCATTTGTTTATCAAATTTTGCCTATGAAAAGAGACCGTTATTACCGGGACCTCTACGATCGTTTTACGTGAATGAATCGATAATAGTGGAAACGCTTGCTGTCTTACAATTCCGGCTAAAAACAGACGATTGCATAATATGGGCCTACGTTCAAATATAACAGGGGTTTTTAGGTAGGCACCGCATACCCTAATCAATAAATAGGTACATAACTGATTAGTGATTACGACGCTGATGCGAAAATAAAAAGTATTACGACCAAGCGAGCCAATCCAAACCGTGTTCTAGTTAATTGATGTCAAACCTACGTCATATTTTCATAGCGTCAGTCGATACCACGCCACGATACAAAGTTTATTAGTTGTATGTTCTTTTTGTTAATAAAATTATTATGGTTTCAAAGGGTATTGCCAGCCTTTGTCAAAATGTAATAGTTTTGTGATTTTCTTTAGTGCTGTGAAAGAGCTTCAATTTTTGTTTTGTTGGTAGCATAATAAACACGCTGGCTCCCAACAGTGAACCCTTCGCACTGCTCTAGTGAAACGGCCACGCCACATATTTTGACTAAGGTGTAGAGTTTGTGAAGTAAGGGCGTTGTAGAGATAAGGTGAACCCACACCGATTGCTGTTAAAAATATTTACAAACATTTTAACAGCTGTTTGGGAGCACCATGCAGAAGCTTGGCTCTACATGAGTTCTGATAACTTTTTGACAGTGCGAGCCATATCATTCTATTTATATTAGTCTATGAGCCATGCTCTCGTCTTGGCAACATTTTACATGAAATTGTTTTTGGTGGTTAAATATACGGAAAGCGACATGCGCGCCAAATTTAAGGTGCATAAACAGAATACACGTAGGTATACTAATCAGTTTTAGCGACTTTTGATACTAGGGACTCGAATTTACAGGATTTGGCAACACTGCTCTGGAAGTCTGGCTTCACAAACAGCGATCAAATTAATTAAGCCATAGACTACTATATTTTTATTTTATGGATTAAAGTAAACTTTGGATCAAACTGAACTGTCAAATGTGTATATTGTGGTGCATGCATTTGTTCATATAAAAATAAACAATAATTCCATACAAAATCTGCCAGCTGCATGCCATAACTTTCATTATCGAATTGAGAAATACATGAATCAGGTTCTAACTGCATTGGGAATTGACTGACTGAAAAGGTATTTGAGGTTAAGATAGAAGTCTTATGTGATGTTCTGTAGTTTCTAACTACCCCCATGCGCAACGGCATGTATAATATATACCAATCTACACTGTTTAATAACGTTTTCTTTTCTATAAGAGTGTGGTTGGTTAGTGCAGGACCAGGCCCAGGGATGTCGGGGGATGGCAGTGGCGGCGGTGGCTCGGCGGTGGCGCTGGTAACTGGTGGCTACGACCACACTATAAAACTGTGGCAGGCGCACAGTGGCGTCTGTTTGCGTACTATGCAACATCCTGATTCAGTAAGATTTTTGAGCTATTAAATTAATTCTTTTCTCCTTTAAATTATAATGCTTCAGTCTCCAATGACATTGGGAAAAAGAAAACCCAAACACCATCAACCATTTTTATTCATTATTTGGCAAGTAAAGCTTGCTACCATGGATGAAAAATACTTCTTGTATTAGATACTTACAATCAAAAAGTTACCTTTAATATCAATTCAGTGACATGAAATGGACCCATTTTTGCAAACTAGAACCAACCCACAGTTTGGGTGAAATTGAGTTTAGTACATAGATAGCGTTCAAATCACGCATTCCAGCTTCTAAAAAAACATGGTTCGTTTTTACCGACTAAAAACAGAGATACAACACTGTCACTTGCGGAACCAATCCACTTTGGCCACCTTTTAATAAAATGTAAAGAACTATTCGGCATGGTCCCCTAAACACTTATTAAAACTAATTTTTAAACAGACCCATGATCCTTGGTACCTTTACAACTTAAGTATTTTTATTATGCAAACCAGAACCAATGTTACAAGAAAATTTACAAGAAGGAACTAACCAACAAAATATGTTTTTGTAAGAAAGAACCAACCGGATTTTAACGATTTACTCGTAAACTATAACTTCATAAAATGTATAAATCTGATATTCCTAGATAGGCTACAGTATCCCACATATGGTCAACAAGTATTCATTCATTAATATCCCATGTATGCATTTTGCACACTCTGTTTACAAAAGTGTTGTTTTCTCGAAACTAACCTGCTGTGGGTTGGTTCTTGTTTGCAAAAATGGGTCCAAATGTAAAAGTGATTTTGATATCCTACCTACATATTTACAAAAAAAAACTTGTTGAGGTTGTAAAGCGATTTTAGAGTATCTCGAAAGATTGCTAATTGATGTTTTTGCATAATTCAAATCAGGAAAACATACTGCATCAGACAGTCTGTACAAAATTTTCCTACAACATTTTTTTTATGATACAACTCATTGACTTTTTCTAAACTGTTTTAACATCAACTATATATTATAAAATCAACTATGTTTCAATATTTTATAGATGAAGCAAAATGTTACATTTATGGCAGTCAATATCATGTATACTAACTTGTTACAACTACCAAGATACACCAATATTGTTGCTTGAAATTGAAATAGCAATTGCTGTAACTATTATAAAGTGCATGTTAGACTTACTTTGGAATGCTCATATTAGTGGCATCTGATAAATTTCATTATTAGAAACACATGTTTGAAAAATGGCCTCTCCGATTCAGCTAGTTTAAGAGTTACGATTTTTTGGAATAGTTTTTTGGCTCTAGTAAAGTTCAACTTTTCGCGATACTACAAATATACATTCTTGCGTCAATGTAAGATGAGCATATAGATACAAGTCATAAATTTCAGAAGATGTCAGATTTACTTTCAGTTGATTCAGAAATTGTTGTTTTCAGCAAGTGAATGACCTGGAGATATCCCCGACAGGTCAGATGGTGGCAGCTGCTGGGTACCAACACATTCGCATGTATGACCTGGCGAGCGCCAACCCTGATCCAGTTGTTAACTTTGAGGGCATCACAAAGAATGTCACCAGAGTTGGATTTCAAGTAAGTGTATAAGTTACAAATATAGCTAAGGCTATCTAATCTTTGACAGGGGCTGGCACAGGAACAGAGGGGTTGGCACAAGACATAAGACATATAGGTTTCTCGTGTCTTGTGCCAACCCCTCTGTTCCCTTCTCTGAGCATAGGCTCAGCAGTGGGGAAAGTAGGGCTGTGGATAATGATCTTATCTCTTGTTTAGACTGAAAAAGTGTAGAATTTTTTTTTCTCTCTGTATGTATAAAGGTAATAATAATCTTAGTTAATGTGATTTTAGAAAAACGACATGTGGATGTACACCGGTGGTGAAGACTGGACAGCCAGAATATGGGACCCAAGGTACTTTTTACTAATTCCTAAAAACATTTTTTGAAAATATTCCTATTGTTTCCATATCAAGAAAGCTCTAAGTACATACATCTTTCATTAAAATATGAACTTGAATCTTGCTTTGGGCACTAAACTTATTTAAAATCATATGAGTTGTGTAGGTTTATAGCTGCTTGACATCATTTACTTGCTGGTAAGATAATTATAATATATTATTCTTCAAGAAAATATATTAATCTTGCTATCTTTTTATCTATCAATGAAAATAAGATTATGTTACGCAGGGCTGCACCACAGTTCCGTTGCACGAAGATATTCCAAGTGCAGGCACAAGTCAATGCGGTCATGCTGCATCCTGACCAGACACAGATCATGGTTGGAGACCAGAGCGGCATCATACACATGTGGGACCTTAGGACTGATCAGAATGAACAGTTGGTAAGTAATATAACTTCAAACCATTTACAAAAAGAGTACTTTTAGAGACTCGAAAAAAACTCCAATGCAAATCCCAATGTTAGAACTTGAAAGTGCTAAGTATGAGTTGCAATATTTTGAGTTTCAAAACAATCCTAAAATCCACTAGTCTTTTGTGACTGGGCTTTTAATAAAATTGGTCATGCTGTCAAACTCACTTTATTTATGTCTTGTTCGTCAACTGACTTCAAGTTATATATTTTCGTAGATCCCAGAAGCCGAAGCTTCGATCCAAGACATAGCTATCGACCCGGAAGGCAAGATGATGGCTGCAGTGAATAATAAAGGCAACTGCTACGTATGGTCGCTCGGCGGCGCAGCGCCTCACCCCGTGCCGCTCAAGCATATTGTTGCACATAGCAAGTATGCGCTGAGGTGCAAGTTCAGCCATGATTCCACGTGAGTATATTTTGGTGTATGCCTTTAACCCATACACTTGTGTCTAGTGCATCAAATTTATGTATTTCATTCCTAAACTATTATCTCTTAAATCATGTACTCCATTTACACTCACACAATTCATTTCTTTTTTTTATTATTTATGAAATAATTTTTGGCTAGCTGTGTTCTGTGTAATTTTCAGTCTTCAGCCTTTTTGGAGCAGCTTCATCTTAAAAATTATAAATTGCTAAAACATGTTTGTAAAAGGTAGCTTAAGGAAGTATTGATCGGATTACGATATAACTTTCGCTTGTAGACAGCTATAGTATCCCCGAGTACATAGGCTACGGTTTATCCCGAAAAAAAAAATCAGTTTATTACAAAGGAAGTGTTTATATTGTGCAGCATGTTGGTGACGACATCTAGCGACTGTTCAGCTAAAGTGTGGCGCACGAGTGACTGGACGCTGCTACGCGAGCTGCGCAACGATACGCAGCGTTGGGTGTGGGACGCAGCCTTCAGTATCGACTCACGATATCTTTTCACAGGTACGTCGAAGTTTATTTTAATATTACTAGATTTTGCAGTGGCTTTGCCTTTCTGACATTATCATTAACGTCAGAAATTATCCCAAGAGAACGTAGTTCCAGGATTAAAGGCCCTTGGACCTCATCCAGGCTAAACCTGTAACATCATTTAAGATTGCCCTATTCAATCATTCTTCCATAAAAACGTAGTATGGCGATTACTCCAATGTTTGACGGCGTACGTTCAAAATAAAAAATTATATCAATTTGTCTCATCATTATCTAGCTCTGTATGGTATCAAAAAAGTAATAATAAAAATATTTAAAAGTTATGAGCGTCGAAAGTTCTAAATTTCATCTCTAATTTTAACGCCTCTTTGGGCGGAAATAAATACCATAAGAAGAAGGAAAATTGCTAAACAGTCACCTTACAGGGATAGATTAGTAGTTCAACAAAGCAAATAATTTTATTTTGAAAATATAAATTTAGTAGTTTTTTTATAAATTTCGTGCGCTCGTTTTCGTCCTAAATCATCGTCCATTTCGCTACAAATTTGCAACAGTGCTGATTCGTACCCGAACTAGCTTCTTACTGCTCCTCACAGCATCTATCTCGTCGGATGAGATAGCATGCATTTATACCCCGCGCACAAAATAGTTTGTGCCGTCCACTAGGGCAACCTTGTAACTGCTTCCTAAGTCCCAAAGAGTTCTTGCAATAGCAGTCAAAATGGGTCACGCTTTGTTACCAAAGTTATTAGAAAATATCGTTTTCTGTTATGTAAATATGTTTTGTTTTTTTCTGAAGGTTCTTCGGACAGTTACGCGCGTCTCTGGGATGTGGAGAAGGGCACACTGGAGAGAGAATACTGTGGACATCAGAAGGCAATCACCGCACTGGCCTTCAGGGATCAAGCCGTTTAACCGATTTTTGTTAAGGTCTAGGAGAATTTCATCAGTGTCATAATTATCACATGTGGGCTTCATTTGAAAGTGCATAATTACTGCCATTATCAAAGTCGCTGTCCGCGTCTTTCGACGTCATTTCTGTTTCTCCGCAAACTTCTACTAAATTACGCAACGGATTTTGTATATAATTTGTTCCGGGTGAAGCCGGGATGGTTCGCTAGATATTATATAAGATTTTCCAAAGAGATCAAAAGAATGACGACTATCTACACTATGTTCCTTTTGAATGAAAATATTAGGATAGTATCATAATGTTTCTGTAAGGCTGTTGCATATTTGTAAATATTTGCTAGTCTGTTTTGCTAACGAAAGCTTTCTCGTATGATTGAACGAATGTGTTTAGATAAGATTAGATATTGAAGTTAGCAAGTATATTTATTACAGATCTGCCATACACAGTGAGAAAGCTTGAAGAAGTCCTTATACTTATACTGTTATTATAAGAAATACAATTTGACTGACTGAGGTTAGTGGTTTACAAAGATTACTTCTTTGTAAAATACCAAGATGTGCATTTAGTAGGCTGTAAGCCAACTCAGGCCAAGGCTGTATATTATTATGTATTTTGTATATACTAGAAAAATAACAATAGTCGTGCGTGCTAGTGTACATCATACCTCTTATGACGTGTTCGATGCATTTACTATGTAAATGAATTGTTATGAACTGTAATTAATTATTTTATATCGCACCTCCGATAAAATAGGGTTACAAGTCCAAAAACCTGGATTTTCAGAAAAGCGAAAATAAACTCGCGTTTTTGTTAATCAGTCTTTATTCTGAAACTATTATTATTATGTGATACAAATTATACATACTTATAAAGCTTACAAAACATACGTTTTAATGACATACGCTGTTTTGAAAATTTCCTGAAAACAAACCTGAAAATTCCCAATTGTAACAGTATTTTAGATAACTATTCAAACTTCTACTAACAAAAATATAATATGATAAATGTAACTATTCTTATTATAATAAAAATCAGGCAGTTCTTTAAACTTTCTTTAACTTAATAATTATTCATACAGCTGTAGAACAAAAAACTTTAACAAAAACATTAAAAAATTCTAATAATAAAAAAATATAAGCAATTCTAGCCATCACAATTCCAAGGAATCACTTTAAAATACAAGTTTAGGTAGTATTTAAGTAAGCTACGCTTAAATAATTTTTTTTTAATGTTCTCCTTAATGAAATAATGTTTAAATACTTCGTAAGAACATATAATCATCACTGTAAAAATCAAAATCACAGATAAAGTCGTAAGTTACAGTCTTCTCATAATTAGGGTGTATAATTATAAAAAAAAATTAGGTATTTGTATTAGGTAATTCTATATTCAATTTAAATTGAGAAGGCAAATAAATTGGGCCAGATTTTAAACTTCTTTTAATGCATTTCTCAATTACCGAATGAACCGAGTCGCCTCCATTTTGAGTATGTCCCGTCACCAAAAATTTGTGTGTACTCGTAATAGATTTCAGTTTATCGTATTTGAGTACAATAGGCGTATAGATTCATTATAAACTTGTTTTTATTTTGTCCTCCGCAATTGTCCGAATAAAAAGTTATATCAATAGCAGAACATCACTGATTTGAGACAATCTTTTCTCAATGAACTGTAGGATACAACTTCCAATTTCATCTGAACCACGATTTCCTGTGCCCTCGTGCCAGGCTGAAGAAGATTTAGTTGAGTCATCAATAAAAGGGTTGCGAATTTGCTGGGAGCTCTGGTCTCTAACTTCGATTGAACTTGTAGATGATATTGCTTCAGTATTATTAGCAGCAAAACTACTAATTGTTATATCTGTAAATGCTAAATAAAATCAACAATAGTAATGACGACTCAACTTCGAGCCACCTTTTAAATTAAATAAAATGAAAATAAATTAAAACTTTGTAACTTTCAGCTTCAGGATCAGCTTTGAAATCTTGATTGACTCTGGCGAGGATACATTGGGGCTTATTGACGCAAAGTTTCTCGGTTCCCAGATTGTCAGTAATATCAGATTTTTTCCTGATTCTGAAAAAAAAGCAAATGTGATAAAATTAAGTTGTCAACATAAAGTTACTTAAATAAGAAAATCATTCACAATAACTTAGCTATTAACTTTTAGAATGAAAAAAAATACCTGGTAAAAACAGGTAGGTAAGGTAAGTATAGTAGACATCTTACCTTGCAAGTTTGTTCCTCTAATCTTTTGACGATCATCGGCGGGTATTTTTTCTTTATCACTTTGGGCTAAACGCAGAATTGCGTCATTACGTTTCATTTTGACCCTAGAATCATAAATCATATTCCAAGCAAATAAGCCGAAAATACCTAAACGTTGTTATAAAACAAGATTAAAAGTCGAAATATTCAGACAACACATGCACAATTTTCGTCAAATACTGATATAACGTGAAGAGTAACACTATATTAAAATAAATCCTATCTAAAATACTGATACAATACAAAATATATCACTTTATTATAGAATTATTGAATTAGATTAATTCAATCCTTTAACAATAAACTGTAATTATTCGACTTGTAACGGTTCATTACACAAATTGATGTAAGCAACAAGATTTTATCTTTTTCTGAAACACTGTTATATTTTAATTTGTAACACTACTTGTCTCAACAAATGCACGTCCAACATTCATAAAACTAAATGTAACACTAATTGAGATCATTCTGGAGTCAAAATGCTTTAGTCATGTAGTGTTACAACTCCATACAGCGGCGAGTTTTAGAGTTACAGTTGTAACCATTTTGGAGAAGATAGTTAATAAAATTTTAAGTATTTCTGTATCGTTAACGCAAAATTCGACTTTTTCGACTTGTAACCCTATTTTATCGGAGGTGCGATATGAACTAAATTAAATACTTTTTATAAATGCAGTTTTTTTTTTAATAAATACGATATTAGTGCCGATCACAAAAAAATAAATTAGTCTAATATACACATCGAAGCTTAGTTTACGTAATACTAAGCCAACGGAAAGTAAATACAGATCATTCATAATTATTTTTGGAAATAAAATAAATCATAATTACTCCATGGATATATTGCACGGTATATGGGGGTGCATGAACACAAACATTATCCTATTAATTGTACATAATTGCAACATAAAATACACAGTAAGTACTCCTTCAGCCGCTCATTTACATAAATATACTAATATAATACTGTGCTAATTACACATCTTACAAAGTAAACACCCTTATGTTTACGAAATTTCTTACGATTTCAACTTTTCATATAATCACAACTATAAAAAATGCACGGGACAAATTAAAGTCACAAAAGTAAATATTGGAATGTTAAATAAATGCCTTTTTTCCGATGATTATAATTCAGTAATTAATCTCGACTAGAAACAATTATACATTCAATTACACAATACAAATATAATAAAATATATCTCACTCAGTCCCTAAAATAAAATATTTCTTTCGCTCGTATTTACTGATGCTTAAAAATCGTATTGTTACAAATTTAACCGCCACACAAGCTTATACACGGTAAATAATAAGTAAGCATTCAGCGACCGATAAATTGAGTACAGTATCCGTGATAAATATGGCACACTCGAGCTATAGAAAGAAACTGTTACGTAGAGACGACGCTTCTTCTAGAACTAGGTATGCCATATTTACATCTCGTTTCTGTATAATTTTAATTGATTATTGATTTCCTATGAACGCTATACGTGGTCTAGAGGCAGTTCTTTGACTTCGCCGATCTCGGAGCAGGCGTCGTCGTCGCAGGTGTAGGAGATGACGAAGCGCAGAGACACGGGCGGCGCGGGCGCAGGCCGGCCCAGCAGCATCACCTGCGTGGTGGCGGGCGGCGGCAGGAACGGGTTGTACGCCGGCAGCGTGGTGCCCGACGGCGTCAGGAGACGGACTTTGCAACACTGACAAAAAAAAAAAAAAAAAACTTAACAATTGAACATGATAAATGGCTAGTTCAGGGCAGAAGTAATCCAAGTGACTTTTTGTGTCTTATATTAATCGCTGCCCCACACTAGGAACTCCCCACTCTTCTTCTTTTGTATCGTGGGTGCATTCACAAACATAAACTCATATATCTGCACAAACAACCAGAACCGGAACAACTATCAGTAGGCTTTAAAAATATTGCAGCTTGTCGTGGTTGCATTTCGGGGAATGTGCGATGGAATTGCATGATCTAATTCCGCCTAGCCCGTTTCATCATCGGACTACAAGACGTAAAGCGATGCGCCATTGACATCTCACTCATACGCACTAAACGTTTGAAAAATACTTTAATTATGCGTACAGCTAAGGAGTGGCATTTCCTGTCGGAGGCGGAATTTCCTGCCGGAGTGTGTTTCCCAATAGTTATAACCTTGGTATCTTTAGGTCAAGAGTGAATAGGTTAATTCTAGGCAAGCGTGCTACACCACCGATTATATTATCGCTTACCATCATGTGAGATAGTGGTCAAGCGCGAGCCTAAAAATAATAAAAATAATTAATTGTTACGTGATCCGTGCGGCCATCGAACTAGCTGCCGCCCGCGTCTCGACCCACTTGTAATTAATATTTCTCATAATACCTTATATATTAATTCCGATATATTACTGAAAAGTTTCATTAAATTCCTTTCAGCAATTTTTGTGTGAAAGAGTAAAAAACATCCATCGCCAGCCAGTAGGTCTGGTGGATCATAGAAGCAGTGGTGCACTTCACCAAGTCACTAAGTATTCGAATTCGAAGTTGTATTATACCAACATTTTGTCTATACTAGGTATTTTTATATTTTATAAATTAAATCGATACGCCGATTTTTGCCGCATATTCGATCACATTTTTGTTAAAATCTAGTGTTGATTGAATACTTTTTTTCAATGGTGAGCACAGAAAGTGCATTTAACCTGTAAGTGCCTACAACTCAGTAAGAATGTTAAAAAATAAAAAAAACTATAGAAATTCGAATATAGAAGTAACTAAAAACCGCGATAAACTGAAAAATTGCAAGCCGCACGCTGTGTCCAAAAAGTGAATAAACAAGCCCCGCGCCCGCCGCACGCCCAACCCCGTACCCGCGCTCGCGCTCGTGTTGGTACTCGACCCGAAGGTGAGTTTCGTTCGTCAAACCTCGCTCGCTCTCGTTAATCTTCGGTTCGCTGGGGTGGCGCACTAGAGTGGTCATATTTTGCCATACATTTTCTACTAGCTGAATCCCACGGCTTCGCTCCCGTCAACTGGCTATCTATCTACATACCACTACCTACCTACCCTACAAAGTTTGTGGTATGGGAGCCCCACATAAATATTTATTATATTCTATTTTTAGTATTTGTTTTTATAGCGGCAACAGACATACATTAGCATTCGCCGTGCGCTTTAGTCTACCACAGGGGGAATATTTTTTACAGCAAGATACGTCTTATTACTTTAGCAAAGAGCTTAAATTGGTTCGTCATAATTTCGTTAATATTGAATAGTCTAATCGTTAGTTAGATGTTATTAAACATTTTTTTTTTTCTAAACCTTTTAAAATCTGGCAGTTCAGCGCACGAGTGAACTTAAAGTACAGCCGCCCCTGTCCCCAGCTCAAGTAGGATTTTTCATTGGCAATATGGATGTTTGATGGACAATTTTTTTTACTAAGAAATCATTAATAGAACATACCTTAGGAACCACACCCTGAAACCTAAAATCTTGAATAGGCTTCTTATTTTTGTTCGTAGTCGATATTACGATCACATTCACATCAGGCCTTGGTTTGTCTTTACAAAAGTGCAATACTACTGTGAGACCATTTTCTTCTTCAAATATCGTCATGGGAGGAACAGTGGCCGGCGTTACGTTAGACAGAGACACATCAATGTCTGTCAACGGTTTTACTTCACTTTTAGTCTTCTCTCTCTTTTCTTCGGTAGAATTAGATTCAACACTTTCCGTTGGAGACGCGTTCTTAGATTTAGCTTCATCCAAAGATATACTAAAGTCCAATATGTTGTCTACAGGAGACTCAGTCGTGCTTAGGTGTATGCTTGAAGTGCTGGGGCCGTCTGTGATATCTACGATGAGGTCATCTGGTGGAGAAGGCTTGTTCACTGGTTTAGGAGGCTCGGCAGACGGCTTGGGTTGTTCTTCTGGCTTTTTGGTAAAGAAGTCGAGGTCGAATAGGGCACCATTTGTCGATGATGGACCGAGCTCGTGTTTGGGTGAGGCTAACGCGTTCATTGGTATTTTCTTTGTTGTTTTACTGAAACAAATATTCAGATGTTTCTTCTCAATTCATTTTCTGGTTGTATAAGTCAGTATAAAAGTATGTAGCTAAGCTTACCCATTAAAACTTTCGAGACGTTTCATGTGGTCAGGTAGCGACTGCTTTATAAGTTGCTCGCCGAGAGAGTCCAGTTCATTCCAACCTTCCACTTTATTTGGTTTATCACCTAAAAGATCTACATCTTCTGCAACAAACATATTAAAATACCGTTTGAGTAAAATTGTTCCAAATTCTTTAAGCTTTGTCGTGACTTGAGACACTATATTTGTCTGTATAAAAAAGGTAGTAATAATTTTACCAATGAAAAATAAAAACGTTTTTTAAGCAAGCTTTTTAGCTTAACGTGCACTGTCATCCAAACCAAACGTGTATGCAAAATTTCATCTTAATTGTTTGAGGATAACTGCTTTAAAATTCGGTTGCAAGATTTGACCCGAACTTGATTCATTGCAAATTAATAAAAAGCTTGTAAAAATATCTTACCACTGGGCATCAAACTAACAGGTTTCAATGGCTCCACGATATTTGATTCGCTGCCACTCGAGAATATATCGCCAAGTTCGTCGATAGCCGTATTTTTACTAGCTGTAGTACTTTTAACCGCAGAACTATCTCCTTTGCCGACATTACCCGCGAAGTCTAATAAACTGTCACTATTCGAAGATTGTCCTTCTTCAGTGATTGTCCCTTTGGCATTACTTTTCTTCTTCTTCCCCTTTGTAAACTTGGAATATGCGTCGTATTTTTCGAAGACCTCGTCTAGAACTTCGCTGGCGTGGAGTATGTCATCTGAAAGTGCAATAAATATTGAAATTTGGTTAAAAAAATCATTATAGTCTTGTGTGCACTCCTTTTTCAAGGTAATTCTGTGCTTAGAAGCCTTCTTGTGGTATTGTATGAGGCTATGAATTCTCAGGTTATAAATAGAGGTCATAGTTAAATTTTACTACATTTTCTATTAGTACCTGCCAATAATAATTCGCGCAATCTATATTTCAGCCTCAAACTGTAAACTTACATTACTCAAAGTAAAGCGAAATCAAATCCTTACTTAATATTATGTATATACGAAAATAACTCTGTCTGTCTGTTGCCTTTTCACGCTTAAATCGCTGAACCGATTTAAATGAAATTTGGTATGGACATAGTTTGAGACCCTGGGAAGGATCTAGGATTCCGGTAGCGAGTTCCCTTGGGATTGTAAAACACTAGTTACGCGCGACTTTTGCACGATATTATCGCCCGCGTCGATAAGATGACTTGTTTGACATACAAAGAGGTTTTATCCTTACGATTGACCCTACAATAACGATTCACGGTTCTGGCAAGCGACTTTTCAAAAATATTTGAATGCAATTTGTACAATGGTTTATTTTAGTAAAAAATGGTAGCATCAACGTTTAGAGAGTGCTTCAATTGTCCACCCTGCATATATTGATTTAAAAAAAAGTCAAAATCACGGAAAGGTGTGATGACTTTCTAAAAAGGTCTCTTGTTGTCGCTTTGCGTAACACGTAAGATAGTAGCCTTATTATGAACGATGAAAGTTTTCACTGAGTCTATAGTCTCGATGATTAGGACCATCATGGCGATTGATGATTTATAACACTTAAGAAGGAAGACGGCGCGGGCAAGTAATGTCTGGAAGGACTTGGGAGAGCTTTGCCCAGCAGTGGGACAGCTACGACTAGCCAAAAAAATTAAGTAGTTAGACAGTGCTTTTATGTTCGGCACACCCATGAGCAGTTCGCTTCACTACCAAGCTTGCTGACTGACTAATCTTTTAACCACAATATTATGAACTATATATCTAATCCAATCTAATATCTTTAAACGAGCAATTCTTGTATAATATATACATATATATAATCTAAAACTCAGAAACGGCTCCATCGATTTTCATGAAATTTAGTAGTATTTGGGGCGATAAATCGATCTAGGTAGCTAGGTTTTATTTTAGAAAACGTCGTTTTCTCTATTTTCACCCGACCAGAGCTCGGCCGTCCAGGTACTTTTAATAATACTAGCTGCCGCCCGCGTGGTATTAGTACTTCTCCCAAACTATCTATCTTCTATCTGTACATATAAAAGCGAAAGGTCACTCATTCACCTATCACGAAATATCGAAAACCGCTTGACGTATAAAGATGAAATTTGGCAGGGAGATTCCTCAAGTGACGTAAGTGCGCACTAAGAAAGGATTTTTGGAAATTCTACCCTTAAGGAGGTAAAAGGTTGAAAGTTTGTATGAAATTTAAGCTCTTGATTGATAAAAAGACTAAATGTATTTATTGGTTTTTGGAAATTCTACCCGTAAGGGGTTAAAAGGAGGTAGAATGTTTGAATGAAATTTCTACAGTTTGTAAGTTATTTTAGATGTAAGCTGTTTGTTGATAAAAAGAATTTATGTATTTATTAGTTTTTGGTTATTCCACCCCTAAAGGGGTAAAAAAAGGGTTGATAGTTTGTATGAAGTTTCTACAGTTTGTAAGTTGGACACGTGAAATGAATTGATAAAAAGATTCATAGTATTCAGTGGTTTTTAGAAATTCTACTCCCAAGGAGGTGAAAAGGTGGAAATTAATTTGTTGGGCTTAAATATTTGAAACTTGGCAAAAATACTAGCCCTACTTCTAAAAGTGTGTGTGTGTACAGTGCTTATTTTTATGTTGTAGGGAGCACTAAGAAAGGATTTCTAAATAATTATGTCTTCTATTTCTAAATAACTTTAAATGACTCAATCGGACAATAAACCTTCGGTAAAAACTTGGTATGCTGCAGAAGGCTGCTAGTCAGTACACAAAACCAGTAAAAGGCCTCTTATCCTATTGAAACTCCATGCTGCGCTAGCCCAGCTCAGGATATTTTTTTTGGGTTTTACCGATTAGCAATTTATGACTACTTTTGTTAGCTTGGGTCTTACCTGTTAAAACAAATGTATTTATTTACTTATTTATGTACACACATAACACTTAAAAGAGAACAGAAGGAATACAGATAAAAGAGCACAAAGGTACTGCTTATTTCAATAGAAATTTCTTCCAGCAGACCTGCGACAGGAAAGTTGGAAATGTATGTGTTAATGAATAAATAAATAAATAATGATAAATAAATATTTTACTAACTAATCACAACATGCATTGAATAGTCCCAACATTCGCTCTCGCGATTTTTCTACAACTACATATTGCCATACTCAGCTTGGTGACTATGGTCTTCTTTGCTTGGTACTCGTGGTTTGAGTACATAGTGAAGTGTGTATGTACTGGAAATAATAACATTTACAAAAAACAAAAGTTGGATCTAAAAATAAAATAACAATGCAGAATGAAAGCCAATGACAAACAAACACTACACAATTCACAATGATAATGATTGGGTGTAACAAACCGGTCCACTCACTGAGACTATCGGGCTGCGTCTCCGAAGCGGCCAGGCGCTGGAGCGCCAGCCGTAGGCCTCCACAGGATACGTGGAGCTCGTGGATCAGCTGCTCTTCCTCCGGAGACGCGTCTTCAGCGTTAGCAAGAAGTTCTCGCAGGAGCTCTGCGCTGTCTAACGCGTTGCCAACTTCTTGGGCGCGACGACTGCTTTCTTCATTTCGACGCTCTTCCTAAGAGTTAATGTGGTTTAGTTAAATAGCATTTGTTTTGGCTAAAGATAACACTAAGGTGCATCGCCTGAGGAATAGTGTGGTAGCGCAATGGTCGTCAGCCGCAATTCACGAATCGTAGGTTGTGAGTTCGAATCCAGGGAGGCACTTTACTTTGTACAAAGTATTTCATCATCATGGCTCTCAAACAGACATGTTTTTCTGAACGCTGTAAATTCATTGAAAAATGATTGTGCTATGATTACAGCACATGACTGTTTGCACACAATCTGGTTTATGTTGAATAATGACTATGGTCAACAAGTTTCCATATTTGTATCAAATAAAAACTACGCCTTAGCTTGTCAGTCGAGCTCTCAGATCAAATAAAAAGCTCGACTGACAAGCTAAGGCGTAGTTTCGTTGTACATGTGTGCTTGTAATTGTGTATTCATACGGCAAGGCGTAGTTTTAACCGGCGTGACCTCTTTGTTTGCAACGTTCTATCTTACTTTTTTTTTTATCTGAGTTGACCTCCTGGCTTCTTACCCATAAACATGTCCTTATTGCTTCAATTACTATGAATGTGTGGTCTTACATTACGGTCAGATTAGCACAATTAACCTTATTAGGCATACAATTGGCAGTCATGGAATGGAGGGCAGACTTGATTAAAACTTGAAAAGAACAGATGATATTTTAAAACTATAAAACGAGATTTGGTACCTGCTCTCTGAAATATGTAGGAAATGATAGGTATTCACTATACCTATTTAATATTACGTCCTTACCTATGAAATTGGCGTTTTGTCGTACTGGCCATTTTGGTCTCAAATATCTCCTCTTTGGTTTGGAATTCCAATTTTAAATTTATACAGCTATTTACTCATGCTTTTGTGTTTGGAAAACCGTAATTCATTTGTTTTTTCCTCCTTTGGTTTTTTCTTTGCGCCAGTCAGTTTACAAAATGGAAAACTTGAAATATCGCGTTATTAAAGAGTACGAGTTCCATCGTGGTACCAGTGCTGCAGAAACGGCTCGAAGGATTAATGATGTGTATGGTGACGGTGTCGCAAAAGAAAACACAGTGCGCTTTTGGTTCCAACGTTTTCGTTCTGGAAATTTCGACCTGCAGAACAAACCCCGTGGACGGCCGGAGACCAAAGTTGATAATGAAGAATTGAAGGCTATTGTGGAAGCGGATTCATCGCAAACCACGTCCGAGTTAGCTGCAGGCTGCGGTGTTAGTGATAAAACTGTTTTAATCCACTTGAAGCAAATTGGGGAGGTGAAAAAGCTTGAAAGGTACCTCATGAATTGACTGCAGCAAACCGACAAACGCGCGTCGACTGCTGCGTTACATTACTCAACCGGCACAACCTGTGATGAAAAGTGGATCCTGTACAATAATCGGAAACGGTCATCGCAATGGTTGAACCCTGGCGAACCAGCCAAATCCTGCCCCAAGCGAAAATTGACTCAAAAAAAAATACTTGTGAGCGTTTGGTGGACTAGTGCCGATGTCGTTCACTACAGCTTTCTTAAATCTGCCCAGACGATTACGGCGGGTGTCTATTGTCAGCAACTGCAAACCACGATGGAAAAGCTAGCTGCTAAACAACTGAGGCTGGTCAATCGCTCAAAGCCACTGCTGCTTCAGGACAACGCTAGACCACACACTGCACAATAGACGGCCACCAAATTAGAGGAGCTTCAATTGGAATGTCTAAGACATCCACCGTACTCCTCGGACCTTGCTCCAACAGATTACCATAAATTTAATATATAACTGCACAGCACATGTGTGAGTACTATGTTCCGACTGTAAATCTACCTATGTGTCGTTGGTTGACTTCTGTGTGCCCTGGCATTTGAGTGTGTCATGCTCTCTCTAATTTCTCTCTGATGGTGGCACATGTGTTGGATCATTCGGTTCCCTCCATAATGGTTGAGCTGAGTGGTGCCGATCCATGCGTCATGTTCGTGAACGGGCGCCATCAGTTGGGATTGGTCATAACTTAGCTGCCTCGGCCTGTCATTGCATTTTTATGTTGAAATTGTTTGTTACTCTAGACGCTTTTACGTGCACGTCTTTTTGCATCGTTCTCACATATATGTATTTATTTTTTAACAAGAATGATGTAACCAAAAACTTGTAATTGAAACTGATGGAAAAGAGTGTCCGTGGAGTTTCTTGCAAATTCTTCTCCATTGAGATCTACTGACGTTTGCGAATTTGCAACTAGAGTCATATTTTTTTTGTTGTTTGGCAATTCAAAAGTACCTTTAAGGTTTATTTGAAATAAACTATTTTGATTTTTGGTTTTGGATAACTTCTTGCAAGGGAAAAATTCTACTCCGATGGGGCAGTACAAAGCGCCTTCAAAGATTTTATTGATTCCCGTCCGAATGGTTTTTTTAGTAAAGGGATCAATGAACGGATTAGGCGCACAATGCCACATTCGCAAAATGACACATTCGCAAAATGTCATTTCTCAATATGCCATATTAGCAAAATGCCACATTCGCAAAATGTCATTTCTCAATATGCCACATTAGCAAAATGTCACATTCTCAAAATGACACATTCTTAAAAGTTAAAGCCACTTAGTGACTTCTGAGCCGATGATTTTTGAATAAAAAATAAAATTAATTTAATTACATATTTAATCACATTATTTATTAATTTTTTTATCATAAAATATATTAAAAATGTAAACTGAAATAATATATGTCGCTTGTGTTTGCAGCATTGATTATACGATTTGCTTAATCAAGTCATTCTTATAGTTACAGCAGGCCTCCGTCACTCCATGTACTTGCGCGCTATAAGTGCCTACCGCCCAGCCGAGCGGTCTCGGTCCGCCGGCGGATCAAATTCAGTGCGGTTTTC